>BSAI01000189.1:9004882-9169743 GCA_036245035.1 Adrianichthys oophorus | reverse complement strand
AAAGTTACAGTTTTGTTACTTTTTATTTACCAGACTTTGCTTGACCAATCTAAAGGTGACTTTTTTTCTTATTAGAACCATAAGGTATTAAATACACCAATAAAATGCATTGGATAGAAGGAGATTCCTGCAAATGCAGCTTTTCTTCCACACTAAGTCATTGGTCCTTAGGATTATCATAATTCATTCTACACAAAAGATCAGCCAAGACTGCTTAATATTTAGTTTATATTTAAAAAAGCTAATTAAAAAAGGCTTTTTCATGAAAGAAAAACTGTGTACATACTGCAGGCCAGCATTATAGCAGCAACTCCAGCAGACTGGACTAACATAATTTGCTACAATTCTATCATTTTGCAACACTATGCATGCAGTAGAAAGTGTGAAATTCTGGCAAGCATGTATTTACAAAGGGTTTTATTTTTTTAAACAAAGTATCTTTGGATCTTTGTAATTTCAAAGAAAAGTTTGAAACAAATAAAATGTGTTTTCTGTCAAATCTAAGGTTTGCAATGTTTCAGAATGTAACACAGTAACATCAGAAATTATTTAGTAGTGAAAACTGTCTACAGATCCTAAAGTAAATTCAGTCATTTTTGACATATATCTTTAAAATTGTACCAAAATGAGCAGTTACAAAGCACAATCAGTTTTGGTCAAATGTAAAAAAGAAAACTTAATTCATTCTAAAGTGAAAAAAACCTTCAGATGAAAAACAAAATGTTGCCATATCAATTGGATGAAATGATTGTATTATTAAAATCAGAAACAGAAAACTAAACATTTAGCCTGTTTTAAATTATAAACTATCTCTGCTGGTTTTTACAGTTGATGACGGTCTTTTGAGGAAGCAAAATACACTCCATTTATTAGGGGAGGATGTAGGAAGCATGAGGAGTTTATCCAAGGCTAGATATATTGCGTATTTTAATATATCCTTCAAGAAAAAATGGGAAGCAGTATGGCAGTTTACAGCCAATCCTGGACTTGAGTGAGGCTGTGAGGCACTGCACCACATGAAGGCCTCTGCTGCAGGACGAATACATCACTCAGCATTTTTTAATTATTTACAACTCTTTGCCACATTTCCTTACACTCCATGTAAGGTTTTCATGTGGGGCATTATTTTATGAAACTGATTTTAGGATGCTAGGCGAATACACACAGATTGCAACATTCTGACTGAGACTACAGCTTGAACATTAGCCTTTTAGGTTGATTTAGTTCGGCACTGACAAATGGCTATCTGTGTTTTTATTTAGACAATGGTGCTAAGGGGAACCATCTGTTGAACCATCTGCGAGGACTCTTCACCTCTCTAAACAGAGGATGTTGCAGCATTCGAGATCCACACAGCTACATCCTCCATCCAGGCATGGCTCCAGGTCCTGCCTCGCTGGGCAACAAACAGGAAACACCATCCACTGACCAACAAGCTCCCATGCTGTTACCTTACCATTAGTGTTGGCTCTCATTGTTTTTCATCCTAAAATCAACTCAATTCACGCTGATTTACGATGATGTACTAAACATTGATTTTACAGGGGGAAAAAAATCCACACACTCAGACTTTTTTAGACTGATTTGGGTGAAGTTCAGAACCCACTTTTTTCTGAGCTTACATTTATAGCCACAGTGTGTCTGGAGCAGGCTGTAGGAGCACTCAGCTAATGCACTCCAGCAACAGTCTGCATCAAGGCTCAGATTTGCCAGGCTGATTCATCCTTGTAAGGCCCAGAAGAAAGAGGTGGGTCTAAAAACTGGCTGTTGATGCACTGGTCAGAAGTTCCCCATATATGTCTTCCTGTTTTGGCTCCATGCAGGGGTGGAGCTTGATCATTTTATATGTGGGGGCAGAAGACTTTGGAAGGGTGGCAAATGAGAACAGCAGAGTGGAAGGCAATTACAAATGGAAGAATGACAAATATGTGCTTCGAACTGTATTATTTGTGTTTTTAGTTTATTTAAAACATTAATTTCATTATTTTTTCCATGCTTAAAAAAGCCTGTATTGACTATTTCTTAATCTTTGCCAATAATGAGACTAATATTGACTCAGAAGTTGAGGGGAGGGTGCAAGTGCAGGGCAAAGCTTTTTGCTGAGGGGGCTGCCCCACCTTGCCCCCCGTAGCTCCGCCCCTGGATAAAGGAAATACCACCAAAAGCACAAGATTTACTGAAAAATCTCAGTATTTTTAAGTAAGCTGCAACTTCAAATCAATAGATATACATTGCATGGCTTACAATATCTAAAAGGTGAGCCAAAACTCTATCTGCAGGAGAGACAACATGGAATCTGTCCATCTGTGGTGCTTATTTGCTGTTTGATATCTGACTCTTTTGTGATTCTGATAAACCGGTATGTACAACACCCTTGGGTGTTATTAAGACACTGCAGTTGGCAGACGCGTCTGCTCGACAAAGTGTAACACGCTGAAAAAAGGCTTCGCTTGTAAAAAAAAAAAAAAAAAAAAACGTTAGAAGCTTTATCATGAAGATTTCAGATGCTGTGAGGTTTGGGTTATTATAGTTTTAGGTAAGACGAATGCACAGAGGTCATTATTATTACGTAAATAGACATGCAAGAAATCAGAGATATGTAAACTAATCTTGGAGTGGGATATTTTTAATACAACAAGGTTCTGTTTTTGAATTTTAGCTGTTCTCCCTTAAATGGGAACTTTGTTAAAAGGCTGCATTAATTACCTTTGTCTTTTCCAATATGCCACACTGCTTAGGCAGCCCTAATCACCAGTTTTCAGAGAGCCTTAATCAATTCCCCTTCTTGATAATTTTAGGAAAAGGCCACTCCCTTCCATTAAAGCTCTGTCACAGCAAACACAATCTGAGGAGAATTTTCTCAGAAACACCTACAAATATTACAGAGTTCAGGTTTAAGCCCGGATTGTGAAGAGCACAAATGAACACGGAGCCGTGCACCTTTGGCATCTGTGGCCATGGAAACAGAACAATCAAAAGCTAAGAATTGAAGTGATCAAACGCTCTGTGCGAACACATGCAGAACAGGTCAGCGTTGCTGCTCACAGAGTTGAAAAGCCAGTATCCTTTGAGAAAGAGAATAGCGGAAAACCTGGAATTATGGGTATGGTTGCCTAGCATCCCCCAGCTTTAAATAATGCAGTCAGTGTGAAAAACACTTACTTCATTCCTCCATGTTTTTTTCACGTTTTCTGTAGGTAATCATGTCTCTTCACAGCTTCATGTGACCAGACCTGACACCCCCTTTGTTCATTGCTTTCTATTTCTTTGTTTAAATCGATGAAATGCTGCACAAAGAAATCCAGAGAAAAAAAAGGGGGTGGCAGAATGAGGGTGTCGTCCAGTCACTTTATCATGGTTGCCTTTCTGAGAGGCGGCAGCTCCAGATATTACACTTCATTCAGTCTCAGTTCAATCCCCATCTCTCAAGTCTGCAGAGGGATTTGTGAAACCTAAGGTTTTTCTTTTCGCTACCTTTCAACAAAATTTTATATGCATGTACATAAGTAGTAAATGGATTTGGCCCACTAATACCCTTTAGAGTAAAAACACTTGATAACATCACAACAAGTTGGCCACTGAATTGCCTGTGCAATTGCAGAGCTGGGCTAGAGGGCTGCCCTTCCCACACCAGAATCTTTAGGCATCACTAATGTCTTTACATCATAATCTGTATGAACATCAAGCTCCATCATGTTCCCCTGCAGCAATGCCATGGGGTTGCAGCCACATAATCTCTCAATTGACCAGGTCTGCTTCCTTACGCCAGATCTCCAACAAGCCTTGAAGGGGATTTAAAGATTCGCCACACCATTAGAGGTTAAAATAATTGATCATTCAAGAACATACTTGAACGGTGATCGGAAAATCATGCAACATTTCCAAAATGCATGATTTACCGATCAAAGAGCCATTGTTTTTAGTAGTGCTCTTACAATATTTAAATGCAGTAGTAGTTGATCAGCTTCTGTGCATTTGCAGACTAATCTTCCCTTCTCAGTCAAACCGGCTGATGAAGACAATAAAAATGTGCTCCACCAAATTAATACTGGCTGTGGGGTATGTTCCATCCAAAGAGCTTCTCTTCTGAATGAAGAGCTGCATTCATTCAACTTGGATGTGGAGGAAAAAAATATGATAATGCACTGACTCACCAGGCAACCGCATTAACCTTAAAACAATTTCAAGGTGTTTGAAGGGAAAAAAGAAGATCGCAAAGCCTACCAGAGAATCCAGTCCCTCCTTCTCTGTCTGGATGCTGTTAGAAAAAGATGCGGACTAGATTGGTGTGCAGCGCCTGCTGAATCTCATCAGAGTAAGTCATTGCGCATGGTGCCTGTCACTAAAACGCCTCTTTTTTTTGTGTCTGGGGTGGCTGTCAGAACACAGAGCACAGCGGATCACTCCACGGTGCGTGGAAACTGCTCTTCCATCCTGCGTGAAAGATGGAAAGCCCTTGGTGCCGTGGGAAGGAAACCCCTCGATCTGAAGTGATAACAGTGATACTCAAGTGGGCTGTTATCACCTGATCCAGTTGTCTATAGAGCCTACATTTATCTCCACCCAGGCAACCTTATGATGGCAAAGCCCCAATGGTTTGTTTTTGTGGTCGTTTTCTCCTCCCATTTAAAAAAAAGAATTGAATTGGTGTATTTGTCTACTTTTTGTATGAAATTGCATATTAAATATATCTTCTCATTAATAAAGGCTCTTTCTCTTATACAAGAATTGTGTTCATGTGACACAAAAATGTTAGACGATTGCTCTCTGCGCAAACGAAATACGTTGAATATCGTTGTTTTGTCATTTATAAATAGATAAATATACTGGAGACAAATTCTCTCATAATAGCGGGCTGCGCTCGGTTGGGGTTGAAGCAGCATTTGGGTGCTTTGCAATGTCGGAGACACAGCGCCATCTAACGGCTATAGTGTTCATTTGAGCACAGAAACGCTTTATTCTACCATAAAATGCTTGCTCCCAACATATATTTCATTACATTAGGATTTTAAAAATGACAAAAGATACAAATAAACTTCACGTGTTAACAAGTGGCGTTTAAATCTCTCGAGTTCACAGTTTAATCAGTTTCTACGCACAGCTGCCCCGCCTACAATATTATACAAGATGGCTAACAACTTGGGCTAAACCATTTCCTGTTTCGTTTACTTAAATATATTAGGAACGTCGTTGTAGCCATAGCACTGTGCCTATGTGTTATTATTTCATAAAATGTCATTTTTGTTAAGTTAAAATATTTTTCCTATTTTCTTTTAAATTGTGTGACTTATTTTTGTACGTTTACGTTGTTTTCGATTTTATGAAGCAAGCGAGAATTATCTTGTTTTATCACGTGATCCGAACTTCTTTCCGGGACAGGTCACCTGACTTGTGTCTGTTGAAAAAAGATGGCTGCTCATCTGTCTTACGGAAAAGTGAATTTAAACATTTTAAGAGAAGCTGCGAGGAAAGACCTGCGGGAATTTTTGGACAAGTGTGCGGGAAGCAAGGTGACAAGTCGACATAAATGCGCATCAAATGACCTTAATTACTAAAATACTTATCGAAATGTTATCTTTCACACCCTTAACGCTTTTTTAAACATGCTAATTTAGCAGTTTAGCCAACACATAACAAAATGAAATGTAAAAACTTCATACACCTATCTCATGTGTTGAATATTTCCTTTGCGCAATTGAATCTATTACGTGTGTCATGTCTGGATTCGTAATTTTATGCTCTTTAGGCCATAGTTTGGGATGAGTATCTTACTGGACCTTTTGGACTCATAGCTCAGTACTCTCTTCTGAAGGTAAGGACAGTCTAAGCAAGCTTTTTTTGATTTTATGAATGAATGATTTTTCTAACAACACTTGGTTTCTTTCTGCTATATTTTTCCAGGAACATGAGGTGGAGAAGATGTTTACTCTCAAGAGTGGGAGACTTCCCATTGCTGATGTGAAGAATATAATCTTCTTTGTCCGTCCCAGGCTGGAGCTGATGGACATAATCGCAGAGAATGTACAGAGGTATTTTATGTGTTTCATCGTTATGCTCCACAAAGTAACCAAACGCGACGCCTGTATGTTCTGAGGATTGTTCTGGATTGTGCACTTTTCAGTGAGGACAAGCTGCATTCATCAAGAGACTTTCACATTTTGTTTGTGCCTCGGAGGAGCATGCTGTGTGAGCAGAGACTGAAGGATCAGGGCGTGTTGGGCTCTTTTATCAACATGGATGAATATATCCTGGACCTGATTCCCTATGATGGGGATTTGCTGTCCATGGAGTATGAAAGTGCTTTCAGGGTGAGATCAAGTAGTACACAACATCATACAGAATCACAAAAGTGGAAACACCTCTTTATTGTTGCTTAGAGTTAGTTATGTCATTATAATAGAAGTTATGGTGAAGCGTTAAACCTCTGATGTTCTAGTTTTGAACTACACACACACACGCACGCGCGTGCGTGTGTGTGTGTATATAATTCCAAATCTACTTCTATTGTGTTGTGTTCTTTTTGGAGGTCTGCAGTGTGTAAAAACAGTTTATGCACTCTTATTATTGTTTATAATATGACATTAACATCTTCAATGTATACAGACACATTCAATAATCACATTTTTGGAAATGCACCCATTTGAAACATATGAAAAATGTTATAAATGGAATTTACAATAGTGAGTAGTGACGAAAATGGTTGTAATTTACAACTCCATGCAGCCATTTCACTGATGTTGCACATTTGTTAGCATCTACAAACAGAAAAAAGAAAAGGTTTTCCTTTTTTTTTTAACTTTCATTTTTTTAGGAATTTAGACAGTATGTGTGTGTCTTTCTATTATTTGAGTGGATAGACATATGCAATGCCAAAACTCACGTTTAAGCTAAAAAGGGTTTTTGCTTTAAAAGAAAAAGTTTTTTTTAATTTAATTTAATTTTTTAAAATCTTTTTCAGGAGTGCTACTTGGACAATGACCAAACAAGCCTGTACCACACTGCCAAAGGCCTTATGACTCTACAAGCCCTTTATGGAACCATTCCTCAGATATATGGAAAAGGAGACTGTGCAAGAGTGAGTTATTTTATTCACCCTTTATATATTACTGAAACCTCTTTAGCTTTTGGGATCGAAGCTCCTCAGTTTATCTAAGCGATGAATTCTCTGTCAATTTGCAGCATGTTGCCAACATGATGCTGAGGATGAAGAGAGAGTTTGCTGGCATTCAGAACCAGATTCTGCCCGTGTTCGACACTCTTCTGCTTTTGGACCGCAATGTTGACCTGCTTACACCTTTGGCTACACAGCTCACCTATGAGGGGCTCATTGATGAAATCTATGGAATAAATAATGGTCAGGAAAAAGTACTTTCTTTATTATTTTATCTGCTATGGGTTAGGGTTAGAGTTTGTTTTCTTCTTATCTGTATTTATAATCAGGAAGATGTTGCATAAATATGAGTATTTTTTTAATCATAGGTGGGGTTAAAAATACATTTCAAATAAATCTTTTCTTAAAAATTCTATTGATTCATCTTTTTATAAATTTATCTTTGAAGTGAAATCTGTATTTTTCAGGCAATAGTGCTTTTTAGTTGTTTTTTGTAAGAATCTATAACTTTTATTGAATCTTTTGTTCAGTTTCTAACTATATTTAACATTAAATATAGTTATCACTGCCAAAAATTTGTATCAATTGAATTTTGATCAACAAGTTCACGGTTAAATTACATTTCTATTGATTCCTTAAATTTGTCAAAATTGCAATAAAAGTGCAATAACAACTTAAAAAAAAAACAGTTTAATGGGCAGATGAAAAGATGTTGGCTCTTTAAGTAACAATCAATTTCTAAACTGTTGATCAATATTTCAAACATTGCCTCTCTAAAACTCTGTTTTAAGCAAAAATTAAGGAAATTATTGTATTGAGTTGTAAAACCAAATGTTCAACTTGTGAATCTCATTGATTCTGTTTTTTGATCCAAATCTGTCCATTTTTGTTTTGTCCACGAGTTGTCAGATAACGGATAATTTCATTGTCAGATCTATCAATCAAATCCTATCTCTATAGCCCTATTAAGTTTTTTCCAAAGCTCTTCAGCACCCTGTGTCTTAGCAAAGTTTTCCTGCTGTTATTTCAGGTAAAAATTTAGTTTTGCTTGTTCTGTGCTTAAAGATTTAGAAAAAATATATGTATTTTTTATTTCAACATGCTTTAGATTTTTTTGTATCAACAAACTATAACAATAATATTTTTGTTGTTCCATCTTCTGCACAGGTTATGTCAAACTGCCTCCTGAGAAGTTTGCACAGAAGAAACAAGGTGAAGCTAGCAAAGACCTACCCACAGAGCCTAAGAAGCTCCAGCTAAACTCAGCAGAGGAGCTGTACGCAGAGATCCGGGACAAGAACTTTAATGCTGTTGGTGCAGCTCTCAGCAAAAAAGCTAAAATTATATCCGCTGCCTTTGAGGTATGTCTTGTGTCAGATCTGCCCATCCTAATGTAGATCTTTGCTTGGATACTATTACACACAATTCCCTACAATTTGGTAAGAGTTTGAAATTGGGTTAAGTGCGTCCTATTGGATCACTTTCAGACATCCCATCTGATCTGATGGGATTCTAATCTCTGATGCATTTAAAAGAAAAGGTCACAAATGAAAATCCATGAGGTTAACTCGGTGATAACACCGATGGCGAAAAGATTTTATATTGTCACACACAGATGTGCTCATAACATAAACCCTGGAAGAATAAAAAAAAGCACTTTCCATTTGCAGAAATACTGAAATTTAAGTTCTTTAACATTAAACTGGATTGACCAACAAAAGAAAATGTTCACTATTATAGAAATATTTCAAAATACTTTCTAGTTTATTGTTGTTTAGCATAATAACAAGAAATTAGATTAGTCTGTGTTCATTACTTAAGAGTTTAGAGCTTTTTAGATGCCATGTTCTGTTATTGAATTTCTGAGAGACTTGTTTCCATAATTTGCTGTTTTTCTCAAACCCAGTTCAAAGGTTTTTATTTTCTAACTAACTTTTTTTTTTTGTCTTTCAGGAACGTCATAATGCTAAAACAGTGGGAGAAATAAAGCAGTTTGTGTCTCAGCTGCCTCAC
This sequence comes from Adrianichthys oophorus, assembly GCA_036245035.1. NCBI lineage: Eukaryota > Metazoa > Chordata > Actinopteri > Beloniformes > Adrianichthyidae > Adrianichthys > Adrianichthys oophorus. The sequence continues at coordinate 9,160,619 of BSAI01000189.1, read as the reverse complement.
ATGCAGGCAGCACGAAGCTCACTGGCTAACCACACTTCTATTGCCGAGCTGGTCAAAGACATAACCAGTATGTACACATCCTCATCAGTGTTTCATGCAACTGAATTGTCTTTTTTTTCTCTTTCTAAAATTTTTTTTTTGAAAGACTAGAAAGTGAAAGTTACATATGTGGAGAGTTTTATCTGTAAATCTATTGTAATTGTTAAGAAAGAGAATAAGAATATTTTTATTTATTTGTCCTTCAATGGGGTAATTGCCTTGTTAAAACAAGAAATAAACAATAAATTGATGAAGTTTAGAAAGAGAAAGAAAAGACAAAATATATACAAGACCTAAACATACTTTAGTGAAATTAAATAAAAGAAAGTACAAGAATAAAAAGGGCAGGTATGTACACCTCAAACAGATAAGGGTTGGAATTATGTTCACCTATTTCTTGCTTTTGTGTTTAATGTGTGAAAAAATGAGAATAAAAAAATGTGATCCTAAATTTGGTTTCCTGTAGCTGTGCAGCAACATAAATACAGAAGCAGCTAGCGATTGCTGTTCGAACCAACTTTATTCACTGAATAAAAGTGTTGTTCTTGGTGTGTGTAATCTCAGTTGACAGGAGGGAAGTCCGCAGTCTTAATCTCGGGGGATAATTGATTGCTACTTCTAACGTCAATGTTAGTTTGATTTCTCCTGCACATTTTAAAAGCTACTCTCTGTTGCTCAGAGGGCTGTACGGTGAGACTAATATAGTGGTAGTCATTTTAATAAAAAAACATCAGTAAACTAAATGTTAAAAAATACATATAATAAAAACAGCGAAATTAAAGCAACAATGGAATAAAAACCTAAAGTGTTTATCATATGCAACACAGAAGCCAATTTCTAAGTGCAGTGAAATTGTTACTTTGCCAATGTTTATAAACAAATGCACAAAAAATACAAGTAATAAATGTAGTAAGTAAAAAAATACTAATCTGTTATTTTAATGTCTGAAGTGCATTGTGTGGATTAAAAAACGTGATGCGAGGCGCAGATAAATAATACGCTATATACCACGTGGAAAACAGTCGAACTATTTTTTTAGATTATTTTTCAATAAAATGACAAAAAACTATCCTGAACTTTACTTTGGTAATCACTGCTCCATAGGATTCTAAAAGGAATAAAGTGGGATGTTATTTGTAAAGACAACAAAGCAATTTCAATGTCCATGTGAAAGCGGTGGAGCAGTAACATGGTGTGTCTTGTTTCAGCATCAGAAGCTTTCTTTGATAGTCTTACCGTGGAGCAGGAGTTCATGACCGGAGTCGACACAGACAAGGTCAACTTTATTTTTTACTAAATTGTCTTAATCTCACAGCTGTCCCTTTGTTCTCATCAAATTATCCATACATTTATTGAAATCCCATTATTCTCTTTAATTGTTATTTTTGTGAGATTTCTAATTTTTTAGTGTTTGTTATGCTTTATTTTTATTTCAAAAGAGTGTGTGTTTCAAACATAATTGTGTTCTAAACTTTGAGACGTATCCGCCTACTTAATGATGCAGGTGAACGCATACATAGAGGACTGCATAGCTCAGAAGGATCCGCTGATCAAGATCCTGCGTTTGGTGTGTATGCAGTCTGTGTGCAACAACGGCCTCAAGCAGAAAGTGTTGGATTATTACAAGAGAGAGATTCTGCAGGTATGAGTGAAAGTGGTGAAGCACATTCTTCCGTTTTCACTCGCTTTAAATGTAGAAAAAAACAATTGGCGAATCTTTCATTTTATTTTGCTGTTTTTAACATTGATTTTCTTTTTTTGTCTTTATGAAGACGTATGGCTACGAGCACATACTAACATTGCACAACCTAGAAAAGGCGGGTCTCTTAAAGCCACAAACAAGCTCACGGAACAACTACCCCACTATTAGAAAAACTCTGAAACTCTGGATGGAGGACGCCAATGAGCAAGTATGAGATTCATGACAAATCTGCAGGGTTAAACTATAGCACTTTTGAAGGCTAATCGTCTTATTATTTTCATTTTATCCAGAATCCCAACGACATCTCATACGTGTATAGCGGTTACGCTCCACTGAGCATCCGGCTGACTCAAGTGTTGGCAAGGCCGGGGTGGCGGAGCATAGAGGAGGTGCTGAAGATGCTTCCAGGCCCACACTTTGAGGAGAGGCAGCAGCTTCCATCTGGACTACATAAAAAACGTAAAGTTCAGCTCAAACTTGGAGCACATTGAGGCAGTCTGATGGTTAAATAGTTTATGAATTCCCAACAGTTTAGATGTTAGGTGGTGTTTGATATTTTTAAATGCAGCGTGCTGACATAAGAAAGCCAAATATTGGTCTTGAGTTGCACAATTGAACTGGAAAAGTCTAAAGTTAAGCTAACGTAAAGGGTTTTATTATGAAAAGTAAAAGCTAAACATTTGGTGCGAGAATGATGCATTAAGATAAACAAACTTGTTGAAAGCCAGTTTCTATTTTTCAACTCTTAAAAAAAAACATCTTTTCACTTATTTGGAGAACATATTAATTTGAAAGCAGATCCTCTACATTTGTTTTTGCCTCTTTTTAACACGCTTAAAATCTAGGGTTACAAAAACCAAGCAAACAATAAAAAGCTAAAGTCAAGCTGGAAGTCCCTGGACTGAAACATTAATCTTTCTTTGGATTCCAAGCCCAGGAACTGCTGTTCTTACAACTGCAGAAGAAAAGCAGTTGCCCGTCTGCCACTCGCAGATAAGACCCAGGCTTTGTCTCTCTGAAAGCAAATGCTAAACAACGGCAGATTGATGGGTTGAGGGCTGACTGTCCATCAGCGCTAGGGCTGGTGTGTGTGAGTGCGTTTGGTCCATGTTCTATTGAAAAGCTGACAAAAATAAAAACGTGCTCTGCTTGATTTGTATCTGGTAAGTTTTTTTTTTTTTTGGTCAAGAATTTGTTTTGGCAACAACACAAGTGAGAAATCATTAAACACTTCATTAGAAGTAAACAAAAGATCTGCTAGTTTGGGCAGTTTGTCTTGTCACTACAGGCCTGCCATGTATGGGTTTATAAAGGTGATAATTGGCAATTTTCAGGCAAGGGGATGCAGCTGTTTTAGGGTTTCAACAGAGAAGATGTTTGGTAATTTTTTTCTCATTACTGTTTTTTCCCCCTCACAGGACAGCAGGGGGAAAACCGAACAACGCTGGTCTTCTTCCTCGGTGGAGTGACATACGCAGAAATAGCTGCTCTCAGATTCCTCTCTCAAATGGAAGACAGCGGGATGGAGTACATAATCGCAACCACAAAACTCATCAATGGCACAACATGGATTAAAACCCTCATGGACCGGCCTGAATCCCACACGCCATGAGTCGTCTGCAAGCAGCTACGTTATGAATCCCAAAACTCATGTAACTTAACCCTTCAGCTGTGTAATCCTCAGACATTACAGTGAGGAGTTTTCATGTAAATAAATGTCATTTGTTTCGGAATGAAGGGCATTTGTTGATGTGTTTTTCCCACCTTTCAAGTCAATGCACAAAATAAAAAAAAATGCTACAAAGTCCTACAACCGTATCCTAACGCTGTAAATAAATCTGCATGAACAAAACCTTCAAGATGCTCATGAAGGTTTCAGGTGATGTTATATAAAGATGTGGCTCACTTATAAACACGTTTTAATAATTTGTTAGAGTCCAAAATAAAAAGCAACTTTATCCTGGATTGGTCATGATATAAGCGTGTTTTGCTTGCCGCTCGGTGGGTCATTTTTGGGGAAAAGCAGAAATGGCAGTGTATCTATCAGCTGTGGTCCAGCTCACTGAAGAAGCAATTAGCACAGTAACAGGCCTCCTGATCAGCCGATAATAGCCCTGTGCTGCCGGGAGAGCTCAGCCTCCAGCAGCCTGTGATTTGACAGCGCAGGACACTGATTTAATTAGGAAGCCATTTGTTCCATGTTCCGGTAGAGGATAGCTGTGCTCTGGGAGGGTGTTTGATCTCTGTGTCAGTCAATAGTGTCTCCATGCCTGACACTGTATATACAGGAAAACCTGCTGACAGATATTTTTGGTGTTTTCCAATCAATGTAAATGTCCTTCATGGTTGTTTCCTAAAATTTTACGAGATTTTGTGAAACGCTTGTTTTCTTTTTTTTAAACTGCTTTCTTTGAGAAGATAAACATGCAGAAGATTTAAATTCGGGATAAATGGGCAGCAGGTGCCTTGAGATCTATGTGGTCACTTTTACTTTTGCTCCCTCCTCTGCAAGAAGAACTTGAGACGCTCGATTCTGCACACACAGACTTGGACCAGACGGCTGAAGCACAAGAGTCCACCCCCCCAGCTGTCCCGCTTCAATAATATCAAGGTATGGAAAGTTTCCTTCTTTTTAAAATCTTACTTAAGCAAATAAAATACATCTTTTTTTTTTTTTGGAACAGCACAGGTCACCTGCACTGATAAACATATTTCTCATTTATTTAAAATGACACAAAAATGAATTGATTTTTATTTTTTTGTATAATCATTCTGATGACGTCCACAGTGGAGCCCAAATAGAATTTTTTGTTTTTTACTGAAAATGTTTTAGCTTCATATAAATGCTGTGTTTTTTTTTGTTTTTTTTTGTCTGGAAGCTTACATTTTAAGAAGCGAATAAAGCTAATCAATACACTTAGTGCAATTTAAGTATTAATTATTAATCAGAGTCCTTTTACTGTACACATCCTTTGGCTTCTGAAAGGCTAAAAAATCTTATTTGGCACTTTTACTCCAAACAAACACATCACAGAAAATATCTTAGATTGTATCTGTTAACTTCCTGTCTTTCTGGGCTTTTTCTTCAACTGATTTTGGCTAAAGTTGCATTATTATTTTTTGATTGTAGGCATGTGCATCAAAAAAAGCTTTTGCTTTTGCAATCTGACAGGTGTGTGTGAGATGGGCCGAGGGGAAAACATGGGACACCTGATTCAGCCTGGTCAGAGGCAGAAGGTGCTGGAGGTGCCTGTGGACGTGGATCCTTTGATCATCCGCTTCCTCCGAACATTCAAAGAAGTCCTTAAATTTGTTCTCTTCAGCTACACAGTAATGTTTGGTGGTTTGCTCCTCGCCAGGTGGACCACTTATTTCGTGGTGGGCAAATAAAGCTGTTGTCAGGGAGAGTTTTGAGCTGAGGCTCAGTCTGATCAAACACAGTCTCGTTGGGCTTTAAGGTTTCTGCAGTTCCTGCAAAACGACAGTGGCCACCATCCATTTATGATGCTTGCTTTCTTCTTTGATTGTGGCAAGGCTCAGTACTTTTTATTAATGAGTCTACAAAAGGCCTTCACAGGAATTTTGAAGAAACAGATTTTTGTCAAGCCAGCTTGCGTTCCATGTGATTGTCAGCATTTTGTTTATACGTGCAATTCCAAATCTGTGCTTTGTGACATAACTTAAAAAGAGAAGCACATTAAGCATGTTTGTATGGTTGTATAATGGGCATGCCTTGAAAATAAAAAGGTTTACCTACATTTCGTCTACATAGACAAATATTTTAAACCATACAGTCTGAGTGGATCTTGCTTGTCTCATGAACTTAAATAGAATACCACAAATAGTTTAGAGTCATTTGAAAAAGATGAGACCATTGAGTGACTCAGCTGGATGCAGCCTCACTAAAGCGTGTTATGAAAATGAAATTTATCCCTTCAGGCAACACGTAATTATGCAGTTTGGAAGGATATACAAATACTTTATTGTATCCTAGTACATTTGAAATTAAATGTATAAGAGACTATTTTAAAAATGAACGTTTTAAACTGAAACATCGTTAAATGTGATCGTGTATGTGATTTTCTTGTAATGAAGAGTACATTCTGTTGAAATTTGGCTTGTGTGCTACACTGCAAACAGCATTAGTTTGATTTTGATTGGTTAAGAGAAAGGATATTAATTCCAACAGATTTTTAAACATAACTCATTTGTAGCACAAACATTACATAAAAAAGTAGCTATAAATTGTTTTTATCTTTAAAAACAATTTATAAACACCATTATTTATGTTGTAAAAAAGCTGGTTTTAATAAGCAAATGTATAATTTTCCGACATTGCAAATAGTCTGCTTATACTATGATTTATGTGTCATTTTTGAGCATTTATGTCAACAAAAAAACTCCTGTGAAAGTCATTCATTCATTCATTCATTCATTTCTTCGTTTATGTTGAAGCTTGACAAACATTTTAGAAGTACAACAAAGAATACAGCATAACTCAAAATTTTATTTAAGATACAATTATTCTTAGCTACTGTTGAAAATTGAAACATAACTAACATGAATTTAAAAAATTTGAACAAGACAAAAAAAATTAAGAATTAAAAAATATTTTTTTTCCATTTCTCCCATTACTATCTTCTTTTTTCTAAACGTGCCCCTTTTGTGAGGGGTTAGTTTGATTTCTGACACTAAAACAATACACGAGGGCGGTTTGCATTCATTACAACGCTTTCTAACGAATACATTCTTTGTTTCAGACTGAAATCTTAAGCAAATACTAAATTGTTTGAATTAATTCGCTTCTGGTCAACAGCAAGACCTTCTTAAAAGTGGTTTGTTAATATTTTTTGGGGGAACACCGTCCTCTCTTTCTGATCTTTGATGCACTCCGCCCGCGCTGCGCCATTTTGAAAATGTATGTATTGGAAGAGGCAGGAGCGAGGGAAATCTCAAAGTAGAACGCAAAGTCTGAAAACCGGTCCGGAGACTTGATTAACATTTTATTGGACTGAAAACCGGTTAGTGTCATTTGCAATACCGGGGCTGTGGACCGTGGAAGTTACTAACGGAACTCCATCTTCATTCCTTCGCTGTCGCTTCGTCGGAACCTCTCATCTCACCCGGGTCAGCTCTGTTTCGGTTCAGGGCCCCAGCCCGCTACAGACAGCTCCTCATGATGGCAGGTAAAACCACTGAATAAAGACTGTGTACTGATATTTTAATCATTCACTGGTATTAATATGTTTGCCATACATAGTAGGCTGTGTCCTTTAAATATGACGAACCACCCGAGGCTAGCTAGCCAGCTAAAATACGACAAGATGCAAATGTCAACTGTGAGAGCAGGCAGACCTATACCAACTCTTCATTTCACAGTTTTCTAGAAAAGTTTGTATGGAGTCACGTGTTTTTCTGGTCTCGTAATTGTCTGAAATGAAGTTAGCACCCCGGCTAACGCGTGAGAAGTTGTGTCTGGTGATGCTGTGTGCCAAAACTTGGGTCGTGTTGTGTGTGCAGGGCCCGGCGGAGGGAGCAGTGATGTGCAGTGGTGCTTTTCCCAAGTCAAGGGAGCGATGGATGATGATGTCGCCGAAGGTAAGTCTCTGTTCTGTGTCTAATTCGATTACCCTTTCTGGCCGACTCCTCCTGAGCATGCGTGCGTGTCTTGGTTGTTGTCCCTGCGCTAGTGACACACCAACCATATTACATCCTCTGCACCTGCTTTAACAATGAGGTAAAAAGCAAGGCAGCTTTAGTTGAACATCACCTTTTGTTGCCCAAAGGCGAAAGAGTTTTAAACACACACACACAAACCACTGTCACGAATTCATAGCGTTAAAAGGTTTAAAGACCCACTTCAATGATAATTGTGTTTTGGTTGTTTTTAACATGTTCTTGTGGCGTTTATCTGATAATAGAGGACATATGTAAAGAAGATTAAGCTCAAAATAGTATTTCTGAGTATTTTATTTTAAATCCTTGTAAATCAGGAGCAGACAAAAAAAATGCAGTTGGAAAATTGATTGTAGTTGTGACGTAGCAAATACAGTCTGTGGGCCACAAGTGCTGCTCCATTTCAATCATTGACTGTATATGAGAACTGGACTGAGTGATCCCTCCCCCCTCGCGTTATAATAGGAAGTACTTGCAGGCTCCAAGATTCCATAATCCCATTGACTGCCATTGAAAAATAAACATTTATTACCCAGTCATTATAATTGTCAGAATGACCATTCTTGCTCTGATACATTTTTTAACACGTTCTTGCTAATCCTATTTTTTCTTGATATATTTTCTTGATCACAAGTAATTCAAGTTATAAACTAACCAATCAGATGCCTCAGTAAAAGCATGTGGTGCCTGCTAGCCCCCAGTTCAAACGTTTGACTGATTCACCCGAGCTGCTTTCAGTAGAAGGAGTGTGGACTTTGGACAAGCTTACTGATTTGAGCTGATTTGGCGAAAGTAGTTGACATAGAAACGTTGACTTGGACCGACTTGGGCCAATCACTGTCGACTGGCTCAAACACTGCGACGTCCATATTGCTGAAAAAAGGCAACCGAATTGGCTTCGTTTTGCTGGAGCTTGAAGTAAGTAATTTTCTATGGGTGATGGTCACACCCGCTCTGTTCAGTTCTGTATATACAGTCCACGATTCTGATGCATCCACTTGACTAGATCAATTGATGTCTTTGTTTTCCTTGTCCGAGCTGACATTTGGCTCAAAAATGTACAGCTGCATAGCTCCAATATTGCTCGCCATTTTTGCTGCACATATATTGTTAGATTGGCTGTAAGCTAGCAGGAGAGCGTGTGAACAGAGTGCTCAGTTATGGGGAGGCTGGGGTGGCTCAGCGCCAGTGGTCCTGCCTGTAACTCAGAGGTGAATTTCTTATGAACTACTGCCACTCTGTAGAAATTATGTCCAAGATAATGATACAGGTTTTTGATTTGCCTAAGAACAGTTTTCTAGGAAAAAGTTTCTGCATAGTGGCAGGAGTTTATTAGAAATTTCCCTCTGAGGTGTTGGTGGGACTGCTAATGCAGAGTAAGCCCGCCATCTTCCCATCATTCATCTGTTCACTCTCTCACCCGCTATCTTACAGCCTCTCACACCAACCCCAATATAACATGCTGGTGCAACAGAAATGGCAAGCAACATTGGAGCTATCCAGGTATACACTTTTGAGTCAGATGCCAGCTCCCACAAAGAAAAGGAAGACGTACATGAATCTAGTTGTCTGCAAGCGAATGCATGAAAATGCAGCAGAGCAAGAAGCCTGTATCTTGCTGTATAGCTTGTGGGTCACTACTACAAACTTTTCAAATGGCTAATTCACAATTATTTGAATAAAGAAAATTCAGAAATGCAATTTTAATCTTTATTTTCTTTATTCATGTCCCCTATCCTGAGAAAAATGCTACAAGAACATGTTAAAAAAAACTATTTTCATCTGAGTGAATCTTTAAACCTCTTCTACTCTTCATGTCATGGCTACTCAGATTTAAGACAGTAATGGAAACAACACAATCCCTGCCTTCAAGATGTAATCTGACGTAGCTGTTAACTATACCTGATAATCCCACCCACTTTCCAGCATGTCAGGAACACTTCCATGATTCACAGGAATAAAAGCAGTACTTTATCCAAGCTGCACTAAAAAGTGTTGTTTTTTTTTTTTAAAGCCTGTTAATTTTATTTATATATATATATATATAATCGCCAAAGAGTCATGCTATAATTAATCTATTTTTTTAATGTAGTAATTAATATTATTACACCATAATTATAAGAAGTCTAGTTGTAAGTTGTTCAAAGGATGTGAAATCAAACATTATTTGTAAAGTACTTTTCATACGTTCGTAACACAGTGATTTACAGAATAAATATATCTTTCAAACTTTAAAACCCTGTAAACATACAAAAACAATTCTTGCATATATAAGAATATGAATAAAAAACATACACATTTGCTTAGCATTATTTGGGAAGAACTTGTAAAGGAAAAATCCTTCAGAAAAGATCATCCTTCATTGTATGTTGTCTTCCACAGAAGCCTTTGGCTGAGAAATAATGTACATTAATTGGAAAGGCTTTTCTCATTGCATTACATTCTGCATTGAATCACTCCGATAACATGAGCATGAGCACCCTGACGAGGTGTTCTGTTTTACAGTATACCACAGATTGTGAGGAGTCTGGTTGTATCAGGCTGAAAGTGTACAGTGTTAGGATGGGATCGACACCATTGTCAGCTAAGAGACATGCCAGTCTGTTAACAGACCCCCCCCCCCCCCCCCCGCACCCCACCCCAACCCACACACAGAAAATCCATATTAACAAATAAGACAAATTTAATTTTAATATCAAATTACTGATTATATAAACACATTTTGTTTAACATTTAAATTGTCTACCTAAAAAAACTCACACACTTGTGAAAAATAGAATTTTCTTGTTCATATACATTAATATTTCTAGCAGCTTTAATTTGTTTTTCAAAATTAACTATTTATTTTTTTACTCTCTGTTGATTTTGTATTTTCAGCTGACATAATATCCACAGTTGAATTCAACCAATCTGGAGAGCTGCTTGCCACCGGAGACAAGGGCGGTCGTGTTGTCATCTTTCAGCAGGAGCCAGAGGTGTGTTTGAGTAATTCCTCTAAGTGTATTCAGTTAACATCTTCTTTTTATGTTTGTTACACTTAACTTCTTTAGTTATACTTACTAAAAACTTAACTGAACAGAAAATTTTAAAAGTGATAAAAACAGGTTAAAATTATATATTTTGACTCATGGGACATTGATCTCGGCTGTCACCTAGTTTAGGCTATATTCCAGATCCAGTTTAAAAAGCTTTGTGTCATTGTTCAGAGTAAGAATCAGCCTCTGCGCCGAGGGGAGTACAACGTTTACAGCACCTTCCAGAGCCACGAACCTGAGTTTGACTACCTGAAAAGCCTTGAGATCGAAGAGAAGATCAACAAGATTCGATGGTTACCCCAGAAGAATGCAGCGCACTTTCTGCTATCTACTAATGGTTAGTCAAGGATATATTCTTCTAGCTGGACCAAATTTGAAATCTTATTTAGTCCTCTGATTGATCTTTGCAGACAAAACTATCAAACTGTGGAAAATTAGTGAACGTGACAAAAGACCAGAAGGCTACAACCTGAAAGAGGAAGATGGGCGGTACAAAGATCCCAGTACTGTCACTACACTAAGGGTGTGTATGAACCGCCTTAATATTTGTTAAATCCTTGAACACAGAAGTTTTAGCTCAGGTGTTTACATTCTTTTGACTACTGTAACTCTTTAATCGTTTTAAATGAACGTAATTCCAGCAGATTCTGAAGTGCAGAACAGCAGCCTTGCTCTGATTTGCAACACTTTATAGTAGTGTTGCAAAGTGTTTACACAATGAACAAAAACCAGCTGATTCTGTCGCAGAGAAAAGCAACTTACCACCGGTGTTGCACATGTGTGCAAAGCCAGTATTAAAAGCTGCTTTTCTCCAAATCAGCTGATTCACTTTGATTCCTTAAACGGTCTGAGAGTTTTGGTACGTCAAAAAAGGGTGTGTTAGTGTAAAAGGTTTAAAAAAAAAAAGGCTTTGTAAATGTTTAGGGTTTCTCAAATTAGTTGTGAGTAAAAAAATGTCAAGAGTGAGTGAGTGTTCCCAGATGTAGATGTCAACCTGAATGAGAATGATCAAAATACATGACTTCACAATGTAAGAAAAATGAGTAAACAGGTACTGCTTTGTACTGTATACTTTTTTAAGGATTTGGCAATAAATACAAAAATGCAACACATGTTATTACATTAAATATTAAACAATTTGTAGTTAAAGAAAAATAAAATATTCATTTCAATTTAAGGTTTATTTTTTGTGCGGTGTGTCTGAACAAACCAAAAGACATCTGGAACAATGTTATTGGTCTTCTTGATATTTTTCTTTTTTGCATTGAGGTAATAACAAAATGATCCTAGGGTTTTTATTCTTTTTTATGTTTTCCCTCTTGGACTAATGTGGGACAGCAAGCTTTTAAAACCGGGTCACTGAGACACGGAAACACAGCGGAAGCTGCCGTCTTTCGGATGCAGCTGCTGCAGTGGGAGTAAAGGTCACCGCACTGGGAGAGATTCTAAATTATCCCATGAGCTCTTTAAAATAAAAAGATTGATCTCTTAATGTCTTCCATGTTTTCTATACATTGTAAATGAAATATAGACAGACACCGCTCCATGTAACTGTAGCGGGCGTTTCCCGCATTTGGCAGGTCCGTAAACGCGGCGTGAATAAGGGCGTGAATCATGTCCCCGCCTCGCACGACTCCAGAAGGGGACAGTAAGCCCCATTGCGAGCAAAAAAACAGTAACAAAACAAATCTCTTTATAACATAGAAATCAATATTAGAATTTAAAAAAAATGGCGATGAAGCTGAAAACATTATCTGTTAGTTCCTCCCACACGCGGGTGCGGCGCCAAGTTTAGGTACACATTTTTGAACCGGCGGCCATTAGAGAACTTGTGCGTGTCAGTGTGAATGCAGATTCAGATTACATGTATAAATAACAAGCAAGTTATCCTAAAGTTTTATTAGCTCTCTGCGTTATATCTTCAATTTAAGAAAAGGCATAAACATGAGTGAGGGAGCCAGGCCAAGTAAAAAGACAGAAACATTCCACTTTCATACAGAATGGGAGGAGTTTTTTTTTTTAACCATGTCATTTTCAAAGTGTATTTTCCTTATCTGTCAGTGTAGGGAAATGTGGAACCACATTTTAGGACTATTTGCAAAAAATATGACACCGACTTCCCAATGAAAAGCGAACTGAGAAAGATGAGAGAACGGAAGTGTCAGTTGTCTGGACAGCAGTCAGTTTTCACACAACGTAGCTCACAAGTAAGAGCCGCCACTGAAGCATCATTTCGAATAAGTCACCTCCTCGTTAAACACAAGAAGTCCTTCCAAGATGGTGAGATGGCAAAAGAGGCCTTTCTTCAAGCTCTGACCCGTTGTTCTGAGACTTTAAAAATATAAATGAAATACTATGTTCAATCAAAGCTCTCCAGCTGTCAAGAAGCACAGTTACTCATCGCAGCAGAGGACTTGACCCAGCAACTGTGGTCAGACATTGCTGATTGTGAGTGTTTTCCACTGCAATTGGACAAGTGACACTGCCCAGATGTGTATTTTCATTGGCATGGTGTTTGATAATGTGACTGCAAAAGAGGAGCTACTAAGAGTGCTGCACATGAAAGAACAAACATGAGAAGACATATTTCAGTCATTCAAAAACTCTTGAGAAAATCCAGCTCCCAGTGTACAAACTGGTGTCTATCACCATGCATGGAGCACCTGCAATGATGATGTAAGTGAATGGATTTATACTCAAGTGCAGGCAGGACGATATTTTCGCTGACTTCCTGAATTACCTCTGCATAATCCATCAACAAACTTTGTGCGCTAAAGTTCTAGACATGAAAGAGATCATGGATGTGGCATCAAAAATTGCCTGTTTTATTCAAGGGCTCTTCAAGGGCAGCTTTTCCATGTGCATCTGGAGAAGGCTGACAGTGACCACTCTGAGCTGTTGCTACATACTGACGTGAGATGGCTTCGTTGAGGGAAATTCCTGCAAAGATTTCGAGAGTTCTTTGCGGAGATTAAGGAGTTTTTCTGTGAGGCTGGACATGATGAATGCTAGTTACTAAGTGATGGACAGTGGCTGTTAGACCGGGCATTTTTGACCGATCTGACAAACATGCGGATTGACCTTAATCTAAAGCTGCAAGGAAAAGACAAAACCGTAATTGACATGATTAGCTCAGTTACGGCTTTCAAACAAAAAAATGCGACTTTACTCCTCAATGTGAAGTGAATTGGCAAATTTCCAAAACTTGGCATCAGAGCTGGAGACCCAAGGGGTGACCTGTGTGCAACTTAACAGTGCACGCTACACAGAGCAGCTTGACAGTTGTTTGTCAAACACTTTCAAGACTTTTCTTTGCTGGAGCCAGTTGCCACATTCATGTTATCCATTTCAGGAAGATGCTGAGGTTGAGTCACTTGCATCATGAATGAAAACACTGTTACACCTGAACTCTGATAAAGTGGAAGAAGAAATGCTGTCTTTACAAACAGACATTTAGCTGAAGTCCAGATCTCACTGACCGTTTTGGGGCCTACACACAGAGGAAAAGATGAGGAAATGTGTGATCAACTTGACTGCTTCACTTATTTATATGCGAGTCAGCCTTTTCCCACATGAAGATCAAGTCCAAGGACCATTCCACTCTGACTGATGGCCATTTGGAAGTGTGCTTGAGGCTGGCTGTCAGCAGCTACTGCCCAAACTACGCATCCCTCGCTGATTCCTTTCAGTGCAAGTCATTAAAGAAGTAATTATCATTAAAGTAATCACAAACATGGAAAACATTTAATTGTTGTTATTGTATTCAGCTTGAAGCTATGTGAAATACATCATAATGCACTGTCTATGCAAGAAATCATTAAACGTTTACAAATAAATGTAACATTTTTGTATTCTGTGACAGATCTGTCAGACATAATTATTTCAGAAGTAGCTCACCTACTGAAAAAGTCTGAACACCCCTGCTCTAGTCTTACTGAAAGTGGAGTGAAAACCAAATTCTGCTTACTAGAAACAGCTAATCAAAGTAGCACATAAAGAAACTGTGTTTGTGTTTGTTGTCAACTCGTTGTTTCATCTGCCAAAATAATCTTAGCTGTACTCCGGGTTACAATTTCAGGCATGATTTGTCAAATTGGAGGCCCCTTTTCCAAAAACACTGTTATGGTTTGTTCAGTGTTCTTACCTTTTGTCAGAGCTCATCACTTTCAATATATTGATGTGACCAAATCATTTTGTTTATACAGCAGAAAAGCTTTTGCTCTGGAAAGTAGTTTCACAATATTCTTCTGACATTGTTGTTTCAAATTGCTCCTACACAATATTGCTATTAGCCAAGTGAATCAATTTATAGTTTTGGGAGTTATTGTATATATTCACTGAACACGCTGAAAGTTGTTGCTACTTTTTCTTTTTTTCTTTTTTTTTATAAAACTACTACTTTATGAATCTTGACAGCACTTTTTTGCTCTCGCATTTCTTTTCAGGTCCCAGTATTAATGCCCATGGATTTGATGGTGGAAGCCAGCCCCAGACGAGTGTTTGCAAACGCTCACACCTACCACATCAATTCAATCTCCGTCAACAGTGACTGTGAGACCTATCTTTCTGCAGACGACCTGCGCATTAACCTCTGGCATCAGGAGATAACGGATCGCAGCTTTAGTATCCTTTTGTTGAACCTATTTATGTTCACTGTTAAAAATATGTTTATTTATTTAGAAAGATAAGATATAACAACAACAATAACTGTGTTATGTTTGCACTATTCCAGATTTTATTCTATGAAGTTGTTACTTTGCCGTTTTAAAGCATCAAATAGAATTTTGTCACTTCTTGTGTTGTACCTGATGCAACCACAGGATGTTGACAAAACAAATAATTTTGTCTCCTCTATTCCCTCCCATTTTTATTTGGATTAAAAATATCTATTCCAGGACAGTTCTGCTCAATGTCTTTGCTTTTACTAAGTACCTCAATGGATATGTGAGCTTTAAAGGTTATGTGTTTGTTTGGAGGACAGTGTTGTTTTTGTAAATACAGCCACAACGCAGGAGTAAAGAAATCTACAGTAGTTGTTCAACAGTGCAAACATACAATATTAGGATTTCAATACTTTGTTGTGCTGTGTGTCCTTTTCATTTGAGTTTATGGACAATGCATACTAAAATCAACTTAACTCAAGTTCTGTAGACATTGTTGACATAAAACCGGCAAATATGGAAGATTTGACAGAAGTGATCACAGCAGCCGAGTTTCACCCCAACCAGTGCAACACGTTTGTCTACAGCAGCAGCAAGGGAACGATCCGCATGTGCGACATGAGGGCGTCAGCGCTGTGTGACAAACACACTAAAAGTATTTCAGCTTCTTTACCTATTTTTGAAAATGTATACATTTAAATTATAGCTTAAAAGAGAGCGATAATGCTTCCTAAAAGGCCAAAAAGTGCTTGACTAATGTGTTCAATCATTTCAAGGTGTCTTTACATACTCAACATAGTCCATAGGATGAACCGTACAATATGTGGAAGAATGCATATAACTGATTATAAATACTGATCATAAATTACAAATTTTGAATTTTCCAGAATAACACACAAGACTAACTTTTTTTTAAGAGTTTAACCTGCGTCTTACAAATAAACAAACATTTTTTTGTTGTTTTGTTTTTGTTTAGTGTTTGAGGAGCCTGAAGACCCAAACAACCGTTCATTCTTTTCTGAAATCATCTCATCTATTTCTGACGTGAAGTTCAGCAATAATGGACGCTACATGATGACTCGCGATTATCTCTCCATCAAAATCTGGGATCTTTGCATGGAGACTCGACCAGTTGAAACATATCAGGTCTGTGTCTAATATAACAAGTGTTTTTCAGGAGCTAATCTTGTGAAGTGTTAGTTTCATTCTTGTTTCTTTACTTTGACAGGTGCATGAATATCTCAGGAGTAAATTATGTTCACTTTATGAGAACGACTGCATTTTTGACAAGTTTGAATGCTGTTGGAATGGGAATGACAGGTGAGTGTCTCCTGTTGTTTGTGTGGTTTAATTTATTCGTCTATTATTGGAATAGACAGCGTGGTCTTTTAATGATGATTGTCATTTTTAGCCAAAATAAAAAAAACCTGCAGTTTTGTAGGACATAGTTTCTGTAGAGCGGCAGTAGTTCATTAGAATTGTTTCTTCCACTCGTCAGCAAAAATGACGAGTAATATTGGAGCTATCCAGTCGTACAGTTTTGAGCCAGATACCTGCTTGGACAAGGAAAACAAAGACGTCCATGGATTTATTTGTCTGTAAGTGGATGCATCAGAATGGAGCAGAGCAGGGAGTTTGTGACCTACAACGTGTACTTTTTACGCTCTTTTTAAGCTCTTTTTCAACAGGATTTTTTCATCTGTTCCCGATTCACAACAATTTGAATAGGGAAATACTCTAAAAATGCAGTCTTAAACTTCATTTTCTTTAAATATGTCATCCATAATTAGAAAAATACTACAATAACATGTTAAAAACACAATTTTGGAGTGGATTTTTACCCTTAAAACCTTTAAAATGTGGCGTGTGCATTTTGGGAAGTCACAGGATAGAACTAAAAACTGAAAGTTTTCTTGTTATATTTCATAGAATATTATATCCAGGGTTGCATTAGTTAGTTCTTTGTTACTAGTTTTTTTTTTTTTTTTTTTTTTTACTAGTTTGCTGCTGTGAATAATATTTCCTTGCCTAAAAGACACTAATTCCTCCTCCTCTTGTGTTTCCTGCAGCGTTGTGATGACGGGTTCTTACAATAACTTCTTCAGGATGTTTGACAGAGGCTATCAGCAGGATGTGACATATGAAGCGTCGCGGGAAAACAGTCGGCCGCGATCCATCCTCAAGCCTCGGAAAATAAGCACAGGTGGGAAGCGCAAAAAGGATGAGATCAGTGTCGACAGTCTGGACTTCAGCAAAAAGATTATCCACACAGCCTGGCATCCTCTGGACAACATCATCGCCATAGCCACCACCAACAATCTGTACATTTTTCAGGATAAACTGAACTAGCACCCACTTAAGTGCTCTGTTCCTAGTGTCTACTTGAGCTTGATGCATACACGGATCAGATGATAGCTTTTTTTTTTCTTCAAATTCTCTCCATAAATTTTGATTAGTATGTGGCAAACTACTTTCATTCATCCTGATCATATATATAGCTATGAAGGGTTAGGGTTAATTACTGTTTGCTGAACCACTACATCCCCTACTGAAGGGAAATAAATGTTCCTTTGTGCAGCTGTGCCATGGCAACTCGATCACGCGTATATCATATGTTTTGGATTTTTAAAATTTTTTTCTTTAGCTACCATGTTTTACAAGTTCCAGTGTCATTTTTTGTCATTTTATATATATTTTTGTACCGGTCCAAAACACTGTTGGCGCAGACTGTCAGGTACTTAGCGTCACCCAAAAACTATTGAGATGCCGGGTTCTTTCACCGCCTCCATCCTGTTGTGGAGACAACTGTTGAGTCTTATTATTTTTCAGACATTTCTGTAAAGCTGACAGTTGATCAGAGTTTGGACTCAACAGCAGTTCCTGTTTATACATTTATCTTACAAAAATACAGGAGTTTGTGTTAATCATTTGGGGTGTTGATTTCACCAAGTAGATTACAAAGTGCATTAAACAATTTCAGACATTTTCACAGAAATATTTCATCAGAGACATTGAACACTTTTGGGTTAAATATTCCTCTTGGCCTCATTCAGATGAACCTTCAAGTGTGACCGTGCAGCACTAGCTGCTCTTTTACACTTTCACCAGAATGATCTGGATTATAGGTTATCCTTCAACTCTCCAGCTGACTCCTTTTCCGAATAGTCAGAAGCTGCAGCCCTTCTCAGCTGTAGCTGAGTAACCAGTGTTTTATTTCTAGTATTATTATTTAAGTGCTGTGGAAATTCACTTAAATTGAAAAAAGAAACACTTAGCAAAGAAAGGGACATAGCGGTTTGATCTTTTTTTTTTATATTTTTTCGTGATTTATTCCTTTAAAAAGCCAACGACATGCCAAATTAAGATAACAAGAATGGTGAGATGGAATAGTTTTAAAAAGTGACTGTAAAAATTAGGTAAAAGTCAACTTTTTTTTGTAATTTACTTGATGAAGGTAAAACTACAATGTTTAAGCTTTTTTTTTTTTTTAATAATTGATTGAAAGTGCTTTAAGAAATGGCCCCTGGTCTCACCGGTACCAGATCCCAGTAGATTTTGACCTTTTTCAGGGCTGTGATGCTTTGATTTTTGTCTATTTTGATTGTGTCAACTGAAAAATCCATTTTATAAATCAGGAATCTCTCTGACAAGCACATAGATCGGCTAGTTAAGCCAAAGTATGCTGTGGACTCTGAAGTTAAAGTAGTTTATCAAGAACTAACTCCAATTGTGTATCCTTGCACTTGTGTTGACAACCTTACTAAGCTCAGGACCAGATCACGTGAAGTTGCAGTGACCAGATTCTGCTGGAGTTTGTTGTACCGGAACTGAGAACTGTTTTGATTTATGAAAAGCTACTTTACCTCGAAAAATATTGACGATTAACCTATTAAAGCAATATTCTTACAGTCTAATTTCTGGATTTTTCTGCAACCTTCTGTCAGTTTGACTGCAGGAAAACCAGTCAGAAAGTTTCCCCTTTTCACACAGCATTTTAATCAGTATTTAAAAAATTGGGGGGGAAATAATGATTATATATTTTTTTGGAGACAGAGGTCATATGAGAACAGTCTCAAAACAATAAGGCTGAATAACTTTTCAATCAGTGCGATACCTAATGTGAGCTATTGGAAGTGGTGTGGATGGTATGTTTGTTTAGGTTCTAGTCTTGAGTATAAAACTTGTCACATTTCACAGTTTGACTCTGGATTCTGAGGCTAGGACATTGTTTGGCCCTTCTGATCATCAGATGTCCCTGTGCTGAATATTTTTTTATGTTTACCTGCGCCACTACACCGACTTTAGCTCATCACCTGTATTTACCCAGAGGTCTGACCAAAAGGCTGGTAATTTAAATAGTGTGTGCTGGAGCAGAGAAACAAAAAAAAAAAAAAAAAACACAAGAGCCCTGAGAACATAACCTTATCAGGGTGGTAACCCCTTCATGTCTGACTTTACTGTATTTCCAATTATGAAAAAATATTCTTCAGGTTTTTTTTAAGGTGATGCTAAATTAAGTGGAGTCCTGGATTAAATGTTAGGTTGCAAATCAGCGGCATACGGCATGAAGGGATTAAGGAACAACTGTACTTGCTGCAAAATACTTTTAAGTACTCCACCCAAAAAAGTATTTTTATCTTTATTTTGTATGTTATCCCTTAGCAAAGAAAAAGCCTATTTAAGGGTAATACAAGTATAGTCATTCTATGCTAAAAGTGAGGCAGTATACTTGAAGTTTACTTTTTATTTACCATCTTTATATTGTAAACTTAAAATGTTCCAATTTAGCCTGAAGTATTCAGTTAATATACTTCACTACACGTACAAGGCCTATAGTAGACTTGCTGTACTTATACCCCAGTACACGTAATGAAATAAACTTCAAGTGTACAACTTTTTGCTAAAATAAGTCCTCTAACATTAGTCTTATCAGATGGATGAGAAAATCTGCTCTTTTACTGCATGTAGATCAACTTGACCTTTTCCTTCTGCCCCTTTAAGCACTGAAGTACCAGCTGTAGTGACCTGTTGGTACTGAAGCACACTGATCTTACCAACAATGCCACTGTCACACAGTAACAACAAATGCTGACCTTTGTTCACACTTTGAATCTGAGAAAAAATATTGTGTTTTGCTGCACTAAAATAATGCTGCTGCATTTTTTTTAAGGTTGTAAAAAAGTCCATTGTAGTACAGGGGTGAGACTTGAGTCCAGGGGGAATTGACTGGTTGCATTTCACATCCTGTGATTGCCGTTTTTTTTGTTTTGCAAATGCAAGGCCTGTCCATGACTGAATGTCGGCACACTGCGTCCCTGTGAATGCTGCTTTTGCAAACAGGTTTTGGACTCATGGGTCCAGGGAAAAGTATACATTCAGGGGGAACTTATCTCTTTCTTGCATTATTTGCGTGTTAGCCCTACCATGAAAGCGCCATTTTAACAAGTTTCAGTGAGACTGTGATGTTTACATTTTAAAGGTCTGGTTTTAGGAAGACTAAGATCACAAATGTATGTATGTGTGTGTTTTTTTTTTGTTGTTTTTATGTCACTGAAATGCTCTGATGAACTGATAATGCACTGTTGTGCTTTTGTATCATTTGCCAAAAAAAAAAAAAACACACTACTTTAAATGTTGGCATTACCACTATATTTTGAGCGCTGACATTCTGCAAAAATGTAGTTATTAATATGACAAGAAGCACACAAGTGTCACTAACTTGATGTCAACCACATCCAGATAATGTCTATTCATTTTCAAGTCCTGCTAAAAAAGTAAATGGAAATAAACTGATCGTATTTTATGAGAGGAATCTCATGATGTCCGTCATTAAAAATGGCTTAATCTCTTGTGAACAAATGCAGGTTAAACTAAACCTCACTTATGTACATTTGTAATAATCTTTTAAGTCTTAAATTCAAGACATGAGATGTCTTGGAGCATAATTATACATCATATATGTGTGTGTAAATGTGTCGCTTCACAATATCAACCGTTTTCTAAAAAGATGTTAACCACCTGTTGAGTGTTGGTCTCTCAGGGCTCTGTATTATAACATTTAATAAAACACTTTTGTGACCCCTCTTTCTGTTTTTGCAACTTTTGAGTAATGTTCCTGTTAATACAGAGCTGGTTAAAGTTTTAGTAGTTTCCCGCCCCTAAATCTTGGATACATCTTTATTATATAGGGCTGTTTCAGGTATTCTATATCGCAAAACCTGTGCAATGAACACAGCTGACAACCTTATTGCCTTGATCCTTTTTTTAAAATGGTGTTAACAAGAAACGAGATGATCATTTATCCCTGACCATTTTCATCAAACATTAAAGCATACATTTTCACTTAAACTTTGTTGTCAGCCAGAGATACAAGGCCAACCAAATAACTACAAATCCTAAAATATGATTGCTTTTTACACTTTTACTTTAAGATTTTTATAAATGAAGCCATGCTGGAATAAAAGATTTTTAAGCGCAAAATTGTTGTGTAAACGTTTCTTTTAAATGTTTTAAGATTGATACTTTAAAAGTCCAGCTGTGCAATGCATGCAGATTGCGAACAGCTTATTATAATATTTGAACTTTTAAAATACTTCAGCAGTGTTTATTTACAGGAGGATGGGGAGGGGTGAGGTTCCCGACTGGACCCTGCGCTTGCGCACATCACAATCTGTCTGCGTGTCATGTTAAACGTTAGTAGTGTAGCCAACATGTCCACCGCTACAGCTCCTGAAAACAATAACGAGGAGCCGGGGCTTCAAGGTACGTTTTTTCTCCTCATACTGCACGCTTTCCGCTAAAGCTGGGCCACATTTTTCAGAATGCTGTGCGTTTAAATGCGCTGGGGATGTTATTGTGGAAGTTATACCGCGGATGGAATTTCCTCGTTCTCTGGGCGTGGCGGATCATTATGTTTTACGTCAGTGAGATGGTGACCAATCATGTTTTGTTTCGTGTTTGATTGACACTTGCCCAGCCTATCACGTTTAACAGTCTGAAAGAGGTGGGCTTTGAGCAACATGAAGACAAGTTTCAGACAAAGGAAACAATAACGTTTTTCATCATTATTATTATTTTTTTTACTGACACTCAATACAAATAAAATAAAAAAGGATAAAATCTGTTGAGGATTTAACTGTATTGATTTTAAAGTAAAAGTAAAAAAAAAAGTCTGCGCTTGGCTGTTGTCCCAAGGTGCATTGCGAATTCATAAATGCATATAAGCCACTAACTTGTGTTTTTAAACGATTATATTACAGTGTATTGGGCTGATAATAGAGATATAAATATTGCCGTGTCTTTAGCAATAACCAAGCTGGAACAGCGACATGTCGAGGCAACCCGTACGTCACAGTTATGTAACGAGGGCAATGAAATTAAACCTTATGTTTCCCTCGGTTTAGCACTGGCTGTGTCTAAACTAGCTTTAACATGCATCTGATATACAGTTGTCTTATAGTTTTGGCTCACACACACCCGCAGACCCCAAAAAGATTGCATAATTGTGGTTTGTGGGGCAGTGGCACAAAGAAAGGCATGCCATCATGGTTGCACCAGACCCGGGAGGTGGGGGTGTGGGCATGAATGCTCATCGTCATTGTACTGAAGACAATGTAGGTCACCTGTTTTGGGGTCTTGATATGTTGTTTTGCTTGCATTCAAACACACCAAACCCAGGTTAATTTCGTCTAACTTTGTGTTTTTAAGGCTCCTGGGTAGAGTTGGAGCTGAATGGTAATACAGGGGCCCAGGGTGGTGCAACCAGCTTATCACCAACACCTGCTGCAGATCAAATAAATGCAAACTCGAGCATAAACCAAACTCTCCAGACTTTGGAAGTGGCTGAAAGTGCTGAAATCTTGATTGGAGGACTAGAACACGTGCCGTCGTCCTCATCCATACATAATGGAGACATGGAGAAAATTCTCTTGGATGCTCAGCACGAGTCCAGCCCAAGTAGCTCGTCCTGTGATAGGTAAGGAGTGACACTAAGTGCTTTTTATTTTTTAAATTAAAAAAAATGGGGATTACTTATTATAATTACGTTTTCCTAACATGCTGACACAGTCCTCACAGACCTCAAAGTCCAGAGCGTGATGATGAACAGATAACATTTGATGTGGAGATGTCCAGTCTAAGAGGTAGTCAGGTAAATACAGCAGATTTATCATCAACCGTCAAGTCTTGAATGCTTTTTATAGGGCTGAATATTTAAAAGGCATTCTATTGGAATCAATCTTAACTTTAGAAATGCTAACATTATTAAATTAAATTGCAAATTAGTTTATTATAACCAAGCAAATTTGTTTTTTTTTATTGGAAAATTGACATATAAATCAATTTTTGTTTAAATCATGTTAACATCAAATCCAATTGTGTAGTTGTGAATTAAAATGTTATCAATTTTTGAAGTTTTTCCATGTATTTTTGTTTTCTCAGCTGTGTTTGCATTTATATTTTTCTAGTCAGAGGAAGACATTGCAGAGAAGGAAAGAGAGGAAGACATTTTGATGAACAGAGACGTAGACTGGGTCGCTGATTGGTCCAGCAGACCGGAAAATGTTCCACCAAAGTAAGTCTTTTTTTTCTTTCTAAAGAATGGACTCTCCGGTGTTTCTGTTAATCAGCTTGGGGTTATTCTTCTCAGGGAGTTTCACTTCAGGCACCCCCGGCGCTCAGTATCCCTGAGTATGAGAAAGAGTGGAGTCATGAAGAAAGGCGGCATCTTTTCCTCTGAATTCCTCAAAGTCTTCATCCCTTCTTTGCTCATCTCCCACATTTTGGCTCTTGGGATTGGGTAAGTCGGAAATGTTGCAGTTTTCCCTGAGGAATCATGTTGTGCTATGTACACACCGCGCCCGACAACATGTGTTCATGCAACCGCTTCCAAAGAAAAGTCTATGTAATTGCGCGTTTTGAGCTTAAGTGTTCAAAAATCTCGTAGCTAGGCAAGTTTCTACGACCGTGTTCAAAAATCTCGTAGCTAGGCAAGTTTCTACGACCGTTTTCTGGCTCTACATACAAAACATGTAAAACCAGATCAAACTTTGACTAATCGGGGACTCTGATGTGGTAGTGACACATGGATTTGGTTTATTTGGTGAACCCAGATATGGCGACGAGCCTGACGACATTTGCCTTTGTTTTTCAAATGAAGATAAAGCAAGGCCATGATAGTAATCCATATCCGTCATTGAAAGGACACGATCACTGAACCAAACCATGCTAGTAAAAAGAAAAAGAAGCAGCAGCCCCTTCCTATTTGTCCAGCATGAACACTACGGGCTATGCTTTGTTTGTATGTTTGTTTTTAATTTGTTTGCAACTGTTTACTGTTTACTTGCATGTTTGATTGAGAGTCATCTTCAGACTCAGAACTTTAATGTGTCTTATTCTAATACAGAAAACAATAGAGCTGATGTTGCTTCCTAAAGTTTTAGGACTGGGGTTGGTTTAACCAACACTACTTTGAATTTGTTATTTTTCATAAAATAGTTCCCTTTTGTTTCAGCTGTTTACATTTCATGCATTGTATATCTTTTGTTTGTGTCTCCAGAGTCTACATTGGGAAGAGAATCGCCACAGCTTCCACTAGCTCTTACTGAACAGAAGCATCTCCTCATGTCTTCAAGTCCTTTAACCTGTCCTCCTGTAGTCAGGCTAACTTTCCTATCCAGTCAGCATTAACAGGTGCCACATTTTAGATGTACTCATACTTGTTATGTAGTTGCACTCCATCGGATTTTGACTCGAGGGGCCATATCGTTGTACACTGACTTGAAATCAGTTATAAAAAATTGGACAGCTCTTTAATGTCTGATGGTTTCAAGTTCC
The DNA here is from genome assembly GCA_036245035.1 of Adrianichthys oophorus. Lineage (NCBI taxonomy): Eukaryota > Metazoa > Chordata > Actinopteri > Beloniformes > Adrianichthyidae > Adrianichthys > Adrianichthys oophorus. Next base: position 9,135,672 of record BSAI01000189.1, on the reverse strand, counting down.
TTTTTCTTGATGTAAAACATCACATTGTCAAGTATGAGTTTTGTTTTCCCCAAAGCGCTTCTTTTCTTCTGTTGTTCTAAATGCCAGACAGAATGAACCATTTATTAGCACTATACCAAATTGGGTTTGGGAACAGACTCACGTTTTGAGCTAAACACTTTTGCCCAGTGACTTGGAGGTTGGATGGTGCTGCACACTGGGTTTGGCTTTTAAATTTTGCACATTTTTGACAAATGAAGTCTGATCTTGTTGCTGTTGACAGCAGCTTTGTCTTCTTGAGGGTCAACAAGCAGAGTGAACCATTCGCCATGTAGCTTGACAATTTTACTATGAAGTAGTTGGACTATTTTATGATAGTGGAAGGCAATATACCAGACTACATGCTATTTTAAAGTATTTTTTTGCCTACATATCTTTAACACAGCAGTAGCTAAGTGCCAAATTTATATCTTTCACCTTTGCACATTGGTGATTTGTCTTAGGCTTTTTTTCTTATATGTTTAGAAATTTCAAAATGTAGTTGTGAATAATCTAAGGTGTGATCTGCCCCAATTGACAGACAATTGTCCACATTGTATATTTTCTGTATTAGCAGATATTAATGTTTGTTTTATCTGAACCATAGTGGCAGTGTTACGTGTATTTCCTTGTTGCTCAACTGCTAAAGTTTAAAAAGTGGACACCAACACCACAGAAGGGGAGTACTTGCAGGGCATCCTTGAAGAGTGTTATCTGACTTAAATGTAGATTTCACTGTACAATAAATTCACTTTGTGTGACAGAATAATGTATAGTATCAATGAAACATCCAGCAAGAGGATTAAAATCATTTCCTGAGGAAAGTGCTTGTATTTCTGTGTGTAGATCTTGACACCATGGTTCCTCTGAAAGTGTTTGTAAGCTGATGTGAAAAAAAACACCAACCATTGTGTAAATTATTGGCATTATTGGCTGGAAATCATTTCACTAGGCTTTAATGCATGATGCAACTAATGATAACTCATAATATGTACATGTGATCCTTGCAGGCTTATGTACAGTTTAAAAGTGTGCAATACAGAGCGTTTTGGAATTTGAATAAAGTTTGTACTGTATACGGGGGCTTTTATTTAAATACAAAGGGGGGTGGTATAATTGTTTTAAACCTAATAATTTATGCATTATGCATCAAAAGTTATTCTAAATATTTAAATTATATTTGGTTGAAAAATTGCATTTCCACACATCCAGATCCTCTGAACCTGGATTATCTTGTTACAGACTTTGAATGATTTGAGCTGTCTTAAAAAAAAAAAGTCTGCTCTGACACTTTTTAAGAGAGGCCTTTGTCTGTACAGACCAGTCGAGTTTGTTGTCCAGATGAACTCCGAGGGATTTATAGGAGGGAACAATCTCAATAGTGCTGCCGTCAATTTTTACAGGCTGATAGGTTCTTTCCTTCAGACTAAAATTCAGGATCATCTCCTTTGTCTTAGTTGTGTTTTAAAGGGTCAGTTGCATTTGCTCCAGTTGATCAAATCAGAGATGACCCTTCTGTATTCCCCCTCATCACTGTCCTTTACACATGCCACAACAGGTATCATCAGAGTACTTCTGTAAATGACAGAATGTGGACCTGTGTTCAAAATCAGCAGTGTACAGAGTGAACAGGAATGAAGAAAATACCGCTCCCTGTGGAGCTCCAATGTTTATCAGTACAATATCAGACACAATGATTCCCAACCTGACAAACTGGGGCCTCACTGTTAGATGGCTTTCAATTCATGATATAAAAACAGAGTCCACACCCAGTATCTTTAGTTTTCTGCTCAGAATTACTGGCTGAATGGTATTAAACACACTTGAAAAGTCAAAGAACATGATCCGTACATAACAACCAGGACAGTCTAAGAATGACTGAACTGTGTGAAGCATGCACAAAACTGTCTTCCACCCCAATATTCTATTGGTAAGCGAACTGCAGCAGATTCAGAGCCTGCTGTACTTGCGGCCTGAGCAACCATAATATGAGCCTCTCGAGAGTCTTCATTACCACTTAGGTCAGAGCCACTGGTTGGTGGTCCTAAACTCCTGCAGGTTTCCACGGGTCGAAAGGTCTTCCACTTGACAGGAACCTGACTCTGGTTAACATAAATATAGCTGAAATAAACAGAATTAATAGGGGTGTAACGATTCATTTTAACATATCACATATCAGTTCATATTTATTATTCATATTCATTATAATTTGTGGTTGCTGAAACGATTTATAGTCAATCTTGGTTCATTTTGAACTACCCGATTCACTGACCTAATATCGATCCAGGACATTTTTAGTCAAAAATTCAACCAGTGTGATACCCGATTACTGAACAGCGCAGGGGAAGTTCTCCAGATTCCTTGTTTTTCTTGCAACATAATCAAGTGTAAATAAAATATGTTTACGAACAAGTAAGTAAACAAGAATTAATGGCAAATCCATACACATTTTAGTTTCATAAAGTTCAGCCCACTGCTGTTTTTCACATCAAAATTTTACAAACGTTAGAACATTCTACCTCACTGTATGGTCACATGTCTTCACAGCACACAATGGGCTGTGAAGATGGCTAGATCATTTTTGCCGTCATTACATGCGTGTTGTTTGCTGTGATGGCACTTGGTTGTTTTTTAATGGTATGTTTTGATTTGATTCAACTCGATCAATTTCTTGCCTCAGACAGATCGATCTGGTTGGACAAATGGATTAATCATTACACTCCTGTGAATTAGTCTCAAAACCAGATTAGATTTTCAATTTAGGATTCCAAGGCTTCCCTGTCAACTGAAAATGAATGTTTGTTATAACCAGTGAGAATTGAGAGCGGCATTCTTTTGATAGTGTCAAATTGGTAGCGAATTTACAGGGAGAAAACATACCAAAAAATTTTTTATATAAAATTAAAATTTTATATTGAAAAATGTTTTTGTATTATTTTCTTGGTTCTAGATCAGGACCCGGTATGTTCTTGACTTGTAAAATGCACTACATTTGGTCGTCTACTACTGTACTTGAAAAACAGATATAATTTTATTTTAATTAACTTAATTTACTCCCAAAAAAACTTAACCCCCTTTTCCTCCTCGCGCTGTCCGAGCGCGTGTGCAACTGCGTCCAATCAGTAAAGAAACGTCTGAGGCCGAGCAGGGCGGGGCTAATGCGCATGCGCCGTACGTCTTTGTGGCCCTTGTCTGGTTTCTGGTTGCCAGGGTTTAAGAGTCCTTCTGTAGTACTAAATTAAATGATAGCCCAACTAGACAAATGCATAACGTCTCATTTTACATAAGCTGTTATTTATAAACTCGCAAATTATCGGCTGATTTTTGCAGACGCAGGCACTGCTCTGCCTGGGCGTCGACTGGCTATCCAGCAGAGCATCCATTCAGCCTTTCATTGGCGCGTGAGCATTTCTAATCAAGCTAGCTGTCGTTATCTGAGAGGCAGCGGGGAGCCGCGCTTGAGGGCACTTGAAAATGTCCGGTTACCAAGGAAAAAAGAACATCCCACGAATTACAGTGAGTATCGGGCTTTCATGTAAATCCCCGCATTCCTTTTCTGTCAATTTAAACATTCGGCGTGCCTCAGTATTACATTAAATGCTAGCGCATAGCTGTTTCATATTCCAAAAGACCAGGGTTGGCGTCTAGCCAGCGGGTTTGTGATTTTAAGGACGATTACATTCCGTCGGAGGGAGTTATTACTGTATTTCTCTGAATTTTAAGCAAGGAGTGTCTCTTGCATCTGCAGTCACGACTGCCTCTAGTCTCATCAGCATCCTCCTCGCTGGCTGCACGGATCAGGTCATTCTCATCAGCTGTCATCCTTCAATTTCTGTCCTCTGATATTTCTTGGCTTTGTTTATTTGTGTTTACATTTCGAGATGTCAAATCTGAAAGAGCCATAAATAAATCTTAATCCGCGTAGCCTTAATTTAGGATATTGCGTTGATTAGAGCTGAGTGTCACTGCCCTAAATTCTGAATTTGATTGATTTTGTGATTTTTCCACATAAATATCAATTTGATTCAAATTATTTATATATATTTTATATATATATATATATATATATATATATATATATATATATATTAGTGTAAACAAAGAGGTTGACATACATACAATTTACAGCATTTGTTCTTCTTATTTTATTTTTTTTTAAATTGTAATACGTTTTTCCATTATTGTTTCATAGTTGCTCTTTTAATTTGCATTATTTTAACTGTCCATCTACTGAAGCTGATGGTAGCCTGTTGTGTGGAGCAGCTCCTACTTAAATCTATAGACTGTTAATCCACTACATTTGATTTTGTACTCTGGGACATCACATCCTCTTAAGGATTTGATGTTGGTATAGACAGTGATGCTTTGCTCCTGGCACTGTGTACATCCAGCTCATAGTAATCAGCTCAGTTGAATGAGTTGTCATCATTGAATTAATCAGACTGGTTTGTTTGGACAGTAGTTCTCTTTGTTGGTGTGCACGTCTTTTACGTTCAGTCTTTTAAGGCCCTGAAAGAGTAAAAACTCTGCAGCACGTTATTGGGATAAAATGTATGCTCTTTGTGGCTCATTACTAACCTCTGAGCCACTTATTGAAATGCTTGCGTATTTGACCCACTTTTGACATAATGGTCCATCTAATGGATATCCATAGACACTAGAGTTAAATGAAAAAAAACTATTTTTTGTGGATTTTGCAGGGAACAGTCTTTTTTTTATTATTATTATTATTTCTGTTGTGTGAGGCCTTAGAGAGCCTGTAGAAAACTAGGCCAGTGTGAGATGCTCCCTTTTCAAATGTTTTGGGTGGAGCTAATTGTTTTTCTCCTTATAAATTTTAACTGGGGACCCCCCCCCCCCCAACAGTGTAATTTGTAAGAATCCATATTCCAAAGTTATCTCTTTAGTTTTCACACAGGGTAAAACTGGAATAGAGTCATGCAGATATCTGAGCGCATTGCAAAATTTCCTGAGCTAAAGTAATATGTTAAAGTTTAAAAGAAATATGTTAAAAAATTTTATCGACTGTGTTGTTAAATTGTAAGCTGGACTGCTAGCCACCATTTGCCGGAAATTAAAAAGATAGGTTGTGTCTGAATTCCTTCACTTCTCACTACTTGGATCATTATATAGGGTGGTTGCCATGTTGTAGAGTTGTCCGAATCTACAATTCCAAAGTCTTAGTGTTTTAGAAATTTCCCAGAAGTCTCTGTGAAAAACCAGTGTGCATTGATGGTTACTAGATTTGCACATATAAACCACATTTTATTTGAACAATTTTTCATGTAAAAAAATATATTTTAATTAATAAAAAAACATCCAAGTTCATCATCATAACTTAGTGGATTGATAATAATCTTGTTCACGTTTGTTAGGTTTTTACTTCGGGAAATTGGTGATTATTGAAAAACGTAGTGAGCAGGGTTTCCGAATTGCTTTTAAGATCCCGGGCACTAAGTAGTTTTGCACTATCAGGGAAGTAAGGAGGGAATTTGGACATAGCCACTGTTTTTTGATGAGAAAAGTAAATATACTGGAATGAATTTAGAGGAAATTCCCCTTTCAGAGTGACCGACTCCTCATCAAAGGAGCGAAGATTGTGAATGATGATCAGTCTTTCTTTGCTGATATATACATGGAGGATGGAGTCATCAAGTAAGTTCTGCTTGAGGATTAACAGTGGCTCTTTAGTTTTTGTGAATGTGTTTTCTTATGTCAAGCTTTTTTGTTTTCTCCAGACAAATAGGGGACAATCTCATCGTTCCAGGGGGTGTGAAGATTATCGAGGCTCATGGAAGAATGGTGATGCCGGGAGGGATTGATGTGCACACCCGGTTTCAAATGCCCGACAGAGGCATGGTGGCAGCAGACGACTTTTACCAGGGCACCCGCGCTGCTCTGGCTGGGGGCACGACTATGATCAGTACGCACTGCTCGTTGTGGTGAAATGTGACATTGCAGATGTGCATGCTGTCGAGCGTTTAAAAACCCTGCGTGTTTGTACACATTCTGCAGTTGACCATGCTGTGCCCGAGCCTGGCATGAGCCTGGTCTCTGCTTTTAAGCAGTGGAGAGAGTGGGCTGACAGCAAGTCCTGCTGTGACTATTCCCTGCATGTGGACATCACTGAGTGGAACAGTGGCACCCAGGAAGAGATGGAAACTCTTGCGAAGGATCATGGTATGTAGGATCACTGTCAAAATAAAGTTTGGATCTTAAGTTTGTCACAAATTAACACTTGACCTGGAAAAGAAACTGAATGTTCCAGCTTTTTAATTTTTTATGTTTTATACTTTACTTTCGTCCTTTGTTCTGGGGTTTTCCTCTTTTACTCTCTGTTCTGTTCTTGGCTGCTTTCTCTCATAAGTTTTCTATCTTCAGGTGTGAACTCTTTCCTGGTCTATTTGGCTTATAAGGATATTTTCCAACTTTCTGACTCTCAGGTATGCTGGGTGCAATCTTTGTAGCCTGCTGCTGGTTTAAGATGACTGTGTTCTAAAAACTGCCCTTCTTTTTTAGATGTATGAGGTTTTCAGTTTCATCAGAGATCTTGGAGCCATTGCGCAGGTCCATGCTGAAAATGGAGACATAATTGCAGAGGTAAAGAGCCGCAGCTCTTGTGTGTGACCACTTGTTTTTTTTCTTGTGAATTATAAACTTCTTGTATGGGTATTTTAGGAGCAGAAACGTATCTTAGAGCTGGGGATCACTGGACCTGAAGGCCATGTGCTCAGCCGTCCTGAAGAGGTTAAGACTTCTATAAAACTCCAGTTTTTGTTTACAAAAAAGAGACAATTTCAAAAATTCAGAATGTTCTGTAAAAGCGAGAAGGCCCTTTTTGTGTCTGACCTCTCGTCATTGTCTGCAGGTGGAGGCTGAAGCAGTCAATCGCGCTGTTACTGTAGCCAACCAGACCAACTGTCCCCTCTACATCACCAAGGTGATGAGCAAAAGTGCTGCAGACGTCATCGCTCTTGCCAGAAAAAAGGGTAAGAGGACGATCTCTGTCTGTCCTGTTCTGGAAGCTTCTGCTCTGCACTTATGTCAGCAATGCTGCTCACGTAGGAGCTGTGGTTTATGGAGAGCCCATATCTGCCAGTTTGGGGACAGACGGTACTCATTACTGGAGTAAAAACTGGGCCAAGGCAGCAACCTTTGTCACCTCGCCCCCACTCAGTCCTGATCCCACCACCCCTGATTACCTCAACTCTCTGCTGTCATGGTAAGCACTGTGGGCAAAGACCTGCCTAGTTGCAACATAATTCACATCATTTGGCTATAAAATTGTAAAAACATGACACATTGAGGTTTAATAAAAAAAAAAAACAGTTTTCTAAGCTTTCTTTGATCATAAATGAACCTCATTGGAGGTAAAACCTGGTTTTCTTACTTTTTTCTGATCCAGTGGGGATTTGCAGGTGACTGGCAGTGCTCACTGCACTTTTAAGACTTCCCAGCGTGCCGTAGGCAAAGATAACTTCACTATGATTCCTGAAGGCACCAACGGCACAGAGGAAAGGATGTCTCTCATTTGGGACAAATGTGTGGTGAGCTTCATTTAATCCCTTTTTAGTTGAAACAGTTTTAAAGGTTAAACTTCATCTAGCCTGTGCCAGAGCTGGGCGATGTGGCCAAAAAATAAAATCTCTGATTGTTTCACACCAAATTCAATTTTAGTAGATTTTTTTTCTCCATCCTTTAACTTTCTTTTAAAAATAAATCACAAATGACAGAATATATTTAACAAAGACTGTTTTATTTTAATATCTCCCTTGGAAATATGCTCAAACACAAAGTTTAATTAAATACAAGCTGTAAAAATGTTTGTAGATCAGTGCAGCAGATGTTTTCGTTAGCTTCAACTAGCTCTTAAGCATCTTCTAAAGAGAAACACTTCTTGTTCATGTGTCACGTGCATTTGTAAATATTGCGCAACAAGCTTTTTTTTCTTTTTTCTCGGCCTCGCAGAAGAAGCTCCTCTGCTTGCTGCTGCTTTCATGCCTGCTCGTTGCGAGAAACCATCGGGCTGACTTTACTCCAAACAGCCGAAGCCCAAGAAAGCACAGAGCTGGGAAAATAAATTCTCGATTTTCCCAAGAAGAAATAGTCTAAAACAACAAATTTGAATTGATCGATTAAATTGATTAATCGCCCAGCCCTAGCCTGAATTGAAACTTTGAAAGTGAGGATTTGTCTCTGCGGTTTGTTAATTTTTCTTCTGTTTTCAAAGGTGACTGGAAAGATGGATGAAAACCAGTTTGTGGCAGTCACTAGTACAAACGCAGCCAAAATCTTCAACCTGTACCCGCGTAAAGGCCGCATCGCCATTGGTTCTGATGCTGATCTCGTGCTGTGGGACCCAGATATGACTAAGATCATCTCAGCTAAGAGCCACAACCTGGTCAGAAGCTTCATTAACATATTTCACATTTCTTTTATAAAATAATGTTTATTTTGCTTGTGATGGGCTTCTCTGCCAGTTCTGTCAATTATTTAGTTTTTTTTATTTTCAGGCTGTTGAGTACAACATCTTTGAGGGGACAGAAGTGCGTGGAGGCCCCCTGGTGGTCATCAGCCAGGGTAAGATAGTGCTGGAAGATGGCAACCTTCACACCACTGAGGGCTGTGGTCGCTACATCAGCCGGAAAGCCTTCCCGGACCACGTGTACAAGAGGATTAAAGCTCGCAGCAGGGTGTGCTTCGATCTGAAGCTTCTTCCACATGTTTGTGAAGGGTGCCACTCATGTTCATCTGTTTGTTCAGCTCACAGAGCTGCGAGGAGTCCCCAGAGGTCAGTACGATGGACCAGTGTGCGATGTGGCCATCGCTCCAAAGGTGATCTCCACGGTTACCTCAGTGAAGACCTCTCCTGCTAAACTGCAGCAGCAACAGCAAGTTAGTCAACAGCCGGTGCGCAACCTTCACCAGTCTGGCTTCAGTCTGTCTGGTGAGTGAAATCAAATGCTCTTTTCATTAGTTGACCTCTTTCACTGACATGTTTTATTTCACAGCATCTTTTTTTTCTTTGTTTTAGGTGCTCAAATTGATGATAATGTTCCCCGTCGCACCACTCAACGCATCGTGGCTCCTCCTGGCGGCAAAGCAAACATCACCAGCCTCGGTTAAGTTACGTCCTCCAGGCCAATGCAGAACCAGATCCCACAACTACCACTTCATATCACTTATCACCCTCCACTCAGAGTACCCCACCCCGTCCATTTGTACTCACAGCCCACCTCCATGTCAGCCGATGCAAGAAATATTTCCAGTTTCCTACTTCAGTATTTTGAAATCATACTTTTTTTTACCTTCAGCTTGACTACGGAGAAGGACATGGATTTATGGATCTTGTTGGTAAATTCTGGCATAAACATCTAAACTCTGTTAGGCCGAAATTTAGAAGGGAACTTGCCAGAGGAGGAACTTTTATGAGTATTTTCCTTTTAGTTCTGCTTATGTTATTTTATGTTATGTTACATTTAAAAGAAAAATGTTCTGCAGTTTTAAATGAGTCTCTTCAGATGAAACTCATTTGTTGATAATCTAATTATATTTGAGTTTGTTGATGCATATTATTTTAATTTAACATTGATAAGTCTAAATCCTGCTTATTAAAGATCAAATTCCAGAATATGATTTATTTGATTTAAAGTTTTACTATGTTATTCTTTTTAGTTTTCTTTTTTGAGCATCTTGCTGGTTATTTAAACCTTTTTTAATTGACGTTTTGTGTTGTGAAGTTATCCTGAAACAGCCCCAATTGCACTGAAAAAAAGGTGTTAAAAGGTTTAACCACTAATTTAATGTTTCTTTGAAAGTGTTGGGGGAGAATGGTTGTGAAGTCTTGTTTAGGAAAAACAAACCCTGTTTTTCCTGTTGTTTTTTTTAATCTTGTTTTTTTTCCTGGTTTCCCCGTTTTTTTCCAAACTTTTGCTTGTTTATTTTTTTTCCCTTGCTTTCCCCATTTTTCTGTTTATTTTTACCTGTTTTCCCTGTTTTTTCACTGCTTTCCCCCCTTTTTTGCTTCTTTTTCCCTGTTTTCCCCTTGTTTTTACTGCTTTCCCCCTGTTTTTTTCTGCTTTTTCTATTTTATTTTGACCTGTTTTGCCTTTTTTTCTTGATTTTTACCTGCCCCCCCCCCCCCCCTGTTTTTCACAGCTTTTCCTTGTTTTTTTTCCTGCTTTCCCCCTGTTTTTTTTTTTATCAAATGTTTTCCGCATTGTTAGCTTGTCAGAGCAACACACTTCCAGTAAACCGACGTTCTGAACAACAGTTGAACTTTGTGAGAGAATTTAAAGAGGCTTTGCCGTTGACCTTTTCTGCTCCTGGTGCTATTTGAGCTTTGCTGCATGTGAACAGATGATGTCCGTCCATACCCATGCAGCTGTACTGTCGGCTTTATAAAAGGCATCAATCAGCCAGTGCGGAGAAACCATTCGCCCTCTTTTTACAGAAATTGTTTTGCACCTTTGTCAATCCAAATAGTGAACATGTACGTGAGCTTGCAGCTTTTTTGTATAGGTTGTATGTTTTAATAGGTTTGTAACCACTTGCTAGCTTGTTTTGTAAGATATTGACAGCACACTGTATCTATGAAGGCTCTAACAAAGGGAAATGGAGGATCTGAGACCTGATGAAATGTGCGTCTGTATGTATATGAAAGCTTCCACAGTGTGCTGCTGATGTGTCTGCTGTTCTTGGTGTTTGTGAATGAAATCCCAGATGTATCCCAGATATTTTTCCCTTACCCCCGTTGCCAGCATCAGAAACACAAGATTCACTCTGTGTTGTAACTGTGAAATGAAACTGTTCAAGAGTTGCCAGTCATGCAAGAACTGCATTACCTTGCACCAAAACTGGCTTATTTTGTCTTCTTTGCCTTGTTAAGTGTAGATTTTGTATTTAAAGCTATGATGTGAAGTGATTTCTATTTGAGGGACATTCTCAGAAATGGTATTGAGTTGTAATGTTGAGCACTGTCGTTTTCCCTCTTCCACTTTTTGAGATGACGTTGTTCATGTATGTTTAGTTGGACACCACTTTGCGGGAGGGGGCGGGGTCATCGATCTTTGTCAGCATTTGAGTTCTGTGTTGACTTAAGTGGATTAAAGCAATTTAAAACAAACCTGAAGTCTTTATTTTTTTTAAATCAAACCCTTTTCAAAAAGCAAAAGAAATCTAACTTCCAAACTTTAACATTTATTCTTTAAAGATCCAATCCAATCATTTTTTGATCTTTTGTAAAAGTGTTCCCAGTGATCTTTTAGTCATGTTTATGCTGTCAGAAATGCAGTTTTGAGCTTATTTTTTTTTAAATATATGTCCTCCATCAGAAAAATGCCACTAGAACATGTTTAAAACATTTTTAATGGAGTGGGTCTTTACAGGGATTCTCATGTAATAAGTTCACCATTGTTCATTATGTTTAATGAAATTAAAAAGGTGAAACAAAGCATCACACGGAGACTTCAGCTGAACTGAGGTTTATATTTGGTTACTTGCGTTGAAAATGTAAAAACTAAAATTTTAGGGCTCAGTGGTTAGCAAGGAGGCCCTGGTTCTAATCCTGGCTGGGATCTTTTTGTGTAGAGTTTGCATGTTCTCCCTGTGCATGTGTGGATGTACAGCTTCCTCCCACAGTCTAAAAACATGCTTCATAGGTAAATTGGTATTTCTAAATTGCCCCTAGGTGTGCATGTGAGTGAGTGATTGTGTGTGGCCCTGCAACGCATTTCAGGGTGTATCCCGCCATTTTCACCAGTAGCTGGGTTGGCTCCACAGCTGGATTGTAGGAACTGCAAACAATGTTTTGTAACATTTTTAGTTTTTACTGAGGTTTTTTAAAGAGACATTTACCACAGCGTCTATGTTTTTAAATTTGTTTCTACGCCTCTATAATGTATTTTTACACAGAATATTTTAAAAAATGTTTTTCCTTTACTTTTTTAATAAATCAATTGGATTCCATTTATAGTAGATGGACTGGCCCTGTGCACATGTGTGCACCAGAACCTGTCATGTTTGAGTCTTCCTCTTTGTAGTAGGTGGAGTAAATGAAGTGAGACACTAGGTGGAGACGCAGAGCTTTGACAGAGTCTCTGCACGAGAGCAACTTTTTGATATTCCAGCTCCTTTAATGCTTCATCCACAGGGAAGCTGCCTGTAAAGTATTAGAAAAAAAATTGTTCCATACAAAGAGCACACACCAATAAAGTTATTTATTAGTTGAATTGAAAGGCCTTAGCTGCCTGATGGTTCACCAATTAGTACCAGACATGATGAGTGCACTGATGCACCCAAAAAGAGGAATTTCGTCATGTGAACATTTAAATCCATGAGGTAGAAGAAGGGGAAAAAAGTGCATTTCAGGGGGTTTGCAAGGTTAAAGCCTCCTGGGGTAAGTGTGCAAACATGAGTCACCCGCAGCACTTGCAAAGCTTTCAGTCCACTGGAACCTAGAGACTGCTATTATAGGATCACACACCCTCCCATAATTGATCTGTCATGACACACAGTGTCCTTCACGTTAATAGACCGAGCTTTAAAAATCTACCTCTAAGAATGACTTCACATCTAAGTCACTGAAGAGAACAAGTGCAGCGTAAAGATAATCAGTAAATAAAGACCATGTTAGATACACGAGAATCCGCCCCTGCACCGGAGCAGGGAGGGGCCGGATGAGACACAGGAGGGAAGCTCTTGCTTTGCTCTCCGTTCTCTATGTGAATGTGACGAAAGCTGCACATCTAGCTGGTATTCATTACAGTCGCTCCGTTTGGAAGATTATATATCTTCACAAAGCTGTGCACAGAGGTCTTTTTTAGCTGAGGTTTTGTTCATAACCACAGCACTTTCTAAAATTAGAGATAATACAGGAAGAGATCAATTAGGTCATCAGTACCATCTGTAAAATATTGCCAGAGCAGGTTGCTCCTCTCCTAATGGCATCTGCGCACAGATGATTTACAGCTTCACAGACATGCCAGTCAATGACAACAGGGACACTCACAGGCACTCTGGCTGCCGTGCCGGCTCCATCCCCAGTGGGAAAGCTGTCGACTCCACTTCTATGAGTGAACTTAACATTAACAACTGCATCTCGTTCCACCCACACTCGGAGAGCGAGCGTCTTGCTGCTACAGAGAGACTAGCCACGAGGAAATAAATCAATGAAGCTGGCAGCGGTTGTCTTCTCACCCCTTTGATGCTTCTGCATAAACAGAGACACTTTGCGGTCCTGAACTCACACTAAACACCCCGTTTCTCGCCTTTAGATTTCACTCAAATCTTTCTTTAAAAAAAGCGCTCAAGCTGAAGCTCGGTGAAGACCTCAACATGGATGAAAGACCAAAAAAAAAGCAGGAAAGAGGCCCAGGCTGAGAGAAGAATGTCTGTGGCTGCGTGAGACTTATCTTGATGTCTCTAAATCTGGTAGATTTTTTAAGAGGCTTGGGGTCGGTGAGGATTGAGGCCAGCAACCGCAAGGTCAGTTAAAATTCCACAGTAGTATATTAGGACATCCATCTGGCGTTGCTCAGAGGCACATAAAATTGTGGGAATGTGGGTTGCTGCACGACCAGTCCTGATGTGGAGAGCACTCAGTGAGTCCTCCCACTGAAAGGAATAATGCAAAGGAAGAACCACACATTACCAAAAATATCCTTCAAATGTTTTTTTTTCTTGAGAATACGCCATACAAATATATTGTAAGCAGCACAGAAGTATGCAGGGTCTCCTGGGTTTTAAATTCACACAATGGGAACAGCTTGTGGCAATCTTTAGTCAACAAATCAGCGATTTGTGCGATCATACAATAAATAAAACATTCTTACCCACACTTGTATTCGTTTAAATCAGTTTATCCATCGTGAAAAATGTAAACATTTAGATTTTTTTTGACTGAGTTGAGTCGACCACACAGGGGAACTTTTACTTTTTGCTGCACTTCAGAAAATCTGAACCAAAACTGCATAAACACCTATAATTTTTTAGCTTTATTCAGCTCCACAAGATTGTAGCACAGCTCAAATATATATAAAAAAAGTCATGAATCCATCACAGCAAAAATGAAACACATTCTCATCCTTGACCTCCACAGAACAGCCACTCATGCTTGACTGATCAAAGTGGTTAAACAGGGTCTCCTTTTTCCGACAGAGACAGCTGGTGAATTTTAATAGTAGGAAGGTCTCCGAGAGGAGTTGGTTCCTGTGTGGGAGTCCTAGCTCGAAGGATGCAGCAGCAGGTTCTGTGGAGGCTTTTATTGCAGAGTTTGGCCACTTTAGCTGGACCGGCTTCGGCCGGTCCAGGCCCGCTGTTGATGGGGCCTCCAGAAAAGACCTTCCATTCCCTGCTGTCCCTGGAGGAAGGCGTTCTGGACAGAGCGACAGAGGAGGAAGGGCTAAGTCTGCAGGGAGCTCCTTTGCTGTCCAGGCTAATAGTGAGGCTGTGCCCTTGGGTTTGACTTTGACCCACACTCAGATGGTGGTGGTGTGCTCTGGGAGTCATCCTCAAACAGTGAACTCCAAGTAAACTCTGGAATGCTTTTTTAAACTCCTGGTTGGAGCATGGGTAGATGATGGGGTTGATGCAGCTGTTGAAGTAACCGAGCCAGAAAGTGATCTTGAAGACAGTGTCTGAGGGTCTGTAAGCGGGAAAAATGGAGCCTGTGGGGAGAGGGGACACATGTTTCAGCAGACGGAAGAACAATCTGACAAGTACTGTATTTTTTCTGAGGACATAAACACAGACGAGACAGCGGCTTCCCGCTAATCCTTTAAAACCAGAAGATCATTTTTAGTATTCTGCCTTTTTTTGAACAGCTTTCTTTTCTGTTTGAACATTTGTTTTTGTGTTCACCCAGAGAGAAGCCTGTCATCTAGAGTAAATTAAAAATATCGACTGACATAGTAGGGACTCCACTGGGAAAAATCCATAGATTACCAATTTAATGGAACCTATCCTTCGCCACAAAAAAGATAATCTATTCAACAGTTGTTATAAATGAAGTAGGTAGAAACCCTGTAAAAACACACAGATCTGCATCAGTGTACTTGTTCACACACCATCTGCATATGACACCTTTTATTTTGTTTCATCCTCTTTCCGATGTATTCAAGTTGCCTTTTTGTCATCGGACTTATGGGCGTTTAACAGGACTGCAGCCACCAACTGCGTCTGATCAGAGGAGGCAGCTGTGACTGTGAGTGGGACCTGCTGTAAAAACAGAAAACGGCAACTGGATCACAGCCATCTAAAATAAAGGCCCGAACACTTATCGTGACTCCTCGCACATTCATCGAAACAACAGGAGAAAAAATAAATAAATAAATCAATGCAATGACTTCTTTTGCTGCATCTTACAATCTGTGGTCTATTTTTAGAGGCAGAAGGGAAAGGAGAAGCTGCTGTGTGAAACGCTTTATCTGGCGAGCTGTTGAAGGCGGTAAAATGTGGGCGTTGGACGAATGTAGACAGAGGTGGAAGGAAGAAGTTTTGCACCAACATTTTTTTTGTGCCCATCTGCACTGCTCATACACTTTATCCCCAGTTGTACCACAAAAGCAGATTCCATTACTGCCAGACCCCCACGATAGATTTTTTTCTCCTAAAAATAGAAGGGGATTGCGGCTGTCAGAGAGCGGCAGTTACACAAAATCAATGTGGCATCCATGCTTGTCTAATTTGGTAGTTTTAACCAGCTTTAACCAAGCTAAAATGTCTCTTGACCCTAAGCATCCTACTGCTTGACATGATTCTTTTTTCCCCAAATCAAATCACCATACCTAATTATTCCGGAGGGTAATTCATGCATTTCCCTTTGTTTTTGTCGTACCTGAAAATTTGTTGAGAAAAAGAAACGCTAGCTAGTTGGAGGTTCAATACAAATTCTGGCATCAACACAAAAAATCTGTTTTGGAGTAAAAAAAATAATAACATCCCTAAACCTGCATCAGTCAATAACATCTTGAAGTTGCATGAATAGACTTTTGTGAAGCAGCTAACAGTTAAGTGTAGGGTTCAGTTGCTTAAACGCACTCCGTATACTGCATTACAGTGTGACATCACATATGTTGCTTTCTGTTATTGCTTTGCTTAAAGACCCACTCCAATGAAAACATGTTCTTTTGGCGTTTTTTCTAAAAATGAAGGACTTATATAAAGAAAATTGAGATGAAAAATGCATTTCTGAGTATTTCTTTAATCAAATCGTTATAAATTGGGAGCAGATGAAAAAATGCAGTTTAAAAAAGATTGTATTTGTGATGTAGAAAACCCACTGAGTGGCTCACAAGCGTTCTGCTCCGCTCTATTCGGATGCATCCACTCTCAGACAAACAGATCCATGTATGTCTCTGTACTCCTTGTCCGAGCTGGCATCCGGCTCACAACTGTATGGCTGGACAGCTCCGATATTGCTCGCCATTTTTGTTGCAGTAATGTTAGGTCGTGGGGGGCCATAAGCTAGAGGGAGAGCACATAAACAGATGGACTTACTCCTAACAGTTAGGTATGATATTCTGTCTGAATGTGGCAGCAGAAATCATCTTAACAGCGTAATGTTTTGCTTTTCCGCCATCTCAAAGGAGTTCACGTTTTTTGCTTCAAACTTGTGAGATTAACAAGGCGCTTTTCATTCAGAAAACTGCAGCTCGCTGGATATTTTCCCTTTTTTAAGAACATCTCTGTTAGCCCCAAGGCTGCAACCTTTGAACACGGAGAACTTCCATCAAACACAAACAGGATATGGACGAGAGAACGATGAAAAATAAAGCTATTAATTAGAACTCCTCCATCCTTTTTAACATGGTCTCCAGCTAAGCTTCCTCAGACCAACAGGGTCATTTGTCCCACTATCAACTTTCAGATTTAATGAGGCAGTCCTGGTGAAACCTCTACACAGGACGTGCTTGTTTATTCTTTATAACAATGTGCTGTGTAACTCCGTAAAAAAAAAGAAGAATTGTTTCTTTTATAAATGCTCCTGTGCCAGACTGCAGGTCTGTGAATGTATGAATGACAGGCCATCTCCAGGCCCAGCTGGCCTCATGTTTGTGCATGAAATCAGGCAGATTGTTAACTTGATACACTCTGTTTACAGATTTAGAGTGCTGGTGCTGCGGTTCTGGTCAATTTCTGTGTTTGTTTCTCCCGGATGATCAGAGCACCAGTATGTCTGCAATAATTCAAGAGCATTTTAAAATCCAATCCATCTGAGTGAATGGATTGAATTTTCCATTTTTCTCATCCACATATATTTATATATATATTTTTACTGTTTTTGTTGCAGCTGCAAACAAATCAGTCAATGTTATTGATTGAATGGTTTTAAATGTCTGGATCCAGCCAATCTCAAAAGCACGTCACTGAATTTCAGCAAGACGTAGAGAATAAAAACAACATATTTTGAGACAGAACACAATGTTTGAATATTCTCACAAAGTAGAAATTGAATGCAAATATCTGCCCATTTATAGGCAAAAGCTTTTTATCTGACATCCAAGCTGTCTTGGTTAGATGTCAGGGCCAAATAAAAGAAACCAGAAGCCTTGCCTGCATGCAGAAATGAAAAGCAGGCTTTAAATGACCCAAAGGAAAACTAAATTAAGGTGAGCAGGGAGGGTAGACGTGTGTTTCAAGTCCATGTATGGTGTTTTGGAAAAATTGAAATATTTGGAAAAACACAGGATGAGGTAACTCAGACAGCACAAATTGATGACTGAAACTGACGCGTGGTTAGAGGTAAAAACAGGGATGACTCGGCGTCCATAGGGACTTCAAATATTTAAATAGTTAAAGTCCCTATGGATCTATTGTAAAGCAATCCCAGTGCTCTTTTATCTAGCTTACAGCCCCTCACACCTCCAACCTAACATTACAAAAATGTAATATCAGAGCTTCCCAGCCGTACAGTTTTGAGCCAGATGCCAGCTCAGATGAGGAAAATGAAGACGAACATGGATCTGTTTGTCTACAAGCTATTTCTATTCCTATTTCACCACAATTTAAATAAAGAAATATTTAGAAAGACAGTTTTAATCTCAATTGTCTTTATATATGCCCTTTAACATGACAAAAAGGCTGCAAGAACATGTTAAAAATACCCAAAACATAATTTTTATTGGAGTGGGTCTTTGAGGAAACCAAGGAGGAATGGATGAAACATATTAGGTAGATGGAAATAATGTACATGAAGAAGTTCAGACAAGCAACTCTTCAGAACACAACTGACACAAATCTTCAAAACAAAAACCACGACAGTTAGAGAACCAGAGTAAGGATCAGTATGTTCTGCAACCAGTGCTTCTCAAATTGGATTGGATCTCTCCTCCATACCTTCTTATAGTCCTGAAGAAAGACCTCTGAAATTTGCGTTCTCTGATAGAGTATGAAAGTTCATCAGACAAAAGCACATCACCATGAGCTGCCAACCTTGACATGTCAAACCTGAACCACTGAAAAACCAAGCAAGCACAAAAGTTCTCAACTGGAACTGATGTGACACGCGGTTGTACCGCACCCCGGTCTAAATGGTTGAGGCTTTCACCTACTTCCCACTCGGAAGTGACCGAACTGAATGTCCTCAATCCCAGGGTCACGAGGGAGAAATAAAAGCATGCAGACGTTGAGAAGGCTTTGACACATGTCTCTACATGGTTCAGATTACTTTTCTTTCACAGTGTTGACAAAAGCACCCAGTGCCCGATTTCAAGTTGGTAGGTAATTTGATTATTCCCCTTTAAGCTGGTCTTCATTAGAATACATGCTCTTGGAATAAAAGACCACGTAAGCTCTGACTCAGTGGCTTTATCTGTCATTGATGGAGCGGCGTTGTGATGAGGTGAGTCACAAACAAGGGAGAATAAGGGCAGGAGCAGGAGAGATGGCTTAACGCTTCATGCAAGAATCTGAGCTTTAAATAAATTTTGATTTAAAAATGTAATCTTCTATGAGCAGGAGGAAGGACAGGAAGATGTCAGAGATATGAAAGATTCATATAGCCTATTTATAGCCCACCTGTGAAGCTACAAAGCTTCTCTGAATGATAATTCTCATGGTATGATGCCACAAAGGAATAATTTAATCAATATAATTTAACAACTTGAAGACCTTATATACCCTAATATGCTTTAATCCAGAAGTCATTTAAAAGCATTTTAACTCATCTGTGAGGGTGGTGCATTAACACAGAGTCAGTTTGTGAATATTTAATTGCAGAAAATTAACATCAAGGGAACAAAACTGACCTCGAACATCTGTGTAGCATCACTAATGACTTTAAATTGATCCATAAAAGCAAAGAGAGGCTCCGGCAACCCCGTGACCCCGAAAGGGATAAAGCGGATTGGAAAATGAATGAATGAATGAATAAAAGCAAAGAAGTAGTCAAAACAACTTTTCCTTAAAAAAAAAGTTTTAGAGGGGATTAAAAAACTAATAACTGTTGTCATTTATGCTCCAAGGGGAAAAAACCTGTTAACACCTGTTAACATTCAGCTTTTTCAGTGCAGCTGGAGTGCTTAATGGGCATTTAATCCTGCATCAAATGACTCTGCAGCTGCACAGCTCTGCTGGGCCCTGACCAGGGTCACAGGCAGCTGGTGGTTGATGCAGGATCATGCTATAATTCGACTAAATCTGGAAATTTTATGTGATTTCAGTAATTCCGGTGTCTTGCCCCTCAGAGATTAACGTTTGAAAGGCATGCCCTTGAATGGAGAAGCCTAAAATTGGAGGGATATAGCCGTTAATTTGTTATCACAAAAAGTGAACCATGATTAACTCGAGTTCTGAAAACTTCATGAAAAAAATAGTAACATTTGACCAAAAAGGTGTGTCTGTGTGCACGGCTAAAATCTGGGTTTGAACAAAAACAATGGAAAAATATTCTAAAGTTTAAAAATAGTCACAAGGATTTGGCATGGGCACAAAACAAGAATATAGTAAATGATGAATACTAGCACTTATAAAGTGCTAGTATTATAAATAATTATTTGGACACTACTGGTATAAACCAAAAATTGTAATAGTAACATGGGTTGCCATATATTACTAAAGATAAATATCATTGTTACTATTATTATTTTTATTGCATAATGATGATTATGAACGCTGTTATGATTGTGAAATCATAACTATTATATTATTTGGGTGTCAAGCGGCTGGATGGCTCAATTGCAGGACTGGCGCACAGGAAACCAGAGTTCGTTCGTCAGGGGGCGCGATGATTTGAATTCTGTTTGGGTTCTTAGGCCAGACAGGTCACGCTACTGCCTACCTATGTAGCCACAAGACTGGGTCTTACTGCGCCGGTCCCCAGCCCGCATAATACACAAGGTGGTGTCAGGAAGGGCATCCCTGACGGGATATGCCGAAAGGTGAACAACGTATTATTTGGGTGTCATAAGAAATCTTGATGGTAAAATTATCATTTTCTTTAAGGGGCAGGCTGCAACAAGACTTGTTTCTGCATGCTCACTTTCAAATATGCAAACTTTGCATTGTTATTATTATTGTTGTGATTTTTGTTATTATTACTATTATTATTTGTAAGTTTGGGCCACATGAATTGTATTCTCATTTTTAACATGTTTGAAACAAACTATATAAATAAATTCAATGTATTAAACAGGCAAAATTCATATTAATTAATGCAATTTCTCCCAGTTCATGGATATGAAAATATTGATAGTAATAGTAATAATAGTCTGAGATGTTTTTTTTAAGGATTGGTAGAGTGGTATTTGATTAGAGCACTCACTCAAAACAAAACAAAAAAAAAACCTAGCAACTCTCTTGAATCATTTTTATCTGGGAAGGAAAATTCCTCTGCAGATTGATGGGCTTTAAGTTGTTTGGAAATTGCCTCTCAACACTCAGATTGATGCTCAGCAACAGCTGCTGCTCTGAGTTCTTTGTTGGTGGCTTTTGTCACAGACACACAACTGCTGTAGACTAACAAACAATTCAAAACTTCACCTTTGATGAAGGTGGTTTTGTTCGCTGATGACCGGTTCATCAATGCCGGCACTTACCACTAAACTAAAGTGCTAAAGTGCTTAAGTTCCACATTCACTTCTACAATAATGCCATAATGAACGCTCTTAACATCTGAAACGCATCTTCATGTTGAAAGTGTTGCTAAGAACAAAAACAAAACGGAAATCTTAAAACAAGAGCTTACTTTTACTCCAGGTAATTCAACAGAACAATATTTTTTAAACATGAAATAACATGTACTGTGAAACAGCCTGGAACATGATCTCTTAATCTGCTAATTTGAATCACTCTTTTTTTTTCCAATTGTTTATCATGTTCGTCTTCACTTGGATTTAATCTCACCTGTTGGGAAAAACTGTGTCAAAAGCTTAATTTTTGATAAAATAAGTTTTGAAAACTCGGAAATAAATACTAAAATGACAGAGGACAGTTGCTTTAATTTGCTTTCTCTCGTCGTTCCTGGTATTTCCAGACAAACATCATAATCTTTTTGTGAAGAAAAAAAAACAACAAAACTTGAGAAAAAACTGAAAATACTCACCAATTGGTAGCACCAGGAAAAATGGCAGCCAGCACAGCACAAAGCAACCAACCACAATCCCCAAAGTCTTGGCTGCCTTCTTCTCGCGTGAGAACTTGAGCAGTCGCAGGGCGAAATGCGTGCGGCTGCGAAGTGCCTCATCCTCTGAGACGGTTGTGTTTCCGCGGTGCATCCTCAATATCACCTGCTCTGAGTCAGACTTTTCTGTCTTTTGCCCTTCCTTTAGGCCCTGGCTCTCTTTGTGAGCTACCACATAAACCCGACAGTACATGGCGAGTATGATGGCTAGAGGGAGATAGAAGGAGCCCACCGCTGAGAAGATGGCGTATGCTGGTTCCTCTGTGATCTTGCAGACAGTTTCATCCTCTGGTGCCGGCTCTTTCCAGCCAAACAAAGGTCCAATGGAAATGATAATGGAAAGCACCCACAGCAGCATCACGGCCAACAGAGCCCTGCGTTTAGTCACGATGGCCGGGTAACGCAAGGGGTAACTGACTCCAATGTAGCGGTCCACGGAGATCACGCAGAGGCTCATGATGGAGGCTGTGCAGCAGAGCACATCCACAGCTGCCCAGATGTTACAGAAAACCCGTCCGAATACCCAGCGATCCAGGATCTCAAAGATAGCCGAGAAAGGTAGCACAGTGGAGCTCAGCAGCAAGTCTGCCACTGCCAGATTCACAATAAAATAGTATGTGACTGTCCGCAGGTGACGATGACAAACCACGGAGAGGATCACCAGGATGTTCCCAATGACACCAAACAGGATGAAGACACCAAGAACCAAGCCCAAAACCACAGCTTTGACTGTGTTGAGCTCTGGGGCCAAAACATGGCTGCAGTTGGAACAGTTCTGTGTTACAGAAGAAGGGGTCATGTTGTCCAGAACGGGAACCATCAGCACCAGTTCTGCCCTGATACTTGACTGTCCTGTGCAGGAGACGTGGGCTCAAACATGCACCTGGATAAGCTCTGGACAAGGGAGGGACATCAGGGTAGTCTCATAATAGCAATCAGAGAAATGATCACATTAAGCCTGTCCTGTCAGAACATAATTTGAGCGATGGGTCCTCGAGCAAATGCTCTATT
Organism: Adrianichthys oophorus; assembly: GCA_036245035.1. NCBI lineage: Eukaryota > Metazoa > Chordata > Actinopteri > Beloniformes > Adrianichthyidae > Adrianichthys > Adrianichthys oophorus. The sequence continues at coordinate 9,113,024 of BSAI01000189.1, read as the reverse complement.
ACATTGGCAATGCATCAAGATGCTTGCATTAGTACAGGGAGAGAAAAGTACAAAATATGCAAATGAAACCTACTGTGCTGAAAGTAGGCAATCCATCTGGAAAATGTTAGAGGTGTCGTCACTGATGGTATTCAGCTGATGAAAAAAATACTGTTAAAATAACTCGTAAGATAGACTGATGGGGGCACTTTGCAGGCTCTTGTGAACTTTGGTATCAAGTCTGTTGCATTAAAAGCTGAAAGAAGAGGTCAGCTTTTGGGGTAAAACTCTGAGCAGGATCCATTCTTTAGGTTGCTCCTGTCAAGCGCAGGGGTGTATTCAGCTTCAGCAGACAGAGACAGCATCTGGTGCCCTTGAAAAAAGAAAAAGAAAAGAGAAGAATATACTTATACTTGAGAAATAGTGACAACATGCCAAAAAAAATTGAGCTTGTTTTTGTTTTGCCTTTTGTTTCATTTTTAGAGTATTTTATCTGTTCCATGTTGCAGAATCTCTATCAGCCTAATGGAGACGGTGGACATGAACGGACGACTGGGCCACAGACCAACCGTGGTTATCGCTTTAACACAATGCAGTGTAAAAAAAAAGACATCAGTGTCAGAGCTCACTTGCTCCCTTTTTTATTCTCTGGTTTGGGAAATGTCAAGCATATCTGTGGATGAGTTTGAGCTAATCCAGATTAGCAGTTTTTGATCCCAACACCTAAGGTTTGTTTGATTCTTCTTTTGTCATGCTAACACAATCCATGTGCAATTTAGAAGTTACAAGGTTAGGATTTTTCCCAAGAGTGACACATTTATTCTTTTGTTCCTAGAGGTGTGCTAAAGATTCTCATTTCTTAGCCTTTCTTCTTTTCACTTTTAATTGGGATGCTTAGATCATAAAAATCTGGTACATTTTGACAAAGTTTAAACTCTAAAGCAAAAATCTTAAAAGCAAAAATGAAACTTTTTCAAAAAATAATTGAGTACTTCATAAAAAACAGAAGTTTGAAGCCATTTCAACTCCAGAGGGCATGTCAGCATTTTCCAAGCACAGATGAAACACTGCTAGACTTTTTAGAAGAATTAATTTGAGGGAAAATTGCGATTTGGCGCCAACACAACAAGTTGTAGCACTTGAAAGAAACAATGGAGCCTCCACGTGAGGCCACGCCTCCCTCAGCTGTTGGCTCAATGACAGGTGGTGTTTTAAAAATCTTCCTGTGACATATGTTCACACTCTTCTAATGATGCGCTTGACAGACCTGAGTTGAGAAAAGACAGGTAAACAGATGTGGGATCTTGTATTTAAGCCACAGCTCCAACAAACCCATCTCTGCTGATTACAGCTATTATATTTAGGTGAGCACAAACTGGAAAATTATTTCACATTATTAGCTTTATAATTGAGTGTGCAGATCATAATGGCATCTCGAAAACAATATAATGCCCATATTGCAGTGCTGACTACAGATGTAAATGATATCGCATGACTCAGACATAGGAACCGCATGTGCACCGTCATCTGATAGATGCTGGGGGCTTACAGGAAGCTTGATTTATGGGACAAAAGTCGTGGAACTTGCCAAAGCCTCGTGTCTACTGACTTAGAAAAAAACGGCAACACTAATTTTAGGAGAAGCAGCAAACAGGATGCATACGTTCACATTTTTAGAGAGAAGAAAACACGCAGAAATTGAAGTTAGGAGTTGGTTCAGCCTAAAGTGTTGTTGAAAAGAGCTCCAAGTGCATTAGAAAACCCAAGGTCGGCTCATGATGTTTTCCCTTAAACGAGTTGTCATCAGCCTGCATGTTAAGCTTGCAGTCTATCCTATTTTCTGTTAAAGTTGTCTCCACAGCCGTCTGGCACAAAATATGCTTTCTTGAAATACCCACTGTGAAAAAGGGCATTATTTTGTGCAGTGGGGGGAAAAAATGGAAGATGACGTGGTATGAGGGAAAACTCACAACGGATGTTCTTAGCAACAAAGAAGCATTTTCCCACCCTGACATCTAAAAGAGGATATTCTTTGATATCTCACCCAGATGAGGATTACATCGTGCAGCAAATAATAGAAAAGAAATTGAAGAAAATTTAATTAAATGAGAAAATAATTAAGGTTATCTGTAAAATGCTTGGAAAAAATGTTCTAAATTCCACTTTATTTTAACCCACAATGGTGTAAACCATTATTAAGAGAAGCAAGAGCTATTTTAGAACTTCAGGTTTACTTTGCTGGTTCCCACCCCCAGACTTTGACAAGGTCAGCAGTAACAATGGACTATTTTGGTTTAAAGCCACGTCTCAGCTGGGTTGCTCCACGTGAAGTGGCAGGGCTGTGTCCTCATGACACACGAGCTCCTTGACTTTGACAGATGTGAAATTAATCTTGCACATCCAGATTAAATGAATGTAGATTAGATGAGACTGTTCAGCACTGTTGCCATGTTAACAAAGTTTGGATTTTGTTAAGCTGCTTTGTCGGAGACCAAATGAAAAGTTCTTCTGAGTTGACTTTTATCAAATCTATAAATTTGTCTGTGCACGTGGACGCGTTTCCCTGAGCTTTGTGCTCCTTGACATCACCACTGGTGGACCTCTTCCCCTCTGCCCCACAAACCTCAGCTTACCGGGTTCAGCATTTTTGACTGGCTTTCATGTTTCAAGGTAGTTCCCGCATAAAAACCCTGCAGTGGTGTTGTAATGCAGCCGCTCACATCGCCTTCCACCTACTCATGTGGAGTAAAGTGGCTGGTAATGATGCCCTCGAGATGATTGGGAGGGTTACATCTTATTTTTTGTAAATTTTTTTGAAGAAAAAAAAAACCAAACACATACTTTATTTTTAAACACGAGGAAAAGAACGGAGAAGGCAAACGTGTTTTCTCAAACGTTAACTGTAGGGAAACTTCAGATGTAACTCTCAGGAGTTCAGGAGTCTGAGGCTATTGTTGTAGCATCTAAAATAAATAGAATATAACGCAGGCGGGAAAGATGAATGTGATATCTGTGGAGCACAGACTGAGGAGATTACTAATAATAAATCTTTTGTCCTTTGTAACCAGTATACCGGTACAGCAAAAATCTATACAATGGTCATTTAAATTCATACCACTTCCATTAAAAAAATCACAGGGACAGCACCGGGAAGTGTGTGTGTGTTTTGTGTTTTTCCTACAAAAAATTCTCAGCATATGAGCTTCGTGCGGGTCTGTTTCCCAGGAGTCAACGCAGCAGTGTGTCTGCAGGTATTTTAATTGATTAAAGTGTTGTGGCTCAGATGTAATCTCCAGCTCATCTCTGGTGTGTGGCCTAAATCCCAGCTCTATAAGGTATGGCGGGCGTGCTGAACTCTAAGTGACAGAAAGTGACATTCACTGTAATAAAATGACAGGGACTGCCAAGGCTTATATGGTCCCAAGAGAGCTGACAGTCAGACCTCCCTGCTGTACGCCCACTGGAAACTTCAGCCCTGTTAAAACTGTTGCAGAACTGCACTGTCTTTCAGGGAACAGAAAAAAGAAGAATTCTGGAAATAATTGGGGATAAAAACTGAACTAATCCAAAAATGAGGATGGGACTCAGCTTTATGTCACTAATTGAAAAAAAGAAAAACCAAACTAATTAGGGGGAAAACTGTGTTAACTTTGGTACTTACTAAGGATTTAAAGCAACCAGACATCGTTTTTAACAAGTTCTGTGTGATGATAGTAATAATAAGTAATAATGGATATGGAAAACAAAAGGGATGGGCGCCTTGTCGGAAATCAAAAAACACTGCAAGCGCAAAGCTCTTCATGCACGTTGATCATGCGCAGGACTCACCTAACTTTTGCTCCCTGCGTTCCAACGCGTTTCCCTGCACATTTGGCGGAGCTGTGGCGGCGGAGCTGCGCTCTGAGGCGGACAGAGGAGAACCAAGCGCGCTCGCCGCGGACAGAGCGCTCACGTCTGCGGCCGTGCGCCTAAGCTTCAGGTGCTCCGAGCTTCCTCTCAGATGATGATGATGCCCATCATCACCATCATCTTCCCACCCCTCACCACCAGCCCCACCGTCACCAATTGCACCGTCATGCAACCTAACATCGCCACATCATCTCGCTCCCATTCAGCATCACTCCCCGCGCGTCATCGTGCCCAGTAATCGTCACTCACCTTCACGTGTGTCAACCTGCAGCACTATTTTCCTTCAAACTTGTCAACAAATATGCAATAAACAGTTTAAAAAATATCTCTTATTTTATTTTATTTATTTTTTGGTTTTGTCTTATTCCTCTTGATTTAATTTAGTGTTTTCTGAAGAAAAGGTTAAGAGGGTCGTGCCCTGGTTTATGCCTCTTTTTCTGATGCCTCAGAGGGTTTAAAACATTAACTCTCTCATACAAAAGGCTTAAATTTAAATCACATATTTACAAATGCAGCATGTGAGCAACCAGATGTGTTGTTTAGAAGCAGTAGCAGCTTCCTTCAACTCCATCAATACTCTTGAAGGAAACACATTTGTCTCACCAACACTTGTTGGATTGAACATATACAGTTTTGGAAAAAATAGTCAATTTTCACAGAATTTCCCTTTGCTGCACTATTAAAATGTAGTCCTTTCATGTAAATGGATGAATTGATATCTTTTCCACCTCTTTAGAAGGTCCGAAATCTGTTTCTGGATGTGCAACTGCTGAGTATCCTTTGTTTTAGCCCTAAAAAGCTGCAATCCACGTAAAGCTCCAACTGTTCCCTTCATTCAGACAATCCTTTACTGCAGCTGTTGTCAGCTGCTGCTGCTGTGGGTCTTTTTTTATGGGATGACATCAAATGACCGACTCAGCCATTTAGCCATGTTTTACTGCATTCCTCCACTTGGGTTGCTTTCATGTTCCGCTGTAGGTCACCGTTCAATTGTCAGGTTCTGTTGCAATGGTGTGCAGAACAAAAGCAGAATGCATATGGACAGTTACATAATTCTTTAGCTGCTTCTTTAATTTCCAACAGGAAATGTTTCTTTATGAAAAATCTCAGTATCCAATAATCCATTTTCATAAGGATTTTTGTTGTTGATGACCTCACTAAATTAAGGGAAAGAACTCATTTAAAAAATCATCTATCTGTTGTGGAAAAACTGGATTGGTTTATCAAAACAGCTCATTTGTTACGTGTGTATTTCCTTTTAAAGCTGTAAATCAAGAAGGCAATGCAAAATTGGCAGCAGTCTATTAAAGATAAATGTAATTTCTTTTGACCCCTTCAGCTGGAGCTCATGTTCTATTTTTTATTCACATCTTAACTGATCCATTTGCGATCCATTGGGATGATGCAAAGTGGACAGACTGCAAAGCTTGTGTCACTATGGACCTGTTTGTGGAAGCTTTTCTTTTCATGAAGCTGTGAACCATGTTTTTGTTTTCTTTCAAAAACAACTCTTAAAAATAGAAGATTTATCTAAATGAAAAGTTTTAACGTTTTGATCTGTTTCCATTTATTTATAAAATTAGGATTTATTAGAAGCAGTTTTCTTCAATTGTTAATTTGATCTTTGGGGCATCATCTGCAGAGTGAGGAAGCGGAATCTCATTTAAATCTTGGTCAATTCTGATGACAGAGTTGGCTCAAAATAGTAAAGTTGTCCCCTTGAAACCACTCAAATTATCTTTTGATCTAGTGTTAAAGTTGTCAAACTATGATTATGTTGCTTTTAGCCAATATATATTTTAAAAAACCTGTGTCATTTTCTAGGACATAGTTTCTGGAGAGTGGTAGCAGTTCATTAGAAATTCTGAGTTGTGGGTGGGGCTGTTGATGTAGAGTAAGCCTGCCCCATACTTCCCGTCATCCATTTGTTTACACGCTCTTCCGGTATCTTTCAGCCCCTCACAACCCGCACAACAAAAATGGCGAGAAATATTGGGGCTTTTTTTCCTGCTGTTTATGCGTAACATTGAATTTCTTAGGAAATAATGCAACATGTAACTCTAAACTGTACTTATTTATTAGGGTGTCAGTGATTGTTGTAAATTATCCAGCTGTGTGATTTAATTAGGAGCTCCTATCACCACACGACTAATCTAGTTTTTTTTTTTTTTTTTGGAAACATGCTATGATGACAGAGGAAGCTGAAGCAGTCACACGTGGATAAGCACTCGAAATTGATTTTTTTCCCCCTCCTCTCTTTTTATTTTGAGAGGGTCTTTTTTTTCCTCCCCTGCTGTGGTCCAGTCAACAGTTTAGCCACCGGTAGTGTTCATTGTTTTTCAAGCATTTGTGGCACTCCATCCTGGGGATGCAGTCTGCCCAGCGGATAAAATCTTTAGCGCATTTGTGAAGGAAACCGCTGACATTTGGAGAACAGCCAGTGCTGGATCGGCGACAAGACTTTCATCTTACGATGCCTCTCTTTTTACCTGCTCTGTCAGAAGAAAAAAACTGCGTCAAAACACAGGAACACACATCTGAAGAAGCTCAAAGACAGCATGTAGTACATCGGTTAGAGAAGTCCTTTTTGTGTGCAGTTCAGCTTGAAGCACAATTTTGAGATCAATTTCCATCAGAACCGTCATAAGGATTAAAGAGCGTATCATTGAGCAAGCATGGCAGTCTGGGACAATACAAACAAACCACTTCTTAGACAAACAATTGTCATTAATTGTGTTGAATGCAATGAAAACAAGTCACAGAGAATTCACTCTTGAGGGGTTGAAAAGATGAACCGGTGAAATGATTTGCATGTTTGCTCCCTGATTTCTGTTGGACCTTGTTCTCGTCTGTTGTTCTGACTGCAGGAAAAGTAATTATACCTGTCTGAATCACCCATGCAGTGAGACGGGCTGCTGGGTTTGAAACATGCTGAAATCAATACTGCTGCACTGGAATACACACTTCCTATCACGGAGGCAACAAACCTGTGCAGAGCATTCACACTCATGTTGGCATTTACTATGACATTCAGCTTAATTCCATATCAAGAGAGTTCCCCTTTGGTGACTTTGACAAAATCGGATGAAAAAGGAAGAACTTGTACAGATTCCAGGCTTAACAGCAGACAGCTAACCCCGTCCGTGAGCTCAAGCAGAGATGGCCGCTCATTTCTCCGGCACAGTGTCATTCTGTCATTATACATTTCAAGTCACTGTTATGCTAACTTTTTTAATGAGCAAAATACAAAAACACTGAGTTGGCATGGTAGAATAAAGCTGGTATATTTCATCCTCACACCTAAGAAGTTGAGATGCAGAAGTCAGCTGTCCGCCCACATGCTAAGAACAGATGACAGACTGGATTTCAAGACATGTAGTGGTGACAAGTAAAAGTGTGATATCCGTATCATCCTCATTCGACGATCCGAGTCATCCTTTTCTAACATAAATGGATTGATGTTTTTCAGTTCGAGCAATAAAAATCTTTGATTCTCTAAAAGCCGGAAGACTTTTTTTTTTGGAGTCACTAGTTCCAGATTGTGGGATTTAACGGTTAATGTTCTCAACTCTCAGGTGATTCAGCTATTTACAGCACTCTGATAAGTTTACACATATTTTCATTCTTTTACAGAACAAAAAGGGGGGCAGAAGGAATAATCAAAGTCATGCCAAATTATGCTAATAAAGCAGTCAGGATCTAAATGTAGCTCTTAAGCATCAATATGTCAACTGAGCAACAACTGGTTGAAATCGGAGGAAAGCATGCATTTTATAAAGAAAAAAATACAACATGACGTGTGTCCACCTGCAGCAGGAGGGAGAGAAGAGTCAAAATGTCAGCCGTGTTAGACTTACAAGTGTCAGAAGCAGACAGGGGAGCAGGTTCTTGACGCAAACGATACAGGAAAGAGTCCAGACAAAGCGTTTAACACTACACAATTGATTAACATTTTCAAGAGCCGTTATGAATGTTGAATGAGTCTGTGGCAGCAAAAAGAGAAAAAGGAGAGGCAATAAATGAATGATCCATCACAATAAGCGCTTACATTTTATGTTTATGTGCGCAAACACGGCAGTACTTTAATCAGGCCGGTATTGATTGTCAGCCATATATGTTGAAGTGCTGGCACGGGGGCTAAAGCAACATTAATGTGAATGTGTGTTGTCTCTTTTTTAAAAAAAGATTGATGTATTTAATTGGAGCCATGATCTTTTAAAAGCACAAAAGTCAAGACATTATCCAAACACAAATTTTTATGTGGAAAAATGTTTAAAAAAAATACATTTAATGCTTTGGACCACTTCTCAGATGGTGTCATTGGTGTAATTTTTTAAAAACTTTTGCTAAAAATACTTAAATGAGCCCAGTCATCTGAATCTAAACATGCATGACTCGAGCAGCAAAGTAATGAAGTCATTTTTTTCTCTGAGATTACTCTCTGAGTTTGAAAACGGCACCTGCAACAACACGTCACTGTTGTTCACGTTGGAAACCTGGTTGGTCTAAAAGTAGCAAAGCAAAGCCAAAGAGGGTAGGGACTACACGGTGTTCAAGTGCTATAATGTTTGAGGCTTTTATTAGGCTCCAGGCATGGTTGAATCTGCACTTGCTGTAATGACAGACCTAATTAACTCCACTATAAGTCTAATTATGGTGTAAATGCTGCTCTCTTGCTTTTTGGTTCTATAATCAGGGGTTGGAAAGGGGCAGAGGCTGTTGTCTGTCAAAAACAAGTCTGATCACTAATACTGGGGCCTCGAAGCGCTCAATTCTTCTGCATATTTTCTGCAGGTATGATGGCTTAACGTTGGGATTATTTTACATGACAACACACTCTGCCCCCCACTGACTAGTTCCTGTCATCTAATTAATTAATCACAACTCCAGATGTTGCTGAGGCATAATTGTTAGTTCTATATAGATGTAGAACATGGCGGAGGAAAATCAAACTGAAATTATGGCCGTTTTTCAACAGGTGAACTGGAAAGTTTGATTTTTGAAAATCAAACTCCATAGCAGAAGGAAAGATAGATTATTTAATCTGCTGTTCCACTCGAAGCCCATTCATTTTGAATTTATGAATGTGAAATAAATGCAAATGTATCTGGTCTTGCAGATTGTTGCGAGACTGCGCAGCAGACAAATTAAATGTCATGTTACTAAATTCAGACTGAGAGGAGGCAAGCGGCTCGCTCAGTGACCTTGAGTGCAACTGAGTACAGAACATCTAAGTGAGTAGATGGAAATTAGGAAAAAATAAAGTTTTATGACACAAAAAGCAGGATGCACTGTTTCTAAAGGGAGCAGCAGCACTGCAGTGACAGAAAGGGTAAAGTGTATCCTGATACTGCTTGAGACTGTGTCAACATGATCATGCAAAAATATCTGCACAATTGATTATTCAAGAAGAACCAAAAAGACTAATGTGTGGCTTAAAATGGCTTTTTACTGCATCTTGATAGTGTGGTCTCAATTTGCTGTTTGTTTGTGTTTAAAGTAAGTTGTACAGATTGTACTTGAGCTCTTGACACTCAAAAACATGGTGAAAAAAATCATGTTAATTATTCAGAAAATTCAGATGACATTCATGTTAAAAAAACCAACAAAATATAAAAGAATGGTTCCAGGGCTTGAATTCAAGTTGAGATCTACGGAGTGTCTAAGTACAACTCAACTCACAGCCAAGGCCAGTTGCAGACTAATAATCACTTGTGATTCACTCACCCTGAAGGAGAGCACTTATTCTACATATCATGAGCCTACATGAGCATCCCACTTTTAAATATTCATGTCAGTAGAATTTGTCTTCAGCTGCTTCATTTTATGTGTACTTTGCCTGTTTCATGGTCAGTTGTTCCAAGAATCTACTTGCTGCTCGGCATAAACAGGTGAGATCACAATAACTGACAGCGATCACTTTGGACCAGCACATAACAAAGCCACCATCTTCCTCCCTTAGAATTAAAAAAGGGTTTTTGCTTAATGATTTTAAAACCATTAAAAAAAGAAACAAACATTTTTTTAATTAAAAAAAATTAGAAATTAAATTAGAAAAAAAAAGTGCAATCTACATCAAACCAAGTCTGTTTTCTGTTTAGGATCTGTCTGTAGCTATTGACTTGAAACAGTGAGTGATGTAGAGGCTTGGATGTGTGGCTAATAACAACCATTAGAGGAAACAATTTCTCATATCAACAATCTGGAGGCTGCAAAGAAACCTTATCTTTTTGAGAAGACTCTAATTACAAAACTGTCTCAGAGCAACACAGGCCATACACCTTTAGGAAATGAACATCCATAACACAAGATGAATATTGACATCAGCATGTCTTTCAGCAGCATGTCTGTTGTTTGATCAAGTCCCCACTGCGCCCTCTAGTGGATTAAGTAGATAAGTGACACCAGCCACAATCTAAAATATATACAAATATACCAAAACATATATTAAAAAACTTTTACTATCTTTTATAATTTTCTTAAATATGTTTCTAGTATTTTTCATAGTGTTTACACAATAAATAAACAACAACAACACGAATTTCTTGAACGGTGAAGGGTGGTTGAGTTTGCGCATGCGTACAGCAGAGAACAACAAGGAAGGCTGTCTTCGCATGTAACTGATTTTATCCGAAACTAGAACTTCATTCAATTGTTTCAAACTTTATAACCAAGCTAACTTTAAAAGTAAAATTTTTTAGGGTTGTCTTTAGATGGCTGAATTGTCGCAGAGGCGTCTGTAGGTGTGCTGCTTCGGGCTGTTGACAAACTATTAGCTAGCTGGCTCTCGAGAAGCTCATCAATATGCCTGCTCGAAACATCCTGTCTAACGATTTTCCAGGCAACAGGGTGAAGTATTCCAGGTTAGCTTCAGACGATGACGGCTACATTGATTTACAGGTAAGAAGGCTAACGCGATAGAAATACATATATATATATTTGAACCCATGGCCCTTCGCTATTGAGTGCCCGTCACGCATTACTTAATTTATTCCTCACAATGGTGTGCCTCTGGCTTGGTGTCCCACTGCCTTACATATCTTACCATATTTTCCCTGCTTCTACAAACCTGATTCAGAGACTTATTGTCAGTCCTCTGTAGAGTCCCTACGTATGTTTTGACCATTGACTGTATAAGAGAACTGGACTGAGTGACCCCTCTCCCCGTCCCCCTCCAAACGGGAAGTACCTGCTGGCTCCAAGAGGCCAAAATCCCATAGACTTTGGGCAAAAGTGGGAGGTCCACTCAGATACACACCTAGGGGCATTTTAGGGACACCAATTAACTAATGAAGTATGTCTTTGGACTGTGGACGTAAAGTGGAGTGAAAGCTCATGCATGCACATGGAAAACATGCAAACTTAACACAGAAAGATCCCAGGCAGGAGTCTAACCAGGGCCTTCTCACTGTGAGGCCACTGAGCAGCTCTTCAGATTGTCTTTTTGTTTTCTCACAGTTTTACCGTATCAAATTTAGTAGTTTAAATGTGTGGAGAGAAAGGTGTATTGGGTTCTGCTGTCTCTTAAATACGGATCTATAATCCATTTTATGGTAAACTTTTATGGTTCAAATAAAAAAAAGCTCAAAAAATTTTTTCTTTCTACAACTATCTATTTTTTTTTTACAACTACAAATGCCTAAAAGTGGGTTGTTATTGACACATTTCTTCTAATCTCCATTATATCTTTGTAAAATGAGCTCAGGTAAAACTGTGCGTCATAGCCTGATATTTGTTGTGTGCCACATCAGTGGAGATCACAGCAGTTTTTGCCAATGTTCTTTCACTGCATTAGTGAAGAGAATAACATTTTGAACATTCAGTCACCAGTTTTAGCCTCATCACAAAGCTTTGGCTTAAGTTCACTGCCTGTAACTGGTTCAGGTGTTGCCTTTTGTGGTCACCACAGCAAATAATCAAAATGGTGTTATTGCAAGTTTTTAGGAACAAATAAATAATGCAACAACGCCAGCTAGTGTATCTGCAAAGCAATGGACATAATAAATCAAATGTACATTTTGAAAAGAGGAATTGTGTAGGAGCTTGACACAAAAACTGTGTGATATAATTATACATTACATTATTAATGCCACTTTGGTGTTTTTACACATGTATTCTAAAAAAGTAAGAAAAAAATGTAAATCTCTTTCATTGCAGTTTAAAAGGAGCCCACCCAAAGTACCATACAAAGCTATAGCTCTCGCCACAGTTTTATTCTTGATTGGGTCTCTTTTAATCATCATCGGTGCTCTTCTCCTCGCTGGGTACTTTGGAGTTACAGTAAGTCTTTTAAATTCCTGCTAGTTTTGCTGTTTGTTTTAAACACCAACAAACACAATTGAAACAAACCACCTCCCTCCTTTCAGCACTCAGACCGAACAGTTCCTGTCCTCATCATTGGGATCCTTGTCTTCCTGCCGGGAATTTACCACCTACGGATCGCCTACTATGCATCAAAGGGATATCCAGGCTACTCCTATGATGACATCCCAGACTTTGATGACTGAACCACAGCAAAGCAGGGCCCTATGTCCTGCTGTACTTATGTTCATTCCTGTCGCTTACCTTGGATCAAAAGTAGCTCAAGAAAAAAGTAATATGCCATAATTATTAGTTTTTGTTACTGTTAATTACGGTCTTGTTTGTTAATTACTTTAAGCCTGCGAAAAGATGTGAACACTTGATAAATGAATAAAACTGCTATTTCTTTATTTATTTTGATGCATTGCTGTTGTGTGTTATCATCATCATTGTGTCATCAACTCTCCTTGGACAAAGTCAAGGTGGCAACAAGATTATTGACCATGATTGATGATTTTAATCTTTTATTTAATTAAAGTTATCCTCCCTCTGTGAGTGTATTTAAACGGAGGGTCATTCGTCATTTTTAGCTGATAATGTAATAATAAAATAGTTGTGAAATTCTAAAAAAAAAAAAAAAAAAATCATCCTTTCTCCTGAACTCATTAATTTCAAGATCAATTTCATTTGTCAGACTGTGTAAAAAAATATTGGATTTTCATAACTATCCAACTTTTTGAGCCACATTAAAAATGTTATAATTTAACCTAAATAAAACCAAAAAGTATTTTAGAGTATTAATCTTTTGATATTGGAAGAAATATCTGAGCCCATACAAACCTCTGATACATACAGACATTGTGGATTAAATGAAGTCCTGCAGATAACTGAAACTCAAACGAGGCCTGACTCCACTTTGTGATTGGTGTTGTTTTTAGCACAGTTTCTTTACCCAGAACTTAATGCCTCCTTACGCTACAGATTTGTCCTTTCTTGGAGGATTTTATGTGATTAATTCCAATCCTTTGATCTCCATATGGTGCACCTAGTCTGTAAGAGTGAACATTGTCAAACAGCTAAAAAGAAAAAAAAAACTGTCTCTGTCAGTCTGGCATTCAAGCAACTGTTACTTTTTTCCTTTTTTTTAACATGTCCCAACTCTGATCAGCTCATTAGTACCAAGACAATTTAAATGTTTTCCTGTAAAAGGTTCTGTATTTCCTAGGTAAAACGCGTTGCTTCAAAAGGTTGGACTTGTATAATCCCTCGCAATCCGATGCTCTCCAAAAGGATAATTCGAGGATCCTAAGGATACTTGTTTGAGTTCTCTTTTCATCTCTTTCGTTGTATTAAATGTGACCACCCAAGATGCAGCGACTGCAAACTACCTAGTATTAGTCAGATCAGAGCTTTAAATCAGCTCAGGGCCCCCCAACACTCTTTTGTTTTACATTACCGGCTCAGTCACTAAAACCAATTGTGTTTGTTTTTTAATTGTTCACCTATTAACTCAATGTACCATTTATGTATATGAATTTTTACTCTCTAAAAAAGGAGTACTGATATAAGAATAATTGTAAGAAGTAGTATTGTAAATATTTTTGAAGAATCTCTTATGAAAAAGTAGTCCACTTGAAGTTTATTTTATTAAGTATACTTGGGTATAAGTATGGCAAGTATACAATTAGGCCATGTAAGTGTAGTGTAGGAAGTATTTTATATAAATAATTCTTCAGACTAAATTGGAACATTGGAAGTTTAAAATACATAGTATATAAAAAGTAAACTTGAAGTATTCTACCTCACTTTAACATCTTTGGAGATGCCAATGGAGGACGGTCAGAATTTATGAGCGGTAAAGCTTAGGAGAATGGCTGACCACACAACAGCAGAAGAGGTGGTTCTCAGTTAATACATAAACTTCTGAAAATGTCCTGGTTAAAATACCCTCAAAAAACAGAAAGAAAAAGGGAAACTCTCTCAAGCTGGGTCTGAATCTGACTAAATGAGATGGGGAGCTTTGGCACAAACGATGCCAAACACCCCGCTCACACTTTGTAAAAGGAGAACCCAACTGCAGGGGGGGACAGCACATCAACAGGAAGCCTCCACCTCATCATGTACAGCCAGTCTTCAACCCAAAGGCCCAAGACGTTATGCTGTGACCTCTTTACTCTCCAGTGTTGCCTCTATCCAGTGGTGGGGAACAACACTAGAGAGAATTTAAGATAGCATTAAAATTTTAAAAAACTGTTTAACTACTGAAGTCAAACACACTTTGTGAGTGTCTCTCATTATTGGAGGGGGAACTTGTTAAAATGAATCAGCTCAGAGAGCTATTTTAGATTTTAAAAGGGTGAGTAAATAAAAAAAGCATGACTTCTAAGTTTGCTCAAAGACAGATTATAAAATATTTTTCCCAATATTAATTTAACTGTTTTTAAAGCTTTTGTTGTTTGGTTAACTTAAGCTGTAAGTATGGATATTTCTCTTGTTAATGATAAATATTTTCTATAGATGTAGTAAATAAGTATTATTTACTTATCATTTGTGGGTTTTACTCATATTCGTCCTTCATTAAAAACTCTTTAAATTGAACATTGTCTTATCTTTAAGCTATCTTCAAGCGCGTTAATTTCATTTTATTGGAGTTATCTATATTTGCAAAGATGGGCTATCGGTAAAAATAATGTTTTTTTTAAATGGTTCATTACAATCTTTCATATATTAAGATATTGCACATATATGCACATAGCCCACAAGAAAAGGGTAGTTAATGAACGAGGGCATATCTGTCCTTCTGTTGGAAATACTTAAGATGTTGTGCGGAATGTGTGAAATTGCTGCGTTTGTCCTTTTGTTTCAATCACCGCTCGTTCCCACCGAACGGGCTTTTGTCTGAGGCGCTCAAGAAGCAGCTTCATCAAGTTCTGCAGGGAGTGAAGGCAAATCAACGGAAGTGGATTTTAACCTTCAGCATAAAAGCCTTATTTCGTTTGATTGATTGATCGAGACATACAGATTCAAAGTACTTAAACTTTTTTTAAACATGTTTTTATGTAACTTTCTTAACTAGTGATGATATGACAATCCAGCAACTATTGTCACACATGTTAAATAAATTAGGCCTACTGCTTTAGCATTTTACCCCCCTTTTTATTTAACATTAATTGATGTGAAGCAACCTGAATATTCTACTTTTAACTCAGTACAATTTTTAACCAGTGTTTGACAATGATCTAAAAAAACTTCTATGCAGCATTGAAATAACAAGCATAAATGGCGGTTTTGAGGAATCTGACATATTTAATCAGGTAAAAAGCACAATTCCTTCCGAAATGTATTTATCATTGATTGAACTTGTCACAATTAGTTTTAGCACCAAAACGTTTTTGTTTTATTTTTCAAAATAGAAATCTCTACATTTACAGTCTAAAAAAATGACTTTTTCCCTCACAATATTTAAGATTTATATGGATTTATATGAGACTATACTGTATATATCGCTCTTATATTTATCTATGTATATTGACAGTAAAATATTCTATTCTATTCTATTCTATTCTATTCTATTCTATTCTATTCTATTCTATTCTATTCTATTCTATTCAAAAAGTCTACTCTGAAAAGTGTAGCAGGAAGTGACGTTTGAGCATGGACTGTGACTTTATAACGCGTTTCCCTCTGCGACTGTAGTAGTAGTAGGAGGGGCTCGTGGTAATGAGGGGAGGGACAGCACGGGGAGAGAATCAACAGCACTGATCCAACTAAACGTGCGCAGGGCAGACTTTCTGCTGGACCCACCGCGCGCCTGATGCTCAACCCGCCCCGTTGAAAGTCGACCTGGTTCTTCAGAAATCCACGCTCCGTTCCCACGCCGGATGAAAGACAATCCAACAAGTTCGGACCAAGAGAACTGCGGAGATCCACAGCCGCTGCGTGGAAAGTTGAAATGGGCTGATGTGGTGTCAAACGTGCGTTAGGGTTGATGGATATTTTTTAAATACGCAGGAAAAGTGTGGAGGAAGTTCCCACGGAAATCCTGGATTAATGTGATTTTAGGTTGATCCGACACAAACCAAACATGTGACCACTTTTCATCTATTCTTCAGCTTTTTTTTCCACCTCTGGGAGTTTTTATTTTTATTTATTTATTTTTTTTGTAAATAAAGCTCTACCTGTTGAAATTCATTCTTCGGAAAACTCTCCAAAATAAGAGCACCGATGGATTGAGCGGTTGTACTCAGGCTGAATTGTAAAGTGCCTCAAGCAAGGTAAGGTGCTGACCAGGCGGGGCTAAGAGGTCCTCTGCAGGCCTGTCTGCCTGTAAGCACTGATAAAGTAGGAGTTGTTCATCTCAGGGATTCCCAACACTTCACCTGCAAGCTTTTTTAAATACTAATTGTTCACAATTATACAGGGCCCTATAATCTAGCTGTTTTTCATACATAAAACACACTCAGCACATACATTGTTGATGGGTTTCCCTCCTTTGTAATGTAAGTTTTTTTTTTGCCATTGCCACCTTTCTGATGTTTGACAAACTGCTAACACTTGAAAATCATTGCACTTTTCAATAAAACAGTAAAAAAATTACAAAACACTAAAAGTATGGTATTGTTCTTTTTTATTTTAAAGAAATTTTTCAAAAGATGCACCTGTTCTAGACACCAGACGTGGGTGGGTGGTGACACTGGGAATTGCATCTAAAATCCCTGCAAGCGTGCAGAAATTAAGCGCTTGTGGCAATGTTTGTTTTGTACCACACTGCTGCATTGTATGCTGCATTGTATGCTGCAACATGAAAGGTAAAAGCAAGATTTGCAGAGAGGTGTGCATCCACCGTTGTTTTTTTTAACATGTAGATAAAACCTTCCTTTCTATTTTTTATTCCATCCCATCACGAGAAAGAAGATGCCTGTTGTCCTTTGTGTTCGGAGAACCACTGCAGTTTTATCTTCCTGCAGATATGTTACTATGTAAAAAACAAACTGTTTTTTAATTGTTCTAGTAGTTTTTTTTGAGAAATAATTCTTTATAAAACATTACATTTATATTATTTACATGGTAATTATATTCTAACAATTCAATTCATCGGCCTTCATCTGTAGCATATAATGTACATCCCCAGACTCCCATAATGAGTACATTATGACTACCCCTTAGGTGTCATTTCACAGAAAATATCCATAGTGATCATCATATAAACATTTTGAAAGCTTTGACAATGCTATTGTGATTTTACTAAGTAACTCAACCATTACTCTGAAGATTTATTGAATTAAATGTATAGAATTTGTAATAGATTTTACGATGAATAATAGATGGCAAACCAGCGTTGCTGTAGTAAACAATATAGTTCAATAAATACACAAAAGAAGAAGTGAATTAAACCAAAGAAAACAATATTTACAAAAGGTTTTGTTGAAGTTTCAGGTGTTAATAACTTCAGAAAGAGCAGTGTTTTACATCTGTGAAGAAGATTGTATACATTTGAAAGTTTATCAGCATATTCTTCAGGCTTTATTAATTTTTAACACATCAATGGGAAAGCATTAGTTGTCACTTTTCCTGGCTTCAGGCTGTTAGTCATTTACACTTTTGATTTTTCTGACTTGAAAGTTGGGTTATGCATGTTCCCCGTTGAAGAAAGTTGGGCAAAATTACAGAAAAAGATTAGAAAGTTGCAAAAGCTTGATTATTATTTTGCCTGTTGATGCAAATATGCATCAAATCACTTCTGCTCCAAATTTACCTCACTATTGCATCAAGTTGAAAACAAATGCATAAGTGACTGTTTTTTTCAATACTGGAAAAAAAATTCAGATGTCAAGGGGTTAACGCACATGCTTGTATCACTGCTTAAAAACCATGCAGGAAAAGTGTACACCTTTAGAATTTAGGTCTGAGTAATTTAAAAATACCCCACCATAGTTCACTAGTAATTATTGCAAGTAGGTATAGTAGCACACACTCATTTAATAATGATCATTGTTTTAACCCACATACAGAGGGCTTTCCCCGGAAGGGTGGGATTCTTTTTCCAAGCGTGAGCTCAGCTTATTTCCTTTAGTTAAAATAAACGTCAATATGATTTTTTTAACTGGGTTGTTGCACCAGCGACATGAATCCATGCATTGATTGCTGTGCTGTCCTAGCTGGTCAAACCAGTCATTTTTTGCAACCTATTTCTGTTGTAATGGTTGTGATTATAACGCAGTAGCAAAGATGTGTTCGTGTGATCTGTCGGTTTGCGTTGAATTTGTTTGTAGCCTCTGAGTAACATTTGTAGGTTCTGCAGTTTACAGGTTTTGTGCTAAGGCCATGGCCTGTCAGGATTAACAAGGATTACTGAGAGTAATAGTAAATATATCTGTCACGGGCATCACTTGCTTGCTTTAAACCAGGATAACGCACAAGTCTGACAAACATTAGGTCAAACAGATGATTTAAGGGCCATGTCAGAAGTCTGCCATTGAAGACCACAATTCTACTGGTGTTGTACAGCGTAATAGAGCATATGGGGTTGTTAAATGTATCTCTATGTGCTAATAGATGGTGTCAGAGGTACTGAGAGATTTCTCTACTTGCTGCTACAGCTGTCAGGTTACAAATAGCCTCATATTAGGCTTCTGTGAACTCACAAGTTAGAGTCTCTGCAGAAGATCAGCACGATGTGCGTTTCTTCATTCGAGGGTATACCTTAGAGTCTTTTCAGAGATCAACCCACTTGCCAATTTGTCCTAACCCCACAAACA
Organism: Adrianichthys oophorus; assembly: GCA_036245035.1. Lineage (NCBI taxonomy): Eukaryota > Metazoa > Chordata > Actinopteri > Beloniformes > Adrianichthyidae > Adrianichthys > Adrianichthys oophorus. Next base: position 9,094,077 of record BSAI01000189.1, on the reverse strand, counting down.
AACCCTTGATTCAAAGCTCATATGACCAAAATATCTCTATCTGGATAAGCTGGCGTGAAGCGCATCGTCGAGGTGCATGTGATGTGGAATAATCTGTACTGTAGCTGTTAAATCTATTTTAATCCTTTTTTTTGTTGTTTTGATTCATAGCTGTTGCAAAGCACTGATGGCAGGAAATGTCATCGCAAGTAGACCCACGTTGTTAAATATTTCTTCAACGTCACTGATGTTCTGTATTTCAAAACACCAAAACCCCCATGTATTCTTCCAGCCAGTGATGGCTATGTACTGTTTAGGTGGGACCTCAGTGGGGAAACTGTTGGGACTTGACGTCGCGTTGATTGATCACTTCACAGTTAGATGACAGTGTCCTTGATTTGTCTCACCATTTTGATCTCTAATTCAATTACACTGTTAACACTCAAAGCAGGAGGGCAGGATTAGACTGGGTGTTGCAAATGTACCGTCCAGAAGGCTAAGTCATGACTAGATCCAAAGCAATTTGTGTCAATGAAATCCAGGGAAGCTCTGAAGCTTCACATGGTGTCAACATGCACACTCCAGAGCATTCAGGTGATTTGCTTACCAAGGTCCTGTTGAGTTTCTTTTAAATACAAAACCAAAAAAATCTAAGATAAGCGCATGCCCTAATTTGTTGATTAGTACTGTTGAATTAGGATTTTTTTAACTATCAGAACGACCTATCCATTTCCCTCCAACGCTCTTGTGAGATTAAAGTGTGGGAGTAAACTCCTCTGACGTTCACCTGGTGCCAAAGGGGACCTTAAATCTACTTATTTTTTTCTTTCCGTGTTATTAAGAACAAGTTCATCTCATTGGGATAGATGCCATCCCATTATTCTGCTGTCGGAGACGTCTTGCCTCCTGTGGAGCCCCGATCCTGCACGTGCCAATTAAATAGTCACTCTCTACTTCAGGAAATAACCTGCTTGATTTCGTCTTCTTTGTCTGCAGTCAAAAGCCTCAAAACAGCAAGCAGGAGGGGGATGTAATATGCAGCAACAAAAGCTACTTAAAGTACTTAAACATAGACAAGATTGATAGGGAACTTTGTAATAGAAACACGGGATTTTTGATTTTGTGTCGTCAAATGACTTATGGGATGGATGTAGGAACACACACTAGAAAAACGGAATCTTAAGAAAATAAAAAGACCCTTGTTTAAAAAAAATACTTTTCTGTCTTGCAAGAAAAATAATCTTACCAAGAAAGTTCTCAATTGCAAAATAATCTCAGTTTAAGAAATATATGTCTAAATGACGAGCATTTTGTCTTGGCTAATGTAATCCTCTATTGATTTTATCATCATTCTGTTTGGAAAACTACTGTTTTATTCAGTTTCTTTCTTGTTCTCTCAAATAGCAGCTCAACAGATGTGCTTTTGTCCCACTTCTGTCCAGCTTTGGGGAACTGCAAACCATAGGTTGCTGCAGTATTTCTCTGCTCACAGCCTCTATGTTGGTCAGATCCAATGCAAAGAGATAAATGCATCATTCTTAAGTGGTTCCATTGCATGCCGCACATCGCAGTGAATGTTGTCAGCAGCTGCTATCTAACTCCTATTTGCTTGCTAAGAATAGTCCCCTCATATTTCCTAAATGAACTTTAGATAATGAGCTGGCATTCGGGGCACTGAATGGAGGGACTTACAGGACGTTTGTGAAGGCTCCTATTCTGCTTGAAGGACAGCAACTTAAACGGACTTCCAATCCAATTTAAAGTGGTGGGCCTCACAGGGAGTTTCAGTTGTTTCCAACATGGAGCAAGTTCACAATTTGTCGAAGTGGAGTCATGTTTGTGGGTCTCATTAGGAGGAGAAAATCTGTGTCGGTGCTTAATTGTGAGCTCTCTGTGGATGGAGGAGATTGAATTGAACGTTAAGAGCTGCTGTCTGTTTAAAAGACTAATACATTCTTCATTAGTCTTAAATGAGAAAAAAAGTCAGTGCTTATATGGATTAGAATCCTCCTTTCTGCACAGGTAATAAGCGAACATCTGGACTTGAAGGCACATCCTTTAGTGGTTCTCGTGTCACCTGTCAACTGCTGTTGGCCTATTTTGAGTGAGATGGAACCCTCAGGGTGAGCTGGACCAATCAGAAGCATCGGGTTAATCTGTACATACACTTAGAGCTTTGTACAGGTGTTCTCTGCAGCAACATACACTCTCTTTGGTCCCCTCGTTGCTGACTAACCTCTGCGGGGCTCACGCTGTTTGAGCATGCTGTCTTTTTGCACACTTGTTGTGTTGGTTTATTTCGCCTTAATCCAAGTAGAGCTCAGACATGCCTCTTGAAGAGAGATTACGGTTCTCAGAGAATGCACTTGTTCACTAACCAAGACACATCTGGAATGTAGTGCTTAGGGGGAAACGACTTAAAGTTAACTCTAAGGATAACATCTGTTGTAGCAGTGGATGTGAGGGATGTCCTCGTACAGCAGAGATTCTGTGAATGCTCCTGATGACGAGTAAACCAGATGTGTTTTTCAGAAGTTCTGTTTCTTACATGAGTGGTTCTGTTTTTCAGATTGGGAGATGTGTGAAGGAGTGTGAGGGACGGCCATGGGACTGGAGAGTCAGAGGCTTCTTGCTGTCACCACTGCTGTAGCCATCTGTCTTTTATGTAAGTATGCTTGGGGGAGTACACAGATCCATCACATACATTAATGGTTGGGGGGGTTCAAGGCTTAATTTCTTCCATCCTCTTGTCACAGGTACTTTTGATAGAAAGATAGAAAGATATTTTCACCTCTCAAAAGTTACATTCTCTTTGCTTTATTAGAAAGTCATTTGTTTCTTTGAAACCGGATCTTCAAAGAGTTCCACTCCAATATGATATCCAAATGATATTGTGTTTTTTTACATGTTCTTGAGTATTTTTTTGATGATGGAGGACATATATAAAAAAATTCAGCTTAAAATTGCGTTTCTGAATAATTCTTTATTCAAATTGTTGTCAGGAGCAGATTCAGAAAAGTTCCAGATTCATCCACTTGCAGACAAATAGATCCATGTATGTCTTAATTTTCCTCGTCCGAGCTGGCATCTGGCTCAACATTGCCCGGATGGATAGCTCCAATGTTGCTCGCCATTTTTGTTGCACAGCTAATGTTAGGTTGGGGTTAGCTGGAAGCTAGTGGGAGAGTGTGTATACAAAAGGTTGATGGGAAATGAAAGCAGGTTAACTCTGCTCCAACAGTCCCACCCACAACTAAGAGACAAATTTCTAATGAAGGACTGCCGCTCTGCAGAAACTATGTCCTAGTAAACAACACAGGTTTTTAAAAAAATTTTAGCTAAATTCTGCATAATCATAATTAAAAAAGCAGTGGGAAGGATTTTACACTGGATCAAAAGATGATTGGAGTGGATCTTTAAATGTTCTGTTTTCATATGAGCTGCAGATTTATGTCAGACACCGTAATCTGACAGACAACAAAACCTAGAAACTAACAGATTAAACAGTCAGATCAGGGGTCGCAAAACAGAACAAGAGCTGATGTAGGATGATCTTAAATGTTAGATACTTTAATGAAAAAATAAGTCATTTAACTTAAACTTGTTACTTGCACCTTTACATTATAGTTTAAATGCACTACATTCATCTTGGTTATATTTTGTCAATCAATGTGTTGAATTGTTGCGCTTTTCCCCACAAGTTTTCTTTTTGGATGACCTGCATCTGTGGTTGAGATGTTTCAGAACAGTTGGCATATGTATGCAGGCTCTTCACACATACACGAGCGGCTCTGGCACCGGTCCCGTTCCCTTTTGTTGGAGCGAGAGTGGGGGTTCAGCTTAGACGTGAGGGGATGAAAGAGAATGAGTCCAAAATCCAACTTAAACAATATTTCTGGGGGCAGATTAAGATCAATCCTGGATTTATGCTACCCCCAACCAAGGCACGGTTCAGTGTATTTGTGGGACGTCAGGAGTGGGACTGATCATTCTGGTCCGCAGACCATGTGTGCACCCCAGGGGGTAGCGAGAAGTCGGCTTGAGCAACCGCAGAGGGGGCCCGCATCAGAGTGTCACCACCAGCCTGTCTCTCCCTCCCCTTCAGATGAAAGCAAATCGCCAGGCTGGATGAGTAGTGGAGCAAACACTGGAACCCAGTCAAGCACACTTGCACGTCAGCACATGGCAGCGAGTGGGTCAGAGGAGGCGGGGAGCTTCTCTAGGTGTCGCTAATGGGATTGCCGTGTTTGCAGGCTTTACAGCTGTATGATCTTGTTACCTAATGATGCATGATTGTTGTGCATTGCTGACTTTTAACAGTCTGACAATTCAGTGGATGATTTCAGATCAGTTTCAGTAAAGATTTTGCTATTTCTAATCACAATTGGTCAATCCTTTCCCGTGATCTGTTCTTGCTTATTGTATGTTTGTATGTATGTTTTTATTTGATTATTTCATTTTATTATTATAATATTTAATATTATTATTATTATTATTATTTTATTGTAGATTTATGAATTATTTTAATAACAAACACTATCCCATAAAGGAATAGGAGTTTCCGAGAATTGTCGATCCAGTTTCTTTTAGAGCCATGAATTCATTGGAAAGCGCATTGAATCATCTGCTTATTGATTTATTCACTTTTATTTCCTTCTGTGCTGTTGACTAATGTTGGTCTGTGTTGGACCCAGGTCACTTACTATTGTCTTCACAGGCGTGTCTCCGGTTTTGGCGTCGCTGGTTCATGCTCGAGAGGGAGCCTCTGCAGAGCTCGAGTGCAGTCTCGCCCCGACATCCAAAGAAGGCACCAGCCCGAACCTCTTTCCACTGCACGTAGTGGAATGGGTGCGCCTCGGTTACAATGTCCCCGTCCTCATCAAGTTCGGAGTATACGCTCCCCGCGTTCACCCTAACTATAAGGGTAAGCGCCGTTCAAAAGGTTTTGAGCCTTGCACTAACTTCCCTACCTCTGATGAAAGATTGTCTGGTAGACACTCCTTAAATGTACTGAATGCATGCAGGTGTTCTGCTGGTGGTCGGTATCAGAGCCTGTGACAAGAACAATGCTGTAGCACAGTTCAGTGGATGGATGATTAAAAATGAAACCCCTTTCTACAGCATGGTTTTGGCTCCTGGCACGTTTCTGGACCATTTCTCAAAAATAAAATATAAATCATCCTGAAGCTATTATCATACCTGACAATCAAGTGGTTTTCTCTGGATGGGCTTCAGAGCATCTTTTTCGTCTTCAAAAGACAAACCAAAATGTTTTTTGAATGTGTTTGTTGGTAAAGGTATAAGTGCAAACATAAATCTTGGAAGAGGAAGCTGACATGAAACAATACCCTCAATAGATAATCCATCCAAAGCAAAGTCCCTGTAATTACAGGTCGCCTTGCATCCGTGTTTTTGCTGTGCAGAGAACAGAGGAATGGCGAGAATGGACGTGTTTTAGTGGCGGCAGTTAAAGGAGGGGGTGGGGCAGCCGAAGGAGAAGAGGAAGAAGAAGAGGTACACCAGTAGCGCTGCTCACAGGGGGATTAGATGTCTAGGTGGGGGCTCGGTTGTTTGTTGACAGCGTTTTATTAGTATGCAGAGGGGTGACCCAATAAAAGGAGATTGCTGTGCTCGAAGGAGGATGGATGAAGTAGCGGGAATAATAGGAGTTTTCTTGCTGGAGTACCATAATCCAGTCATTGTCTACCAAAACACAAAAGACAAAGAGAGGTATCACAACCTCCCATTGCTTTTGTAAAGCCTACAGGAGACCGAGGTCACCCCAAATCTGTCCAACTGTCCAACTAGGTCACCAGAATGTTCTTAAAAAGCAAGGATTTGTTGCATGCAGGTTACAGGGAAAGCCTCAACAAATTCACTGAAGCTAAATGAGGATCCCCATCAATTGAACATTTGTTAACCATGTTTTATCTAAAGAATAAGTTCACATATCAGAGCTAAAACAAGCAGATGAAGCTAGGGGTGTCTGAATATTTGGTTCATTTATTTGTCTGGTGTAGGGTTTGTCCCCCATCTGGTTCAGATCCTCATATCTCCCCTCCCACTGGAGGCAGATGGTGGCATGTGAAGAGTGTCAGTGCTGCGGGTTTAATGGATTCTACCCTCACATTAAAATATTGTGGGATTTGAGATTTCAAACAAGAGATGCTCAAGTTGGCAGGCATTTCCTGATCTTTGCCTTGACATGTACGCCGCAGGGCAAGGGTGATGTACCCTTTAAAATTAAAGATTAAAAACGGTGGTGACATCATGAGGACATGGAAATTTAGGGTCTCAGAAAATCTCTGGTTCTAAATTTGAGAGGATTTAGAAACTGACATCCTATGAAATAAAAACAAAATCCATCCTAACTTCTTTTCATGTGATCCTGTTGTTTAAAGAAAACAAGTCAAGACAGGGACAATTCATGAGAGCACAGAACAACGAGATCTTGGTTTTAGGCGTGACGAGTGTTCATACCCAAGAGGTATACGTTGAGGCAGCACTGTATGGATATCCTACAGAGAATTTTTAATGCTTTGGCCAGTATGTTAGTGGTTACGGGTGATGCTGCACGCAAACCTTGAAGTTTTTTAGTAATTTGTGAGCAGGTCATTGGTCAGGAAGCTTTAGAAAAAAGTAATAATTTCAAGCAACTTGAATCTGCTGCAAATTCATGATGTCATTCAGTTGTGACTTTTTAAAACTATGATGCATATAATCCATCTTTTTCCCAATCGACTTAGTGTGTTGATAGTCAGTCATCCAGGTAGAGTCTTTTGGAGTAATAGAGAAAAAATTTGGCTTTGTTTTAGAAAGCCTTTCCCTTCTTTGTTGATGGCAGATTGGAACAATGTTCTGGTTAATTAAAATGACTGTGCTTTTGCTTTGATGTTTTGTTTTTTAAATTTATTTTAATGTCTATACATTTAATTAAATTGTTTGCTTTTCCTATTTGCTATTGTTGGCCAAAGAAATAGCTTGTTTAGGCTCCCGCAAAGAAAAGCCAAAGCCATTTTTATTTCAAATTGTGGGCAGTAAAGGAAGGTTACATGAACATCAAAAGAAGGCTCTGACCTTCAAGACTCTGCTTTAGTAACTTTCAGCCTCTGATAAGAAAGACTAAAAAAATGCAACAGAAGTCCATTGAAGGAAGTCAGTTTCAGTTGTTACACTTGAACCACAGGGTTCTAAAAAAGGCTGGGCTTAAAGCACACAACATTCAGTCAATAGTATGACTGGACTTTCACCTAGGAGTGTAAACTTTTAACTCAGACTAAAACCGAACTTTCATCTTGAGAGTTTTTATGAGATATGCATAAAACTTTAAAAGGATGAGCATAAAAGTGTCATTACCAGTATCGAAGCGAACACACAAACACACAAACGATTAAGTCAAAAAGTCTGCACAAAACCTTTTTTATTTGTTCTGGAAAAAACTGTAGTTACATCTCATCAATATATTTGGGAAAGAATAAATGTAAAATAATTACTCTTTTCTGAACTGATGGATGTTCAACTCAGTAAACTGCAGGTTTCACATCATTTACAAAGTCATAAATAAATGTCCTAACAATTTAAACTTATTTGAGAAATCATTGTAGCAACGTACTAAAACTTTTTTAGTTGTTTTTTTCATGGAAAGTCAAATCGTGACAAACTGCACAGGGTTTTACTAGCACCATTAGAAAAGCTCATGCTTTTTTTAACTGAAATTTAATAATATGCAATAGATGCAATTAAACCTAAAATAATTAAGTGAAATGAAGCTTTTATTTTTTGTTACTTAAGTCTTGAATGATTCTCTCAACAAATCTATATTTTGTAATATATTTATAAACTCACAGCTGTGGTAAAAAGGATCTTAAGACACAGCTCTATTTAAAACAACAAATAATAAAAGCTACACAGTTATAGAGTAATATTTCTCTGGTGTTTTTGATAGCGTGTAAGTTCTACCCAGAGATGCTGTGTGACCTCAGTCTGCTGGTTTGGCTTGAGAAAGTTTTAGCAGCTGAGATGAAAGCCTTCCAGCGAGTCATATTGAGAATCCCTGGCCATTAGACCCACAGGTTTTTGATACCATATCAGGTGTACTCCAAACTGCTGCTTTGTACTTAAAGGGTGTCATGACAACACAGCAGTGGCCTTTTTCCTGGAAACCATTAAACACCTGCCTGTCTGAATCTCAGAGACAGTCGCATGTTCACCTTGTGACAATAAGAAAGACACGGATACCTCCAGTCCCCTGAGGACAGAAACACTTCTTTAGCACAGCTACAACTTCATTTCTCAAAGGGGATTTTTTTCAAGTTATGCCTGGACAAGATGCAGCTGGGCTGAATCAGATTTTTCCTCAAGTAAATCAGCTGCTCGACAGCAAAGTTACAATAACAATGGGCAAACCGTCAGAACACAGCGGGTCGGTATCACACATTCAGCATAACCTTTAAAAGTTCGAGCTGCCGTTTGCCACACACATGACCAAGTAAAGTTATTCTCCTCAACACAAAAACAGGATGGAAGTAAACATTAGAACACGCCATTCTGGGTTTTAAATTTAAAAAGAAAAAAATGAATTTGATCCCTTAACCAGTTTTTCTGGACCAGACAAGAAAATACAAAGAAAGGATGAAGAATCGCACCCTGATTAGTGTCTTCAGATTGTAGTCCGACTTTTGCTTCTTGCTGCTGCCTTGTTGGTATGCAAACTTTATGCTTCATGAGCTGTAAATAATACCTTTTTTTGTTGAGATTTTATTTAATTGTTTCAATGTCTTAAAATAACAGTTGGAAACTTTTCCAATAGTGAAGTCAACAGAGCATCCTGAAGTCCCGCTCCAATCATCTTTTGATCTGTTGTAAAAGCGTTCCCAGGGCTCTTTTAATTATAATCGTGCCCTAAAATCAATAAACCTGTCATTTTCTTGGACATTTCTGCCAAGCAGCAGCACTTAATTAGAAATACACCTCTGAGTTGTAGGCGGGACAGTTGGTCCAAAGCAACCTTGCCCCACTTCCCATCATCCATCCGTTCCCACGCTCTCCTGCTAGCTTACAGCCCCTCCCATTGGGTTCAAAACATTTTGAATAAGGAAGTATTCCGAAACTAATTTTCTTTACCTATGTCGTCTGTCACGAGAAAAAATGCTGCAAAAAATGTTAAAAACACCAAAAACACAATTTTCGTTGGAGTGGGACTTTAGGAAACAGAAGTCAGACAGCAGGATTATAACCTTACTGTTCTCTCCCTGACTCTGAAACAAAGCTCACTACTTATTGCTGTGCTGTAGTGAAGTTTAGCACGTGAGCTTTGTGCGCTTGCCAGCGCAGGAGGTTAGCCGAGCTGGGCAGAGCGAGAGGGACAGAGTTAACTGTAATCTATCTCATGACAAAGAGCTATTCACAAGAGGGTTAAACTGATTAGTGGGACAGGAGGACTGGAGGGAGAAATTTGGGGGAATGGGAGGGGTGAGCTGTCAGAGGTAAGGGGGGGGGGGGGGGGGGCAGACTTATGATTGTATTCAAATTAAAACACTTCCCACAATGCACCTCTGCCCGGCTCATATTATACACAAACGGATGGACAAAGAAAGCAAAGCCAATGCTTCTGCAAACAGATGAGTTCTGTTTTTCTTTACTGCAAAACTCCATGAACTGTTTTATTATTTGGTCAGTGCTAAAAAAATAAAGGATTGACTCCAATAGAAAAAAATTTAAATGCATTAACAAGTAGGTGTAGTTCAGGGGTCACCGTGGTTGCAGTCAAACGTCACATCCCCGCCGAGATGGAGCAAGCCACCATCCAACCGCAGTGCTGTTGAAACTTGGGCCGCCACCCACCGGGCGAGATTCCCACTCGCTAATATGAAGAGGCTGCTTCTCAAAGTTCAAACAACACTTGTGGATTAACTCTCCTGTTTTTTGCGCTTGGCTGCAACCGTAAAGAAAAAAAAAAGGGGGGGGGCTTATTTGAAGACTTGAGCTGCCATGTGATAGCCACTGGACTAAAAATAGAGGAAAAACTAGAGTAGATATAAAATGGATTGGTAGCCATTGTTTTCGGTTCCTTTCTAACTGCAATAAAGTGTAATTGTGTCCGGAGGAGGACTCGGAGACGTTGTGCTAATGTAAAACCCAGGGGGTGATGAATGTGTCTGCTTGAGCACGAGGGTCAGGAGGGCCAAGCTTTCATTGGTTGTCAGTGGATTATTGATGGACATAATTTGGGCAACCTCTCAGTGACCTCTTGCTCAGTTCCTTCGTTTAAAAACAAGGCCAGATTACACACATGTACACTTATTTTTGTGTTGTTTTTCCAGTTTTCCATCCTACCTCTTGCCAAATGGCATCTGAGGTCACAGCATCGTTAGAAACAATTTTCTGTCTTCATAAATCATCCATTCCTTCTTAACCCCACTTTTTAACTAAACATAATTTTGCCATACTTATTTTTTTTTCAAATGTATGACAGTAGGTTAACGCCCTACCTGCCCCCACCCATATTTGGTTGTGCAGTGTTTCCATAGCAACTGAATTCAAATCAAAACCTTCAGCCCGGGCTTTCCTTGGTGTCATCACCATGGTAACCCGAGAGCATGAGGAATGAGGGCTGCTTTGTAATGATGGACAAGAGGTGGGAGAGGCGGGGTCTGCAAAAGGGTTAAGAGTTTGACAGTGAAAACCAGAAGCCCCTTGTGTGGACTCGGGGGCAGGGCTCTGAAATTTGAAAATCAACACGTACGACCACGTGTTTCTGGGGTCATTGAAATCCCCACAAGCTGCATTTTGAAGTGATCACAGCAATCCTTCGTGCACCCTTCCTAAACACGAGATGTACCAGAAAGAGATAGCAAACATGCAGATCAGAGGAAGATGAGGGGGGAAAAAACCTACAGTTATCCCCACACCTGTTATCTTTAATCTGCACGCTTCCTTTTTCCCATGCCGCCCAGCTATTTAAAAGATGCTGACCCTAAACCAGAGGCCTTCATTTTATGGAACCTGAACGCCTCCCATCAAAAGGGTGTCCGTCTTGTAGGAGGTCAGTCAAACATTAAACCTAGTGATTTAGCACGGCGACAACCCAAGACAGGAATGCAGAGTTAATTGTTAGCTATTGTTGTATGTTTATTCTCCTTTTGTTTTACTCTGTCTTAAGGGTGCAGAAAATCAAAGCTTTTTTGGCGTTACTATTTTAAGGAAAACTTTAGTAATGGGGAAATATTAGTGATAATTATAATTTGGTGGTTGATTAGTTATTTTAAAAGGATGCACTCGTAACGCTCTGTATTCACTGGACTGACTGCACTTCTGTTTTTTTTTCTTTGAGCTCAAAAAAAAAAAGTTTTTTTCTTTGTTTTTTAATTTGAAATGAAAAAAAAAAAAAAAAAACGACCTACTAATAAAAACCACCAACGATGGGATGCTGGGAGCTTCCCAGCATTTCCGTGTTTACTTTCAAACTGCTCTGGCAGGGTCTGCTATGAGCAATGTGTGCACTCCCCGCCTACTTCCTCCTGCTGTTTAAAGCCTTCAGACTGAAAGGCAAAAAAAAAAGGAGTTCATTGATAGACAGAATAAAAGGAGGGGTGCACCCTAAAAACCAGTCTGCAGTCACCAGGCAACAAGCAGATCAAGTTTCAAAGGCTGACAAGAAGTTGCAAGAAGTACAGAGAGGAGGAGAAGGAGCAGAGAGATGGGTGCATCTGGTAGGGAGGTGCATACTTGTGCATGAATCTTTGTTTATCCTCTTTCCTTATGCAGAAAAGAAGTAAATAGGTGACAGAAAAAGAAAAAAAAATATTTGGTCCTTTTTGACTGAATTACTTCCTTTTTATTTGTAATTTTGTTTCAAATTTTATTTAAAAGTGAATGGCCTTCTCATTCCAGCTCCTTACTTTGCTACTCTAACTCTAAATTACAGGACCCCATCTTTATCTTGTCATCACTGTAACCAACACTTTAGAGATTCATATGTTTGCACTCCTTTGAGCCTCTGGCTGTTCATCAGATAGCTAAACCTTTGTGAGAATGTCATAAAAAACAACGATCAGCAGTTTTAGTAGGTAATTTTCTTGCCCACTCACTTTTTTTTTTCAAGCAAGCCCAAGGTGGGTTATAATTTGCTAGAGAAAAATTGATGGAAATCTTAATAAATAAATATATTTTTCAACTGGTCAATCATAGGGAAATGTGTCTTTCCTCAAAATATTTGTGGCTTGAGGATTAAAATTTGGGATTATTGTTTGAATTGAGTTTCAGCTGTTGGTAAAAAAACAAACTATGATGCCATTTTTGGTGATGTTTCACAAACTGAAGGAGCTGGTCTTTACCATACCATACCATACAATGCCACTATCTTTCATTCAGATGTTTTCATTTGTTTAGTGTTTTATTTGTAAAAAAAAATAAATTAAACAGAGTGAAGGCATCTTGTGGAAATAAAGTTTGTAAAAACAATTTGTAAAAGATTAACTTTATAATAAAGTAAAGCAGCAAAAGCAAACTTTGTTTAGCCATCAATTAAATTATGTTATAATAGGTTACAGGTTTGTCTTTAGACTTTATACTAAATTGAGACACACACATATTTCTTAACTGCATTACTTTTTTACATGGAAATTATGGCACCCCGTCCAGGATGTACCCCATCTTAACCCAAGAATGGATAGGATAGGCTCCAGTAACCCTGTGATATTTTAACCCTAACCTTAACCCCACCCTAATTACGTGCAAATGGTCACTTCCAATTTTTATTGGGAGCATTTTGATTTTAAGTATGTGTCACTTAAAAAAAATTAAGTTTAACCTACAACAGAAAATATCCAGCATTCATATTTCTGGTGAACATAATTTATTTGAATCTATTTGTACCATTTTACACTCACATGTGATGGATCCTACCATCCGGAGGATACGGACAACTTCATCAGGAAGTAGAAGGTGTGGCTGAGGGTGCAGCTGACTGAAATGCTGAAGCCATCTTGTTAGGCCATACCATATCAGTCTGGTGTGAGGGGGAGAGTTTTCTTCATTCGATTTTTATGGTCTTCGGTTGTCAATGGTTTGTCTTTTTTTATCCTTTTGTGTTTCAGGTGGTTTGATCAAACCTATAAAAACCCTTTTGTGTCTTTGTGTGATGGGTTAGTTATTTTTTGGTAAACAGTCCAAGTTGTGGCTATTTTTTGGGTACGGTTGTGTGACCTCTTTAACAGGCCCACAGTTTAAGTTCAGATGAATTCAGATTTCGATGAATCATTTCAATGCCTTCCTGGCTTCTCGCTTGGTCCCTAACATTTGAATATGATTGGGCAAAAAATGAACAGGCCGTGTTTGTCTTTCTCAAACATGTGGACAGAATGAGGCCTGAAAAAGACAATGGCGTGCTGTGCAACGTCATTTCTGGAGCCAGTTTTTGCACAACCGTGTTCAGTTTGAGTGAGTTTAATTCAAACTTTGCGAAACAAAGTGTTCAGTTCAGTCCAGTCTTTGCCAGAGCATTTTCCAGATCATTGACCCAACACGATGAACTAATTTTTGTGTTCTTTCTTTGTCCTCTCTGACTAAAGCTGTCATAACAGGAGCTTGTTATCGTCCAGAAAATATCGCATTTGTGATTTTTGTTTTCATAAAGGACAACAGCGTGTTTTAGAGGCTGCTGGTGTCTGTGTGTGTTTTCATTTTAATGTGATCTAAAATAATGTTTTCCGCTTCACAGTTTTTAAATGCTGCCTTCTCTTGTGTGTCAGAGCAGCAGCTGAACTTCTGTGTGTGCATGTCTCTGTTTGCAGAAGCTCTGATTGCAGCCATTGTCACATTAGATGCTTGTGTTCTCTGCCCGATAAGCCTTCTTCCTGCACATGCTGACGCTGCCTGTCTGCCCCCTGTACGCTGACCTTCTTTTCTCTGTTTCCCATCCCACCCCTGACACACCCTCCCGCAGGGCGTGTGTCTCTGACCAGGGGGGCGTCTCTGCTTGTCGAGCAGCTGACCCTGGAGGATGAAGGCTGGTTCGAATGTCGCATCCTCCTCCTGGACAGCAAAAAGGACCACTTTCAAAACGGGACATGGACCTTCCTCTCAATCACAGGTGCATCTCTTCAGGATTTAGGGGCCATGAGAGCTGCCCCCCTCCCCCCACTGTACATGATCTCTATTGAAAGCAGAACAAGAATGAGGCCTGGCAAGATTCGCTTTTCTGAGTGTTAGTGCATTTCATAGTGAGAGAATATTGCCTTTTAGATCAGTTTGCTGACTAAAAGCTATGATTTTTTTTACTTAAAATCCCAATTTTTATGCTTACAGTCAAAAAAAGAATTCTAGCTTTTGTATTGTTCCAGAAATTAATAAATATATTCTATAAGGCTGCACAAAACATTACAGTGTGAGTGTTTTGAATGTAAATACATGTTTATCAGTCACAACCACATGGCACACCATTAGCTTATTAGAAATAGGAGCATCATTTTACCAAGGTTACTCCTATTTCAATTTTTTCTATTTAAAATGGAAATGCACTGCCAAAACAGGGCACTTAGAAATAAGTTTTGAAAAATTTAGAATTTGAAAAAAAAATTTAATTAAGCAAAGAAATCTGTCAGTAGGGTAAGAAAATGTGTCTGACCAAGAATTCTTATTTCAAGGAAAACATTCTAATCACTAAAACATGTCTTCTTAAACTGCAATTACTATTTTAAAACTTTCTTAAATTGATTATTTAAGAGTAGTTTTACTTTATACCATTTAGTGTTTGCAGTGTAAAAAAAAAAAACTTTCTCCAGCTCACATACACTGAAAGGAATTTTCTACACTTTTCCAATCACCTGATTGTTTCTTTCTAATAAACAATATTAATGCTAAAATATTGTCATTCTTCATTCATTTCAAACATATACAGGTTTTAAGTCTCCTGGCTGTTGAAGAAGATTTAAGTTTTAAGATTAGATTTAAGATCTATTTTATCTAAGATCAAGATCTAAGTTTAGGTGTTGTATCAATATATAAACAAATGGGTTTTTTTCTAGCGCCACCTGCATTTATTAAAACACCACCAACTTTTGTGGAGGTTCTGCTCGGAGACTCACTGACCCTCAGCTGTGGAGCTCATGGAAACCCTCGTCCAACTGTTGTCTGGCATAAAGATGAGCGGCCAATTGAGAAGCATGAAAAAATAAAAGTAAGCAAATTAAAAAATAGATTTTTTATAATTAATCAATCAATATGTTGGCTTTTTTAGATGCAGTGTGTGTTTTTTTTATGTTTCTTTCTTTTGATTCACTTTCTCATCATGTTCTTTGTCCCATCATAGGTGCTGAACGGTACTCTGTCTTTGGCTTCAGTCACAAGAAATGTTTCCGGCGTGTATAAATGTCACGTGTCCAACTCAGAGGGGAATCTGACTCACTACACCCAGCTGCAGGTCCAAGGTCAGTCTAAAAAAAAACCTGCAGTGTTTTATATTTTAATGAAATTTAGCGAGTTTGAAAAGTACGTTCATGTGCAGTTGTCTGTGCTGCCATTTGCAGTGCAGCAACCAAAGGATTACTGACAATATTTACTGATCTGTGCCTTGTTCTCACAAAGGTCCACCAATCATCATCATTTCCCCAGAGGACACCACTCTCAACATGTCCCAGGATGCAGTTCTGCAGTGTCAGGCTGATGCCTACCCTTCAAACCTCTCATATGAATGGTTAAAACAAGGACAGAATGTCTACCACATTGAGTAAGTCAGTTTTAAATCCATGTTAGCCAAAGACATATCTTATAGTCTTGTTTTCTTTTATGGAACAGCAATATTCAAAAGGAAATAGCAATAGTATCTTTCTGAAGCATGCTGCTAATGCAATCAATCCTAATTGGATGAATCATTATCCAATTATATCATGTGACCGTGAGCAGCTGCGAACCTGAGACAAAGGAGATTGTTAAGATTAAGGTCTCTTCTCCCAGAGTGTTTGAAAAAAATGATTGTTTTCCTTCTGTAACCAAATATTTTAGAGTTATTGTCAGTTAAAGTGTATCTTCAAAAAAAGCCTGGTTCCCATGTTTGACTTTAGGTCGCTTAAAACAAGAGTGAAGGTGCTGGTGGACGGAACGCTTCTCATCCCCAATCTCATCCCCGAAGATGCTGGCAACTACACCTGCATCCCAACTAACGGGATCCTGGCTCCGCCCATGGCTTCTGCTCATCTTAAAGTGACACGTTAGTCTTGTTTCCCCTCCTTTTCCTGTCATCGTCTGCAGAGAGCTACATTTCAGAGCGTGTTTTTTCATGATCTGTGATTGGTTCTTTCTTTAGATCCAGCGCGTGTTGGACGAATGCCCAGGGAAACTTTTTTGCCGGCAGGTATGGAGGGGGTCATTATCTGCCCCACTCAGGCGGATCCCCCTGTGCTGTATGTCAACTGGACCAAGGATGGCAATGAGTTGAATTTTGACAATGTAAGTATCGTTTATTATTTTATTTTAGAAAACATCATAGAATTAATTTTGTTTACAAAGAATCTGGAATTATTGTCCCTCTATTGTCTAGTATCCAGGTTGGATGGTGAACTCGGAGGGCTCTGTTTTCATAGCAACAGCCAACGACAATGCTGTGGGCATGTATACCTGCACTCCCTATAACAGTTACGGCACCATGGGCCAGTCTGAGCCCACTAAAGTGATCCTGAAGGTAAAGCTGTTGATTTTGACCCACAATTACCAGCATTTCCTCATTGTAAGTACAGTTGGATCCATTAAAAGGCTTTGCCTCTTTTTTAGGATCCTCCTTCGTTTCGAGTGCCTCCTCTGCCCGAGTATCTTCAGGAAGTCGGGAGAGAGTTAATCATCCCTTGTGAAGCTGCTGGAGACCCTGCTCCAAATGTAACTTGGAGCAAGGTACCAGAGATGACCTACTTTGGCAGCTGGATTCATGTCTGGTTGATCTTTTACATGAAGATCTCTGGCTTTCCTCACAGATTGGCCCCACTCCTCGTTCACCGTTCATAGTTTTGTCTAACGGCTCCCTCCTGCTTCGGCCGCTGAGTAAAGATCATCACGGGGGGTGGGAGTGCTTGGCCACTAATCGTGTAGCGACCGTCAGTGCAGGCACTGTTGTCATGGTGCTGGGTAAGTGGGTCAACATTAAGAATGAAAGAACAGTTTATTCTAAAAAACAAACAAACAAATTACTTCAAATAAAAATGAAGGTCAACCAAAGGTGTATTTGTGCTCCTCAGGCACCAGCCCTCATGCTGCATCTTCCGTGACCGTCACCACGGACTTGAACCAGGCAAATGTGTCCTGGGTCCCAGGTTTTGATGGTGGATTCACCCAGAAGTTCACAGTGTGGTTAGTGCCATGAAGCACCAATGCTGCGACTACATTTCCCAGCTTCTCACTGCCAGTCGTGACTTTGATCCTTTCCTTTTAGGGTCAAGCAGGCCTCTCGGGGGAAACACGAATGGGCGTCTTTACCTGTACCAACATCCAAAAGCTATTTGCTTGTGACTGGGTTGCTTGCTGGAACTGGGTATCAGTTCAGCGTTTTACCGCAGAATAAAGTTGGCTCAGGACCATTTAGTGAAATTGTAACTGTGCGAACTAAAGGTTTGACAAAGTGAAGTTACGTTTTCTTTTACTGTTCACTCGTAGTATACGGTAAATCACTTGCAGTATTCTGGCTTTTTTCAGCTGTGCCAACAGAGGTACCAGAACTTGTTACCACTTTCCAATCCCTGGATCCTCCAACAGTCCTGTCTGCCAACCGGACCGGACAAGGAGTACTCCTGCAGTGGCAGGCTCCGGAGGCTCCTGTCCTTCCGCTCACTTCCTACGTGTTGCAGGCACGCAGGGATCAGGGCCAGTGGGTGATTCTCAGCAGCAACATCAGCGCCAACCAGAGTGTCTTACTTGTCATGGGACTGCTACGGGTAAAGATGCACCTCTGTGCAGCACTACACATTCCAAATTAATTAATGATTTTTTTTCAAATACTCAATGCAAATGACAGTCAGCATAATTTTCAAGTCACTTACCATTAGAGTATAAATTAAGTGTTACTGAACAAACCCTCTAAAGATAACAGTATTTTATTCAAAAATAATAACCTTCAAAAGCACTGTTCCACAACAGAGTTCTACAACCTTTGATTGAGAAGAGGTCCTATTTCCTGAATTCAAAAGCCATTCCAGTACAAACCATCTTAGAAGACACAATATCATTCATGAGTTTAGTTGAAAAGCATTTATCTTCCCATAAATGCTTTTTACAAATGAGTACATTTTTGTAGGACTCTACCTATGATCTGAGGCTGATGTCCCGCAGCAACAAAGTCCTCAGTGAACCCAGTGGGTCTGTGAGGGTATCTACTGCAGGTAAGATTAACACGTTGCTGCACATTTACAAAATGGGAATTGCTGTCAGCATCATGGCTTTATAAATTCGTGACTGCAGGAATGGAGATTTACCCCGTCCGTCCAAGTTTCTTGGAGGTCATCCCTCAGTCGCTGCTGGCCGGTGTGTTAGGCGGGGTGTGCTTCCTGTTTTTTGCCATCATCCTCTCATTGGTGACGGCGTGCTACATGAGTCAGAGAAGACAGAGTAGACGCAGGAAAAGAAGACAAGGTATAAAAATAAAACCATAAAATATGATTGTATTTTAAAGCTGCTGGCTCATTGTTTTCCTTGTATTTTTTGCAGATTTTCCAGCTGCTTTTCAGAAAAACCAGTCTCAAGAGTAAGTAGGGGTCACTTTTATGGTGTAAAAGCATTACATTATTGTAGAGCTGTCATTTCACCTGCCAGGTATTTCAGATTTTGTTTTTTATATTTATCTTGTGTCCTTCTCAGGGCCCGCTCACCTCCTCGCAGCCCCGACAGCGTCCTCAAATTGAAGCTGTGTCCAACTCTTCCCTTTTTCCCCACCTCCTCACAGTCTGATCGGTCCTCCTTTGATAGGGGCAGCCGCGGGGAGTACCACGATCAGCGCAAACAACTCCTATCCAACTCATCCCCACCACCACACTACACGCTCTTCGAAAGCCACTTGGGTTCTCAGGCGCCCTCACCAACTGCTCTTGAGTCCATCTCCAGAGGCCCAGATGGGCGCTTTATTGTTCAGCCGTTGCCTGAGGGCTCAAGTCCCTCCAATATGAAAAATCTGAGTAAGACTGTGCTTCAGAGTAACGGGAGCGTGAGTGGGTCCGGAAGCAACAGAACATCCTTCAGGGACTCCCCAAAGTCGAGCCTTTTAAGCTCGGAGAGGGACGAGAGGAAAGGATCTCCACTCACCGTGGATGTGCCGGAGCTGAGCAGGCCCCCTGCCTCGCCTGGAAGAGTTCGAGCCATGGCCAGAAATTTCTCCCGTCACGGCTGCTTTTACTCTGATGATGAGCAGGGCTCTGAGACGCTTCTGGAAAGAGCAAGCTTTTATTCAGACAACAGCGAGAGAAAAAGCAGCGACTCTCACAGGAAGTACCGCGTGCCTGGCTGCACAGACAACCTGCTGCCGCAGTTTGGAAGACGAACAAAGGTGCTTGACAGAGGAGACCAGGACAAAGCTCATCATTCAGGCTACCAGGCTATGGAAAGTCTACTGACTGATAACAGTACCATGGTTTCGCAGCTGGACAGCAAGCTTGAGAAAGAAAGAATTAGCAGGTGTGTGCAGCTGACAAAGGAGAGGGAAGAAATTGAGAGGGACTTGAGGAAGTATGCAGCTGATCAAAGGTGCCGCAGAGGAAAAGAGGAGCATCCGTCTCCCAAAATTGACAGCCCTCGAAGGCATGAGCAAAAGTCAGAGGAGGAGTCCGTGTGGAAACCACAAGATGTTACTATCAGACAGAAAAGTCGGCCCTCGGGGGTCACAAGTCGAGTCTCTGACTATAGGAAGGCATGCTACTTTGGCAACACAAGCACTCCCCTGGACCGGGTCCCTACCTCTCACGTTCAATGGGACATTAGCCCCGTCACGTCTGTCACCAGCCTCGTCCAAAAGTCTCGTCAGACCACGTCTCTTAGCACGGAAACCACAGATAGTTCTCCTGGTGGGGATTCCTTGTGCTCTTCTGTCACCCAGAACACATCCTTACCTCTGCTGTCTGCCGACGCCACTTCTGAAAACCCCACTCTCTGTTTGGAAAAACCAGACTCATCATCGAGTCCTCAGAGAAACCCGACTGAGAGTACAAAGTCTGACTCTGAACACAGAGGGGCACCTGTTCCTGAAGGTTCTAGACTCTGGGAGTTGGAACCCAGCAGTGCCTTGGCCACCAAAAAGAGTCCTGGTAGTTCAGCATCTGTATCCTGTAATCAGACAAAAAAAAATGCTGAAGCAGACACAAGGGATTCCAGTCCCTCTGGTTATCCCAAATTAAAATATGAACATCATGAAGTAGCGCCGAGGGCCAAAGAGGGGGAGACTTTTTCTGAGTTGGAGCGAGAAGGTAACCGAGCACGCTCCCGAAAGAGCGACAAATGCCTCTTTCCCGACAGTCCCACTCCCGTTTCAACATTAACTCTTGTAGAAGAGGTGGAGAGTGACCAGTCTCAGTTATCCGTGCCCAGAATATCGGACTCCTTCAAAGCCAAGCCTGCAGCCCCATCTCCCAAAATGTCCCCAGTCCAGACAAGTGCAATTCTAGAATACTTGAGTCTTCCGGGTTTCATTGAAATGAGTGTGGATGAGCCCGTGGAGGAAGCTCAAGTCACAGACTCTGCTGGACAAAGCTCCGAGCTAAATCGAAACGAATCTGTTGTGGCTAAGCCAGACGTAGTCCCTAAAAACTGGGAGGTACACATTCAAGAGAAGCCAGTAAGAGTGCCAAGCAGAGAGCAGGCAGATTGTGTGGGTGCTTCAGAGTCCAGTCAAACTCAAAGCAGAGGGAGCTCCTCCCATGTGGAGACCAGAGTGAAATTCCTCGATGACACAACAGCCTCCTCATCTGGTTTGGAAAAAACAAGCAAGCAGCTCTACGATGAAAAAGCTAGAATTAGAGCAGGGAATGCCAGTGCTGACCGGCCCGAGTCCAGACTTGGATCCAGGTCAGCTCACACCTTGTTTAGTGCAGCAAAAGGAATGGCAGACATTGTGTTCAAACACTCTGAAGGTTTTGCCGACAGCAGAGAGCTTTTACCAGATCAATCCCAAAGACAAGCTTCTCAGGGAAGTAGGACTAACAACATTGTCTCGCGAATAACTCAAGCTCCTGTGCCGTTCCTGAAGAAGTCCTTCAGCCTGGGCCCCTGCAGGACTCTCTCCGGACATCCGCGACCTTTCCTGAAAAAATCCATCAGTTTGGGATCACAGAGGTGGGAACACTTTGAGACCCCGAGGACGTACATTTCAGAAAGATGCTACTGGGATGAATTCCCGAATCCAGATGTCAGGGTGAAGTCCTACAGTTTAGGCCGCACGCCATCGTCTCTCCCCATGCCAGGCCCCTCCTGGAGAGAATATATCCCACTGAGGCGTCCCAGTATGGGGAGCTTAGAGAGGCCCCATCATCCTCACAGATCTTTTGCTAGTCCTTCTTACCTCCAGTCTTCGGTGTATCCACCCCATCCAACGTCAGTCTCCCCCATGCTGGAACCCTGCGATCCACGCCGGCAAGGCGCTGTTTTCACAGAACCCTCCAGATGGTCTCCGTCTTACCCAGAAGCCTTCAGGCCCCCTCATCATCCGTATGTCCACGTGCCCGCCTCCATTCCTGTCCCCAGTTACCAGCACTGGCCTGGATCCAGAGGGGAAAGCTTGAGACCTTTTGACTCCAGGAGGGGCCCTCCGAGGACCTACCTGCCCAGGGGCATCAGCTGGCCCTCCCCCTACTACACCCCCTCCCCCCACAGGGAGGGAGACAGCTACAGGCCGCCGGAAAGGATGATGAGTCGGGGCGGGGACCCTGACATCAGGGATGGGGGGAGGGCCAGTTACGCCAGTCAGAGTAGCGGTAGGGGTAGTGCCGGTTTCTTCAGGCAGTCCCTGTCCATCACCCCCACTCTGCTCAGCTCGCCAGAAACCACGGAGGAGAATGAGCGGCACAGGGCTGAGATGGAGCCGCCTGAGAGGAGAGTGAAAAGGTGAAACACCGCCACACCTGGAACGATCCACACACTCGAAAGGCCTCTGCAGATGGATTTGTTGATGTTGCCAAAATAACACACACCCATGTTCTTTGTTTGTCTGTTGTCTGACCACTGCTTTTGTGTATCTTATTAGAAGAAACACATCAGTAGATGAGAGTTATGAGTGGGACTCTGCTGATGCCTGTGTGGACTCAGAGGTCCTGGAGGCCACACAGTTTGATCAGATGGGTTTGCGGCGCAGCAGGGGGGCGACGACGTATGATCAAGCTTGTGGCCTCCAGGATCAGAGACAGAGAGGTGACTATTTTACATTCTCAGCGTTGTATTTTACTTTTAGTTTTCTTTTGGCATGTGTTGTGATTGTAATGCCTGATTCTGCATGTGTCCTTAGTTTGTGTCAGCTTGTCCCATGACATTCCCATGCACACCTTTCATGTCCCTGATTCCACCCTTCCAGGCCCGCCATCCCCAGTCAGCCCGCCAGTTTTCCACCCTCCTCGCTGCAAGTCCAGCCGCTCACTAAGTGAAGCGCGCTTCAATGCTCTCCGCCTGGAGTACCAAGAGTACAGGCGGGCTCAAGAGTCCATGTGTTCCCATGAGCCCGACCGTGACTCAGACTCTGACTCCAGCTCAGCGCTGCTCTAACATCTGAACTCGGTCCGTTGCTGTGCCGACCCTCACGGTTTCTCCTTTCACTTTTCTTTTCCCCTCTCACGGCTCACCTGCCTGAATCCTCTTCCTGCTTGCCTCGCCTGCTGTGACTTTACGCATGCTTGCTTTGCTTCTTTTGCAGTCTAAACTACTGAGTGTTCATGTTTTCTACTTTTTTTTAATTTTCTGCGTTTTGCTTTCACAGGCTCATCCAAGAAAGACTCTAAAAAGCAGTTATAACAAAGAGAAAAGGCACTGCAGTCCTGCACACTGGAAACCTTGGGAGCGTTTATCCTCAGTTACACTGGTTTGGTTTGGTTTCTTCCTGCACTTGTTCTACTCAGCTTTACATAAGAAAACAGGAAAAAAAAATGTTTGTATTTTTTGTCAAAAGTGCAGCTGCTGTTTTTACATGATTTTAAACTTTGACAATCAAAAACAAGGAAGTAAAAAAACTCACTAAGTCAAAGAAAGAAACAAACTAGAGCTAATACACCAGCAAAATGTCAGATGACAACATTATTCAAATCTTTTTTATCCACTTTAGTTCTTTAAAAATAATGCTGAAAATTCAAGTCTGCAAAAAAAATAATTAAAAATAAACTCTTTAACGGTGCCTGTGATTCTAACAACCATTCTCCTAATATAACATTGTTTAAATTATAGAACACTAACTTTCCTTGAAAAAAAAATATCTGAAACCTAATACAGAACTCTACTGCATCAAATCAGTTTAGTTTATAGTTCTGTGTTCATTTGCAGCTTTGATTTACCTGCTTGTTGCCTAAAAGTCCCAACTGTTCTGTTCTGCACGCCTCTCGGTATCTGTTCAAAGTGGAAACGTGTTAAAATAGAGTTAAATATGAATTAGTCCTGCTGCTGCTGCAAGTCTCATTTTCACTCCATTACATGATAAACACAACTTTACTTCACCTGATTCAGTCAAGCGTTTACTTTCTCATTTAGTAACTTTCTGTGGAAAACTTGATGAAAGGAAATTTTTGCCTTATTTCACACCTTCTCTGTGAACCGGAACTGAACAGCGGACAGAAAATCCATCCGAAAATGCTGTAATCAATCAAATCTGATCTGAGATCGTCAAACGCCCTTTTACATGCCTGTGTATTTATTGAAATAAATGATGATATGCAACATTGTTTACAAGTCACGTTGTGATATGAAGACAACACTGTGAATTCTCATCCGCTTCTTGTCCTGTAATTAAAAGAGGATGTTATAAATTCTGTGCCCACTAACCTACTGTATATAGTTTTTTTTTTTTACTGATGTGTAACCGAAACTGCTTTTGTACATCACCACAAAGTTTGTCATTGATACTGAACTTTGAAGCTGGAAATAGTCATCGTTTGTATTTTTACTGTTCCTCTGATCAAACCTTCATGTGGAGTGAGTGCGCATTTTGTCACGACAAATTTGCAAACTTTGTATAAAGAGAAAAAATTTTATAAGTGACTTCCTTGTTGTTTTGGTCATTTTTATATGTTTATAAGGAATAAATCGTTACATTCTGAATATATGTCTTGTTTTTTCAGGCCTGTGAATGCATTTTTCTTCCCTAAATGAGTGAAAGATTGTGTTAAACTGTCTGCAAACATAAAAACTAACAAAAATGTATACTTTTTATCTAAATAGTAATGAGTAGCATGGGTTTTAAAACTTTTTAAAAATATTTTATTTAGCTTTTTACTTATAAATTTACATATTCAATTCAGTTTTATTTATATAGGCCAATATCACTATACAGTTGTCTCAATGGCCTTCACACCAGTATATTTACAAAAGAAGGTAAATTCAGTCATAAAATGAAAACGATAGCTAGTTACTAAACTAAACAGACCAAGCTGGCATCCTTGCCCTTAGACCCGGTGAGGAAAAAAGTAATAAATCTCAGGGATGTCAACATGAAGGAGGGATCCTCTCCCAGGACGGACAGGCGATGTGCTAGAACTGTTAAAGAATGATCTTATCTAACTCTACAACTACATGTTTGAAAAGTGTAACAGATGGGCTTCTTCCAGATGAAACTGGGGGACAGCTGGGGGTGCAAGATGAGCTAAAGGCGAGGTCAAAAACAGGAGCACAGAACTAAATAAAAAATAAAACTGGATAAATGATAAATAATGTAGAAGAAGAGGAGAGGACAAGTAATAGAGGACAGAACCCCAGTGCACTTTCCCCAGCTTCTAACTTCTGCACATTTACCTGCAGACACTAGATCTGCAAACCATTCCTAAATAACTTAGATATTAAAAAAAAAACATTTTAAGTATGATAATTTGATAATCTATTAGACATGTTAATGATATATGAATAACATGTCATGCCTAAGAAAAAGGGGTCATCATATTTGATTTAAAGCCACTGGTATGTAAAGTAAACGGTCAAAACTTCACAATCAAGTGTTGTTGGAGCTACAGAGATTAAAACTGATGTTTTGCAAGCTTGATCCTCCACAAAGAAAACTGCTAAACTTTTAAACTTATAACACATGTCAGCTATAGACGGTTTATTGAAATGATTGAAAATGAGATTGTGTTCCAATTACAGATAAGATTGTTTTTTTAATGTCAGATTTTTTTCCAGAAATTATTTTCTAAATGAAAATACTTTTCTGGAAAGCATTTTTAAAGAAATTGTGTTCCTCTATTTGTGGTTAATTTCTCTATTACTCGTTGTGTTTTTTTTTTTTGTTCTTGGTGACACACGTGCAAAAATAATGTCATACTTTTTAATTAACCTAAAATATACATTTAAGATGATTTTCAAGAATTTTTTGTTTACAAAAAGGTGTCTTTAATTGACGGCAGAACCAGAATGTATTAAAGAGATGCTCAATTTGTGCCTTAGGAAAAAAAAATATCATTTTTGGCATCATTTATGTATTTCCACTTTGAGTTAATTAACTTT
This sequence comes from Adrianichthys oophorus, assembly GCA_036245035.1. NCBI lineage: Eukaryota > Metazoa > Chordata > Actinopteri > Beloniformes > Adrianichthyidae > Adrianichthys > Adrianichthys oophorus. Next base: position 9,068,448 of record BSAI01000189.1, on the reverse strand, counting down.
GTTATCACTGATTTACTTTGGGAATATCATAAATGGGAGTTCTTAGGAAATTCTTAGGAGCGCCTCATCTATCTTGTGTTTGTCTTAGGTTTAGAAAATTGCATTTGTGTCTGAGGATAGAGTTACACCAAAGCAAAACCTACGTAAAATAAATACATGTTTAATTAAGAAAGGCTGCATTGCATTTTAATGAAAACTCAATTGTAAATTTGTCAAATTTTAGCCATAGGCTAATTTCCATGCTATAATAAAGAGCCCCTCCCAGCTCTAAGGATAACATTGTGAAACGTTCAAAGGAAATGAATTTATTTGAAGAAATTCATCCCTCTCTGAGAGATCAAGCCTCTCTTTTGGCCAGATCTAGAGCTGATCAACAGCTGCTTGTTTAAACGCTATTTTTCATATTCAGAATTTCATCATTGTCTTTGTTGTGGTCATAAAATAAGCGACTACATTTGTTTTGCTTTTTTTTATTTTTTGAGAAAATTATTGCAATATTATGCAGTAGCTGATGAAATTCTACTGTCATAATTGTCACAAATGAACTGGTGTCTTATTTCAACAGTTTTGTATGAATGTACAAACTGTCCTCCTCCCTCATTTCAACATATCCTCTTCCACTCAACAACAGGGGGTGTGACACCAACTGCATTTTCTAAAGAAGTAGCGCTTCAATTACATCTTTTGACAAATTATAAACATTAAAACATAGATCCTATAAGCAGGAGCCATAACCCCCTGCTAATGCATATGATTTCCCCTTCAAACACATCATTGTTGTTAATCAATAATCACACAACAAGTGGTGTTTCTTTTTCTAAAGCATTTTTATTATTTCAGGTGAGACTTCCTCTCAGTATTGGGTGAATGTTGACCATTCACTAATCTCCAGGCTGAAAACATCGCCTCACTTGGTGGACAAACGCATCACATGTTTGACCATATTTCCAATCCCATCAAAGATGTAGTGATAGTGATAGTCTGTCTCCCACATGAAGGACGGAGTGCTGATCACTTTGTTTTTCTCGTCCACATAGGCTTCGTGAAAAAGAGGGGTTAAGGGAAAATTGTTTTACATCTTAAGACAAGAGGAATGCATGGTTACATATGAAACGAAAGAAAGGATATGTATGGCTCGCGGACATTGTGGCGTGCGCCCATGGCCTTCACACTCTGCACCATGTTGGTGTTGGGCCAGTTCCCCCAGCGGGTGTTTTCATCACGCTCATAGCCCATGGTCACCTCAATGCTGGGCAGCGCGCGGCAGGCTAGGACAGAGGCCATGCTGGCCAGGCTGAATCAGGCGTGAAACCAAAAACAAAACCAAAAAAAAATTAGAACAGAAGCTGACAAGAGAGACTCCCAGCCTGAAAAACCTCACAGCGAAAAGCACGGATCTCACAACTATTTTGTTCTTTATCAAGCTGAGAGAAGACATTCTCAACTGTCTGTAAAGTATTATGTGAAAGCATGAAAAAAAAACATTTAGCAGGTATTTTATTTTAAAAATGTCCTCCTTTTGGGATAAAATGTAATTCTGCATGGAACACTCCTTGATGAAATGCAAATTCCAGACACCAGCTTGTGCCAGGAGACCTTCCTAAATGTAAAAGGAATATCTTTTTTTTTCTCAATACAAAATGGATTCAGAAACCTCATTTGTCCTTTCAGCTATTTGGAGAGAAATGTAGGCTTTGTTTGCAGACTATAAGAGGGCATTACTGTAGTTTCTATACGAGTAAAACATAATATTTGCCCTTTTCTGCAAATGCAGCAACTCTATGATATTTTTAACATGACTAAATAAAGCCTCACCACAGAGATGCTAAACCATCCAAAAATAAACATTATTTCATAAATAATTACCCTTTTATTTTCATTAATTAGGGTCTATTATACACAAAAACAAAACAACTTCCAATGTTCTGACTGCCTATGGGGCATTACTGAAAGTATGTGAGGATTACTTTCTTTAAATGTGGGGCAGAGGTCACAAAACGTTTTAACTTGATACGGATACCGCTTCTTCCTCTTGTCCTCAATCTCGAGCTCAACTCTTTAACTCCGGTAATCCCGCTTCTTCTGCCACCTGGAATCTTCTTTCTTTCACATGACACTTGGTGTCCTCTAAACGGACCTTGTCACTGGCCATCGCTCATCGCCTTGTTCATTTAACCCAGGAAAGCCATTTTGCAACAGAGACCATTTATGTTGCTGCCTTTGTCCAGCCACGCCTGCTTTAGAGGATTTGCCTGGAAAGACTACTTTCCTGTTGTCCAAAGTGAGCTTAAGGCTGTCTAAACTATTTTTACTGCACCTGTCCTTCCTGCTGTCTGCTGCCAAGGAGAGCCAGAAAGTAGACTTTAACCACACAACTTCCAAAAGCAGAGCATATATGAGTCCTTTTTTCCCTAAACAAACCTTTTAGTTCAGCAAAATGCAGAACAAAAGTTACATGTGGGAACAAAGTTGAACGCAGAGAAATGGTTTTTATGCAAAAACACTACATCTGGCATGCAATTATTATAAAAAAGCAAAACATAGCTTAAAGCCAAATTCACAACAAAGGAAAAAAGTTTTTCTTCATTTATACAATCAATGATGAACCCTGTGTGTCCTAGAGTCCTAAGTGACACACGCTGAAATTTGTCTCACGATTGAGTGAGATATGAGGTTGTTTTCAGGCATTTATTAAGTCAGAGGCACCTTCCTCATACATACCCAATAGGTTTCCGTGAACGGTGGAAGTCCTTCAGCACCCTTTCCACATCATTCTGCAGCTTAAAGTCTTTGCCATCCTTCATAAAAGAGGATCTAAAGAGTCAAGATACATCCATTAGTCACTGTGCGTTCAGTCACACCAGCTTTTATCTTTGTGTGTTTTTGCTGTTTTTTTTTTTTCTTTTTTGGAGTGACTGCCTTGTGGTAATGTTCCTCACAGATTCTTAGTGATGCCATAGCCTCCAGGGAAGATGACGGCATCAAAGTTGTTGGCATCCAGGGAGGATAGGTCCTGCATTTGCATCTTTCCCTGCCCGTGACTGAAGCGCGCTGACTCAATCATCATGTTCCTGTTTATCAGTCAAATATGAGCAGAAGTAGTTCCAGTGAGATTGAATATCTCAACAATGAGATTAGGCAAAGTACAGGTGTACAGTTCTCAAGTGTGTCAAATGAATGCTCCCACCTGTTCTCCCCAGAAGCTGGTTGCTTCTTCATGTGGTCCATCACGTTCATCTGCTGTTGATTTGGAGCAAAAATCTGGAAGCGAGCACCATTCCTGCTCAGGTGGTACATGGTGCTGAACACAAGTGTTTTCACTTAGCATCACTATGGACATTTACTAGTGTAAAAGACATTCCTGATCTTCTCATACTCACTATACGCCCTCGTGGACGTCAGTACCATCCCACCATCCGCATCCAGAGAAAACCTGCAACGCAGTGGGTATGACTAAGGAAAAATCTCATCAATGTGTGATCGGATCTTATTATTGATCCTACAAAGTTCTGCTTGACTTACCACTGCGACATTAGTGTTTCCCCAGTTGCCATAGTCACCCTGGTGAACAAAGCAGGCAGGCTGGCGGAAGAAAACAGCCAGTGTCTGTTTGGAAAGCAAAGCCCTGGTTCCCAACATGGTTCTGCTTTTGTCTCACTGCTTGGAGAGGATAAAATAGAACTTTGGAGTGTCCCACAGAGCTTTCCACGACCTCTGATAGTCCTGATATTGATCCTAGTGAAGCTGCCTGTATATATACCTCCAAAGTGCAGCCAAGTGACGTGGCTGCGTAAGACCATTGTCTTATCGCACCTTCACTTGTTTCCCCACTGAACTGCCTTACCTACGCCATTAACACCTTCACCGTTCCCCTAATCAACCTATTTAACCACAGAGGGACGCCTTCTGACAAATCCAATCAAAATCTGTTTGCTTTTGATCTTGATGGGATTTGCTGGTGTATAAATTGTGTTAAACTTTTAAAGCAGCGGAGTGACATTCCATATGCCCTTTAAAGTCCATTAGATTGTAAGGCTTTTACTCTCTTAATGCCATGTTGCGTCTAGACGTTCGACCCAGAAATATCCTTGGCAGATGGAAAAGACACAGATCAAATTTAAAGGCTGCAGTTAGTGGAAGGATGACATTTGGTTAAACTCCAGGAGGGTTCAGTGGGATGTAAATCAGCAGGACGCAAAATATGACTTTGACTTTATTAGGATCACTTGATGTAAGCAATCAATATGTACATACTGCTGACAGTATAGCAAAGATTAATAATGGAAAATCATTGTAAAAACCAACTAGAAACATGTCAGCCTCAAATCCAAGTCTCAACTAGGTGAGAAGATTCAGGCTGAAACTTAAAAATTGCACACTAAAGAACTCATGCATGGGTAAGACACGATGGATCCGTCACACAGTCACAAAATACAAATAAGATCAATTTAAAGACAAAAAATAAAAGGTAACTTTACATACTCATTCAAAACACTTTTCTTTTTTATTTAGGCATCTCCCTTTCTTTGCACCCCCATCTTACCACAAAAACACAAACCTGGACTGTTTTTTAAACACCCTAAATCTCACATTCATTACATTTTCTCAAAACAAAAAATGAACACAGAATATAACCAGAGACAAACGTCTATCAAGCAAAAGAACAATTAACAAAAAGAAAATAGGATGCAATAAATAAGGTCAATTTTAATAAAAATAAAACATTTAAAACAATCTTGTCAGTGTACAGATGATTTTGCATCTATGGTGCATCTAAAAAAAAATCATATATATATAGATATGGCAAGCACATCAAATTAAATCTAAATACGGCTTTGCAAAGCCTTATCTGTCTCCAAACATCAACGATCTGCTAAGAGCCAGTCTGGCTCAGGCTGCATCATCAAAATCTTAGGGAGCACTGGTTTGCACTCATTGCTTTTTTTTTTTTACATGTAAAGACCAAATTCCGCAAGCCATTTATATCAAGACTTTTTAACCAACCCCATGTTGAAATTAAAAATCCTCTCCTAAATTTCTGTCACCACCAAATAAAAGCTTTCATGCACCTAAGCACTTTCTTTAAATGAATCAGTGCACTAATGGTACACAAACTGTTTTCATTGCCAAGAAAATTTGCAGAGATTTCCATTTGATAAAGAATGTGATTTGCGCATCAAGCATACAGCTGTGCCAAGAAGAAAAACAACCAGCCATGTCACCGTTTCCTTCCCAGCATTAGGGTGTGTAGGCAGGAGGTGGCTGAAACTGGTTGGCAATGTCATAGTCAGCAGGAAAAGTCTCACTGCTATCCTCCATTTCTGAGAGCAGCTCCAAGGCCTGCTCTTCCTCCTCGGTGGGGTAATGGCGAAGGAGGTTTGCAGCTGTGGCAAGAATGGATGCTCCACCAGCACCTGCCACCAGGTAGAAGCTGATGGCAAAGGTGACGTAAATGAGAGAGCCATGGTACTTTTTGTGTTGCTGCTGCAGTGACAAGATCAGTTCTGATGCCCAGTAGCAAAATCCTATGACTGTAGCACATTGCAACACTGGAAAGACAAAGAGAACGATTAAATCCTTGTAATGTGTATGTACGTACACACATATATATATATATATATATATATATATATATATATATATATATATAGAAACGAGTTCTGTAGATACCTGTTAGTATATGTGCAAAAGCATATCTGCGAGTTATCTTTAGGGCAGGGTGTTTGGGTCCAAACACATCCAAGAGGAACGCAGTTAGACTGCACAAGATGCCAAGGAAACAGAAGGCAGCTATTACCCTTAGCAGCAGGATGGTCTGCGGATTCATACAGTAATCTGAAAGACAGAAGTGCCACAAATTAATAGAAGTATCTTCCTGTGCTTAGAGTGGTAACGAGTTTGTGCTGGTTCTCACCACCCAAAAGCTTGGGATCAATGTATCCCAAGACATCTGCCACTCCGAGCTCTTGTCTCGGACAGGTGCCTCCGTGAATCCGGAGCCAAGCGGGTTCAGCTAGAGCCGTGCACAGCGCTGTGATAGACAAGGCTCCGGGCAGGGCCGACACCAGACTCCGCTCCGGCTGTTTGGGAAGTGAGGTACCGGCTCTCCTCCTTCGGCCTCCGGGGACAGCAGGACCCGGTGGGGCATACATAGCTAACTGATTAGCGGATTTTCTGTTGAAGTGGCGGGTTCCCTTTTTCACTGTCACCCTCTTGACAGTAATATTGCGTTTTTAACCGTGGGATTAGCCGAGTATAAACAATAAGACTACGGTCGTTATCTTCCAGGATAACTAAACGATTTCGGTGGCAATCAGGGTTTACAAAAATATAAAACCAACAACCGCTTCCTCAAAGTAGTCCAAAATATCAAGGTAAATCCAACACAAAGAACAGATCATCAACGGGCCTTTTAGCTCTGTTGTGTTAGCTAAGGAAGCTAACTTAACAATAAACACTTTACGTCACCAGCTCTTGTAGAAAAAAAACTATTTTTTAGAAACAACCTTGGCAAAAATATAACTAATAAACTAATTCTAATCCCACTGCTATAACTGGCCGTCTCTTTGTTACAAAAACGAACACAAAACAAAACAAAAGATAGCTTCCGCTGGTTTCCTCTAATACCTAACTTCCTGTGTTATGCTATTCTTCTTCATAAGCTAAAATCTAGAACGTGTCCTGTACACTACTGCCACCTAGCGGAAACTCAAATAAAAACGTATCAAGATAAATTTTTCCCTTTCCTACAGTAATATAAATAGTTTCAGATCATCAATATATAGGAAATGGTAAGTATTAAAAAATCTAAGTAAACCGTTTTCTTTAAAACAATATTAACATGAAAAAAGTTTGATTTTAGACCAACCCACAATGCACTGCGTCCACCTGATAAGCAATCATGGCGGCATTTCCTATTTTGGTGTGTCTTTGAACCTTTTTTCTTCCGTATAAACTAAAGATAAACTTAATGTTTCATTTTTCTTATTTTGTTTAAATGTTTATAAACGCGCGTTATTTAAACTCGCGGTACTGCAGTCTGTAGTTTTCCTTATTCGTGGCACTTTGTGGCAAGTTTTCGGTTAACGGAAATCGCGAAAAGTCGTGTCGACGCCAGAGAGAGAAGCCATATTTTTTGCGGCTCTGCAATGAAGGAGGCCATTTCCCTGGTACAGAAACTCAGCGCACACCCGGACTCTAGGTGCTGGTTCGTCAGCTGGAGCCCGAACGGGGCGCTGCTGGCTTCATGTGGTGGTGACAAGGCCATCCGGATATGGGGACAGGAAGGTCAGCTGTCTCCACGGGGAAATATTAAAACCGTCTGACTTCTAATCCTAATTTGCAGCACCGATTTAAAGCAGTCATTTTAGGACCTTACCTTATTAGGGTTCATGTTTTCCTTTATTTGAAGGTGACTCTTGGATTTGTAAAAACGTTCTGCAAGACGGACACCAGCGCACTGTGAGGAAAGTGGCCTGGTCTCCCTGCGGGAATTATCTAGCCTCCGCCAGCTTCGATGCAACAACATGCATCTGGAAAAAGAAGAACGACGACTTTGAGGTGAGATTTGTTTACCTCCAGTCCGATCTAATGCGTGATCTGGTCCCATTCAGACTCCCCTCTTTCTCTTCTAGAGTTTAACTGTGTTGGAAGGTCATGAAAACGAGGTCAAATGCGTGGCGTGGGCCCCTTCAGGGAATTTGTTGGCGACTTGTAGCCGAGACAAGAGTGTCTGGGTTTGGGAAGGTGTGTCCTCACCAGCTCTTGCAGGGTGTTGCTTCGTTATTGGAGACAATTAGATCTGGTTTGTAAATCTTTGTTTTCATGGTTCACAGTGGATGAAGAAGATGAGTATGAGTGTGTTACAGTCGTGAACTCTCACACACAAGATGTCAAGGATGTTGTGTGGCATCCCACCCAAGAGGTTGGTTCTGCATAGTCCTTACTCATTCTAGTTTTCCAATCAGTATCTCACCATCATATTCTTGTGTAGTTTTATTGTTGTTTTTATTTGTTTTTATTTTAAGTGCATTTTTGTCATATCTATCTGCTGTTTTTAACAGAGCTGTGGTAATACGGTAGTTTTCCCTTTGTACGACCAATAAAGTTTTATTCAATTCTATTCTGACAGCTCTTGGCTTCTGCCAGTTACGACAACAACATCTGCATTTACAAGGAGGAGGATGATGACTGGGAGTGCCGGGCCACTCTGCAGGGACACACATCCACTGTCTGGAGTTTGTGTTTCGATTTGACAGGACAAAGGTTGGCGTCTTGCAGCGATGACCGCACTGTGAAGATTTGGAAGGAGTATTCAAGTGAGAGTGGTCAAGGTGAGAAGATAGAGGGGTAGTTTATGGCATAAAAACTTGAACTTTTTAATTACAGAATGTTTTTGCTTTGCTATTAGGTGATTTGTCATGGAAGTGTGTTTGCACTCTATCTGGTTATCATGGACGAACAGTGTACGACGTTGCCTGGTAAGACTAAACTGGTTTTAATTATAGGTTCTTACATTGCAGTCTGATGTTATTTGTTTAAAATATTAAGATTTTTGCTGCGATAAAAGTAATAAAAGTTGATGCAACAAAAATTTTACCACAACTAAAACTGTGGTCGCCTTCAATCACCTGAATCTTTGTCACCTTTGCTCCCACTGCTCTAACAAACTGTCTGATGCATAGGTGCCAACTGACTGGTGCCCTAGCAACTGCCTGTGGCGACGACGCCATACGAGTGTTTAAGGAGGATCTCACGGCCCATGCAGATGAGCCGGTGTTCTCACTGGCTGCTCAAGTGAAGAAGGCTCACAGCCAGGATGTGAACTGCGTGGCCTGGAACCCAAAGAAGGCCGGGCTCCTGGCCTCCTGCAGCGATGATGGAGACATTGCAATTTGGAGGTTTCAAGAAGAAGACTGAACCTGCAGTGGAGACATCAGGATAAAAACCCATGTTGAACATTTAAGTGCACAAAAATGTTCTCTTTTCTTTAGCTATATCAAGTCATTCATACAGTTTTCTTTATGAATCCTAATGATTGTAAAATTTTTAAGTGCTATTTTTTATTCACAAAAGTGATGGGTGTGCTGGTTAGCTGTTTTTAGTCTTAAGACAACTCAATAGCTTAAACAAGAGCAAGAAACAAATAGTTATGTTCTCTTGCGTTTTCATTGAAATACGGCTTTGTACCAAACTGCAGGTTTTCTGTACAAAAATGATTAAAAGAAGCCCTGAAAACCTTTGTGATCTGAGACTAATATAATTTAATAAAATATCCCACACCCGAAATGTATTAAGCTTGCAAAAAATGACTTTTTTAAATTGATCTTGAGGGCTGCACGGTGGCGCAGTGGTTAGCGCTCCTGCCTCACAGCAAGAAGGTTCCCGGTTCAAGTCCTGGCTGGGGGACCTTTCTGTGTGGAGTTTGCATGTTCTCCCCGTGCATGCATGGGTTTTCTCCGGGTACTCCGGCTTCCTCCCACCGTCCAAAAACATGCTTCATAGGTTAATTGGTCACTGTAAATTGTTCCTAGGTGTGAATGCATGGGTGTGTGTTTGTGGCCCCTGCGACAGACTGGCGACCAGTCCAGGGGTGTACCCTGCCTTCGCCCATGAGTAGCCGGGTTAGGCTCCGGCAACCCCGTGACCCCGAAAGGGATAAAACGGATTGGAAAATGAATGAATGAAATTGATCTTGTTTTTAGATGCAAAAGAGCACTGGACTGAAGGAGCTTGTTTACAAGTTTGGTTTAAAGGACCAACGGTGTGACTGTGATCATTGGTGTATACATTTGTACAACCATTTCTACAGAGATCAACCTATAGGACTAGAGTGGAACTCTGTCTCAAGTTACTGACATTTTCATATTGGGATACTGGAAATTGTTTGTGTTGCCCTGCAATGGACTGGTGAGCCTGACAGTGGCTGGGATAGACTCCAGCAACCCTGTGACCCTAAAAGGGATTAAGTGGGTTTGTAAAAAACAGATGGATACTTAACGCCACCATCTGTATAAGCTCACTTTGACTGGCTTGGACTCCTGATGAATCTTGTCAATATCCGTTAACTGATACACTGACTTAGTCTTGTAGCTTTCAAGTTAACTAAGAATCAGTTGTTTCATAATAAAACCATAAATCAATTTTCAGATGTTTTTATTGCAAAAAAATCAGACAGCATGAATAATCAAAAAAACACAATTAAAAATAGTGAAGTTTAACTGAAGTATTAAACTAAAATATTAATGGACAGTCTTCTAATGTATTTAAACATGCAGCGTGACTGAGACTCAGCTTTTCAACAGCAGTTTTAAGATGTTTTCTTTACGTTTCTCAACCTCAGCAGTTGTCGATAATTGTATCTTTGTTCAAATAAAGTTTATAAAAAGTACATTAATGGTCAACACAAAGTACACAGAACTTCTGAAGAGCTGTTCAACATACAGGATAAAACAACTGTACTGACTACAAAGACCTTTTATAACACCCAAAGAAAACTGACAGGGTCATTTCAGAGATGGATCTGGGTAAATAACTACCTTAAAAACCTGATCCCAATATTTATCGAAAAAAAAGGAAAATGTAGAATTTGAAGTTTGGGCTTAATCTGAATCACTGTCTCCGTCGCTGTCGGCCTCCTTCACGTCCACACTGAACTTGTACTCTTGATCACAGCCCATGTAAGCGTCACTCATGAAGTATAGTGTGTAGTTGTGAATGCCCATCGCTGGGGCTACAAAGTCAAGCTTGACCTACAAAGAAAACCCCCCAAAAAAAAGTTATTTTGAGTTATTTTGGTTAGGAAGCTTTCAACGCAGATGACTCACCTTTGCTTTTTGCTGTAGAGTCAGCCTCTTGATTGAGATGAGACTGTTTGACTTTGGGTCTCCGATCACAACCCACCAGCCCTCCTCGCGTTTCTGCAACAATGAGATGTTCAAATGATGAAATAAATGTAGAAAGCTCCTTTCTGGAAGTGAGGAGCAACTCAACTGACCTGAGGGAAGAGGGGAGCGACGACAGGACCAGTCACCTCCTCCTCACGCTCCAGCTGAACCTGAACCAGAACTGGATTGCCACTACAGAAAACACAAACTCGCTTTTACTCAGAGGACAACACCAACGTACAGCTACAGCTGGTTTAAAAATGCATCAGTTTGGAATTGTGCTGGATTAGAATGCACACATACCTCTTAATGTTGTCCCTTTCTACCACTTCATATGCGAGCTCGATGTTGGGGTAACGGTTGCAGAAGCGAGCCACGTCAGCCATCTGAGCATCTGTAAGCTGCAGCAAGCCGGTTCTGTCTTCATCCTCCATTTCCATTATATCAAATATACTCTCCACGCCCTGAAAGAAAAACACACAGGTCAAACATTTGAATGAGTTTATGTGTGCGAGTTTTGGCAGAAGACAAAAGCAGCTGTAAGTCGATGTGAACTACCTTGTCTGTACAACGCTTGATGTGCTCTGAGGTGAAGTACGGCAGCTGTTTCAGGTAGGAGTCCTTGGACCACATAGCCTGGGTGACCATCTGGGCTAGCTCCATGGCAGCCAGCGCAGGACTGAGCCAGCCATTACTGGACAACACGTCCACGCAGGCCTGAATGAGGCGGATCGCCTGCATGCAGCAAATACACACACTGGGATCAGCTTTAGCCACTCTTTCACAGCAAAAGGAGGTTAAAACATTTCAGATGTGAACCTTGCTCAGGATCTCTTCGGTGTCTGACTGCAGCTCGGCGCTCAGCTGCATCCTGGAGAGATGAGCTTGCAGCAGCAAATTTGTCTTCACGTGGGGATCGTTGAACTTGGGGTTGTTAAGCTTGTGGGGCACTTTCTGTGCCAGCTTTTATGCAAAATTAGGTCCACAATTTTATTTCACATATCTGTTACACAAGAATTTATGCTGCAACAAAAATATAAGATAAGTGATCCCTGTCTGTTGAGTATGCTTACCTGTCGGAGAAGTGTGTCCTCGTGGTGCCTGATGGGAATGTTTTTATACTCAGCAGCATTGGAGATGATTTCAATCAATCCACGGATCTTTGTCTTTGCGTTCAGAGACATGCTAAACAACTCTGTTAAACATGAGAGCAAAGTTATAATGTGATGCTCGGCGTCCAGGACATGGCTCTAACAAACAGCAAAGCAACTGCTGCTACAAACCGATGGTGGTGTAGTTGATGTAGTAGTAGGCAGCAATCATGCCCAAATTGAGCGGTGCCACATCCATTTCATCCTCAATGCTGATGCATTTGGATTGCTCGAGGTCGTGCAGCGTGTTTTCCACCAGCTCTGATAGGTGGTCAGACAGGTGACGATGGGACATGCCTGACATCGAGAGAAAGCACATGACTCTTACAACTCTAAAAACCTTGTGATGGCTTCAGCAAAATCTGATCTTCCTCTCTGGGGACGCTGCCCACCCTGCAGATTGTAGTAGTTGGGGTTCTGCGTCATACGCCTGTAGAGGAACGTCCAGGTCAGGTAATCCACGGCATCCTGCTTGTTCTCAATCGTCTTGGTAACGATTTCTGCATTGAAGTGGTCGTGGAGACAATGATCCAAGTGGGACTCCACAGGCAAGGGCTCATACAGGAACTTCTTGAAAAAGTCCTTCAAGAAAAAGAGACGCTATTAGGTTTGAACCACATTGCTGTCCGATAAATACTGTAACCCTGAATGTATTAAAAACACTATAAAACCACTAATATTTACCTTCTTAGAGCCCTGACACATGATGACACATCGTCCTTCATCGTCCAGCATGGGTCTGTTTGCTTTGCCCACCATCTGGAGAACGTCATATATGGGATAATCCACATATCTGAAAGAAAACGAAACAGAAAAGATTGAAAACACATTTTTCAGCCACTATAGGGGTTAGCACTGCCTGATCCTTACGCATGGATTTTTCCATTGTAGTACTGGGTGTCCATGACAATGACCAGATGTGCTGAGATGCTGATGCCCCAGCAAAGAGAACGAGAAGAAACAACCACCTGGACAGCACCTATACAAAAACATATATCAAAACAAGAAACTCAAATTTGTTGATTCTTGATAAACTTGGTTGCATCAACAATGAGTTGATACCTGAGTTGAAGAGTTGTTCCACTATTTTGCGTTCAGTAGCTGACAGGCCTTCGTGCAGATATCCCACGCCATTGGCCAGAGTCTCTTTCAGAGTGGGGTCATTTATTTTCTCCAGGAATGGTACAAGGTCTTTCTCGGTGCAATGCAAGAACCTTCAAAGAAACGGTTTCACCTTCATGTAAAGATTTGATTCCAATCTCACAGCATTGAGTGTCTTCCTAGTGACTGACCTCTGAGGAACCACGTCAGCGGCACAGAAAGTGAGGATGTCAATGGCAGTGAGGCGTGTCTGTCGGCGTGACGGGACAAACACCACCGCTGGCTTGGATGGAGAGTGCTTCATGATGGCATGATAGACTGGCTTGGCCATGGAAAGCAGTCGTGTCTGAGTATGACTGACATTGAAACCCTACAGGAAAAGAAAAAGTCCATGTTAATAAAAAGACTGTGTATTCTTGGCTCTGATCAATTACAGGTAAATATGTTAATGAACCTGAATGTGAAGCTCCAGAGGTACAGGTCTGACATTTGGATGGAAGTTAAAGGTGGCTGTGGTGCTGCAGCCGAGCCAGTGAGCCATGTCTTTGGCGTTGGACAGAGACGAGCTGAGGGCGACGATGCGGATGGGACGCTCGATTTGTGAGGAGATGTACCTCATTCTGGAGCAGATGACCTCCAATACTGGCTAAAAGTCCAACAGAAGTCACATTGATTTGACACTTTAAATACAGTGATGTGAATACCTGATGTTTACAGCGACTCAAACACCAGTCTTACTCCATTTTCTCCACCGATAAGGTGTGCTTCATCCACAATGAAAAGGCTGACGTTCTGCACGTTCTTTCTCTGTTTCCAGCGACGAGACAAGATGTCCCATTTGTCTGGCGTGCTGATGATGATGTCACCTTTCCCCAAGAGCTTCAGGTCAGTGCTGGTCTCTCCTGTTAAGAGCACCACCTTCTTGCTCAGAATGTCCTGGAACTTCTGATGCCAGTCAACAAACACCTGAAAGAGAGAAGCCACCATATATCTACAGCAGTTTGATTCTCCAAATGGACGTGGGCTTCACAGAGTTCTTTCATGACGTTTTACCTGCTCAGCCAGTGCTTCCATCGGAGTGATGTACACACAGCGACCTTCTGTGTTGTGCAGCAGCATTCTCAGAATTGCAAATTCTGCACAGATGGTTTTTCCACTACCAGTGGGAGCTCCGACAAACACATTATCATCACTGTTGTACACGGCATTGAAGACTGATTTGGAGAAAAACAAAGAAAACAAAAACAACTGAATACAGAGCTCTGGTTTTAGTCCAAAAGATAAGACTGAAAATGTGATTTTCTGCTTTATCTGGATTTCTTTTTCCCAAATCCTTCCTTGCCTTGTGTCTGAATAGGATTGAAGAATGGAAACTTGTTCTGGTAGAGAGCTTCAAAGGTAGAGTTCCTGAGAGCAGTGACAGGAAGTGGCTGCAGGTCCAGCAGCTCAGTGGGTGGGGGGTACTTCTCTGGCAGGATGAGGTGGCGGAAGGACACTGGGAGCTGAGTCTCACAGGCTGAGAGAAAACAGAAATGAGCGTCAGGTAAAGTTCCTCAGTTAAGAGCAGAAGAATTCCGCATTGCAATTCTATTTGAGCTTCTTACAGAGCCATCGATCAGACACCACGCGGATGAAGTACTGAGGAGGCAGAGGCTCAAACACGGGGACAAAGAACGTCACCAGATGTTCGTCTTGGGCGTACTTGGCTTTGAGGAGGAAGTATTCGTGATGGAGGATCACTTCACTGTCAACGTCCTCCACCAGGATCCAGAAAGCTTCAGATGATCCATGAATCTAAGCAGAAGAAGAAAAGGAAGCTTAGAAAGAGGAAAACCTTTTCTTAAGAGAAACTTCACTGAACTACAACCACCAACCTTATCGTCCCACTGGAAGTCAGGTGTGATGGTGAGCTCCACTTTCAGAGTGGAGCGAGTGATGGGCTGGAGATGGACGGCCAGGTCCAGTCTGGGGAACTGATGGACATATTTGTGAATGGTCTTCCCCATCTTTGGCATTCGAATCAGCTCGCCTACACAAAAAAGTAAGACAACAGCTTTTCATTGCTCTGCAGGCAAAGGAAAGCACAGAACAAAAATCCTTCATGAAGGGAGACCCCCACCAATCTCATTGTGGTTGAGATCATAAAGGCGTTCAAAGGGAAAGTTCTTCTTCTCAATCTTCTTGACCACTTCCTCCGGCAGCTTCTTGAACTGACGCAGAGGAGACATGGACTGCCACCTGTAAGAAATAAAAACACAAAGCATGAGCATCTAGCTTTAAAACAGAACATGTGCTCTTATAGGAACATAAGAGACACTTGCATTCTCTTGTCGATCATCTTGCACAGATTCATGGTCTTATCTGTAAGCTGAGCCCAGCCTCGGTTTAGCACAATCTCAAATATGGCCCGCATCAACCGTCCAGCACTCTGATGAAAGAAAACAACATCAATCTTTAGGCAAACTAGTATGACACAATAACAGCTTAATGGGAAATTCTTTAGCTAAATTAGGAATTGTGGTTTTTAAAAATACATCAACATTTGTGACTAAAAAGAAGACAAAAAGTATTAAAAAAAAGCATGAAACAACTCTGAAACAATAAAAGGAAAGTGTTGGTGCACCTGTGTAACATAAACCATGTCTGCCATGAGAGCAAAGCCTTCAAGTTTGAGTTGAGAGATGAATGCTTGGAGCAGGACATTAATCTGAAATGATGAAGTACAAAAGGATTATTTTTACTATTTTGCAGTAAAACGAAAAGTTGTCAAACACACAAACAAAACATTTAAAATCGAATCTCTCTAAAAAAAAAAAAAATCAATGATAATAAATTTTGAAATTTAGTTAAAATGACAAATATCTGTGATGAATGTTACCTTGGCACTGGGTTCCTCTATGCTCTCCTTCACTGGAATAGGAACTCTCTCCAGTAGTTTCTGAAGCTCCAGTTTTTCTTCCTAAGAGAAAATGTCATTTTCCTCCATGTCATAAATAATTTCACAGAGGGCCAAGATTAAAGGTAGTTTACCTTTCATGAATGGACATACCTCTCTCACATTGATGTTTTTGAACTCTGAGGAAAGTGAAAAGACTCTGAAGAGCTCAATCTCACTGAGAGTGGGTTTCAGGAGCTGGTTGTAGGTCTGAACCGAGTCGTGGGTGATATAGAAGTGACTAGCAATACGTCCCAAGTCTGTCACCTTCAAATATGTGACAAAAAAGATTATTAAAATCATCTGGTCAGACTTTTATCATTTTATTAGTACCATAGAGGTGCTTAAAGGTTTGCTTAGCTCAGCTTTGGATACCTGGAAGGTGCCCGTCCTCTTGTCATACTTAACGAGGCTGTTCTTGTCCAGGACGTTGGCTGCCGTGTGAATCAGGTCCATCCTGCGCCTCTCCAGAAGTGGGTCTGTACTTCGGTCATCCTGGGAAATTCCATACAAGGTGGGGTTGCGGAGCATACGTACATACAAGTAGGTGTAGCCGAGCCAGTTTACAGCATCCTGAAACACACAAAACAATAAAATAAACATTAAACATTTAGTTTACAGTGTCTTCAATTTTCTTAAGCAAGTCTATCACTCACCTTCACAGTCTGAACATTGCCTAGAACAATTTCTGCGTTTAGCATGTCTGGTAGTTTTCCCACCATCTGACTCTCAATAGGAAGCTGCTGGTTGAGCAGAGACAGATAATACTGCAGTTCTCCATGGGACGTGATCAGGATTCCCTCTCCTTTGGTGTCATACTGGGGACGACCAGCCCGACCAAGCATCTGAGAAAAAGAGAAGATTCGTTTAAGCTACTGCTGTTAGGGAGTTTTACAAACGATGACAAAAACAGTCGCAGTTATTAAAATAAATAAATAAATAAACCCAATATAGACCTGCAGAATATCCAAGGCTCCGAGCTCAGTCCATCTGCCTTTCTCTGGGCTATAAACTTGAGTTCCTTTGATGATGACAGTATGGGCTGGCAAGTTGACGCCCCACGCCAGAGTGGCTGTAGACACCAGAACCTGAATGTGTCTATCTGCAAACAAATCCTCCACCAGGGTACGGTCCACTCTGGTCATACCAGCGTGGTGGATTGCAAAGCCATAGGGAAGCAAATCCTTCAACTCCAGGTTCTAGAAGAAGGAGAATAAATCAGTCCCACTAATCCCAACTTTAAGAGAAAGAAACAGCCTATAAAGCGTGAAGCTTCAAGAAACACTCTTACCTTGCATTGCTCTGCCTCAGTTCTCAACACTTCGGTGGATGCAGAACCTTCTCTGAGAAAAAGACCCAGAGTGTCCTTCTCCAAGCACATGTCCCGTATGGCCCGGGCAGTCTTGCCTGTCTCTTTCCTGGAGTGGACAAATACAAGCACCTATGGGGAGCAAGTAAACGTTAAAAGTCAAAAAGATGTAAATCTAAGCCACAATTTAAAGTCACATCAGACCAAAATGTTTGCCTCATTGAAATATAAACAGAAAGCCAGGCAGGACGCACCTGATTCTTCCCAGCATGCTCCATGATTTTTTCGTAAACAATTTCGTTCATGGTCTGGAAACGTTTGATAGCCTTCTTCTCTGTGATGCCAACATAAGTCTGCTCCAGCGGCACAGGACGGAAACTACAAACAAACATTTAAAAAGCACAAGAATTCATAAAGTTCAGCAAATACAAAGACATTCTGTTTCTGTTTTGAAACAAACCTGTTATCAAAGTAGAACAGTCCTTTTGCAGGATCCACACGCAGGCACGTTGCCACGTCTTCGTAGTTGGGTAGTGTGGCACTGAGACCCAGCAGGCGGACATCCTCTTGGGTCAGCTCCACATTGCGGATGGTCCTTGCGATCAGGGATTCCAGCACCGGACCACGGTCATCGTGCAGCAGGTGAATTTCATCCTAAAGAAAATTATTTTATTTTTTCTGGTCATTTAAAATCAAATGTACTACATGATTCAAATCAACTTACAATGATGATGAGGCGCACAAGCTGGGTGTAAGTACGCTCTCCACCTTTCCGAGTTATGATATCCCACTTCTCAGGGGTGCAGACGATGATCTGAGTGGCATTAATCTCCTCTTTACAGAGTTGGTGATCTCCTGTCAGCTCAGACACGGTGATGCCGTAACTTGCCAATCGCTGCAATAAAAAGCAAAACTGTCATCTCTAGATATTGACCTGAAAGAAAGGTGTCCTCCTCGATGCATAAAATCAACACTTTTAAGGAAAGGCTTACCTTGCTAAAACTTCCCACCATCTCTTGTACGAGTGACCGCATAGGTGCGATGTAGATGATTTTGAAATCATCCACATTGATTGTGCCATCCATGTTTATATGCTTCCCAATTTCTCTCAACATTGCCATCAGGGCAACATTGGTCTTACCAGCTCCCTGTATAGAAAACAACACCAGGGTTAATGTTGAAAACAGGCTTCAGGATGACTGCTCCACCACCTTTGACTTGTGCAGAGTTCACTCACTGTAGGAGCACACACTAGAAGGTTTTCATCTGTCTCCATAGCAGACTTGAACATTTTACTCTGGATTCGATTTAGAGTTTTGAAACCTTCAAACCCAGCTTGAGCGTACTTGGGTAACTTGTCGATGGAAACGAGTACCTGGTGAAATATTGCCAACCAGAATTTTAGACACTGCCGCATTTAAAAGACAAAACTTTTGCACTTTTCAACAACTAAAGAAACAACAGACAAACCTCGTTGTCAGCAAAAAGTTTGGGTTTTAGGGCGGGAACGTGGACTTCTTCATAGCCTTTGCGCTGTTTGCGGAAAGAGCCGTCTGGGAGCTGGCAGCGTTTGTTGGCCATGAAATGACTGCCCTGGGTGAAGGTCAGGTCTTCCAGGTCCAAAAGCTGTCGAGGCATCACTGACTGCAGGAAACATGAAGCAAAAGAAATTCTTTAACTTTCATAGCTTTTTATATACATACAGTTTCTTAAAGTGAAGAAGTCCAACCGATGCATCTCTGTAGTCATATTTACCTCTCCACGATCAATGTCCATTGCTTCCAAGTCATCCACACGAGACTTCCTGACTCGCTCTCTACGAGATTGTTCTTCCTAATAATTTACCAAAGGAGAAAATTTGTCAATACTCTTTTTAAACAAACCAATGAAGGCAAAATGTTTATGTTATAAGCAACCAATCTAACTCGAATTATGTCCTCCTTCTCCGTCTCTTGCAGCTTGTAGAGAATCTTTGACAGCTCCGGATCAGACTCCATCTTTCCAATGATCCTTTCCTTTTCTGCCTCACTCTGAGCGCTAGCCAGCATTGTACAATACTGAACTGTGGGTTAGAGATGGAAAAAGCAGCTTTATACCAAAAAGAAAAGCAGAAGATGGAAATGAAGTCTAATGTAGATAAAATGTCTTACTCATGCGCCGGTGCTGACGCAGGATTTTGATGAAATCAAAAGTGTTGAAACCCAACAGCAACACCAGCTGGTTCTCACATTCTCTGTCATCACTGGCAGTCTGTGACACAAAAAAACAAGACAAGCAGCATCAACACATCTGGAAATGATTAGAGTATCTACTGTGAACGGGCAGGAGGTAAACATACTTTGAGGATTTCTAGGACTTCATCTGCTTTCTTTTGTGACACGATGGCATCATCATAAAAACGGCTGAGCTGACGCTGAAGCCAGAAGGCATCGATATCCCGAGGATGTAAATCTTTTTTCTTCACGGTCATTACATCCCCGGTTTCGCCGAGCTGTATGAAGAAAAACTTATTTTAGTGAAAAAAATGAGAATGTGTGAAACTGGAAAAGACAAGGGTCCAGATGTTGCACTGACATTGGCAGAGAGTGTGGTGGTCACAACTGCCTCTTCTCCCTCGCTATCTTCATCAGATTGCTCATCTTGTACTTCACCAAATGGGTTTTCATCACCTTCCTACAAAAAAAGTAAAGACCAGGAACTGATTCAAACTGAAACTTTACACGAGACAATATTTGATTTTTGCTGAGCTTTAATTTGTTGAACTACCATCAAATTGACAGAAAAAAAAACCTCACCTCCTCATCAGATTCAAACTGTACATTAACACCATACGTATCATCAATATTGTCATCTGTGGAGAAACAACAAAACGTTCAGATTATTTCAGTTACACACAGCCATTAATTCACCGAGACAAACTTGACAGATCTTGTGCAAAAAAAACCATACCCATATTCTGCAAGTCTTTGTCTCCCCCATAGTCTGTGATCTTCTTTCCAAGATTGACCAACACATGATAGCGTGTGTCGTCTGAAGGTCCAAGAAGCTGCTCCACTTCACGCCGCCTTTCTTTATCCCTGATTTTGTCATTTTTAAGTACCGCCAGTACCTCATCAGCTGCTCCACACAAAATGTCACGTGGCTGCAGACAATACCACAGGGAGATAAGACATCAGTTTTCAGAATTTCACACAATTTTGAACAAGAACCCACACTTGACTGGCTCACCTGATCTCCTAAAGCAGCATGGATGAAGCTTAGCAAAACTTCATAAGTCTCTCTGGTTTCTTTGGTTTTAGGCTTGTACACAATGCCCACCATTTCATCAATGCCTTCAGACAGAAGGGTAAAACCTTTCATTTTGTTGATGTCATGCCTGTCTTCATCTCTTTTTCGCCTCCTATGTTGACAGCACAAGGAAAAAGAACAGTTAACATTACCCTTTCAACATAAGCTCTACATAAAAGTTCAATAAATTGTGATGCACCTACAAAATGAAAGGGTTACATTTAGGAAATAATCTCAACAATATTCCTGTAAATCAAGCAAACCATCTCATTCATGTCATCAACTATATGCACGAGAACCAAAACACAATGATAAACTTTTAGAGCAAAACTAGCTAAACACAAGCCAACTGTCATTTTCCACGAAGTGAATTAGAAATAATTCCAACTGTGAAATGATTGCTTTCAGCTCAACAAAGTAAAACCAGGCTTTTGTGCCAACAGTGCCACAACCAAAAGCAATCTAACACATTCATGTTAGATTACATTTAGTTCAGAATAAGTTAGTTATTCTGAACTAACTTGTTTCTTCTATCTTCCAGGTTCTGAGGTCTGGTCCTCTGAGCCTTGTCACCCATCTTGGTCCCTTCCAGCTTCCCCACCAGGGACAGCACCTCTCCGGTGGGCTCATCTCTCCGTGTGCGGTCAATCAAAGAGCGATCCGCTTGCAACACCAAGTTTGAGTTCTGCCAGACGAAAAACAAACAAACAAAAAAAGGATGTGATTTACAGTACAGAAATAGACAATCTCACTATCCCCTCAAACCCTATTGATCATTTTTTCATCATGGAAATTGGGAATGCTGTTTATCTTTGAAATACCGATAAACAAGGTGGTTGCAATTAAAATGAAATGAAAAACAAACAAATAAATAAAAACAATAGCAAGGTAGCAAGAGTAAATACACACAAACTTAAGAAGAATTGTATCATTGAAAAACTAAGGAGTTGGAATTAACTTAGCTTTTTAAAAAAGAAAATGTGTACATTAATTACAATATTTAAGTTTTCAAATCATTAAACTATAAGCTGTAAATAAACTGTAAGCAATGAAAGTACATACTAAATGTGCTTTTAAGGGAAAGTTTTCTCATTCTGCATTAATTTATAGAATCATACCTAAACATAACACTGAGATCATCTCTGTTCATTTTCTTAAATCGTATCTTTTTAAGAAGAAAGTGATAAAACACCACGTATATATAAATCGTCATTAACAGTCTTTTTTTTTTTTTTTTTTTAAATCAAAGGCATGTGCCAGTAATCTTGTTTGTTTTGCTTTTATTCTTTCAGTAGGCGCTCCTTTATCAGGAGGCTAACAGGCTAACCGGGGGAGCGGCTAAGTTAAAATCAATTAAGCGTTAATTGAAAAAAATGATCAAGGGTTTTATTTGTTCCATATCAACGTGTTAACAGATTTGCAGAAACTTGTATTCTTCACTCACCGCTTTGTACTCATACTGCAGACTACGGGCGGTAACATCCGCCATGGTGGAGCCGTTCTTTCAACGTCGGACCGCACGTTCTGAAGCAGGCCGCCGGGTCCACGGAGTTGTCAACAGAGTGGAGTTTGCTCTGCTTTTTTCAGTGTAACACTCTGAGCATCGGTACGGTGTTCAGACTTTAAAGATAAACCTGCTTCCAAAGTCTTTACAAGTTTCACGCATGAAAACGCGTTCCACCTACGTAACAATACTTGTGCTGTTAGCACGAGCGCACATAATGCGGCCGTCTTCCTTTTCCGGTCTCAAACGATGAGAAAAACGAAAACAGAAACCAAGCAGCGCCCCCTACCGCAAGAACGTCAACACGACCACTTTCTGTCAGTTTTATTCTAAAGAATCTAAAAAGACAAATTGGTTTCACTTGTCAAAACATTTTTTAAACATGTTTCTTGAAGATTGCTGCAAAGCTTTTAAGAAAAATCCAATAATAACACAACATTGAGCAAAACAAACAAACAAACAAACAAACAAATAATTAAGTATTGTTTCATGATTTTCATTGTAAATGCAGTTTGGTCAATTTGGCAAATGTTGAAATCTATCAAAAGAATTTAAGCAAACTGAGAAATTTCCTCTTTTTTAGAGTTCATTCAGTAAAAATGATTTAACTTTGGTTTTTAACAATGGAACAATTGTTACATGCAAAAAAGTAACAAATGAAATATTGCTTTGTGTAGAGAACAGTTTTTTCTATTAAGTTAAGTAAATTAAAGTACACTGCAAACTCTCCAGAGGTCTTTTTTTCTTTTGCAAAACTTTTTTGCTAAAGTTAGCCTCAGTATACCCAACTCTGATTATTTGTCCCATACACTCATAGTTTGTTGGATGAGAATTTCATCAAGTCAGAATCCTGAACTTACAGTAGGATATCATTTCAACTTAACACCTTTTATCTAAAGTTATTTAATATCATTACAAATTGGGATACATTGTGATAATGTATCATATGTTCAGTCAGAGATGTGTGAAACATTTGATTTCTATCTGCAGAGTTTTGTAATCTTAAAACTTTCATATCTAACGTTTTACGTCAGAATTTTCTTTTAAATGCAAAAACACAATTACAGAAAGACAGACAAACACAGAGACAGGAGTTTTTTTGTTTTTTTTATTTTAGGAAATTTGACAGCTGGCAGTCCAAAGTTTTAAAGAGCATTCGTGGCTGACAGACTGTCAATGAGTAAAATCCGCTCAGGACAGTTATGTGACAGTTGGGTCTGTGGATTTATGTGCTGTATCCCAATCTACCAGAGTAGAGGCCACTAAAGCAAGGAAACAAATCATTCCAAGGAAACAGCTGGGAGTCAGGACATATCAGACCTGGCAGGAGAGGATAAACAAGGACTTCCACGCACACACACACGTATCTATTTTGTGAGCACATATTTGTAAGGGTGTGTCATAACATAGTGTATGTAATCTTGCTTGACTTAGTGTTTGGATAAGTGCTTTTAGAAAGGTGGCAAAGATGGGTTACATTTCCCCAGCACTACAACCAGATGGCAGCAGCTCATTTGCACTGTGGTTTTTGTCAAAACCTGGAATCTCTTATTCCAGTGTTCCCTTCCTTTTTTGCTGAATGTTCACTAAATGTGAACATGAGGATATTTTCTGATTGGCTGTCTATATTTGGCTTTTTTGTGGTTACACAACTTGGTAGTAAGACAGTTAGACAGAAAAGCAGTCAGAAATAGAGACAGAGATTATATTTTTAGAGAAGAAGAGTGCACTTCTTCTGCAGCTTTTTAACCTACAGCCTCACTGCACATCTGCCAGCAACATCTGTCGCTCCCTGCAAATCAGAATCTGTGCTGCCTAACAT
Source organism: Adrianichthys oophorus (assembly GCA_036245035.1). Taxonomy (NCBI): domain Eukaryota; kingdom Metazoa; phylum Chordata; class Actinopteri; order Beloniformes; family Adrianichthyidae; genus Adrianichthys; species Adrianichthys oophorus. The sequence continues at coordinate 9,044,452 of BSAI01000189.1, read as the reverse complement.
GCACAGATCTCGCTGTTTAAGCTTCTAACAGCCCTGTACCAGACAGATTGACACAGATACTTGTTGGAGAGTGTGTGTTAATGCTTAAATCTCGTTTTACTTGTAGAAAAAAGTTATTTCAGGTCAAACTTGGTGTGCCCTTGTTTCTGTCCCCTCATACATTTTTCAGCATTTTCTATCATTCCTTTTAGGTTCAAAGAACACGGGCAATTTATTGTGGATGATTATACTAAAACAGCTGACTTTTGAACACTTGTAATTTAAATGATTGACTTTGTTTCTTCTTCTAAGTAGCAACAGGAGTAGCCCACAGTGATTTGAGCAGCTGTTGCGGCACTGCCATCTGTGAACAGATGCTAGCTTGGATCTCTCAGTGGGAGGTGAGAAAATGACAGGATGAAAAGTATGCATGTGCAGTCTAACTTTGGTAGCTCACTTTCTGCCTGGGCTCAGGGATTAAAACTTCCTGTGTGATCCAGGTAGGGCCTGAAGGAGTCTCTGGAGTGAGGTTTTCAGTCTTAGACTGGATTAGCAAAGGTAAGGCGTTCCATGACAGTGCCAAGACTCACACACTATTCTGGACTTGACTATATTTAGCTCCCTTAACCCCAACTAGTTAATAAAAGTTATTAAAACCTTAAATGCCAAGTAAACAGACTAAACAAAGGTGAGCTCTGCAATTCAACACAGCCAAGCTTAGTAATGTCTCTCTGTACAGTTTTATTTACATGATACTACTCTGTTTTAATGCTTGGTAGCATAATTAAATGTAATACATAAATAGCAACACAGTTTGTTGTTTTTTTCCTTTTTTTTGTACAAATTTGCATATAACTAGAGTCAGAAAAGAAAAAAAAAACTTAAACATATACATACAGTTCTCTTTTAAAATGAAAAACATCCTCACAGGGGAAAGTAACGCATGACACAAACATACATGGGGTTAGGCAGCCATAAAAACACACTTTTGCACAGGTATGTGCACATGCTCGCCCACAATTATTCACACACACGCTTCTCTACAGTGTTCTATAGCAGATAAACAGACTGATAGCAGTAAAACTGATGAAAGGTTACATCTAATTTTGATTTCTATTATTTTTCTTAACGCTAGCTCGGGCATGCTCCTTTACATCTGTAAACATGTGCTGATAAACTGGGCAGCTCCACAACTTATATAGGATCGGGGGCGCAGCAAAACACTCTCACCAACACACACACACACACACACACACACACGCTGTGCTTACATGAATATTGTGTTAGCGCAATGAAAGAAAAAAAAAATTACTCCCACAGACGCACTAAAATCCATGTGCAAACACTAGCACAATGGAGACGAAAGAAAATAATCGGAACGGTTTCTCCGAAAACAAAATGGAGAAAACTTTTTTCAATGATTCTTTTGAAACACTAGTGAAAATGAAGAGTAACTCATGCACTTTTTTCATTCATTTATACCCCTTTTTCATTTATAACGCTAGCCTAAGTTCACCAAAAAAAGGACCACAAGGAATCGATGCTGCTCTTCCTCTCAAGCTGCACAGAAGTGCATACAGCCCTTTGCCAGGCGTCAGGTTACGATGTGAACTCAACCAGGCTGTTAAACCCTGCATTATGGTTGCCACTGCAAATCTTCACATTCTGTGAAATGCAAAATGATTTCCTTGTACCCGTCTGGCGAAATACCTCAAGCTAAAAGTGTAATCATTAGACAGAGGTGTCACAACCCACTGTTGAATAAAGTAAAAAGGGAAGACGACATAGCTTGACGCAGCAGCTGTGAGGTAGGTAAAGGTAAGATTAAGTAAAATCGTCTCGTGCAGGGGAATAACGTTAGGTGCGTAGTCCGAAAACACTGAATCCTGCTCATGTTCAAAACACGGGAAAGTCTGACTAAAATGGCTGTTTTGGCACAAAATGGCGCCTGGCAAGAGTGAGAGGAGGACAGCACATCCTGGAGTTAGCCTGGTCTGCTCTAAATAGGACAATACATATTCTTAGAAAAAGAAAGGACTTAACAGTGGCAAAGTCACACCACAGAAACAGGATAAAACAATTTAATGGATTAATAAAAAAAAAAATCATTCATGCATCTCCTTCGCTTAGGATCTCCAATTGTTTCTTTTTTTTCATTATTATGAGGTTGTGATTTGGTAAGTCAAGTCTTTCCATCCTCAATTATCCACTTGTGTCGGTGCTTTAGTCAAAAGAATCACACTCCAGTCTTTTTCATGGTGTTTCACTGTAGCCAGCTCCATCGTTTTGTCGAACTTATATTCTCTGAATTTTGTCAGCTACAACCACGGGGTTCTCTTTGCGAATCTTAGCGGCGGCCTCAGCCTTGTAATCATAGGGACAGTTGTGCTTGTCGGAGTATCGATGAATGCCACAGAACAGGTTACCACAGCGACAGTCAAAACCTGAAAGCACAAATGAAAAGTGTCAGAGCTCAGATAGGAGTGATAACATCTACACAAATAAGCAAAAAAAAAAAACATACATAGATAGGCAAACTATAGTTATGTTTTGTTAACTAAAAAGGATATAAATATATTACCTGTGAGTCCAACCCTTTTGCGGCACATGAAGCATCTGTTCTTTTTAGGTTTGGGAGTGTCGCCCTTATTTTCTTCAACACTGGAAGAAGCTACAGGAGTAGGGCTAGAAGCAGCAGGCTGGTTTATAACTAAATGATGAAACAAGAAAAAAAAAGAAAATCTTTACTTTAGGCTAAACAAATAATGACAACAAAAATATCGTAGTTTGGACTGAGCCAATAATAAATGTACTTTTTTTTGTTTCTTTGTTACTGCTTTTTCTATGATAAAAATTGAGTTTTGTTTTGATAGTTTACCAGGCTCTAAGGATTCGGGTTTGTCCTCTCTTGAAATGCTCATCTCCGTCATTTGCTGAGTCACAGGTAGGGATCCTTGAATAGTTCTGCAAGTTCAAATTGGAGAAAAGAACCAATCAATGAGGAACTTAAACAGACTTGGATCCAAAGCAAAGGCATCAAGGAGCCAAAACGGTCTACATCAGTCAATACTTGCCTAGACATGTCTGGTGAAGAGACAGGGGAGGCATCAACCTTGGCTAGACTGGCTTCTAGTCTCTGGATAGCAGAGACCTCTGAGGTAGGACTAGTAGCGGAGCCTTGATGTGAACAAGATAAAAAAAAAAAAACATGAAATTATGACATGGATTTTATTATTATTTAGGGATATTATCTAGATAAGAATTTGAATGTACTGCCTTACCCATTGGGCTGAGAGGGCTCATGCGGTCACTGCTCTGCTGCCGCGTCAGGTGTTCCTTATAGCATACAGAGCACATGCCGTTTGTTCTTGGGTTGCCATAGAAACCGCAGCCGGTGGCACAAAGCATGGGGACCGGGCTCTGGTTTGTCTCTTGAGCCATTGCTGAGGGGGAAGAGACAGAACGAATGTTTATTAGTGTGACAGGCACCCGCAGGCAGCTTTTGCCCCCACACCTTCGTGCTTAACACGAAAAATTTTAAAAAAAAGTCTTCTGCGAGCCTGCAAGTCTGGTTCCACAGCAAGGCCGAATGAAAACACGAGTCGTATTATGTCAACTCCACAAACAACACCCCTGTCTTCTCCTTTAGGTTGAACACAGGAAACAGGAACACAGGAAAAAAACTCTTGCTGTGTTCTGCTTAACACCTTTGGCAGGAGCTTTATTCTGTCCCACGTCTTTTGTTCACGGCTCTCATGCCTCCAACTCTTTGCAGGAATTGTTTTTTATTAAAAAAGAGAAAAATGTCAATAACATCTAGAGCTTCAAAATGTTTCCTTATTGGGCTGTTCTTTTGTGTAAACAGAAACCCCAGCTATGACTCAGTAACACTCACTTTATCACAATATGTCCCATCAGGTGCGATCATAAATATTTCCAGGCAAATGTTTCCCCAAAATCTGGATGAACCCAGTAAGTTATGAGTACTAAACACTCCCCTCCTCTCCCACTATGTCACAGAAGGTATTGCAAAACTTTCTGAGTCATCTCTTACCACACATGCACTCAAGAGTACGAGTCTGCATGCGCGTAATTTGGCAGAACACGTAGTACTGTGACGTTGTTGCCTGCCTTTGCTGCGCCGCAGTACAACAGGAGGTTGTGTAATGGGAGGATCTGACTTTGAGGCTGCAGATCAAAAACACCTAGATTAATGGCAAACCAACAGACAGGAAGACCTAGATTAGTTGGGTAAGAGGCATCCTGCCTGCCAGCTCTGCCTTGGCTACCTGTTTTACAACTCACCTGATCATATCTGGGATCACAAAACAAGTATAGCGTTTTCCTTGTAAACAACCCTTGACCTCGTTCTTTTTTCCAGCAACTCAGCAACTTGTGCTAAATGAGACACTTATATTCTAGTCTAAGACACAAACAGACCAGGGAGGCTGTTCCACAGGTCAGCGGGTTCTTTGGAATGTCCTGTCAGCCCGACGGGGCAGAACTAACAAACAAGCACCGTGAAAACCTCGAGCTAACTCCTAAAACATCAGTTTTAGTCTGGTTGCCATTAACACTGTGTAAACAATTCTCTTCCTTAAAAAAAAAATCATACAAAACCTGATTTGGGTCACGTTTTTAAGTGCAAAAAACTGAGATCTTTTTCAGGTAACATTATAGTCTAGATCCTTCCTTGTGGACAGTAGGAATGCTGGAAATACTAACTTGTGCTGGAGTTAAATCCTACCTGAGAGCAAATGTGAAGAAACCAACCAGGTCAGGTAACACATCTACAAAAACTGTTGGCTTTCGACACAAAGGAACAATTTAATACTTGGCTGTGTGGTTAACAAGCAAACTAGAAGCTGGTTATCTAAACATTTGCCTCTCAAAGTGTAAAATATCTCAGATGTCTCATACATAGATTCCACCTGCTCGATCTGAACGCATGACATGCTTTTAAACAGGGCTTTAAAGGTGTCCATTGTGTGCCGCGAAGCTGTCAGGGCTAGTCAGGGGTTTTCCAGCACAGGGCAAACTACCAGTCACATTCCTTAACCACAGTTTGCCCTAACAAAAATGCAAAAGTGATAGAATAATGCTAGCAGCTCAGTTCCTCTTTGTGTTGTTTTAAAAAACTGGGTTTGCATGCAAGCTGGAGTCTATCAACGTGATCATTCCTGGCAAATAAAAAGAGGAAGAGAGCTTAGACTATTCATCAGGCCTTACTGGAACAAAACCTCCTGAGTCACACTAGACAGGACAAGAAAAATGTGGGTAAAAGGGGTTTTTTAAAGCCATGATAGTCATAAGCAGATGTTAGAGTGGTAAGAGGGTCTGGTGTGCTGTAAAACAGACAGTGTTGACTCTGCTTTCTTTGTTTCTTCTTTCCTCCTTTGTCTGCATTCCCCCTGCTTCCTGTTTAGTCATGTAGGTCTCCTTTTTCACGCAGTATTTGCACCTACACCAATTTTCTACATGTTCTAAAACAACCAGTTATATAACATTTAAAAAAAGCACTTCACGATGCCCTTAAGTGCCCACAACCGAGCAAACCTCGATGGTTTTCCATTTTTAACTCCAAAAACTGCGACTACCAGACTACTACACCAGACCCGACAATTAATAATTCAAATGAATGGTCTGTAGTAATTTCAGAGCAACTCTGTCGCCCTGCTAGACTATTCGGCTTATGAATTTTCTATTTCTAGACAGGAATTAACAGGCTTTGGTTTCCCATCCCCCAGCTCGGGGCACAGAAAAACAGACGAGGTCTAGCTAGCTCCCTCCCTTGTTTTTCCCCTTTGAATCAGACGGAGTCACGTTCGAAGGCTTGTGATATTTCGAGTCAGGCGGAGGACACGGTGGTGGCTGCGACTTAAAGGGCCAAAGACAAACAGCTCGTTAAGCACACAAAAGGCATCACTCAAAGACGCCAGCTGACCTTTAAATCCACACCGAAAGGTCGCTACGATAGATTATTATATCAGTTCTGGCACCCCACATTTATGTTTCAGTTTACCTCCGTCGTCTAAACTCACGTTAAAAACTCATTTTCGTAGATTAAAAGGCCAACAAATGAGGAACAATAATCCAAGATCATCACCTGTTAAAAATCGTCGGGTTTCTCGCGAGACGACAGAAAATGTGTCCTTTTTCAGCCGAGACTTGGAGCGTAAGCCAAAGCTTTGAGTTATGGCGTCCGTCTTTTTGTCTCAGTAGCGGTGTTTCTCTCTCGTCGTCCTCCGTCAGACGGCTATAATTGTCCCCTCCTAGGCCTCCTGCCTTTCCACCTCCCTCTCTCGATCTCCCGTCCCTTCTGGATGGATGTTTGTTTCCTTCTTTAGTAAGAGGAGTGGCGCATGATGTCACGGGTACAACAACGTGTCAGCATTGGCTGCCCGCAGAGCCCCCGGGCGCCCTGTACACTTCTACCAGACAACGGGGGGGTTCTTAAATGACTGTGCGCATGCGTCTAGCTGGGATTGCGTTATTACATGTCTATTTGTCACCCACCTACAAGGACATGAATCAATTGACTGAGTAATTCACATAAACAGGAACGTATATATAAATAAAATGATGCTGAATTAAGGAAAAAACTATAGGAAAAAGCCTATTTGTAAGACTGTGTACCATAAAATCTAAACATCAAGAGGCTGTTGTTGTTTGTTTTGCCTCAAATAGGGCGAGAGTGCAGATTTAAATTTTGATAAATGTGGAGTCTCCCCTCACAATTTGTAAACATGTTTTTCAGGAAGCTAAAAACGGATCAGGTGGTTAAAAATGTTTTTGTTCTCAACAGATACTAAGCTTCAAGATTCAAAGTGTATTTTCTTACACATAGATCACAAGTAATTTAATTAAGTCTGTAAAACCTAACCAATACCCTAGTCTGAATTGAAATATCTAGTAAAAACAAAACAAAAAAATGCTGTAAATCAAAGTTTTACCCCACAAAAAGTTTTTAAATCTTAGTCTGTGAATAAATATGGTTTAAAAAAGCAGATTAGATGAACAAAAGGACGTAGGCCTACGGAAGTCTGGTATGTTCACATGTCACAGCAGAGGGCTGATGGACAACAAGGAACACTAAGATGTGAGAGTTGTGCAGTTGGTAAACAGGGTTGGAGAGGTCAAACATGGACAGTCTTGTGTGCTTTGGTAATTTCTCAAGCACACTGAAAACAGCAAGCAAAATACTTGAGAGTGTTAAACAGAACCTTTACCACTTCGAAAAACATCTTCAAACATATTCATACTTATTTACACTTTAAAAAAGTGTTCCTGGAAGTTTTGCATGAAAGAATCATATATTACAAATAACAACGTAAGATTATGGTAATCTATTTCTTTTCTAGGGAAATTCCACCTAAAAAAAATTGTTTTCAACATCAGCTGTTTCAATCTGTAAAATGTGAAAACATGTGCTAACCAGTCTGCTGGCAATGTAAGGTTTGACAAGCCGTGGCAAAGTCCACACTTTTTCAAGGCACTATGTCATTTCCCCAAGGCCCTACAGGCAGTACTGAGTGGAAAACAAATCCATGTGCTTTTTGAGTATATATATCCCAGAGAACATGTAATCGATTAAAAATATTAAGTTAAGAGAAGCAAAGAAAAAAACTAAACTAATACATTCCTTGAGCTGTTTACTTCTTATAGGTGCAAAAACTGGAACTGTAGTGTAAGTGAAAGTAAAAATGATAACTATGAATCTTTCCCTAACTTTTTCAAAGGGAAACTACCGTATTTAAAAAAAATCTTTCTTGTTTTTAAAAGTAAACACATAAACAGGAAAATACAGAATTAAGAATATGTTTGCATTGTTTTGCTCACACAGACTACACCATGTCTTACAGTTTAACATTATACAAGTAATACCACCCCTATCAATTTCACTCTGAGGAGGTGTGACAAACACACATATATATTCAAACTACTTTGCATTAAATATGTTAATAGGTACTAAAAGAACTGCACCATTCTGATCAGAAAGTTGTCTTTTGGTTTGATTGAAATCAGACCCTGTGAGTGAAGTATTGTCTTATTGTTGAATAGTCAAAATACAGGATCGAAAATGATGTTACGTGACAAATCTTGTTGATTTACATGCTTTATGTAAAGTGTTTATGTGGAAATCATCAACCCCAACAGCAGTTTTACTGTTTGCCCATGGACAGAAGCTCAAAAACGATTCAGAGTAAAGGACGACGGGTGGAGTGTAGGCAAAGAGACCGTGTCTGTGTTTTTACACTGAGCTCTTTGTGTGTGAATGTTGTGTTAACATGGGCCTGTGTATAGCTGAAAAGAAGGAGCATGTGTGTGGTTAATATGTAAAGGTTCATGGGTTTCACCGTGGGGAGGGGGCAACCGAGGAGAAAGTGGGAGGTGTTGAGTATTGAGTATCACCACCCATCCCCCTCGTCATCATAGCTGGCCCTCTGTGGACGTGGATGCTTGGAGGACGAAGGTGTTCATCCATTTCTTTTCCCTGACCATCATGGACAACACACGTGAGACCACAAGTGACAATGTCGCCATGGCAACAGATGGCACAAATTGCAGCGATCTTATGATGTGGGGGTGTGTTAAGACATGTGTTTGTAGGGGTGTGTGTGTGTGTATAGGACGGTGAGGATTACTTATGTGAATCAGGATCAGCCTGTTTGTAGTTACTAGGCAGATACTGGCCCTCTCAACACACCACGACAACCACAGACACACACAGTGGCAGCTTGCCTGTGTCTCGCTTTGCTGCATTGAAACTCGGTTGATAAGGAGGCCACTGGTGGAGATGTTGCTTATCTATTCAGAGAAACTGTGTAGGAGCTAGATATGGGGTGCACTGAACCCTGTGAGCTCCTGTGTCAAACTGCAGTCCTACTGAAGAGAACAATCATGTGTTTGTCTATATGCAAAGGCAAAAAAAATTACACAGACACACTTTAAATAACTAGCGCACCAAGTGTGCTTTGAAAAAGCAATGAACACCATATGAAGTAATGGTGAAAACAACAGAAAAAGCACGTCTGATTTAACTATTGTGGCTTGTTGTGAACATCTCCAATCATCTTTCCCCAATGAATGTTGTCACACAACCACTATGAATCAAAATTGAAGTGCTTGAACACTTTTCATTGTTTAAAATCCCACTTCGATCATCTTTTGATCTAATGTAAAAGCGTACCCAGAGGTCTTTTAATTATGATCATGCTGTTTTAGCTAACAACAACAAAAAAAACTTGTGTCGTTTTCTAGGACATAGTTTCTGCAGAGTGGCAGGAGTTCATCAGAAATTTGCCTGTGAGTTGTGGGCGGGACCGTTGGCGCAGAGTAACCCTGCTCTCATTTTCCATCAACCCTTTGTTTACACTCTAGCTTACAACCCCTCACAACCCCACACTAACATTAGCGGTGCAACAAAAATGGTGAGCAATATTGAAGCTATCCAGCGGTACAGTTTTGAGCCAGATGCCAGACCAGGAAGATGAAGACAAACATGAATGTAGTCGTCTACAAATTAATTTATCAGAATAGAGCGGAACAGAAGGCTTGTTGCCCGCCCACCATTTTCTTTTTTCACAAACATAGTCTTTTTCACACTGAATTTTACGTATGCTTCCAATTCACAACAATTAAAAAATAAAGAAATAGTCAGAATAGCAATTTTAAGCCTAATTTTCTTGATATATGTCCCCCATTGTCAGAAAAGACAGTGTTAAAAACATTAAGCATGATTATCATCAGAGTGGGTCTTTAACGTTTTATTTAAAATAATATACCATCATAAAATCCTACACAGTTATTTATACCATCAAATTTGTGATTTTATGGTGTGATATGTCCATATGTTCTTTTTCAAAAATACATGGAAAATATAAGTCCAAATAGCTGTCATGAGGAGTGCTGTTTTCAAGAACAAGTTGTACTCTATGTGTACATTTAAATTTAGCTGATATGTGACACTGTAAATGACTGCAAGCGGTGGTTCAGATGTGAGCCCCTGCCTGCACGAGTGTGTGACAGTGAGTGCAAGTGCATGTGTGTGCAGCAGATGTCCGCTGCTCGGCTCTGTTCCCCAGACTGTCTGGTCTTTGTTGCTGCTCCCTCGTGCAGACGGGCATGGCCACGTGCTTCTCTGACTGCTCAAACAGGCCACGCCCACTTCTCTCTAATCTGTCAATTGCAGCAGCCAAGTCCTGCCCTAGAGCAGCAGTCTGACAGGGTCTGCCTCCCTGCTGGATGACGCTGGATTTACTCATGCACACTCACCATGCTCCCTTTTGTGTATCACTGCTTTAAATGTGACAAACTAACAATCAAGATGTGCTAAACTGAGCACTCATAAGTGAGTCATGTGTCTGCTGCTTGTGCTTTTTAATACTGTGATTGCTTCAATGTCTTTTATATTAGCAATTTAAAATGTTTTTGTTTTTTATTTGTCATTTTTGTGCATTAGAAGTTGAGCCCAAACAGGAATCCAATAAAGAAGAAAACAAGGGAGGAATGGATCTTGCTGTTTGAGGAGAAAATCAATAAACCGATCCGACACCTTCAAGAGTTTGATCTTCCTAGAGAGTATCCTCTGAACTTCTGAAACATCAGTTTTCCAAGTTGTATAGGGGAAAAAGTGTTTATATGCGCTCTGAAATGAAGTAGTATGCACCGATTGTGTCATTTTAACGCCTTTGGCAAAAAAAAAAAAAGCTCTGTTTACCATCTGAGTCACACCAGGATTAACCTGCACCCTCCTCTCCTCTCTTCTTTCTTCTGACTAAAACAAGTTAGAATTTCCCCTCAAGGCCAAAACTCTGCTTCTTTACATCAGTATCAACAGTTGTTCAAATGGGGGATGTTAAGGTGGACAAAGTTCACACTTTTTTTTGTGGGAAGAGAAAGAGAAGCAGCCATTTTCATCACGTGTTTTGTACCCAAAGCGTTCCTATATGTTGAGGTCTATTATTTTGCTGTGTGCTTTAGTACACAAGTTGTGCATTTTATTTTTTTCTTTTTATAGCAGAGACCTTATACATATTTTCAAGCATTTCTTGGTATATGTCGGTGTTTTACTGTCCTTTCACCTTCATGGATCAAATGAGATAACCCCGTCAGGTTCTGCAGGCTTTCCAGCTTCACTGGTTCTTCCTCTTTCTCGTTACTCTGCTGTCCACTCTCCTATGCACTCTCAGGACGGGGGATTAAGGTAGTTCAAGTTGCAGTGGGATTTCTGCCTTTTTTCTGTCATGCTAGTGTGATTAGAATGTATTTGTCTGAGCTGAATCTGATTAGGTGGGGCCTTTGTGACACTGAAGCTCTCTTCATGCTGTTAACATTTATTGGTTTCCCTGCTGCAATGAAGAGAAACTGAAACAGCCCATCCAAAACAGGATTTAATTTCTTACTGGAATGTTTTTTTTTTATTAGACTTAAGTATGCCACATTCAGTTTGTGTTGTGTGAAACTGGTTTGAAAAATAAATACTTTTGTTACATATTTATTACTGTATTCTGTTTCTTTTACAGTTTGAACAATTAGGTATGTTAGCAATTGATTTACATGTAATCTTTTTGAATTTTATATATATAAATTCAAATTTTATTACATTATTTTATGAGTTGGATTTTTTTGTCTTTATTCGTATTTCCTCCAAGCTTGTCCTGCTCTTTCTGCTTCCCTGGCTCTTCTCTTTTATTATGTCAATAACAGGCAGATGAATCACTGTGTAACTCCTGCTGTCTCACAGCCTCAAATGAATTTCACAAATTGTGCAGTCTATGCACTTAGAAACACTGTCATTTCCTGCTTTGATGCAACCAAGCGCAGAAGATAATTTCAGTTCTTCATGACTGTAGCACATCAGTGCTGAGCTCCCCTGTACTCAGTTTTTGTCTTTTCTGCACTTTCTGCACTGTCTTTCTAATTTAATCTTCCAACATACTATGAATGCAAAATAACTTTCTACACCTAGACCAGGCCTGGAGTTCCCTGACCCAGACAAAGGTCAGCGTATTTCTTATTTCCATGGGGAGATGCCTGAAATACAAGGGAATTAAAAGGGCTAAATGTAATGTTTGCGTTTGTCACATAAAAGACTCAATGATTCTTTAGAAGTCTGTTTCCTACAGGAGTTAATGCGATCCCCTTATTCATCCTGCCTAAAAACAATAAGAATACCTCACGGTTCTGACTTCTACTTTGAAATAAGTCATTCATGCTTAATTTCAGCTAATTAAACCAAACATCACACACACTAAAAAACCTTTGAATTGTTATGAAGAAAAAAAGAGAGGGGTCAAAAGATTATCACCACAAGTCACTAGTCTTGTTTAAAGGAAGACTACAATAACAAACAGAAAAAACAATAGAATTAAATACAAAAGATGAATAACAATTCTAACATTAACAATAATGTGGTCTGTTAATTAATATTAAGAACAGCTTCTAAAAATTAGATTGATTCAAAACTCTTTAGAAAAATTCACAAAACTGTACAACATGGATTTAGGTTGCTGAGGGTGGAGGAGAAGGAGGGGCGGAGCCTGATGCTTCTGGCCAACTGCAGGGTCTCTTGGCCTGGTTAAGGTCTCCAGGTCCAGACTCTGAAACACAGAAAAACTTTTTGAGTTCATGTAAAAAGAAAAACTGGATGTAAGCATGACATAGTTCACGGGTTTGTGTGACAGAACAAGTGAAGCTTCAGGAGATCTGTGAAGGAAGCACAGCTTTCAAGAGAGGAGGAGCTTCCTGTCAAGTACGGAGACTCCTGCTCTGATCGCATCCACCACCTGATTCCTCCATCATAGAAACACAAACTGTCTTTGACTTCCTGTCTCACCTTCATCATCACCAGCAGCAGCCCTCCTTGTCTCGCTCTTTTCCTAAAAACAAACAGTCTCCATTTAACCAAGAGTCTTTGGAGTGATTGCACATGTTTGTGTGCGTGTGTGTGTTTGTGTATATGTGTGTGTGTGTGTGTGTGTGTGCAGAGTATGTACACAATTATGGACGCTGCTCCCTCCAAGATGCCGCTGCTCGAATGCCTTTCGCTTCAGGTGGGCCTCCTTGAAGTATTTTTCTTTTTTCTCAAGAGAAAGAGATGTCCACTTTGAAGAAAAGACACACTGTCAGCTGCTGAACAAACACATGAAGAAGATCTTTCTGAAAATCAAACATGACCGCCGGCTCTTACCCTTTCGCCCAGGACTTTGTTCAAAGCTGAGCTGTGGTCGATATTCCGCTTAGCTTTGACCTTTGGTCCTTTCAGTTGAGTATGAAGGCATTCTGAGGCTTCTTTATAAATTCTTTCTGGTTTCTTCTGGAGAGAAATAGAACAGGGGGTGAGCTGAGAACTGACATGGTGCCTCTGTGACAATCTGACTGCAGAGTGAAAGCTGCAGAGGAAACTCACGCCGAGGAGCAGGACCTCAGAGGAGCAGCAGGAGCCTGGTGGACCTGGTCTGCTGTGGAGGGAGGAAGGACCACATAGATGGGGTAGAGGGTCAATTATGGAGCATCCTGCAGAAAAACAGAACAGCTGATTACCTCACTTTTGCAGGGACATCGTGGTGATGTGGGATCATTCATACTGGACCTGTGGCAAACATTCATGCACAGCAACTTTCAGTCTTTCACACCTTTTCAGTCCGAATCCACCAAGTTTGTAAGTTCATACATTCTGTGTGACCTCTGTGATGCTTTCATGAACGTTTTCTATCAAACATCCAGGTTAAAAGAGGAAAGAGCTTCAGTGGATAAACAGAAAATAGACTTTTAGATTCAGTGATCCACAAATGGAAGAGGTGACCAACCTTTGACCAAGTAATTAGGATTCAGAGTTTTATGTATTTTTCACTTTACAAAGTAATTAATATATCAAGTTTTGCATCTGCAAACAAACATTTGTGGATCTGTAATAAAATCACATGTGCAAAATAGTTGTGGCTTTTGGAAAAGCAATTTGTTCTTTGGTAAAGATCTTTGGACATTTTGGATGGATTGTGAATATTTGAGTCAAATCAGAGTTGGCATCTTTACACTTACTAGTAAGTTAGTTATTTTCTCATAATCAGTGCATGTTCAGAACTCATGATTAAAAAAAATAATAACCAGATATAAATATTAAAGGAAAAAAATAAAATAAAAATAAACGATGCTCAGAAGTTACTCAGGTCTAGATGTATACACACATCTTACCTAGTTTCTGTTGATGAAGACGAAGACACCGGCACCAAATCTGTCACTGTTTAGGTTTTCTGCATTGCAATAAATATTTTTTATGTCTGGAAGCTTTTTGAAGAAAAAAAACCCCAAAACAACAACACCTAGATCAGAGGTCTTTCAAAGTGTTGGCTAAGCAACAAATAATATATTTTACAATTAGGTGCTTTTCACAAAGGTGCACGGTCGCCCCTAGTGGATTGTAATAAAAAAGATGCGGAAAAATGAAATGTAAACACATTACTTTAATAATGTAATGTTTGTATGTACACTGCCATTCAAAGCATTTGGGGTCACTTAAAATAAGAAATGTTCAAAATGGCCAGAAAAAGAGAACTTTCATGTGATACTTGTGGGGTTATGGACCCAGGACATTTGTTTTGTTTTTTGTTGGGTTCCACTTCCTGTTTTATTTTGTTGCTGGTTGTTACTTCCTGTGTTCTCTCCCTCCTTATTGGCACACCTGTTTCCATTTACCTCATCCCCTCCTCCTGTTATAAGTCTTCGTCTCCCCTGCACTGGTTGTCGGATGGTCTTTTGTACCTTCATGAGTTTGTGTTCAGTTTCTTGTGAACCTTTCTCAATTAAACGAGAGGACTTCGTATTACGAGTGTCGTCTGCATCTGTGTTCACACGTCAACCCTGACAATACTATCTTGACAGTCTATTGTTGTTCTTAGAAATGATGGCCGTTTCATATAAGAAATTGCAAAGGAACAGTGTGCTATACTCTTTTAGAGAACAGCACAAACAGGCTTTAACCATAGTAGAAAAAGAAATGGTAGGCCTCGCTGCACAATGAACAACAATATAAGTACATTAGAGTCTCCAGTTTGAGACATAGACGCCTCACAAGTCCTCAACTGGCAGCTTCATTAAATAGTACCCACAAAACCACAATATTAACATCTGCAGTGAGGAGACGACTTCAGGATGCTGGCCTTCACAGCAGAGCAAAGAAAAAACAATATCTGAGACTGGCTAACAAAAGAAAAAAGATTAATATTGACAAAATAACCCAGACATGGGACAGAGGAGCATTGGAAAAAAGTCTTACGAATGGACAAATCAGAGTTTGAGCTGTTTGGATCACATAGAAAAACATCTTCACAGTATCTTCAAGCAAGGTGTAATGTGATGGTCTGGGGTTGCTTTAGTGCTGATAAGGTGGGAAATTAGTTCAGGGTGAAAGGGGCTTTGAATAGGGAAGGCTATCCCTTCATTATGCAAAGCTATGCCATGCTCTGTGGACGCCACTTGATTGGAGTCATTTTCCTCTTTCAACAGGACAAAAACCCAAAGCACACCAAATTATGCAGGAACTATTTGGAGAAGAAGCAGGCAGCTAGTATGCTATCTACAATGTCGTTGCCAGCACGGTCACAAGATCTAAAGCCCATTGAGCTGTTTTTGAATCAACTTGACTGTATGAAATGCAAGAAGTCCCCATCCAGCCAATCCAACTTGTGTGAGGGACTTTCCAGAACAGTGGTGTAAAATGTCCCCAGATTACCTCAACAAACTGTGCCACCGTCATATTACTGGTTGCATAAAGTTCAATCTTGTGCTTTGTTTCACAGTCTCTCCCTCAGGTGTCCTCGGTGACCTGGTCTGATACTAAGATAGACAAAGATTCACTCTACAGCAACATCTTTTTTGACCTTGCAGCCTTTATTTCCACAATTACAAAAAATAAAATAAAAAATACAAAAACAACTGCTGAAAAGTATCTGCCTTTGAATGGGAATCTTCTTCGTTATGTTAAAATGAGGGAGATTTCCTTTTTGTACAGTAATAAAGTAAAGGAACAGCACCTCCTGCAGGTTCATCAGCACTAAACTTGCCTCTGAAAAGTTTTTTATTTGCTAATTCTATAAAAGATTTTATTATTATTATTATTATAAATTTTTGGTTAACTGGAAATCCTCACTTGCTTGTTTTGTTGATATTCGTTTTTTTCTTTTTACCTGAACAACTTTAAGAAGAGGAACAGTAATGTGGTATGAAAAATAAAGAAAATATATTTAACAGATTTTTTTTTTTAACTTAAGTCATTTAGGTCTTAAATAGCTACAAATGTAATCTAAATGGGGAGAGATTACAGTTGTCTATATGTATTATTACTATTATTTTTTTTGCATTTAGAAAGTTCATTTCTTTGGGATTTTTGTTTTGTGATACTGATTCTGAAGTAGTTTGTTTGGCCCAAAAAGCCAGTCGTATTGTACTGATGTTTCAATTTCCATGCTTTTTAGACAAATTGCTTTGTTTTTTAATGCTACTTCCAATTTTTTTTTTGTAAAAGCGTACTTTTATAAATTATAATGACATAACACTACATTTTTATTTTCTAACATTTTTTTAATTTAGTATTTATTTTGATTACTTATAGTTTGACTGGAACCTCAATCTTCGCTTTATGGTCCAATGAACACAATCAACCCAAAGAAGCCTGATATTTACTTTGATTAGCTCCTCTCATTATTAATATGTTTGTTTAATTGCCCCACATGCTCTTACATGCACCTAATCACTGACAAATGCCCTCAAAGCCACATAAAGGCGATCATAACTGTTTCTGAATAATTAATTGTCAGTGAAATTGCATGGTTCTAGGGTTTCCAGTTTATCATTGTCCCTGTTTCGGATCAATGGGTGGCAAGGAAAAAGTGAACTTCTCATTCAGGTTACACTCGTCGTGCGCCAGAACTTCAACTCACACACTCTGAGACTGGTACTCACTCACTCTTGTGGAAGGGCAGGAGGAGCTGGATGAGGTTTGTCCACAGCTGAGTGAGTCAGGTGAAGCCAGTTTAGAACACTGGATATTCTAGCAAACAGACGCAAGACCATGAGAGGAAGATGCCTCGGGACAGTTTGATTGCCTCTGATAATGACGGTGAGACTAACAAGTTCTTTAAATATTTTTGGCAAATTGTTACACTAACTGCCACCTTATTATTGAATGCATTGGACACACGAGTGTCAGTAGAAGACAATATATCATCATTACATGCTAAGATTGAGAAATATAACAACGAATTTGCACATTTTACGTTACCATATTAAACCGCCCACAGAGAGAGAGAGAAGGATATTATTATATGGGGCAGTGTGTATAGATCTAAATGTTGAAAAATTAAATTGTCTCAAGTATATTATGTGGGGGTGTAACAATTCATTTTAACAACTATTTGATTTGTGTCATAATTTGTTGTTGCTGAGCCCATTAATAGTCAAACTTGGCTCATTTTGAACAATCCAATTTGATCCGATTCACTGACCTAAAATCGATCCAGGACTTCTTTATCCAAAAATTCAACCAGTGTGACTCAGAGATAAATACCTGGTACTGAACAGTGCAGGTGAAGTTTTTCAGATTCCTTGTATTTCTTGCTAGATACAATCAAGGGTAAATTAAATGTCTGAACAAACCAGCAAACAAGAATGAATGGTAAATCCATTTATATTTTAGTTTCATAAAGTTTTGTCCACTGTTGTTTTCCACATCAAATTCATACAAAGGGAGCATTATTCGAGCATTCTACTACACTGTATGGTCACGTCTTTGCAAAATTCAAATTATTTCCACATGTTGGACTGTAATGACGGTTGAACACATATGACGTGTTCTCCGCTGTGATGTACTAGGTCATTTTTACGCTATAGTAAAATAAACTTACCATCCCTTAAATCCAAATGGTATTTTCCAAAATCAATAATCAATTTATTGAATTTTAAATTTTTTTTTATAATGGTGTAGGTCAATTCGATGAACAACTTGACAGATCAGTCTGGTTGGATCAAAGAAATAGAATTTGAATTATCGTTACACCCCAAACATTTAGGTAATTTTTCATTTCATCTCTCATTACTAAATGCATTTTACGTTTTATTGTTGTTTTTAAGATTATCTGCAATTATATTAACCCAACCCTTTTGCTTCCTGCTCATTCTGTTTCTCTTTGGGAACTGACCCTGGCCCTTAGCTGTCTGTTCTGTCTCTTTGGTCACCCCGTCTCCCTTCATTAAGCCATTGTTTTTCTTCTTTGTGCCCTTCTGCTGCACCCGGCCGTAATGACCCACAAGCTGCCCACTCCGGTTACACTAAGGACACACATCGAATGGCTGACTACATAAATATCTGTTCAGTCTGTCAGTGCTTCTCTTTGTGGTTCTCTGTATCCAGCTTTACAGCAGTATAATAATAGTGACAGTGGCACAATAAGATAGCGTTGGCCTGGGCATGTGAGAGGGAAGGCACGTAGCTAAAATATGGACAGGACTACAGAAGCTCAGGTCATCACATGAGAAAGGGATTGTTTGCTTTGCAATGATGCAACATTAACAGATGAGCTGCAGATTTATTTATTTATTTGCCCCAAAAGTTAAATGAATAAACATATTTTTTAAAATTTAGAGATATTTTTTCAGTGTTATTAAATAATAATAACAGTTTGAGTTTTGACTTTGAATAAATTCAACATTAAGTAAAAAAGACCTCACAAACTTTGTCCAAACACACTGTAAACACAGCAGCAGTTGTCTCAGTATTCTCAGAATTTGAATTTAAAAATGTGGGTTTGTTTAGTCTAGTTTTATCCACTATAGGTTTGTCATTTGTCTTTTTTGTGATATGAAATTGAAAGGATTTAACTGACCTCCTCAGGGGGCTGCAATGAAAAATGTTGCCCTTTGTGTTGAAATTTAGGAAATCTTAACAGACACTCAGCAGTAAAATTTTAGATGTTTTTCAATGCTGAGAACATAAGAGTTTATTTTTATTTTAAGTATAACAGAAATAAAAAAGACACACATTTCTCAAAAGGTTTTGGCAACTTTGAAAATAAAATTGAAATTTTTTTAGTTTGTGTGGCATTTTCTATTCTTTCCATGACTGATCAAATATCCACAAAAACCAAACATTTCCTGTGACTCACTTCGCTTTATGTCTGGTTGAGAATCATGGCTTCAGACTCTTCATATAGACACTTTGCAGACATGGAATGACTGTCATCTAAGCAGTTTGGTTGCAAACCTCAGTGAGAGCTGGAGGTTGCAGGCTGAAGTGGTGGCTCTCTAGGGCTATGTTGGGGTAAAGATTGAGACAAATATTAAGCTTCTCCATGCACAAGTATATTCTTTTCACCTGTGGTCTTGGGGATATGAGCGACATTCACATGCAGCAGCATGGTTTTATTTGGGAGGATTGTGATCTCTCGTTTGATTTGCTTTCTTGGTTTCTTTCTAAATTTCTTGGTTTTGTATTTTTGCCTGTCAGTCACATGACATTTAATTAGCTAATTATCTGCAGTTTTCCTCAGTAAAGTTAATTATCCTCAAGTTTTTGTTGATCCCTTTATTCATGGTTTTATCACGCTTTTTTCTTATTTATTAAAGTTTAATGTTAGGTCCTGCATCTCTGATTTTTGACATTATTCTATTCAAGAGATTCTTGTAAAAGCCATAAAGTTTGTTTCTTGGTTGATCTGTTAACTTTGGAGGAGAAGGGAAGCCACAATGTTGATGCAGATAAAAATGTTTTTAAATGGACACATTGAACATTTTGTACATTTTTTTAACTAAAAATAGTATCAAAGGACTTTCTCATCTCATTTGGCATGACCAGATACACTTTGATAAGATAAACTATTTTAAATTATTCATTTATTAAAACTGAAATTCTATTGTTAAAAAAATATATGGAGAAAATGTCAAGGAACTGAAAGGGACTCTGCATTCTCAATTTTGTGCTTTGCTTGTTTCTTTTTTTCTTGTTTGTTTTAAATTAAAATTATTTCTTTTCACAGCTGAAATTGCCTTGGAGTTTGTAGGTGAGTCAGAATTTATGTTACATAGAATTTAACTTGATCATATTTCAACTCAGATTCATTGTTCATTACTGGTTATTGCACACATTTTACAACACTGTAGGGAAATATATTTACTTCATTATAAATAAAAACACGGGATGCAAAAAAGAAGAAAATTTTACTCATTTGTTGAACATGTCTTTCATAGGTGGTGGGGAGTTTGAAGGGGGGTACAAGGAGAAAACACACCGTGGAAATAGAAGAGAGGGAAGCAAAGAGAGGAGGAAGAGGGGAAATGGGAAGAGAAGGGAAAGATCCAGATCTGTAGATAGAGAAAACGAGGAGGATAGACTCGGAGAAAGAGAGAAAGGGAGGAGAAGAAGAGTCAAAAAGGATCAGGGAGCAAAGAAAAGAGAGCAAGAGGAGGGGGATTGTGCTCAGATGAGAAGTGGAAAAACTGCAAAAGCTAAAAAGAATATTAAAAATGAAAAAAGAAGAATGTCAGAGAAAGAAGGAGAGGCAAGAGAAAGAACAGAAAAAGGGAAAAAGAAAGTTGAAAGTTCCAAAAAAGAGAAGACAGCCACTTTGAATCACAGGACGAGAGATAAAACAGAGCAAGAGAAGAAAAAAAGACGCAAAAAGGTTTTTGAAACAAGGTAAGGTTTTGGAGGTGTGACTTATGCAGCTGTAGAGGTGACAGATCATGAACATTACAGCTCTATAACACCTCAGCTCAGAGCAAGAGAAGAGTGAAGAAGACTCAGAAGATAAAGAAGACAGTGAGGACAAGGAGGTGAAGCCTGAGAGTTTGTCACCAGATGAGCTGGAGAAGCTGAAGGAGGCAGTGGATGAAAGGAAAAAGTTGATCCAAAGTTTGAGGGGAAAACCCTGGTCAATGAAGAAAAAGCTTTTTTCATTGCGGTAAGTCGATATAAAAAAATATATATATCCGGACTCGCATGTGAAGTTGAGAAGTATTTTGCTCAAACACAAATTCCTGCAGGGAGTCTCAGGAGTTTCTGGAGAAATACGAGGGAGCTCTGGGGAAAGGAAAAGGCAGGAAACTCTACGCATACAAAGTCATGATGACAAAGGCGAGTGGAAATGGACGATACTTCTGCTACATGCTGTAATATTAGACTGATCAATAATTTTCTAATTTCTTTAATTAGAAGTGGATGAAGTTCCAACGAGACTTTGAAAACTTCAAAACTGCCTGCATTCCATGGGAAATGAAAATCAAAGAGATCGAAAGTAGGTTTTGCACAAGATGTTACTTTCTAAACATTAAAAAAATTGATTTTTTTAAACATCTTAATGTTTTCTAACTTTGTAAAGTGTTTTAACTGTGATGCTTAGATTTCAGTTTTTATGTTGATTCCTCAGGTCATTTTGGCTCATCGGTTGCCTCATACTTCATCTTCTTAAGGTGGATGTATGGCATCAACATGATCTTATTTGGTCTGACCTTTGGCTTGGTTATGGTTCCAGAGGTATACAACAGTCTTACTTTGCTTTATAAATAGTTGTTTGTCTTTTTGATTAGGGTAAGTTAATCAAGTTAATTTGTGCTGTTACCTTTTGAAAGGCATTAATGGGACGGCCATATGGCAGCATCCCAAGAAAGACTGTACCCAGAGCTGAGGAGGCATCTGCCATGGACTTTGCTGTCCTTTGGGACTTTGGGGTCAGTTGTAAACCATAACCATCAAATTTTAATGGCAATGCTATTTGTTTAGTTTCGAATAATTTTCTTTCTTGAGAGTTCTTTAGCAAAATTCTAAATACCGGTATGTCCCTCCAACTGTCTCCACAGGGTTATGCCCAATATTCTGTCCTCTTCTATGGTTTCTACAGCAACCAGCGTGCCATTGGTTGGCTCAAGTTCCGTATGCCTTTGTCCTATTTCTTAGTTGGTGTGGGAACAGTGGCTTACAGCTACATGGTTGTTATAAGAACGTGAGTGTTATTTTTTTTAATCAAAATGCAAGTGTCATGGTTTTACATTGCTCAATGTTATACTGCATTTGCAGGATGGCTCGTAATGCAAACGAGTCAGGAGTTGGGGATGAAAACAGTTTCAACTTCAGCTGGAAGACATTTACCAGCTGGGATTACCTGATCGGAAACCCTGAAACGGCAGACAATAAGTTTGCCTCCATCACCACTAGCTTTAAGGTCAGTGCTCCTGAATGGTGGGAATTTTGTTCAGAAGCAGACATATTTACAAAAAATACTATCTGCAATGTCACCAGGAGGCGATATTAGAGGAGCAAGAAAGTCATAAGGACGACAACATCCATCTGACTCGTTTCCTGCGAGTGCTGGCCAACTTTCTGGTTTTGTGCTGCTTGGCTGGAAGCGGATATCTCATTTATTTTGTTGTGCGGCGCTCTCAAAAGTTTGCCCTGGATGGTCTGGAAAATCACATCTGGTGGGAAAGAAATGAGGTGCAGACAGAGTTCACTATTTAAATAAAAACTATTAGAAATTGATTAACTTTTTATTTCTTGTGGGCAAATTTTATAAGTACATTTTCTGCGATCATACAGAAGCTTAGGTATCCCATTTCTTTTATAGTCTCTTTTTAGTTACCCAACATAAAAAGTTGGTATAAGTACTAGGATTAGTAACAATACAAAGAAATATGGTTGAACTCTAAGCCAACTCTGCTTAAAAAAGCCTTGCAGTTATATATAAGATTGTGCAAATAACTAGAATAGAATCAAAAATCTCTGTGAAGATAAAATTTGTCAAAGTTGAAGGCATATGTCAACCAAATTGTAAAACTCATACCAATCCACATTTCAAAAAGTGCATTTTGATTGTGTTCCAGTCGGCACCTCACTCAGTTGCTGATCAGCAGGTTGTAGACTCAAACAAATCAAAGTTTTTCTGCATCAGCAGGGTCATTGTGGGGTGACAAACATCTAGATGCAAATCGCTACATCGCTGCAGTGACTCCCTATTTAAGGGGTAATTAAAAGTGGAAAAAACCATCCTGAACAAAAATGTTTTGTTAGAATGTTGGAAAATTATTTAGCTATAGTCCACATTTAGTGTGTGTCTGCTATTTTTTTTCCATGTCAACTTGGTGATTCAACAACAAAGATCAAGAAAAATGCAAACATCTCAAAGAAACCCAGGAGGACATCTTCTCTGTAATGTTGATTGATGTTTGATGAATAAATCAAAATTTAGATTTAAATACAAGCTGCAATTTAAAATAGCCTCACTTTGAGAACAATCCCACTTTGACAGACTGCTCTTAATGGATCTTGACTGCATTTTCTTGAAGGGTTTTAAGAAACGTTTCAGAGGACAGATAGCTAAAAAGAAGATTTTTTTTTGTTTGCCAACAGTTAATGTTGTAAAACCATTTCACTCAAATAAAAAAGATGCTATTCCATACGCAAACATACCTAAATGCTAAATTATTTTCCTTGAGCTTGTTGTGTTTCCTCTACTCAGGTGAACATGGTCATGTCACTACTGGGGATGTTCTGCCCCATGCTTTTTGACGTCATCAGCACCCTGGAGAACTACCACCCACGTGTCGCCCTGCAGTGGCAGCTGGGTCGCATCTTCGCTCTCTTTTTGGGAAACCTGTACACCTTCATCATTGCACTCATGGATGAGATTAATGTTAAAGTAAGAGTGTTGATATGTTTTTGTATGAATCAATAAAGTTTCAGGGTTATTTTTGCAAATGTCTTTTTTTCTAGAGGGAGGAGGAAAAGATAGTTAAGTTTAACATAACCACGTGGGAAGCAAGTCTTTATAATGGTACAGTATCAGAAAACGTCACCGCTCCACCCATCACCATTCACCCTGCTGATGTGCCCCGAGGACCCTGTTGGGAGACCATGGTTGGGCAGGTCAGCTCACATGTCTGTCTAAAAAAAGAAAAAACAAGATGTAAATGAACACAAATGCATGTGAAACTATAGGAAACTATGTAACGTTTAAATCATGAATCACAAAAAAAGGTTTAAATTATAAACTCTTATCTGTGGTTTTATCTTTATCTTGAAAATACATTTATTTCCACAAAAACTTCCTGTTTTGTTTAACAAAATCTTATTTACTTTAGTCTCCAACCATTACATTCTAATCAATGTTTGATCCTATCTACAGTAATGAGTGGTTCCCTGTTCCTGTACAGAGTTTATACAGTTTCTTGTGGATTATCAACAAACTAATTATATTTGTTTTTTGTGTTTAAACTAATGAATTTACATTTTTGTGTTTGCTATCTGTTGTATTTTTTTCTTTTTGTTTACTGATGTAAGATAGAGAAAAAAAGTGTACCAATGCCTTTATTAATTAAGTTAAAGGGTAATTTCGCCTTTTTGGGATCAATAAAGTTCAGTTTTATTCTGTTCTATATAGTGTGTAATTTTGTAAAACAAACATACAAAACAGTAAACAACAAAACAAAAAAACCCAAATAAATAAACAAGACAAATATGAGGAATACTGTTGGGGAAAAAAATCTGCATCTGTGTTGGCTTTAAAAAACAGCTGGGTTAGAAGCTCATGTTTGATCAATTGAGCAAAATGAGAACTGAAGGAAAATAACTCCAGTCCATATTTACTTAGATGGGGAAATACCATGTTGAGATGCTTGTTGGGTTATATTTATTTAACTGCTTTATTTTTGCAGGAGTTTGTTCGATTGATCATCTCTGATACCATGACGACTTATATCACGCTACTGATAGGTGATTTCTTACGGGCCGTTCTTGTACGTTTTCTGAACCACTGCTGGTGCTGGGACCTTGAAGCTGGATTTGTATGTTCTTTCCTCCATTCATGTCAAAATGTGTAATCATTTGTTCAAATGTATTTAAAATATTGAAAAAAATTGAATGTTGTGTTTTAAGCCATCCTACTCTGAGTTTGATGTCAGTGGGAACGTCCTGGGCCTCATCTTCAACCAGGGAATGATTTGGCAAGATTACATTTTATGCCCCAATCAGTATTTCTTGCTTCAAGCTGAATCATGTACTAGCTGAGCCCTTGTGGATGAAGGTCTCATAACACAAAGTGCTTAATTTGCTTGCAGGATGGGAGCCTTCTACGCTCCTTGCCTGCCTGCCTTAAACGTCCTGCGGCTGCATGTGTCCATGTACCTGCAGTGCTGGGCTGTGATGTGCTGCAATGTGCCACAGGAGCGAGTCTTCAAAGCTTCAGGCTCCAACAATTTCTACATGGCCATGCTGCTGGTCATTCTCTTCCTGTCCACTCTGCCTGCTATCTACACTATTGTCACTATTCCCCCTTCCTTTGACTGTGGACCCTTCAGGTACCGATGAGGATTTCATGTTTTATTATATGTTAGAGATCATTTGCTGAGTTTCTGTGATGTTTGTCTCCTCACAAGCGGCAAGAACCGAATGTTTGATGTGATCCATGAGACGCTGGAGTCTGACTTTCCAGCCTGGTTTAGTAAAGTGTTCAGCTATGCTTCTAATCCTGGGCTGGTGCTGCCCTTCATATTACTTATGGTGTGAGTCCGCAGAATACTTTAACACTCAATTTCTTTAAAATGATTTTTACTGTTATGTATAGATTTTTAGTTGTAGGGTTTATGGCTTCTGTCTGTAATAAGATGTAAATTTATATCACAGATTGGCCATATATTACCTGCAATCCACATCCAAAAGCTACAAAGAAGCAAACGTGGAACTGAAGAAAAAACTTCAAATGGTAATACAAACATTGAAAATTATTTTGCTTTTACCAACCACAGTCAACAATATGGAAGAACGTCATAATAGACCTCTTGAGGTCAGAACTTTAAACATAGTACCACAGCAGCTGTGCTCGTGTGATTGCTCCAGCAGAGAGCAGCAGAGGATGATGATGTGTTTTTTTCTCAAAGCAAAATGAGGAAAACAAGAAGAAAAACAAGAAGGCAGCACAAAAAGCACAAATGGATTTGGAGGAAGCAAGAAAAGTTGCATTGCAGTCTGCAGGCCATCAGAGGGACAACAATGCTGCCCAGGGTCAGGAGGGTGAGATCTCACAACACAAGACCGAATGAAACTGGACAAATAGTTTTCCACATTTAGAATGCAAACATGCTGAACATGAAGAAAAGTAAAAGCAACTTTTTGAGTGAAGAAATTAAGTTTTTTCTTTTCTAAAAATACGTTAAAGAAAAGTGTTAAAATGTTCAAAACTTATAAATAAAGACCAAATTTTAAAATGTCCACTTTTTCCTTCTTTTGGTAAATAAATACATAAAAATGTGTCTTATTTATTACTGTGGAATTGAAGTTAGTATTTTATTTTTGGTTGTTTCAAACAGTGTTCAGACCAAAAGTTTTATATTGCATTTACTGTGAAAAGTTAACCACACTTAATATTTTTAAAATTATCTTTTTAGTTTCTCATTTCAGGTTCTCTAATTACATGCAAAAATCTTTGAAAAAAAGCATTCAATCTGGCCAAATTTAAATAAATAAAGCCATTTTTACACTGACATTTTCTCTTAGCTGACTGAGAAGACAATTTTGTCAGAGGTTTTATCACAACAAGACTATATGCAACTTTCTTCCTTCAGCCAAAGACAGAGCGATACAACCAGCCACCAGAGTTCCTAGAACCAACAACCACAGGAGCCACAGGAACCCGGGTTACCTGCCCAATTTCCCTCTGGAAAACGAAGCCATGATCCGCCGGGCACAGAGCCTACAGAGACACTGAATGAATGTAAAGGAAGGCACAGCAAAGCACTTTACAGAGGGACTCATGTTTAGATTAAATGAAAGAAATGAGCATGATGTACATTTTCTTATTATAAAGATGATGTGTTTAACAAAGTGAATTAGCAACTTTTTATTTAAACCTTTTATTAAAGCTTTAATTACACTAAGATTAAAGCATTTTTTTGTCTGCGTCCAATTTTGTCCACCACAAAGTTTAAAATCACTTGTCAAAAAAAATGTTATTGACTGTTTCATTTTTACAAATAAAGTGGTGGAGCTCCAAACACAGTCAGTTAATTACCCTTTAAAATTGATGTAGTTTAATGAGTACAAAACAGTCATTTAAATTCTCATTATGTAGCTGAGATGTCTGCTACTCTGATAAAACCTTTGAATGTATCATGTGTCTCTGTGTTTGATTGGACTGTGTGCTGTTAGGCATGAAAGATCCTATCAAGCAGCCTATTATTGACTGACCCACTTCTCTACCTGCTCTCATTTAATCATAGGAGCAGTTTAAGAGGATGTTGCTAATGTCGAATTGTTTACCTTTTTTGGTTGTAAGAATATTAAAAACATAACCAGGAATTTAATTTTTATCTTTATGTTGTTTAGAAACTTTAACCAGTCAGTGGCCACTTGAAAAATGGTGAAAAGAAACATTTTTTCAAAGTATTATTGGCCCGGAGCTATGCTGTCAATTTCACATATCCTTTACTGTATTTTTGAATAAATTAAAGTCCCACGCCAATCTTCATTTGATCCATTTTAAGTGTTCCCAGTGGTCTTTTAATTATGATTATGCTGTTTTTAGCCAAAACATTAAAACCTGTGTAGTTTTCTTGGACATATTTTCTGCTGAGTGGCAGGAGTCCATCAGAAATTCGTCTCTGAGTTGTAGGCGGGACTGTTGGCATGGAGTAAGCCTGCCTTTATTTCCCATCATCCCTTACAGCCTCTCACAACCCCAAGCTAACATTGCCGGTGCAACAAAAATGGCCATTTTCATTGGAGTGGATCTTTAAATTAAACATTTATTTATTATTTATTGAACCTGCAAAAATGATCTTAAGATGAAACCGAGAGAAGCTTTTGTAAATGTTCACATAGCTAAAAGAAAAGCAATAAAAAAGTAAAAAAATAGTAAAAATAAAAAATTAGCTTTCTAAAAGGCTAAGCTCAGATATCTGTTGACTTAACCAAAATCCTTTGATAATGCAGCTGTAGGTGTAAAACTTGGTTTAAGTTTTATGAAGTGGAAAAGCAAAAAAATGACAATTACCTTCTGCAGTAAAGGGAAAAAATCTATAAAACTATAAAACTATAATACATCTTTAAAGTTTTTCCTTAATTGAAAAAAAGGTAATACCTTAATGTTTATTTTCTTTTCTGGCAAGGATCTTTTGACATTTTGATTGACAAGTCCATTGTCCCGTAGTCTGTTCTTTTCCGGGCCTTCTAATTAACATCTAATGCCTTGGTGTCTTTGACTGTCGTCAAGGAGCCCAGTATTCAGCAGCTTAAACAGATGCACACCGGTTCCTGTGTTTGACTGTGTGTACCTGTGTGTGTGCGTCCATGTGGCTTTGTATACTGGGCTTTTGGCATTGTATCCTCAGAGTGATTAAGCTGCCGGCACTGAGTGACTCATAGGTCGGCTTAAATGACATCAACAGTGGAGGACTCACTCGAGAAGAAGAACATATGAGGAGATCAGAAAAATGCCACCAAAAAGGAAAAATAGCACCATCATTCAGATTGAAGATGGTAAGAATGACTTTTTTTTTCCTATTCTGCTTACTGAAGTCTTTAAATTAATATGGACAATACCTCACACTGTTTAATAAATTAAAGTTTTTTTCTATTGTCAATTTCAGTTGGAATGGATGTGGATGCTGAACTTGACAGTGGTAGTGAAGGCGAGCTATTTAAATTGCAATTAATTGTTTATAAACTTTCTTAGGTTGCAAGTTTGAGCTTTTTCTTTAACTTTCCTGTGTGCTTTGTTCAGATGAAGCCAGAAGAAGAAGGATTAAAAGCAGGAGAGCCAAATCACAACGCACGGCCAAACAGGCGGTAGAGGAAGAAGAAGATGACGAGGATGAAGATGAGGATAAGGCACCACGGGGCAGAGGACGGAAGAAGAGGCCCAAACCCATAGACAGTGACCAGGATGAGGAGGATGAAGACAAGGGCAAAAAACAAAGACCAACAAGAAGAGGGGCAAAATCCTCAAAGAAGAAAAGTGATAAAGAGGACAGCAATGATGAGAGTGAAAAAGAGAAAGGGAGCAGGAGACCAAGAGGCAAAGTCGTGACTAAAACACAGAAAGAGGAGCAGAATAAGGATAAAAAGAACAATGGAAAAGGAAAAGAGGAGGAAAGTAAGGACAAGAAGAATAAGAAGCAGAGCA
The DNA here is from genome assembly GCA_036245035.1 of Adrianichthys oophorus. Classification (NCBI taxonomy): domain Eukaryota; kingdom Metazoa; phylum Chordata; class Actinopteri; order Beloniformes; family Adrianichthyidae; genus Adrianichthys; species Adrianichthys oophorus. The sequence goes on along the minus strand of BSAI01000189.1, from coordinate 9,015,311 downwards.
GGTGCAGTACTTCTTGAATGACTTTGTGAGATGCTCATTAACTTTATTGATCCCAGTGCTATCAGCATGAAACTTTTTTGTTGGTAAGCAGTATCAGGTTCTGGGCAGGATACTTTACCCTCTTGACTGATCATTTTGATCAGAGAAAAAACAACGATTGATGCTTGCTACCGATGTTCTTTGATAGATATCTATCAACATACTTAGCCATTAGAGGTGCTGACGTTTATTTAACTGTTTCAACTTATAATAAAGGAAAGGAAACATGTTTTTTTTCCATCAGCTCGATCGATCCTCATTCCTCTGACAGCGAGAATGAGGAAGAACAGCTGTCAGAGGGAGAAATTGAGGCCCTGAAGGAGCAGGTGGAGGAGAAGAAGAAACTGATTGCCACGTTAAGGAACAAACCCTGGCGCATGAAGAAGAGACTCATCATTCTGAAGTAAACACAAATCAGAAGCACCTTCTAAAAACTCGCTCGTTTTTACTTCTCCGGGGGTGGTGTGCTTTGTTGGCTCTTAACTGAACTCTGTGTAAATGCAAATGCAGGTGGAGGTCAGATTAAGACAGAGACAGATCAGTGGGTATGTTTCTCCATGTACAGATTAATGTAGACAAGTTCCTGATAAGAACGGGATAGGTGAGCTGCTTTGACTTTTTCATGAGCCTGACACTGTTTAATGAATGTTGTTGTGGCTCATTAGCTTGTTGCTTGTTGGCAGATCTTCCCTCTGATTCTCTGAACATGTGTAAGACATCATCCTCTGTAAACAAACCCACTGCTTGTTTTTGATGTTTAAGCCCACATTTGAATTAAATGGGCGTATTTTTTAAGTATGAAAACAGGGTTTGATTTATTTCTCTGAAGGCCATTTTTTCTTGTTTTCTGTGAAAACTCACACAGGGAAGCTCAGGAGTTTGTAGAAAAGTTTGAAGGAGCCCTCGGTAAAGGAAAAGGCAGAAAGCTCTACGCGTTTAAGGTCATGATGACCAAGGTAATAAGCTCGTTTACATTCATGATTGTCTTTAATAAGCATTTTATTTACTTATTTACTTATTCATTTCAAACTTGTTTATCAGTGCTGTGATGAGCGTGCATATTTTGTCTCCTCACAGAAATTTATCAAGTTTAAACGGGATTTTGAGAACTTCAAAACAGCTTGTATTCCTTGGGAGAGGAAGATAAAGGAAGTGGAAAGTAGGTAAAAATGAAAAATGGATATTCTAGAAACAAGAAGAACTCTGATTTTCTAGATGAATAAAGTTCTTTATTTACTTAAAGGTCACTTTGGGTCATCCGTGGCATCCTACTTCCTTTTTCTGAGGTGGATGTATGGTCTGAATCTGATTCTATTTGGGCTAATGTTTGGCCTGGTGATTCTCCCTGAGGTGCCGTTCTTCTCCAACAATCTAAAAGAGCATGTGCAACATTGTCTGGAAGTATGAGTTTCTCATCTTCAACCCTCTTGTTTGTGCTCAGGTCATGATGGGTCTTCCATATGGCTCTATTCCGAGGAAAACTGTGCCTAGAAATGAGCAGCCGACAGCCATGGACTACTCCGTGCTCTTTGATTTTGGTGTGAGGGTCTCAGCTTCAAAAGAACAACAACTTCATCAATAAAAAATATGTTTTTTTTTTCCTTTCTGCTTTTGTGTATATGAAAATGCTACCACATTGTCATTGTACACAGATTTTGAACTCTACTTTCAGTTTAATTTACTACCATGAACCATAATCTTACTCATGTGTGTGTTTCTGTTTGTAAACAGGGATATGTTAAATATTCCTTTATGTTCTATGGGTACTACAACAATGAGCGAACTATCGGGGTGCTGAAGTACAGGCTCCCTCTGTCATACCTGCTTACTGGGGTTGGAATATTTGGATACAGCCTGATGGTTGTCATTAGAATGTATGCGCTAAACACAAAAGCAGACTGTTAATGTGCATTTCATCAGGATGTTGACAACTGTTTGTTTTCTAAAGGATGGCTCGTAACTCAAATGAAGGGGGAGATGGTGGAGATGAAGGACAATTCACCTTCAGCTGGAAGATGTTCACCAGCTGGGATTTCCTGATAGGAAACCCAGAGACTGCGGACAATAAATATGCCTCCATCACTACAAGCTTCAAGGTTAGCAAAATGTGTATGCGTTTGTGTATTTTTGTTGGATGATGACCGTGGAGCCTGTAAAGATATCAGATGTCCTTCTGGTTTTTGTGGATATTTGAAAAATGGCACATCTCTGAAAAGTGTTTGATTTTAAACTTCTCAAAAACAGTTATTTCCATGAATGGCAAGACCAACAGAGTACCGAGCAAAACAGTCATAAATGGAGAACATGGATCTGGTTGTTAAAACAGAGTTGAGCCAACACTCTGGTGTTTTCTGCTCATTTCTTGGATTAAACTCTGCTTTGTAAATCCACTTTTCTGATAGTTTAGGTCAAATAAGGTCATAATTGGATTTAAAAAAAAAAAAAAAAAGGAACATTTTAGCATCCAAAAAGTGATGGTTGCATCTTCTTTCTTATCAGCGGGTATTGTTTATTGATTAAGACTGCATCAAAAAATCTCCTCAGTCTGTATTTGTTTTGTCCATTTGTAGCCATTATTTCAGCTTTAATGATATCCAGGTTTGTTTTACACAGGAGAGCTTAAATAAAAAAAATTCAGTTAAAATAAAGCAGAAAATACCATAACTTTTCATGTATTGGACTGTCTTGCTCATAGGTTACTCTTAGTTAGCTGGAATATTATTTTTGCCGCTACAGTGACACATAATTTTTAGGATATGATCTGTTCAGATTCTGAACTTTATTGTTTATTAACACACTCTGTTTCAGCTTTGTCCCCCAAAAAGACAGAAAAACAGAACAATCCATTTCTTTCTTTTCAAAATAAGTCTGCAAATAACGCTAAAAAATGCAATGAAATCCACACTTTTAGATCATGAGACATTTCTACTATTTTACAATATTATTTATCCACTTTAAAAAAATCTGTAGGAGTCTATTGTGGATGAACAAGAGAACCAGAAAGACGAAAATATACATCTTCGACGTTTCTTGCGAGTCCTGGCAAACCTCTTGATTCTGTGTTGCCTTGGTGGCAGCGGATATCTAATCTATTTTGTGGTGAAACGGTCCCAGGACTTTGCAAAGTTGGATCCAAAATCTCTGACCTGGTTTCAAAAAAATGAGGTAGGTTGACTTCTGAACACTTCTGTGAAGATATTTTTGTTGAACATGTCATAAATATTTAAATGTTGGGCAAAAGAGCATTTCTGATACAACCTGCAATTCTACAAGTTGTATCACTTTAAAGGATGGGACGGCTGTAATGTTTATCACAGGAACATTTCAACTGTCCGAGACAGAATGTAAATAATCCAGGGAATCACAGTGCATGATTTTAAATAATTCACTTGTAGAATAGTGCAGAAAATAAGTATTTGGTCAATAACAAAAGTTCACCTCAATAACTAACTCTGGTTAGCAAGGACAGAGGTCAAAGGTTTTTTGTAGGCCTGCCGGTTTCCACTCACAGGAGCTGCAGTTTCTTCCATGCAGGGGATGTAGCTGAGTGACAAATATTTTTCTGCCCCACTGTAATTGCCAATATTTTTTTTTATTTCTTGAAGGAAGTTAATGTTTTTGGAAGCAAAATTTTCTTAAAGCTTTTGGAAAAAAATGAATCTAAAATCATTAAACATGATATCTTATTGAAAGAATTATCATGCAAATAACTTTTATAAAAGAAAGTTGTCAAAGAAAAGATATAAGAAAATATAAACTGTAACTCCTCTTGTTCATTTGATCAGGTGGAGTTTGTGATGTCTCTGCTGGGACTGGTGTGTCCCCCTTTGTTTGAAACAATCGCAGAGTTGGAAGATTATCATCCTCGAATTGCTCTGAAGTGGCAGCTTGTGAGGATCTTTGCCCTTTTCCTCGGAAATCTGTACACATTCCTGTTTGCCCTCTTTGATGAGGTTAATGCCAAGGTATGCCAGACAGACAACAAAAAAATCTATTTTCAAAAGAAGTAAAGTTTTATTCAAAGTTTATTATAAAATAATCCTTACATTTTTGATGTCACACAAATACATATTTTTAAACAATTTAGAAAATATTCATTTATATATTAAAAACTCTGAGACTTTACCTTGAGACTTATGAAGGTTTGATCTTTCTAATCACAATCAGTTAAAAGTTTTCCAAAGTAGATGACCTCTTTAGAACATAACTGAACCACTGAACATTAGACATTGACTCACTGAGATGACTTTGAACATTTAAGTATGAGTTCTGACAACTTAGCAAAAAATTGACATGAATGTGTGCCATGAAAAGCTGTAAACATACAGAAATTATTGTGAAAAGAATGTTTACAGGCAGTGATGCAGTTCTATTTGACTTTGGGTTATTGGGTGTAATTGGTGTTAAACAAATTGGCTTTAGATTTAAGTTTTTTTTCTTACTTTTCTCTTACTTTGTCCTAGTCCTGTTGGAATTCATGTCATCTGTGTTTGAGAAGCAGTTAATTGTTTGTTAGTTACTTAAAAATAGGCATGGTTTAATAATCATTTTCTAAACAACTGCAATTGAATAGATAGATCAATGAAAGAAAGAGTTTTCAGAAAATACTGTTGTTTAGTATTGTTTAAAGTGAGGCAAATAAGTATTTGAACACCCTGTAATTTGGCAAGTTCTCCTACTTAGAAAGGGGTCTAAAATTTTCATCTTAGGTGCATGTTCACTGTGAGAGACATAATCTAAAAAATGATCTTAAAATCACATTGCATGATTTTTTTCTTTAAATTATGTATTTGTATGCTACTGCTGCAAATAAGTGTTTGAATACCTGAGAAAATCAACGTTAATAATTGGAACAGTAACCTTTGTTTGCATTTACACAGTTCAGACATTTCCTGTAGTTTTTCACAAGGTTTGCACACCGCAGGAAGGATTTTGGCCCACTCCTCCACACAGATCTTCTCTAGATCAGACAGGTTTCTGGACTGTCGCTGAGAAACACGGAGTTTGAGCTCCCTGATTGTATGCTCCCTTACTGATTGTATGGGGAGGACAGGTATCTTTATGCAGATAATGACCTTAAACAGGTGCTTCTAATTTAGGATACTGAGTTGAGTGGAGATTGACGATTAGAAAGTGGACTAAGATCTTTGTGGGTCAGAATTCCAGATGATAGACAGGTGTTTAAATACTTTTTGCAGCAGTAGCATACAACATTTTTTTTAAAGTCCTGTAATTTGATGTCCAGATTTTTTTTTATTGGATTATGTCTCTCACAGTGGACATGCACCTAAAATGAAAATGGTAAATTTCACAATTTCTAAATGGGAGAACTTGCTAAATCACAAGATGTTCAAATACTTATTTGCCTCACTGTTTGTAAATCAATTATATTTATATTCTTCTATACAAGCATGCTGCTTATGAAGTAGGTAAAATAGTCTCTTTGTTCTTTGTTGTAGGTGCAAGATGAGAAGGCGGTAAAAAATGCCACTGAATGGGCTTTTCATGAGTACTATGCCAACTACAGCTCCTTCTATAACACAACAAATGTGCCTCCTCTCAACATCCATCCAGCTGATGTGGTGCGAGGACCCTGCTGGGAGACAGCAGTCGGAATAGTCTGTGGCAAAATTATGAATCAAAGACTTGTTTTGAAAGAAGAATTACTTTTGGTCTGAATTGTCAAGAATGAGACTCTAATTTGCTTATTTAGTTTGTTTTTCGTGTGCTTTTTTCCCTGTCCTTTAGGAGTTTGTAAAGCTGACAGTGTCAGATGTGCAGGTTACCTTTTTGACTATTTTGATTGGGGACTTTGCGCGAGCTGTAATTGTCCGCTTTCTTAACTACTGCTGGTGTTGGGACCTGGAAGCTGGATTTGTGAGTACAAAGACCTAATGTAGTGTGTGCGTGCCACGTTTTTCCATGCATCCATTATGCATGTTATTTTATTTATTTATTTTTTGAGTGTGAAAAGAAAAATGTGTAATTTTATGATATAATCAGTCCTCACTTATGCGTTTAGGAATCTCCAGCTGGTATCTGTATCCATGTTGCTAAACCTAAACTCCACCCAGTTTTGTTAGTGTAGTAAACAATAATATGGAATTGTTTTTCCATTATGTAACTCACCTATCAGGCACCATGTAGGAACAGCATAACAAGATCCAGATCAACCTGATATCAAACCCTGAAGGAAACCATAGGAGATGAGAACTTTAATTACAGGAGCACAAAGAGTGCAAGGTGTATTGATTGCTGCTTAATAATACAGTGGAACATGTTAATAATACTGTTGTGTGTATTTTAGCCTTCCTATGCAGAGTTTGACATCAGTGAAAATGTGCTTGGAGTTGTCTTCAATCAAGGAATGATATGGTGAATGAACATAAACTTGTTATTTTTCTTTTAATCTGTTTTTACACTGAAAGTCAATGCAATGCGCAAAGGCAGGCTTAGCGCTTAAATTAAGATAAAAATAATAAGCTAAAGACCCACTCCAGTCATCATTTGATCTATTTTAGAAGCAGTTTTAAAAAAAATAAATAATTATGCCGTATTCAGGCAAAATAAAAAAAACTATGCTGTTTCCTAGGATGGAGTTATTTAGAAACTCGCCTCTGAGTTGTGGGTGGGACTATTGCTTGCCACAGAGTTAGCCTGCTTTGTCACCCATCATCCTAAATCATCAACCTAACATTACCGGTGCAACAAAAATGGCGAGCAATATCAGAGCTATCCAGCTGTACAGTTTTGAGACAGATGCCAGCGACTCAGAAATGCAATTAAAGCTTTATTTTTTTAATATACTATCTGTCCTGTATGAGAAAAACATCATAAGAATGTGAAAAACCAAAACCATGATTTTTAATAATGTGCGTCTTTAAAAAAAAAAAAGCATCTGAAATTAGCAGATGATAAAGAAATGCGTTCACTTCTTCTGCTGTCATCTTTAGGATGGGGGTGTTTTATGCTCCTGGCCTCATGGGTGTGAATGTGCTACGCCTCCTGACATCTATGTACTTCCAGTGCTGGGCAGTGATGTCCTCTAACGTTCCTCACGAGCGAGTTTTTAAGGCCTCGCGGTCCAACAACTTCTACATGGCCTTGCTGCTGCTGGTGCTGTTCCTCAGTTTGCTTCCTGTTGTCTACTCAATCATGACCCTGCCTCCATCATTTGACTGTGGACCATTCAGGTCAGTAGATCAGAGTGGGAACACAAAGAAACTCAAATATGAAACATCTTCATAGAATTAAAACTGTTGAGACTCTTCTGACAGTAAATAAGAATTTAGAATTGCTCATTACAAGTTTTACAGTACATGCTATGTTACGTATTTAGCTGAGTCACATCGGGTCGGGTAACATCCAGGTTAATGAGGCGTTCAGGAGCCAAGACATCCTGATGGATAGTAGGATAGCAGAACAAGGCACACCAGGCAACACCTGTCACTCACACTGACATCAAAACTGATAAGTTTCATGTTCTAAATTTAGAAAGTGACAACTGCTTTCACAACACCAGTGTTGTGTAACAGAGGAACCAGGACTACAAGTCCAAGAAATCACCATAATTTTCCATTGGAGTTTGAGTTCCAAGTCCCAATGAGCCTTTCACTGTTCACTGCAAACCTGTCAAGGAAGATAGACAGCAAAGAGGACACTCTATCTAGATTAATTGTTGCATTTTAAAATTTTGGTAAACTTGATTCATTTATTTTAAAGTTCTTGTTATGATTATAAATAAATAAATAAAAATTATAACGTTTTTTTTTAAATTTACTGTCTATCATCTTGGGCTGCACGGTGGCGCAGTGGTTAGCGCTCCTGCCTCACAGCAAGAAGGTTCCCGGTTCAAGTCCTGGCTGGGGGACCTTTCTGTGTGGAGTTTGCATGTTCTCCCCGTGCATGCGTGGGTTTTCTCCGGGTACTCCGGCTTCCTCCCACCGTCCAAAAACATGCTTCACAGGTTAATTGGTTACTTTAAATTGTCCCTAGGTGTGGATGTGGGTGTGCATGGGTGTGTGATTGTGGCCCCTGCGACAGACTGGCGACCAGTCCAGGGGTGTACCCTGCCTTCGCCCATGAGTAGCCGGGTTAGGCTCCGGCAGCCCCGTGACCCCGAAAGGGATAAAGCAGATTGGAGAATGAATGAATGAATGTCTATCATCTTAACAAAACACTTGTTGTACGATCTTTTTTTTTTTACCAGTGGGCAGGACAGGATGTTTGATGTGGTTTTTGAAACGATCAACCAGGATCTACCTGCTTTCATAGGGAACATTTTAACCTATGCAAGTAACCCTGGACTCATTACGCCTGCAATCCTCTTAATGGTGTAAGTACCATTTTAAAAAAGTTGAAGTATTTGCATTTGGAGATGTTCAAGAAGTATTTCTTATTGTTTCAAACGATTGGGTGTTGTCTCCTTCACACACAGAGGCATTCCTAAATTCATCCACAGGTTTCTAAACTAAACATGACAGTTTATGCTTTTTCTGCAGGTTGGCCATCTACTATCTAAACACGGTGTCAAAGGGATACCAGCAAGCAAACACTGATCTGAAAAAAAAGATGCAAATGGCTAGTTTAAGAGTTATAGTTGGCATTCTTCACATTTTACATATTTCCTGCTTTATTTAATAAACACAGGGCTTTGTGGTTTACTGGTTTATTTTTTCAGGCACGAGATGAAGAGAAGAACCGCAGAAACAACAAGGACAGCACCAATCAAATGATGAAGGACTTGGAGGACCTGTTACCAGACAAATCTCTCAGTAAACCTCAAGTTGAGGAGAAACCTCCTTCTGGTAAACTCACATTGGTGCTCACATAGAACAGTTGACGGGACATTAAAACACTGTTGGTAAAATGTGCTTCCAATTCTTTCTGTAATTTCTGTAGGTTATAACCAGATTTCAACTTAAACCTGCTTTGTTTTCTGTCTTCTCAGATGCCGTTCTTGAAAAGGGCAGCAAGTCTACTAAAATGAAACCAGGAACAGCAGGTGTGAATCTGCACAAGGAGGTGTCCCTGGCTTCACCAAACCCCAGAGGGCCAGTGAGTCGTGGTCCTAGCCCTAGAGCGGGGCCTCCTGGGCATGCCATGGGGCCTCAGCCTGGGCCTGACAGAGGTAGAGGTCGAGGAGCCCCCCCAAGAAGACAGTAAAATCCAGCAGCACTTCACTCTGAATGACAGGTGTCTGTTAGTGTGACTGCTACAGTCACAGCCATAGAAAGATGGACGTGTCAATGGAAGAATTTAGACATTAATTATTTAAAATGTAGATAAACAAGACATTTGAAGATGTTTATGAATTTTGTTTTTTGAGCAAAACCTCTTGCTAATCTCATTACCATGTTGTAGATGTATGGTCATTAAATATGAAGAGGAAAATCTGAGGTTTTTTTCTGTCTCTGTGAATGGCTTCCAGCACTCACTAGTCAACCTACTTATGGCATACCACCAATGTGTCTATGCAGGTTTAAAAAGAAGTGTTGCAGAGAATCAAAACTACAAATTAAGAAGTTAAAGAAGTTCACTTAATAATCGTAGAATTCCACCTACATGAAGTTACTCATTGATATTTTTAACTACTGACACCAGGCTGAATGGTGTCAGTAGTTATCGCTCTCATCTCACAGCAAGAAGGCCTTGGCTCAAATCACAGCTGATTCCTTTCTGTGTGGAGTTCTCATGTTCTCCCCCTGCATGCATCTTCTCCAGGGACTCTGGCTTCTTCCCAGAGTCCAAAAACAGGCTTCATGGGTTAATTCATATCTCTAAATTGTCATTAGGAGTGCATGCAAGTGTGTGGGAGAGCAAAATTAGAAGTAAAACAGGATAAATGGTATCAACATTTTCCCAGTAATTGGTGATATGATGCTGTGATTCTTGGCTACAAAGACAGCTTTGCAATCAGACTGTGTCATTTCTTTATTATTTATTAAAATAATATTCCTAAAAGGGTTACAATCAGTCTGTTTAGGTCAGAAAAATGTGGACTACCAGGTCAAATAATAGACAGAAAAAGAGAGAAATATGAAATGTTCAGAAAAGCAATTGTTGCGACCAAATTTAGCGCTTGATAGGCCTATAAAGAAACTATCAAACCAAATTGATATAAAACTAAGCATTAACCCTTCAACAACCACACCAAAAAAACAAATCTCTCCCTATAACCAGTGAAAGGGTGAGACAAAGTGAAGGCTCTGTCGGGTCCACCACTCAGCTAAAATCTTTTTAACTCACATTAAACTAAAACAACAGCTGAACAATTTAATCTCTCCACAATTTTCAGTAATAATAATTTTAAAAAGCTATAAACATCAAAGAATATTATGAAACAGAAGTTAAATAAGTTTTTGATATAGCATCTGATTATTTGACATGG
>BSAI01000189.1:8939930-9004782 GCA_036245035.1 Adrianichthys oophorus | reverse complement strand
TGTGTGTGTGTGTGTGTGTGTGTGTGTGTGTGTGTATAAGAAAAAAAACAACAACAAAACACATTTTTACTGGTTTTGTCAAATTAAAACACATTTTTAATAAGTTGCAGTTAAGTCAACAAATAGCCTAATTTGTTTGGACTGTCATGTTGTGTAAGAAGGTGTGAAAATTAATGAAAAACGAGAGTTTTGCATTGGGGTCATGTGAATGGTTGTGCGCCTCCTAGTGGCCAACAGCAGAGTCTGCAGGGACGCACAGCAGTTCCAGAGAAGGACGTCCCCTCTGTGAGCGCATTTAAACCTCCACGAAAACTTTCTGAGAACTTCTGCCTCTGCTCTAGTTTTTCCTGGGGTCCGTGGTTTTATTTTCCAGCGGTGGTGAGCTTGTTTGTTTGTTTGTTGATTGAGGGAGTGGAAACAGCCTGTCCTTCTGATCCCGCAAGAAAACGCCTCTTCCTCCATGACTGCTTTTGTAAATTCAGATTAGTTGGAGGAGCAGATATTATGTGAAAACGGAAACGTGGCTTTGTCTGGAGTTTGCTCCTACTTTTTGTGACCAAAGTCCTGGATGGCTCATTTCACAGACATATTTTAACTTTCAGCCTAAAGTTTCTCCTCTTTCTTTTGAACAGGAGTTGCCACCATGCTGTCTGGGACCCTCCCCACCACAGAAAGCCTTTCTGCGTCTTTATCCAGTGTCACTGTTGTCCTGTTTCTCATTGCTCTTGGCTTGATGGCCATCAAAGTTCAGAAGAGCCGTAGATCTTCCTGCAGTGTGCAAGATGACTCCCACCTGGACCTCACAGCGTTCCCCTCTCCTCCTGGCCCCACACCGTGGCCCATTGTTGGAAACCTGTTCCAGATGGGGAACCAAATGCATCTTTCTTTAACACTCTTAAGGGTCAAGTATGGAGATGTTTTTAAGGTATATTTAAAGTTTGTGTTTTTATATTTACACTACTCACAATAACTTAGGGATGTTGTTATTTACATGAGTACTTTTCCTGTTTGAATGAAATATGTTAAAATTCTCTTTGATATTACTAACAATGAATGAGAAGAAACACCATTTTAATCAAAAACTAAGACAATGATTAAGAAAGACCAGAATAACAAAAATTGACCATGCCAATCGTGGGTATTTCCACCATTAATAAAAAAAGCCAGGGCTGCTATTAGAAGATGTACAGCACATCCATGGAGATTTTTAAATATCCTGAACTTACTGTGAGTAGTTTCCCTTTTAGATCCAAATACCATTGAGGAGTTTTTATATGTGGGTGTTTGCTTTCCCTTTTTCTCAGTTGCGTCTGGGTTCATTACCTGTTGTTGTACTCAGTGGGTACAACACCATCAGACAAGCACTGCTCCGTCAGGGAGAGGACTTCGCTGGTCGGCCTGAGCTCTTCACCTTTTCTGCAGTAGCTGATGGGACCAGCATGACTTTCAGCGAGAAGTACGGGCCTGCGTGGCTGCTCCATAAGAAGTTGTGTAAGAACGCTTTAAGATCTTTCTCCCAAGCGGAGCCTAGAGTATCCGGGGCCACCTGCCTCCTGGAGGAGCATGTGTGTGCTGAGGCTGCTGAGTTGTTAGAGATGATTCAGGAACAAGCTGCGAAAGCAGAGTCTGACTCTGAGATGACAGAGGGGGCATCTCAAGCTGTAGACCCAGTGAAGCCACTGGTGACCTCAGTGGCAAACATTGTGTGTGCCCTGTGCTTTGGAAAAAGGTACGACCACAATGACAAAGAGTTTCTCACGATTGTCAACATCAACAACGAGGTCTTAAAGCTCTTTGGCGCAGGGAACTTGGCTGACTTCTTCCCTGTCTTCCGCTACTTTCCGAGCTTATCTCTGAGAGAGCTGGTCCAGTACATTCGCAGGATGAATGGATTCATGGAGCGCAGGATAGAGGAACACATGCACTCCTTTGATAAGGTAAAAAAGCCTGCAGCCACAAGTTCAGATAGAATTTGGAAAGTTACCCAAAGTGATTTGACTTTTCTGCAAATTGGATCCAGATTTTAATTTTGCTCCTCTGACTGAGGCAGTTTTATTTCATAAAGAGAATTTGACCAAAACTTTGACAATTTTTTACAACTATTAGTTCTTTTTATTCTTATAAATTTCTTGTTCCACTCACTGCATAGCTGCCATAACATGCAGATCATTTTCATCCCAGTGTAACGTTGTGGATGGCGTGACTGGAAGTCTTGTTTTTTTTGGGATTTGTCCCACTCATGTGCTTTGCTGCTATTGAATCTGGCATTGCAGTCCTACAGTAGCAGTTAGGGGTAAGGCTGTGGCCAACAAAAATAAACTGGGAACAAAGACGTTCCCGGGGATAGACTTTTGTTCTTGTGCAGAGTGGCTAAACCGTTCGCATGCACCCTAATTAGAAATTAGCAATTTAGTGGGAGACGCGTGTCCTTCCATTAAAGTTTCTTTCCCATTTTATTTGTAATGTTTGCATGCATATTTCAAATAAGTGTAGAGATGACAAAAAAATAATGTTGCATTTTACATTCTGTTTTTTTGTGTGACTGCAGAATTGCATCCGGGACATAACAGATGCTTTGATTGCTCTTTGTGAGGGCAGAGAAAAGTCTAAGGAGATGAGTCTGCTCTCCGACGCTCAGATCATTCACACCGTCATAGACATCTTCGGTGCAGGTTAGACAAAAACAATTATATCATTATGATAGAGAGAGATGCCTTATTATCAACAGCAATCGTTTTTGTTTGTGCTCTGAAGGGTTTGACACCATCATTGCCGGGTTACAGTGGAGCCTCCTCTATCTCATTAAGTTTCCTGACATCCAGCGGAGAATCCATCAGGAGATAGGTGCCGGTTTATGTGTTTATGTGACAAATCCCTGTTGTGAATATGTTGTTATCTGCACTCTGTTATCTTTTCATTTGTTTGGAAGAGTCAGGCAGATGGTTAGCTCACCACCGTGTTCACTGTCAACAAAGAATTACTGGATCCTATTAAAATAGAAAGAACGCACTCCCCCAAAGTCAAACTCGTGAATGGACCTGGACTGGTCTCCAGTCTGTGTCAGAGCAGTAAAAAGTAACTTCAAGGATAATTTCATCAAGGCAAGTATTTAGATGAAACTTTTAATATTCCTCTTAAAGCTTCCTGGAGATTACTTGAGATTTATTTCAATTTATCTGACATTAGTTGTGGTGCAGAGTGTTTTGAACTCAAAATGGCACCAAAAATGTTGCTAATCAAGCTAATACTACAGTAGTCTACTCTTTAAAGACATTTTTTGTTTGTGTCAGAGGGAAGAATGGCCGCAATGGTAACTTTTTAGATGTGTCAAAAACGTTGCTGTGGACAGTAGCAAATTAGATTTCAGTTTATTGACTGGGAAGTGCGATTCTGAGCTCATTATTGAAAAATTCAAATAAAATGAACATAATAAAACACTATCAACCTCCACAGAACTGTGTGGTATTTTAAGGCACACCAGGAAATAAATCAATTCATTGAATATAATAATTGAGTCTTGTCAGATTGAGTTATTACTCTTGTAAGGTATTTTGCTCTTGTTCTTGGCTTCATTTCCATGTTTTTTGGCAGTAAGTGAAAATAAGTGGGACTCAGAAACTTTCTCTGTGAACAGTACATTGGTTGTTTGCTTCTGTAGGTTTTAATTTATTTATTTACAAATGAGGGCGGCGTTCCTTCTTGAGGTCGATATTGGCACGTTATATAAAGGCTTGAGTGTTTGAAGGATTCACTTACTTTTTATGAAAGCCACAATGAACTTGCTTACTTACTTTAAATAAAGCAATAAAATACTCTATATACAGTAGCAAGCCTATGACTCAGCAAATGGAAACAGATATGAACAGTACATGCGGCCGGGTCAATGTGGTGCCTGCAGTTTCTAACAATGGACAACCTAAGTACCCTTTCCTGAACAGACAGAATCTGACAGCCAGAGAACCCACAAAGGATTGGTCCAATTTGCTGACGCCAGACTCACTTTTGAAGCTGGCTGACAGAACTGGTGTTGTCTGTTCTGAAGTAGTTTGCTGTGTCACGGGAGTGGGGGTGCGAAGAGGACACAGGAAAAATCAGGAGAGCGTTCCAGAGAGACACAAAGGTGGAAACACGCAAGGGACTGAAAGCATAGTTTAGCAACTTGTCCAGAAGAATTGTAAGAGCAAATTAGCAAAGGAGTTGCAGGAAAACACACAAACTTTATTTTCTTTGGGAAATGTATTTTGACGAGGAAATACTAAGATGTGGTTACAGTTTGTCGAAACCACTGCTGTGTTTGTCCGTAGGCTGCTTTACTTAACTGTCTGAGGCGCTGTTCTGAAATCTGCTGCTGTGGTTGTTTTGCAACAATAGGTCTACATCTGTTAGAGATTACGGGATTCCCACAGGGAAGGATGAATTTCAGTTATCCTGGCATATAAACACGTGAACATGCAGAAGTAAAGCATGTCCAGTATGCAAAGCTCTTGGCTTTGATTTCAGATGTCAAATTACAACACTGAAAAAAAAAGAAAAGTGTACTGTAAGTAGTTGAAGAAATAATTTTTCTAGAGATTATTTTAAAGGAATATTTCAATCAAAACTAAAAGACAAACTCTGTTTTACATATTTTTAAAGAATGTAAATAAATGCTTGTATTTAAAATGGGTGTTGACTTCCTTTTTTTCAGACGAACACATTGGCACAGCAAGAATGCCTAGTTTTTCTGATAAACTCAAGATGCCTTTTACTGAAGCCTTCATCTACGAGGTGTTTCGTCACGCTGCGTATGTCCCTTTCACCATACCTCATTGGTATGACCTGCATGTTTTTTTTTAAACATAATTTTTGGATCATTAGTTATGTTTAAAACTTACTGATTATTGTCTTTTTAATCTAAAGCATCACAAGACACACAACCCTGAATGGCTACTTCATTCCCAAAGACACTTGTGTTTTCATCAACCAGTATCAAGTCAATCGTGATATGTGAGTGACCACAAGCTCTGTTCATGCTTTTATTGTGCCGGGTTCTATAGTTGTTGAGTTTATTAAGACTTGTTGGTATTTTGTCTGTCTGTCTGTCTCTCTAAAAACAGAGATCTTTGGGGTGATCCGAACCAATTCCGCCCCGACCGCTTCTTGGGTCATTCCGGTCAACTTAACAAGGAGCTGACGGAGAAGGTACTAATCTTTGGAATGGGAAAGAGACGCTGCCTTGGTGATGGATTTGCCCGTTTGGAAATGTTTGTCTTTCTTGCCACTCTGCTCCACGGGCTGCGCATAGAAAATGTTCCAGGCCAAGAGCTGGATCTCAGCACCGATTTTGGTCTAACCATGAAACCCCACCTATACAAAATTATAGTCTCCTCCAGATTTTAGACCAGATTGGCAGAAATGTAGTTTGCTGAAGCATAGTCGATATGCTGCAGTTTTCTTTATTTGGTGAAAACTCTAATGTAAAGGAAAACATTGTAACTGATAAGTGATTTTCTGACCATCTTCTTTGTAAGTCTTCCAAAGTGTCTGACTTTGTACTTTTGGAAATTTCCTTTCAACCACATTGAAAATGAATGTAATCTGAGCACAGTTCCACATTTGAAACGTTTTTATGACAGGAGTCTCTGACATTGTCATCTTTATTGGCTTTCTTTTTCTCATCTGTTAGTACTCCTTTATAATCTAACTTGGGCATCTTTCTGTACACAACAAGTATGAAAGGATTTAGGATGTTCAGAAAACCCTGGCTTGGGCACAGTCATCTAAACAGTCATTAGATGGATCAGAGATGATGAGTTAATCAAACGCTGGTTGACTTTAAACTCCAAGCTTGATATCTTGATAGGTTTTGTATTTCAAACAACTGTTGAAGAAGTTGTTGCATAAAATGCAATCAGGAAAATATGCTATTGGTGTTGCATAATTGTACATTTTCCAAGCAGTTGCAGGCTATGCGTAGCTTTTCTGAAATGTTTAGTCTTTAGGTGATGTTAATGGTAATTGTTATTTTTTTTAAAATACAAATAAGATTAGATTTATTTTTATTCTTTCACTCCACCAACACTCATTCGTCCTCTTATTAAAGCTTCAAGTCACACACCGTTGAGCGAATTCACTATTTTTATTTGAGCTTCCCTCAAAGTTTCTAAGCTAACTCAATAAATATTGTCATTTGATAAGCTGCACCTTTAGAGAATGTAACTTTTATTTTGTCTTTGTCATTTACCGGCCCTGCACCCTCCTGAAGTTTTAAACGTTCAGTACTGTAAAGAAGGGCACTTAAACTGTAATGTACTAAATATAAAGACGGCAGATGTTAGATCCAGAAAGGGCTTACGCAGAACTACTTTAAAAAACATTAAACTTGTTCCAGTAGTGCTCTTTAAAACTGCATTTCAGACAGAGGTGTTTCACCTGGTGTCATCCAAGGATTTAATTTAGCAGCTGTTGAGTAATTCCAAGCCTTATTAAGACAATAGAATTGAATTTCTATAATACTTTAAATATACCGAGGCAATTCACTGTGTACAGTACAGAGATGCAAAAGCTTTTGCAGCATACAGAAAAGTTAAATGAACATAAAATACAATAAAAATGAGTGTAACATTAAAACAAGGAGACCTGAGTCTGGTCATAAATAGTTTTAAAGTTGAGGAACATTTAAGCTCATTAGGAATCTGGTTCCATCATAGCAAGTTGTAACTTGCAACATCAGCATCTTTGGTTACCAGATCCTGTGTTCAATAATGTGGGTTCCTTTACCCACTAAACCACATAAAGTCTTTTAGCATCTTTTACCTCCTCCCAAAATAACTGATGTCAGCAAGACTTTTAGTAATTTAATTGTTGGCATTTGTGCAAAATATATTGGTTCAGTATTACCTGATGTTTTTCTTTTTTTTGCAAAATGTTGTAGTAAAGTTTTGAAGATTTTTGTAATTTTCGCTTCATTGTGCTTTCTTAACCATCACATATATTCAGGTAGCCTATATTGTTTTTATATATATGTCAAATCTGTCAACAATTTTTTATAGAACTAATTTTGAATGTTTGAATTTTGAATGTTCATGTAAGACTTCCATCATCTCATAACGCATATTTTTATGATACTGTCAAAAATTAAAACTGAATCAAAAGATGAAACAATAAAAGTTAGCATAAAGTGTTTCTTTTATTATTCTTCTATGATAAAGTTTGTTCAGCAATAGTTTGTAAACGTTTTTTTTATATGCTCTGACATTTTATAGAAATTTTCTTGATTTACTTAGTGTTGTGCTCCCTGTTTCTTTTCTCAGTAGAAAATCTCATTCATCCATAATTCATCCTCTGCAAGGCTGTGACAGCTTCAGGTCAAGCATGAAGCAAGACAGAAAAAAAACATATAGTCTTTTCTTATAAGTCATCTTTTTTAACTATTGTAAAAGCATTCCCAGTGGTTCTTTTAATTTTGATTGTGATTTTTAACCAAAATCGAAAAACTTATGTTTTGTTCTCAGAAAGTTTCTGTTTACATAGTATCCTCCTACCTTACAGCCCCTCATAATCCAGCTTAATATTACAGGTATAACAAAAATGGCGAAGACGTTATCCAGCCGTACAGCTTTAAGCCAAATGCCAACTTTGAGCAAAAATGAGGAAAAACGAAGACGTACGTGGATCTATTTGTTTGCAAATCGATAGATCAGAATGGAGTGGAGCAAGGAGCTTGTGGCCTGCCGATTGTAGTTGCTACGTCACAACTGCAAGCTTTTCAAAACAGCATTTTTTTTCATCATCTCCTGATTCACAACGATTTAAATGAAGAAATATTCAGAAATGAAATTTCAAGCTTAATTTTCTTAAATAAATGTCCTCCATCATCAGGATAATGCCACAAAAACATGTTAAAAACATAAAAAAACAAAGTTTCATTTAAGTGGGTCTTTAATGATCAAATAAATTTGTAAATTTCTACTGTAGAATTTATATTACAGAAAAAAATTCAAACTATACCATCTATCCATTTTCTAAACTCGCTGTACTTGGTGGTCACAGAGTTGCTGGAGCCTATCCATCTACGGTAGAACAAATGCAGAGTGCACCCTGGACAGTTCATCAGTCCATCACAGGGCCAAAACAACCCATTTACTCTAAAATTACTTTTATCCATCTCTAGAATGCCAATCTGGGCTTTTTCCTTTCTTCCGAGCTGCTGGATATAGGCCATGGATGCTTGTACTTTCACCATGAACAATAGAAGTGCAGATTCACCCAGCAACTGATTTTCTATTTGCCACTTCTGTTATAGATGGGGCCTTGTGTGGGAGCCCAATTCTAAAGACTCATGCACGCAGCACCCATTGAGGAAGAGCAATCAAAGCTCTGTCAGCAACTTTCTCCATGAAATCAGGCCTCCATCCATGTGATCAAATTAAGCATTTGAATTGCTTTAAACAAAGTGATACCTGTTAAAGAAAATGTTCATTTAGTATAACAGAAAAAAATGCTTAACCTGGATGAATTACAGATGTTTACAAGCAGTTCAAACATCCCCCTCATCCACTGTTTGTCCAGATTTTAGCTTCATAATCACCTATCAGGAAAGACAGAAAACAACCAGAGGAGTCGGTGAGACATTTTTTAAACAAAATCCAGCAGACCACATTACTCAGAATCTAAAAAACCATAAATTCATATGTTTTCATGGTTCAAAGTGGTGTATACCTCCTTTAGTTGAGCAATTTCTTTGCTTTCTACATTTCGCTGAGCGTTGTTGGTTATAGCTTTCACTCTTGTTGCATAGCTGGGAAAATAAGCAGGATCAGACATCATTTACCAGGTTTTTTTCCCCTTTATAAAATATAAAAAGTTCATTTTTTTGGTCTGGTTTCTCACATAAGAGATGTGAGAGTCTCGTCTAGATTTGACTCTGAAGGGGAGATGTTGACGATCATCATGGTTTTTGCATTTCCACCTAAGGAGTCCTGCATCACCTGAGAAAAATACACAGGTAGTTCATCGTTTTTTGATCACTTTACACTTGCCAAAGACAGACAAGAAGAAAAATACTCAAAAAAAGCCTCTTTTTGTTTCATGACTACCTGTGTCAGCTTGCTGTTTCTGTAGGGCACATGAGGCAAATCAGCTGACAAGGCTGAGATCACATCACCGAGGGCACTCAGGGATTTATTGATAGAGTTTGCCTCCTGAAAAGCGTTAAAAGAAATAACATTTTTATTGGAATCCCATTGCACACACCACTTGTTGCTTTGGTTAAGGCAGAGGTCTGCAACCTGATGCTCTGAAGCTGCATGTGGCTCTTTTACCCCTCCAATGTGGTTCTCTGGTTAAAGAAAGTAAGCTTATTTTTTAAAACCACTGCTGACATTTCACCACTTACAACTGCATTTGCTGCATTGAGATAATCCTTTATGGTTCAAGGGTGTATTTTATTTTGAAAGAAAGTCAAATGAACTTATGTCAAAAGTATTTCCTAATTTGAAAAAAAAAAGACTATTTAGCTTTCTATGAATGCCAAAACCAATAGTTAATTTATATTTATAATAATAGTAACATTGACATAAATACGAATCCGTTTTTTATTTTTTAAAGAGTGAAGTAAGACTGTGGCTCCACATGAATGGCTCTTTAGGTCTTGAAGGTTGCAGACCCCAGGGTTAAGGCCTTCAATACTGTATGAGCAAACCTTGAGCTGATGATCTTTGGCACCGGTCTTTGCTGCTCTTTCACTGCCAGCCAGGTCTACAAGACTC
Source organism: Adrianichthys oophorus (assembly GCA_036245035.1). Classification (NCBI taxonomy): domain Eukaryota; kingdom Metazoa; phylum Chordata; class Actinopteri; order Beloniformes; family Adrianichthyidae; genus Adrianichthys; species Adrianichthys oophorus. The sequence continues at coordinate 8,995,033 of BSAI01000189.1, read as the reverse complement.
AGCTTTCCGGTGCTGACGCTGCCATTTGTGAGATTTCTGCTCTCCACCATGATGACAATAATGAGATGGGAGCGGGAACTCTCTACGTTCATCTCTTGTGAAAATACACAACATCTACAGTTAGAAAGATCGACTTGCAGATTTTTGTCTCAAGCAAGCCTACCTATCTGATTTTTATGGCGAGATCTTCTTCTTCCTGCAGCACACTCATATTAAACAGAAAGTCCAAGTAATGATGCATATAACCGCTGCACATCAACAACAATTAACAGGATCAGTCCAAACCATTTACCGGTAGCTTGTTTAAACTGGGTGACTTTGCTCAGTATGCAGAACTCACTGGTGGCAGAAATGTGCCGGTTGGCACAGGCCTGTTGGAACAAAGCGTAGAGCTCCTGGGCACTGGAAGCCTCCTTTGTCTCTGCTCCTTGAGCGAATACAACTCCCTTTCTGGTCCTTTTGATCTCCACTCGTCTAGCCTGGCTGCTGGGCTGAGTCTGTGCCTGGGCCTCGGCGGCTTGGCTAACAAAGAGGTCCTGCAGCCAGTCGTTGTACAGCTCCAGCATACAAGCTGAAACCTGGTTTAAGAAGAGTGTGAGAGGAGGAAAAGCAGGAATTTCTATCTCCTAAGTTTTTCTTTCTTACTCAATTTCAGGGGTTTTAATGTACTTTTTGCTACCTTAAACTCAAACTTAGAGCTGTTCTCACGAGTGATATCAAATATGGCATTGAAAGATCTGGGCATGATGCCGGGGTTTCTCTGATCTTTGTCCCCCACCATTGTGAAGGTCTTTCCTGAGCCTGTCTGCCCATAAGCAAAGATGCAGACATTGTAGCCATCGATGACCGACTGGATCAGCCTGTAAGAGGAAACAAGTTCCAAGCATTAAAACAGGGACTTGAGCTACAAGCACAATGCATCTGTTTTAATGTACATGCAGAATGTAATTTCTACAAATATTGTCTCCTGTGTTTGACTTTAATAGGGATGATCTGCTGTACCTGCTGGTGTCTTGAAACACCTCTTCCTGGGAAGCCTCAGCCCCAAACACCTGGTCAAACTGAAATTCTCTCAGGCCACGAGGCGTTTCCACAGAGACAGAGTAATCGTCTATTTTCTCCACAACAGAAGACCCGCCCTGCCCTGCCTCATTTCTGTTCATTGGGCGAAGTCGACAAAATACTCTAATTTTACCTAAATTGGAAATATTAAGTATTCATACAGTGTTAAAACAGCCCACATACAAATGCACGAATATGCTAAGTGTGTTGTAAAAGATGCCCTTTACCTTTCATGTCTTCAACCATGTTGTAATATTTTTTTCTTAGTGTTCTTTCCAAAGTGTAGTTCTCCACTATTTTCCTTTTATCTTCTTTTTCTTGTTTTAGCTTTAGACAAAACACGTAAAAACAGAGTTGTGAAGGTTTGACTGATTTTCATTTTTAGTCTTAAATGGGTTTGGTGGGAGATGCTGACCTGATCCTGCAGGAGAAGAAGCTGCTGTCCAATACTTTTCACTCCATCAGTGCCTTGTCCCAGGATGTCCTCCAGATCTAAGGTTTCACAATCTGAGGAGAGAGCAAATACTAACCAACGATGCAAATGCTAGATCAAAAGGCTGAATATGACACATCATGGAAAATATGAAATTGTTGGAATGTTTTTGAGGATCTTTCAAAATGTAAGTTACATCAAATGCATGATGTAAGTAGTTTGGAATTAACCATTTTATTTCAACCAAAGAACACAAAAACAACACAACAATATTTAGATATTTACCATTCACCATTGGACTCTCTCCTGATTTAATGCAATCTAAAGCTATTTTGTAGACTTCAAACTCCTTCACCGTCTCATGTAAGAAAGACAGGCGTGACTCACACGTGTCAGACCTGAAAATAAGAGAAAAAAAAACTTTCTGTCAGTAACTTTGACACCAAAAGAGGGCTCTTACTTTGAAAAGATTTAAAAACTGTTTCAAGACAAAAAGATGACACGCTTAAATTTGAAAACGGTGTTGTATATCGTCAGGGTCTTTCCTGTCAGTGCCGACTTCTTCATTATTGTGCAGATTCTCCAGTTTTTCTCTGGCGGCAGCCAAAGCAACCTTGTTGTTCTCAATCATTCCGTTCAGATGATCCCTGCTTTCTGCCACTGCACAACAGACTGCATGAGCCTATGAAGAAATGGTTTGAAATCTTCAGAGGAAGTCGTATAGATCACTTCTCCTGTGTGTGTGTGGGTGTGTTTAGCACCTTGTGAATGACAGCAGGAAGCAAAACACTGCAGGGTGGAGGTGGGATAGGAGGGATGGGGGTCTTCTCTGCCTCCAGCAGATCAGTAATCTCCTTCTCTCTTTGGTAAAGGCTCTCCTTCAGGCCCTCCAGGCGAGCATTGGCTCCCTCTAGTGGCTTTTCAGAGTCACTGCAACTCTGACCACAGATTCGAGTTAGAAAAAGATATTTAGGTCATTATTTCAGGCTATTTTATGTAATATTTTATGCTGTTCCTCCAAAAGATTAGATGTTCTTTAGTTAGTTGCTGTTTAAAGTGTTGCTATGGTAATTATGTCCAACCCACCAGGGTTTGTTGTTGTTCTGCAGCTCCTTTGTTCTCTAAGCTTTCATCTTCCTCTGTGGTTTCCAGCTGGGTCTCCTGTGATACCACTAACATTTCTTGAACCTTTACTATTTCTTCTCTTGCTGTTTTTAGCTCCTGCAGCACTGATATATGATGGCGTTACAAATATGAGATAATGTTTAACTTTACAGGCTTTCACAAAATAGCAAGTGCAGCTGGACTCACTGGAGGTCTGATGGCAGTGCAGGGTGTCCAGCTTGTTGGAGAACAACTCCAACATTTTGCTCTAAAAGAAAAGTAGATGTTAAACAAGCAAACTCTTTTTGACTTGGTTCCTTATTCTACTCAAAAATGACCACAAGAGTGTGCTCCAGTTCAGAGAATGGGACACACGGCTGTCTGACCTTTTCATTTTGCCACTTCAAGGCCTCCTCTTTGCTCCTACACCTCTCATCCCTCTGCGCCTCAAGCAGCTGCCCAATCTGTGCTGTCAAATTCTGCAAGAAGAAAACTAAAAGTGCATCACATGAAAGCTGGAGGGGAAAACGCTGGATAAAAAGCACAGAGAGCTGACTGTAAAACAAAAAGATCACGTGACCAGAAAAGGACTGACCGCCACTTTCCTCTCCCAGTCATGGTTCTTCTTCTCCATCTTCTCCTGGTAGATGTTCAGGATTCTTCGCAGAGTGTTTAACTTGTTCTGATAGTGAGATTTGACCTTCTGCAGAACCAGCTGCTGAAAGCACACACTCACAGTTTGAAAAACAGCCATGATGTAGTTTGCAGAAAGACACCTGTGGAGGTCTTTTTACCTGAGTCTCTTGCGTTCGGAAGTGGAAGCTGTCTTCCTGTTCTTGGATCTTTTCCAGGTGCTTCTTTTCCATTGCTGCCATGTCTTCGGCTATCTGTTTTTGTGTGTCATATCATAACAAATAGTTAAAGACAAATACAAGGATGACCACATGCCTTTGAGGCATTAGCAGCAGGGCAACCATGTGAGCACAGACAACACTCTTATGTTTGAATACATTCTTTTTGAACAACTGGAAAAGAGGCTTATTTTTTAAAACAGTTAGCATTCGCCATTTTATAATATAAAACATGAAAATTGTGCAGAGAAAACATCAACATTATTTTACCTCAGCAATGCAGAGTTGAGCTGACTCATAAGGGATGTAGATCTTCTCCGCTTTCATTACCTGATCATCGCTAACAGGCAACTGAGAGCTCGATGAGCCTAAATGAAGATAACAAGCAGCCAATAAACATTTAGACAGAAAATCCTCATTGATGGGGCTCTCAGGTTTGTCTTTGCACCATTGCAACTCACCTGTATTAGTGAGCCACTTTAATGTAGTCCTACATTACTCAAACATTTTATGTAAGGCTTTTGATTTTTCCATATTTTGTACTCCACTAGCTTCAGCAGACGGCCGTAGAAAACGTTTATTCAAAATCTTTAAAAATAAACACATTCCAAAACCTTTTATACCCTTAATCTCTTAAATAAAAAGTGTCAAATTTTGGCTAAGCTGTCTTGCTTGTTACCAATTATTTTAAGAGTTGTTTTCTGGAAAGCTTTCTAATTTGTTCCATATGGTCCTCCAGACATTTGGAGTCTCCAATAAACTAAGCCACAAATCAGGGAGAGTGATACAGGAAATGGTCTTTGATAAATATTATACTTCTATTTAAATCATGTAACCTTCATTCGTTAACTATTATCACATCACTTTTTGCTCCAATTAAACTGGACATCTCCTTCAGCCATGAAATATCTTTTTTTAGTTTGATATTTCATGGTGATCTCAAGCACCTCGGTTGACCTCTTGTCCGGTGTGTTTTCCCCGTTCAGCACTTATCCAACGTTTGAACGCAGACCACTTCCTCGTCCACTGAGTTTTGTGATAAACGGAAGCTTGAACAATAAAAAAAGAATGTTGATGAACAGCTAAAGTCATGAAAAAAGAAGGCAAATCCCACCTGTGAGTTAAACTGTGCTTAAGTCTAATTTAGCTTTATTTATAATGTATGATGTCTAAAAGTTCATGATCATTTTTAAGGTAGTGGTTGGGCTGGAAATGACCTCATCTGGCATTGAGTGAGATCGTAAAAAGTAAAAATATCAAGAACGCTGCCTTAAATGTAGATTACCCGGACCTTTATTTTGAAAGACAGGAAAACCACTCTAATCCTACTACTTGCAAATGTACTGCAAAAATGCTACTAACAATCATATCAGATCAAATCAAACTTTATTTGTAGAGCACTTTTTAGACAAAAGTAGTTCAAAGTGCTTCACATAAAAGTATTTTCCAAAAGTAAAAAATGAAAAAGCAAGACAAAAAAAGAAAAATTATAAAAACACACACCACCCCGACACACACATAAGTTAAATAAAACATAAAATGAGACACTAAGATTTTCCCCAAGTGGGGAAATTATGTAATATCTGGCCACATCAGTGAGCCCGTCACTCATGTTAAAACAAAAATGTAGAAAGAAAAAAATACATAAAAGTAAAACAGAAATTAGTAACTAGATAAATAAATGAATAAAAATAAAAAAATAAATTGTTAAAAGTGAATAAAAAAGATACATTCAAATAAGTAAAAAGAGAAGTAACATCTAAAATTTCAAACTAAAAGCTCGATTCAAAAGGTTGGTCTTGATCCCTCCTTTAAGAACATGAACACTCTCTGCAGCCCTGAGGCTCTGTGGGAGGTTGTTCTACAGGTGAGGTCCATAAAATCTGAACGAGGCTTCACCTTAAGGTTGAGTTCTAACTTTTGGAATAACCGAAAGGCCTGTAACAGTTCACGAGTTCATACTTAAATATCATATCAGATAGATGTGACAGCCCAAGACCGTAAAAGCATTTATAAACTTTTAAAAGAACTTTAAAATCAATTCTGATTTGCGCAGGGAGAAGAATAAATGAGCAGATTTTTCATATTTTCTTGTCACTGTAATTCATAAATTAATTTTATGATTTATCAATAATCAGGGAAGCTAAACATTTTTTTAAAAAGTAAAGACAACATATTTTTTATATTTTAAATCTATTTTCAAAGTGTTTCTAGTGGTCTCTTATTTGTTACTTTGCTATTTTCACTTTGTCATTTTCTAGGAGATTGTTTCTGCAGAGTGGCAGTATTCTTTCTGAAATTAGCCTCAGAGTCGTCTGCTCCTTATTCACAACAATTTTAAATACTCAGAAATGCGATTAATGTATTTCCATCACCAGTAAAATGCCCCAAACACATGTTAAAAATACCAAAAACCTAATTTTTATTGGAATGGATCTTTAATAAAATCCTTTAGTCACTAACTAGTTTTCTTTACATTGGTCATGAACAATCAATACATGGATGCATTCTTGAGTAAAACAAAACACACATTTTAGTTGTAACAATTTAGATTTTATTATTTTTCAGCCATATTTTACATTTGTGTGGAGTGATGTAATTTACATGTCTAAATTTAAACCCAACAGTCCTACTTTAATAATTGACAAAGGAGTTAGTCCCTGTTTATTTCCCTTATTAATTAGCTCCATCAGCAACCCGAGCATGATCTAAAAAATCTGACTGTTTTTTTCCACCGAATGGCCTCATTTAAAGATTTCATCACAAGTTTTTTCACTCATTCCCAGCCCCGGCCCATCCAACCCCTTCCCCATCCATGTTTCCTCACACAGGAATGTGGGTGTGCCGTCATGCTGTTACTTTCTTCCCAGAAACACCTTTTAGTAGAGAACAGAAATCACGTCAGGATTCAATGAGAAATGTAATGCAATGTGAAAAACAAACAAACAAAAAAGCGGCTCATCTGCTGCCTGAGTTTGATAGGAGACTGAAGGAAGAACTGAAAGGCAGAAACACGCAAAAGCTGCAAGAGTCCTTTGGTCTGACCTGTTGTGTTGTCTTCAGGCTGGCCAAATTTGCTGTGCCTCATTGGACATGGCCTCTTCTCCTTTAGCTCAGGTACACTACCAGGTAAATCCTCTGCCGCCTGTGCTGATGCTGGAATGTGAGCAGCCTGCATGGAGACCAAAGAGTCTTCGAGCCGGGAAGCCCCAACGGTTGTCTCCCATGCGACTAAGACAGAAAACAAAATTCAATTTAATCCTCAGGAATTCTGTAAGAAGGCAATGATTAAAAAAAAAAAAAAAGATCTGCACTATTCTACACAATAAAAAATACAGAATATTACCATCTCTTTCATTTTTTAAAATTCAATCATCAAACAGAAAATTTATAAATCATATAATAAGCCAAAACTTTATCTTTAAATTGATAAAATCCTCATCAAATTGTAAAATAACAACACTCAATGTTTGAAATCTACTGCTTGTCATTATTAAATACAATTCATTTAACTTCAAAACTTGCTAATATAATTGAATTTTAAAATATGAATTAGCCAGAATATTAAATATCCTTTAATATTTTTTTATTTCCCAAAACTTTATTTAAAACAAACTGGAGGGATTCCAAAAACTCCTTATAAATGTGAAGAATCAAGACGATGCAAAGATCAAGTCAAAGTTGAGACCTTTCCCAGGTTTGAGTGTTTTAATAGGACTTGAAAAGAACTTTGCATTAACCTTTGCCTACTGGAGAGGTGCAGGAGTGTGTGTGTGTGTGCGTGTGTGTCGGGGAGGGGGGTAGAAAATGTGGATTTAATAGTTATTACTTTTGCAGATGGTTCGACATACATCAATGTTGAGATTTTATGAAAACTCTATTCTCAGTGGTTTTATATACACTAAACCCATATTGATCCACATGAATATTTTACATTTTGATTATAAGAATGGATTGGATTTATCTGTGCTTCTCTGGACACACAAAGCGCTTACAATGTATATCCATTATTCATTCACACTTGGTGATGGTTAGCTCCTGATGTAGCCACAGGGGGCAGACTGACAGAGGCGTGGCTGCAAGTACACGCCAAACAGCCCCTCCGACCATCACTGGTACATTGATACGCATTCACACACTAGTGGAGCCACACTCTGGAGGCAAGGAGGATTAAATGCCTTGCCCAAGGACTCAATGACGGTTGCCTGGGGGGAGTGGGGATCGAGCTGCCAATCCTTCGATCATTGGCCGATCTGCTCAACCACCTGAGCTACTGCTGCTCTACTTGATGTCCCTAAATATTAAATAATGTTACTCTTTTTTTACATTAATATATATGTATCAACCCACACTGTAACTTCAATAAAGCTCTATTGATTGCAATAATAACATTTGAATTTCAGGTTATTTATCCCACAGACTTGTTGCAGCTCTACCTTGTCAGTAGAAATGTTTAAGTTCAAAAGTCGGATGAAAATTATCACCATTCTCAGCTCACTTGGTATTTGCTTTATTGAGGTCAAGACTTTGGTTTAGGGAACTTTTACTGCTTATTTCCATACTTTGTTGCTGAAATACAACATTTATCTTCATTGCAAAAAGTCTCAGCTTCAGAATTATTCTCATTAACCCCTAAACCCTAGTGATGTTTCCTGTTCTTTTAATTTAGTTTTTATGCCATCAGATAATCTGACAGTTGGAAGATTTTTTTTGTCATCGCACATTTTCAATGCCATTGGATGAATTCCCACCACGCTGAATTCCGGGCAGGGTTTGGTTTGTAAAAACAAGTTGCTTTGTGAACGCTTGATTGTCAGAGCATCAGGACTTTCTGAAATAGTTCAGCCTGTCATTCATGATGATCTTTACCTTGATGGTGATATACCTCTGCAGATGTTTAGAGATTTTAAAGCAAGAAACGTACAGATTTAACCATGACAACAACACTGTTCCAATCAGGTAAATTACTTGATGCATACATTTTTTTCCCCAGAATTATGACTTCATTAACCAAACACTACAGCTGAAACATAGTGATAAAGAATAAAAATGTTTGGCTTTCACCTACAAGCTCGTGGACTGGAGATATCTTACTGAAGTGAATGTCTGTGCTTTTCATTAGGTTCAGTCAGTTTTGTCTTCAACTGTTCCTTCATTTGCAATAATGACCAACTCTGAAAAGATGCAGGAAAACTCTATCCAGCTAAAAGATCTAAATCAGAAGACGTCAGACTTTTATAAACAAAAACACCAGAAGTAAACCTGACTTTTATGCATTACATTGCTCATTAATAGAATTTCAAAGAACATTTTTTCAATGATAACTGGAAAAAAACGAGCAATTGCATCCCGCAGTCAACAGTGCAAACACTTGTGTGGTGTTATGTCTTCATTTTCTGGGACTGGTTCCTGTGGATCTGGGTGTCGTTCAAGTCCAGATTTCTAACATGACTGTTCCAGGATCTGTGTGTGATGTTTCGTCTGATGGGCTTACTGCTGCACAGCAGAGGCATCCAAGCAGATGAAATATTTAAACCTTGGCTAACTGCACTTGCCTTATGAAACATCCTTTTTTTTTATACATAGCACATGATAAAACACATGATCAAAAGTCAGGTGCGTGGTGATGCCAATCATTTCTTATCCTACTTACTCTGCTTGCCCGCCGGCGCCACTGAGTGACGCCTCCCGACTTTCTTTCCCAAGAATGTCAGTGAATAGGATCCACTGGTGGCTGCAGAGGAGTTCAAATACATCGTGTGTGTTTGCCGTCACCTGTGATCTTGTGTTGGGTAACTCAGAATGTGCAACAGCATTGGTTTAACATCTGAAAAGAAGAGCACCTTAAATCATTTTGAATCCTACAAATATGAGTTTAATATGCAACTGGATATCACAGTTGAATCCACACTTCAGCTCTTCATCAACTCTGTAAGTATGTGCAGATGTTCAGAAAGCTCACACAGCATATTAACTTTGCAAGTGCAATCTCTCTCTGTCATCCTCTTCAAGCTATGAAAAGCTGTCAACCTCTCAACAAAGACAAGAAAAAAAAAGAAAATCCTACTTTCATTTTTTTATGTAACTTGAAAAGGATCAGCAAGTTTTGAGTTTTTTTCCCCTCCTAAATCTTCATTTTATTCATTTAGCTTCTGAACTTTTAAATATAAAAAAAAAAATCACAAATGAAGTTTTCTTTCAGCAAAGTAGACAGGATAACAAATGCAAAAAGGCAAACAAAAACTACCTTGCAGATGAAGTCCCTTCATGCAGTTCAGTGAAGTTTGAGCGCTGCTATGTGGATCAGGAAGGAGTTGATCCTGATCACTAAGGGGAACCAAACTCAAACAGTCGTTAAATATTAAACCAGCATAGATTGAGTTTCTCAAAGAGATGCTCCAAACAGTCCTCATGTTTCCTGTGTGAAGAGATGGGTGCTGTGCCACACTCACAGAGCCATTTGTTCTCTGGTCAATTTCTTTGATATTTCTTTCTATTATTTTTGTTTTAATTAAGACACTTGACATTGGTCACCTTCATCCTAGATCTCAAAAGTGGCAGAAAACTGATTGCAATAAAGAGAAGAGACACACAGGTCAAATTTCGTCTAATCAGGTTAAATTACACAACCAGTGTCACAGTTACTGTTGCCTTTGTGTCTCATAACTCTGTCACTGCTGTTCTTGGCCAAGCTAACCTATGAGTTTTTTTCTTCATGTGGACTAAGAGACTGGTTTTAGAACATTTAGGCCACAGCTTGAACATCTGCCTAACATGCTTTAGTGAGAAATAAATCCCTGCATGATGCCACTTTAATGAAAGGCTTTTCCTGCTCTCCCCACTTCTCCAGTCCAGACTCCTTCAGCCGCCTCCCCCTCAAGTGTCATAGAAGGAGACTTAAATGAGTTGAAATTTCTGTTAACATTTTAGTAAAAGACATTATTTAAGGGCAAATAAAGGTGTAAACCTGTGAGGTTTTATTGGTTTTGCATGATGACAAAGTCTGACTGTTGAAAAACGTCATCAGCCAAAATGCATCCTTAAGCTGGCTGTTAATCACAGCCGCCTCAGGACTCTGTTGATGCACGTGTGGTGACCTGGCAGCTTAACACACCTCAAAACTCACCACATTGCCACAGCAAAGACACACTCACCTGAAAACAGGCAAACCGGACATTCTGCAAAGGCAGGGAACTCTATGAAGGATTGATCTCTGATAGTATTTTGCCTGAGGGGAATTATCAGAGATGGTATGCTTCATTCTGTGCTAAAGCAAACAAAACAACAATAGAATCAAGGTATGTGAAACTTGAGGAAAACTGGTGCTCACACAAAAAAGATGTTCAGAGGTTACATTTTTACAAAGACCTAACTTTTTAGGAATGCGGTGTGACTTCAGATGAAGAAAGCAAAACTCCCTTTTTTCTCCTGATTTTTGATCACCTTTTGGGACCAAATGGGTTCCTTTGTTTTGCAGGAGACATACTCTCTCTCTCTTTTTTAAACAATCTATTCAACCATTAGAAGTTTTCAAACACCCTAATTTTACAAAGTTTATTGAAAATGTTGCCATTGGAAGTTTCTCATTACTCAAAAATTAAAGAAAAGTATAAAAGTAAACCAAAAGGATCTATAAAAAGTGGTTCTTGTTCAGTTTTTGGCCTTTTTTCTCCGTCAATCTCACCTGGTTTCATTTGCTAATCACAGCTGCACTAATTTAAGGAAATCTTTTCCCACTGTTTTTAAGTTTCTAGTTTTCTGTTCATGAAGGGCAGGTTTGCTTTTTACCCCCATGGATGATGGGTTTGTTGCTCTGAGTTCAATTATCTGCTGCCCACCACTGGGCAATATGTCTTGTATGTGTTGCCCTACCACAAATTGCCCTTGGGGTTAATAAAGTGTATATCTATCCATCTGTCTGTCTGTCTATCAGGTTTTAAGTTTCTGCCATCAAACCTGGTCTTCTGCATTTTAGATCTTTCTCCACCAGTTTCTGACAAAAAGAGATTCAAAAATCAGTGTAATCTAAATGTCGGTGTTTTTGATGAAGAAATATTTGGCTTGTGTGGCGCTCAAAAGTTGCTTTTATTGCACTCCTGCACTTTCCTGCATTTTTTTCTCTGGTTCACATAAAACCAATAAAATTGGTTTATTTTGTAGACAGTGCTGACCCTTCCTCTTTTTTAAACCTACCATTCCCCCCTAAGGTTAGTCTGGCATAGATTGGATCATGATTTGTAATCATTATTTTGCGTATAAAACGTACAATTTTAAGATACTGGAAGTATCTGACCTGGATGCCTTTAGTCTTCAAAATACTGAGCAAACATCTACATAAAAAATGATCCTTCAATACTTGCATTGGAGCAACTAAAACATATGAAAAGATAAGTAAATACATAGCCATGGTTGAACTTTTAATTTGAGTTTTTGAAGAACAGGATGTAACATTTGAATATACCACCATATGTACATCATATAAATGCTAACAAAAGAAAAAGAAACACAAAATGTACATTGAATCTCATATCCAGGAGCCTAACGCAAGTAGGCCAGTGTATCCAAACTGTAATTAAGTTATTTTTAAAACATTTGCAAACATAAATATGTTGTTTTGCGGTCGATTAAACATCTATAACTTTTCAAAAATAACAATATCCTGGTTCTTTCCAAATGTGTTAGGACATGCCAGTTATTTTCCATGAGATCACGTTTTTGAGGAGAGATTAAATCTTGGCGCTGGATCAGCCCATGTGTTTTGGGAGTTTAAGCCGTGAAGCTGCCTCAGATCTGCTGGGGGAGCTTCAGCGCTCCCGTGCGCGTGATGGCTGGAGCTCCGTCGTGCGCGCCGTGCGCCACAGCGCTCCAATCCAACTGCAGCTCGGAAGCTGCGCGTGGGCCGGGCCCGTTACAAGGTGGAGTCAAAGGGTGTATAAGTACAGCTTTTCGGTCTCCTAAAAACCGCCACAGTAACTACAGTGAGACCAACTTCTCCCCTCTGAAGCCTCTCGGTAAGTCTTTTATTTACCATGAAATTTCAGATTAGTTCTCCAGATGGTAGGTCACTATTTCAGCTGAGTTAGAAACTGTACAAGAAAACTTTTAAAAAGTTGATAGAATGTAGGAGGGCTTGATTTAAAAAAAAAAAAAAAGTTGCTTCTGTCTCTTTGGGGCAACTACAGTGTGGTAAAAGTAAAATTACGCAAATGTCTTTACTGAAAAGCAGAATGCGCTTTGCTGCGTAAAGCAGTGCCAGATGTGGGTGTGGCTGAGAGCCTTGCTGCCAGAATGGAAACCCTTCCCTTCCTTAGCTTAAATCTTTTGTAAACATACTTTATGGTTAAAAATGATGGAGACTAAACTTTCTTTCTTTCCTATTTCTGTAAACAAATTTAACAGATGGACTTTATTCTGAGGCAAAGCAACAAACATTCTCTGTTTCTCTTTTTCTTCCTTGAACTGCTTTCCTACCATTACTTTCTACACAGAAGACCCTGCTCATGTAAATTACAGTTTGAGTGTTTTCTCTGCCCTCCAGACGGATCCTAGCGTCCCACCATGTCTTTCATCCAAGCCTTCCTGCAGCAAACGGTTTATCTGGGCATGCCTGATGACTCAGTGAGTGACTATTTTCTTAGTTGCTACGGCCAACCACCCTGTTTTTTTCTCTTTTCTTCCTGTAGCATGCTGCTGTGGAAAGAATGACCACAGGCAGATAGAGGAGGGGAGAGAGATGCAGCAAAAGTCAAACAAAAAAGAATGAAGAAAAAGACTCAGACTGAGATCAAGCATAAGATATGACTGGATTTAAAGAGAGGTCTCTTGATTGATGTTGTAACATGCAAAAAAGAACAACAGTTCTACTAAGTTTAGGAAACGTGACTCAGAAAAATCTGTGCCCCTCCCTGTATAAACTCAGCGAACAGAATAAACACTGCTTCTCCTTTCCGGGGGATGAAGTAAAAGAAAGTTGCACAAGCTCATAACACAGCTTTAAAACAGAAACACATTTACTAAGCTGAAGTTTAGTCCAATATGTGGTGTCTGTATGGAGATTTTAAAATGGGTGGCTTTAAACAAGGACTTTATAAACTTTTCTGTCTCTAAATGTCACAACTGATGCATTTTATCATTCCCCCTTTTTGAAATGTATACTTTTGCATATGTAAGAGCAGAAAGCAAGTATTTAGTCAACATGCAGTAATCTGTATTGTCTCATAGGCTCTCAGGAATGAGGGAACTGTGACGGCAGCTCCCAACTTCAGCCCAAGTGGAGATGCAGCAGTCTTGGAAAAGGCCATCAAGGCAAAAGGTGACTTTAAATGGAGAGGGTGGACACTGTGAGCATGTGTGAACTTGTTTGGGGCTTTCTTAGAGCCTCTACTTCTAGGACTGAAAAGCTTTGTTCATATATTGGCAATGTTTACCCCCTCTTCTGGCTCCTGTGTGACATTGCAACTCACAATCCATAAATGTGGTAAAAAAGTGACTGGACAAAGTTAGCATGCAGCACAAAACATGGAAGAATACATGCCTGGCTGTTCGCACTGCAGGTGTGGATGAAAACACTATCATTGAAATTCTGGTCAAAAGAAGCAACGAACAGAGGCAGCAGATCAAGGAGGCCTACCAGCAGGCGAGTGGCAAGGTAATGACCGCGGCACAATCGTGGGACTGCCCTCCATAGCTGTTATGCGTGACTGCCCCACCCTGAATATTACACCTGTTTTATTTTTCTTTAGTCTCTGGAATCTGCTCTGAAAAGTGCTCTGAAAGGAGATCTGGAGGAAGTGGTGCTGGCTCTGCTGAAAACACCGGCTCAGCATGATGCCCAACAGCTGAAACTGGCCATGAAGGTGAAAACAAAGTTTCAAAGTTTCAGTTCAAACTGATTTAAAACCTCTTTCGCAGTTTTAATTGATCTCTTCATACATCCCTGCCTCAGGGTCTTGGAACAGATGAGGACACACTGATTGAGATTCTCGCTTCCAGAAACAACAGACAGATCATAGATTTGAAAAAGGCCTACAAGGAAGGTAAGAGCTAACAAAATTGAAGCACACACCATCTGAAATACCACCTAAAGGTGTTTAGGAAGTACCTTAAAACGTTTGTAAAACAAAGATTTTGGAAATAAAAAGGTACTTTTATGATTGTTCTTTAAAGATTACAAGAAGGACCTGGAGGAAGACATCCGATCTGACACCAGTGGAGACTTCAGAGCTGCTCTTCTTGCTCTCTGCAAGGTACACATCTTCAACTGTCATCCCAGTGCTGCGGGAAAAGTTTCATGCCATGTTTACTGTCAACATTTAGCCATAGAATTATAATGACAATTAGATTTGACGCAACACTTTTAGCTGTAAACTGATACAACCCTGCAAGACTTCTCTCTAAATGTATAATGGAAAAAATAAGAAGTTCACAGATGAGTGTCTGCATTACGCAGGCCGGCAGGACTGAAGGGATCAGTGAGCAGCTCATTGACAGCGATGCCAGGGCTCTGTACGAGGCTGGGGAGGGGAGGAAGGGCAAGGACTGCTCTGTCTTCATTGAAATCTTGACCACAAGAAGTGGCCCCCACCTTCGCAAAGGTCAGTCAGCAATAATCCTCCATATTTGAACTTTGTTTTGCTGTTTGTCATTCTCAAACATATAACATTGCTTTTCTTTTTTATTATTAGTGTTTGAAAGGTATTCGAAGTACAGCAAAGTGGACATGGCAAAAGCCATTGACCTGGAGATGAAGGGAGACATTGAAAGCTGTCTCACAGCTATAGGTAAAATCAGATATGTGCATTTTAATTTTATAAGAAGAGCGTTCAATGACAGCAACATTTTTGCATTGATTGAATGAAGCTGAAACAATTTAAAATCCTTTCAGTAAAGTGTGCTGGAAGCAGAGCTGCATTCTTTGCAGAGAAGCTCTATCTGGCCATGAAGGTAAAACGTCTGGGATATGAACAAACATTCACGCAGTTTAGATTTTGCACAAACAGGTTTTCTTTTTTTTGTCTGGTTTTTCAGGGCAAAGGCACCCGCAAGAACATCCTGTCTCGGATCATGGTGAGCCGATCTGAGATTGATATGAAACTCATCAAGGAAGAATACAAGAAAAACTACGGAAAAACACTGTACAAAGACATTCTGGTGAGCAGATAACCAGACGACCCATCATGTTTTGGTAGATCCTGCTTTTATAAAATGGAAAACAAACTAATTATGGTATGTTTACTCTTTTGAATATAGGATGACACTAAAGGCGACTACGAGAAGATCCTGCTGGCTCTCTGTGGAGGAGATAACTAAAATCCCATCAATGGGATCAAATTTCAAAGAACAGTCTCCTGTGACGTCCCTTGACTTGAGCTCAATGCAGACAGCTTTTTGGTGACCGTCTAGACAATTAGGCATCAGTAAAAGATTACCAGGGAGTTAGGATTGCCAAATTGCATCTATTCAATGCAAGTTATTCAGTGTTAAACCAAAGCATTTCCGCATAGACGTGAAATCACTAGATTATCTGTCCCATGCAACACACAAACAGCTTTATGCGCTTGTGCGTGTTTAAAGAGATGCATTCACATCACAACGTGCTAAATTTTTTAGAGACAGTGTTACCCTTGAGGGAGCTTTGACATTTGCAAATAAAAGCTTTTTCTAATGAAGACTTTTTTTGTGAGGTCTTGTTATTTTACACAAAATCAGCACAAGACAGTGATATAGAATACATTTAATGTGCCATATTGGTAAATATTAAAAAGATACACAATTGAAATGGCATTCAGCCCCTTGTGATGACTGCAAAGTCACACTAATGGTGGTTCTGCTGCTTTACACTGGTCCCACCAGGTAGACACCACCAGGAGCAGTGTGGGGTTCAGTGTCTTGCCTGAGGACATATAGATATGCGGGTTGGCAAGGCGGGAACCAAACCTGTGATCTTCCAACAGAGGTTTACCGCTCTACCTCTACACTATGGCCACCCAAAGCACTCTGCATATACCATATCAGACCACAATGACAAGTTTTTTTTCATATAATGCCCTCTGAGAACTCTTACTGGTTTTTTAAACCAGACTTTCTAAATACCTTTACATCATCCACTGAAATCTGTGAGGCATTTGTCATTTTTTAAAGAAACAAATGAATCTAGAGTATAGGTCATATGAACTGCAATCCTGAACTGTGCATGATGCTACAGTGCGAATGAAACATTCATTGAATCAATTTGTGTCTTTTGAGACGGGAAACAAATATATTTTCAAAAACAATGGGGTGTAGAATTACAATAGGATACTGAAAGACAAGAAAAATGGGACGAAGCATAGGAGCTTCTGTTTAAAGTCCCACTTCGATCATCTCTTGATCTTTTTGCACAACAGCTGTTTTTTAATTACAATAATGCAATTTTTACTAAAAATCAAAAAAACCCGCAGAGTGGTAAAAGTTCTTTAGGAATTCGCCTCTGAGTTGTGGACAGGACCGTTGGCGTGGAGCAACCCCGCCCCCCTTCCCCTCCCCGTTGAGGGCTCTCTGGTTACAAGCTCAAAGCCCCTTACACCCCGCTGTCATTACAGATGTAAGAAAAATATCAAGCAATATTGTAGCTATCCAGTCATCCAGTTTTAAGCCAGATGCCAGCCCAGACAAAGAAAACAAAGACGCAGATGGATCTAGTCATCTACAAGTGGATGAATCAGAATGGAGTGGAGTAGATGACCCACCCAATCTGCCCCTGATTAATAAAGATTTTAATAAACAAATACTCTGAAACACAATTTTGATCTTAATTTTCTTGATATATGTCTTCCATCGGAAAAATGCCACAAGAACATGTTAAAAACGCCAAAACATATTTTCAACAGTGTACATTTTGAAAGAGGAAACAAATGGACAAATACTCTATTCGTACAGAAGATGGCGCTGTTGTCTTTGCACTGCCTCAGGCAGCTGCTCTAATGTTTTAAGGAAGAAGAAAAAAGGGTTCACGACAGCTCTCCCGGTTTATTCCTCTCAAAGGAGGGATTTCTGTCACGGAATCTGGCAACTTCAACCGTCATTCAGCCCCAAACCGTAAACAATCGGAGGAGCCGGTGCGATTACCTAAAGCTGACCCAAGTACCTTCCTCCTCTGTACGTGTTTTTGTTACTGACACCTGGTTAAAAACGATAACAATATAATTTCTGTAACAGCAAATGAACGACTTAAACTTAAACTCAGTTTAGCGCGATTTTGAGCTAACCCGCGAAAGGTAACCCTGACTGTCTCTCAACTGTTAGCTGCAAAACGGAATAGTGTGTTTTAAAATTAAGACGCATTTAAAAATGTGATTATGTGACTTAAATGTGTAATATTAACTAGCCTCTGAAGGGTAACTGTAAGCCGACCTGTCGTGGTCGCCATAAAGTACTTGGTAACTGAGCTGGGCAAAGAAGCAGTAAAACAGCAGCGAGATCCCAACCTTTTAAAGCTGCTCTCCAGAATCAGCTGTTACATAAGCCTTAGCCTCTCAGAACTGCATAAACCTGGGATCAAAGTTGGCTCCACAAACTTTAATTTCTTTTCCTTTTTGTTTTTCAGGTCAGTCCAGCTGTCTTTTCTTCTAGTTAATTTTTTCAGTCCAACCTATTCATAAATAATGAGAGCTGCCTGACCCATGGAACTCCCCAGTGGCTGCTTGAGTCTACGTCTTCTGGGTCTAGATCATGAATGACAAACTGGTCTTCCTTGGACTGCTGTACTTCGTCCAGGGCATCCCCTATGGTCTCCAGTCCTCTCTGCTTCCTCTCTATCTACGTGGAGCTGGTCACTCCCTCACCCGCATAGGGTTCACCAAGATCCTCTACTTCCCTTGGGTACTCAAGGTACTCTGGGCACCTTTGGTGGACCGGGTTGGTACCAAACGTCGGTGGCTGGTGGGGACGGTGTGTGGCCTTGCTCTGACATGCCTCAGCAGTGCCGCTCTGGCCCCAGAAGCACATATCTGGGAGGTGGCTGGAACTCTTTTGGCAATGAACACCCTAGCGTCCGTTCAGGACATTGCTGTAGATGGAGCCGCTGTGGGGTTGCTGAAAGGACGTGGGGAGTTGGGGTTGGGTAATACAGCACAAGTCGTGGGCTATAAAGCTGGGTCAGTGTTCGCAGGAGGCGGACTGCTGGCTGTGATCGATGTGGCTGGATGGAGCTGGATGTTTGTGCTGCTGACATTTGTATACTCAGGGATGGCCCTCTTTGTGTGGGGGACCCCAGTTCTGGACCATGTGACAGTGAGGGGCCAGCAGGCGGATGGCGCCAAAAGAGGAGGTGAAGCCGTGAGGCCATGGAGGATATGGAGGAAACTGCTGGCGGTCCCTGGCACACCGTGGACTGTTCTCTTTGTGCTCACCTACAAACTAGGTAGGTCCAAGCAAAATACACAAACCTGCCACACAATTTTGAGACTAAAACATTATTTTAATTAACTTATCTGTATTGGGTGCTTAACTTAAGGCAAAAGTAGTTTTCTTTAGGTCTGTAGCTGTTCTTTTGTTGTTCTTTTGATGACAGAACCATGCTCACTTGGTCCTAATAATGTTATCAAACACTTTTAGAGCAAAAAAAACTTTAAGTCTTTTAGACAAATTCAGAAACATCTCTGTGATTTTTGTGATACCATAAAAAAACACTTTCAGCTGGTCTCATTCAGACACTCCACTGTATCAAAGTTCCTATTTTTTTTCTTCAAATCCTAATGATCACAGAACAAAACCATCAAGTTACCAGCTCTACCCAAGAACACATTTATATTTAAAAATAGTGCCTCAAATGTTCTGATTAGCAGATTTCTGGTTTTGCCTGATTCAAAGCTGTGAAGATTTTCAAAAACTCAGCACTCTTATATATATGTTCAGTCATACAGCTAACTATCTTTCGATAAAATTAGTCATTTTATTTAACTTTGGTGTGAAAAACCTTCAGTATAGAATCAAAGCATTTTTTTAATGACAGATGTCAACACTGCTGAAAAAAACATTTTAACTAAATGTTGACAAAAGGCCTTACCTACATGGCTGAGGGATGCATTCCTTCACTCAAATAATATTGCAAACTTGTTATAGCTGTCAAGCAAAATGAATGATTTCCTATTTGTCCAATTACATGTTATTATTTGTCTTGTTTGGAAGTTAGAAGGAAATACATTTTTTAGCGACAATTTAGGAATTTCCTAGAGTTTTACATTACTGTAATCCTGTGTAGCCCTGGGTTCACCACTAGATGTCTCTGTTGGTGTTTCTGCTGACTAAAGAAGATGCATGGAAAAAAGTTGAGGTCAGGGGAAGATATTGTCTAAAGGAAGTTTACTTTGTTGTTATTGTTGTTCATTTTAACCAGGATCAATGTGTACATTGAAAAACAGCAAAAAACAAAACTTTTTTTTTGAAAACCGTAAGGGCAAACTATTTCACTTTTTTATATTAAAAGTACAAAAGTAGCCTAAATGAGTTATGAGTATGCATGCAGTTTGTTGTGTGTGTTTGTATTATAGTTGTAGGTTACAGGTAAACTAAATCAGGTTTGGAATAGTCAATCCTGTATGTGTGGGAGTGAGAGTTGATATGTCTAGAGTTTGGTGTTTGGCAGCAGAAGGGGATTATGTAAGGATTAGAGCGTCTTTGTGTCTGTGTCATTCTGAAGCTGAAATGGAAGACGGCGTATCCTGCTGATGTGTGTTTACGTGGATATCTGTGTGTGGGTGGTGGGAATATAATTGTCTCCTCACATTTGCACAGTCTTTGCTTGTGTTTGTGCATCAATGTGCATGCCTTTTGTTGTTTTTTTTTAACTGTTTGTTGGTGAGCTTGTGTTTTTGAGAGAGTGTAAAGGGTGGCTCAGTAATCGGATAAGCTCCGGCAGACGACACTACTAGACTAAATATGAAGGCTGGCTGGACCCTCTAATCTGTCTAGGGAGACCCCCTCCAACAAACACTCTCTCTGGCACACACATTTAAATAAACTTCCTTATTGGCTGATGCTCACTATCACAACAATAATTACTCCGAATGGGACAATTTAACAGTTGTGCCACTTGTTAGCATTTCATATTGTAGTAATTGCAGTATTTCCTACCTTTGCAGAAAAAAAGGAGCAATGGGCATCTAACATTTTTGATTGGGCCTTAATATGCCAGCATAATTGTCTGTGTGAGACAGTATTGTTTTTGTTTCAGGGCTATGTTGGTGTGAGACTGGTAATCTGCAGTCTGAACCCCCCACTTTTCCCCACTCACACAAATGCAAGCACAAACCCCACTCGTCTCCTCTATCCCCGATGCACTCCGAGCAGAGCTGCACCCACCGTGACCCGTGTGCCATCTGAGGCCACAAACAGTTTGGGAGAACTATCTGGATGAAGGGAGGGGTGGGAAGGGAAGGAGGCACGATAAACACAAAAAAATACAAGAATGCAAGCAATGGAGGTTATGTTGATGGTATTATTGTCAGGTAACAGGGACCTGCCACAATATTTGTGTTAATATCCTACAATAATCATATACGGTATATTTATTTTTTTAATGGTCTGATAGAAGAAAATAGATTTGCCATATATTAGAGAATGACTTTCCATCAGCTGAATTCACCTCGCCTCCATACAATTACCCTTTTTTTGTGTTTTCAAAATCTTAATCCTGTCATGTTGGATGTTGTTAACTGTTATAAGACCAGAAAGCCATGTGACAAGTTACTTTTTATGTAATAGATAAACCATGGCATTCTTTAAAAATATCTTATTTAAAATTTAAATTTAACCCATAAGAAGCCAGAGCCCTTTTATTAAAGGAAAATTATATGTGATATACCACAGACCAAGTGGACCACAGAACGCATTAGATATGTTTTTTGGGGGGTTTTATGGGTTATCCTTGAGGGAAAATGGCATAAGAAAATATTTAAGGGGCGAATAAAACATGATTATCTACTATATGTGTTATTTTAAAGAAGAACAAAAATCCATGAGAATGAGGACATTAAAAATAAAAAAAATGTCTTCACCCTACAACTTGTACAAATCTCGTTAAATTAAGCAGTATTATTTATCTGTACTTCATAAATTCAAGTTTATGACACTTAACAGGTGGAGGGAAATTAATAAAAATCATGTATAAAAAGAAGAGATTTCTGTCAGAACTGTATTGATTTTATTCAGCGGTTTGACAAGAAGATTTATTATTTTCAGTCTGCAAGCAATGCTTTCCATATAAACTTTAAAGACCCACTCCAAAAAAAGTTGTTTTTAAACATGCTCTTGTAGCATTTTTCACATAATAGAGGACATGTATAAAATAATTTAAGATTAAAACTGTTTCGGAGTATTTCTCTATTCAGATTGCGTTGAATCAGGACCAGATGAAAACTGAATATTTGATGACTTAGGCAGGCTAAAGTCTTCTTTTTTGGATACAATTCTGAAGCATCGCCTAAAGACAAATAAATCCATTAACGTCTTAATTTTCCTTGTCTGAAGCTGCCATCTGGCTCAAAATTGTACGGCTGCATTGCTCTGATATTGCTCCCCGTTTAAGAAACATTTTTTTTGCTGTGCTTATGTTAGGTTGATCTTGTGAGGAACTATAAGCTAATAGGAGAGAGCGTAAACAAAGGCCTGATGGGTAAATTAGCGGAGCAAAGTTCTGTGCCAATAGTCCTGCCCACAACCTAGATCAGCATTTCTAATGAACTCCTCTGCAGAAAATATGTTGTAAAAAATGTTGTCTAAAACCTGCATTAAAAGACCACTGGGAACAATTTTACAAAAGAAAAAAAATCTAGTTGTAGTGGGAGTTTAAATCTCTGGAGAATGTGAAGTTGTATAAATCCATCATATTTCCGTAAAGAACATATGGAATTTTAAAGTCTGAATACATGAATATCTTTATGCATACCTAAAATTACCAAAGGTATGGATGTATTGAGCCCTGCTCAAACATTAGATATTTGTCTGCATTCATTTATTGTGCTGAGTGGTTATGTCATTCTGAAGGCTGACTGTGTCCTCAGTGATCTCTGCTGCTCTGTCAGCTCTTTTGTTTAAGCTAACAATGTCAGGCTTTCACCTCACTGTCCTTGTTGACCTCTCACCTTTTTCTCGAGCTTATCCTCCCGTGATCCAACTCGGTGTTTCTGTCATCATCTTGCTGCTACAAACGTACACACAAGTCACACCACCTTGAAATGATTTGCGCTTTCAAGTAGCACTTGAAATCTACGGCTCAGTAGAAAATATAATAAGTTTCACTAATGCTGAGCATCCACTGCCATTCATTTCCTGACTCTACTAGGTGCATGGAAATACATTTAACCCCCACTTTGGTGCAAATGTCTATTTTGACACAACATGCTAGTGTGGTGCTGTAATGATTTCTCCTGTAACTACATACACCACTGTGCTAAACATGTAGTTGAGAGGATCGAGAAGTTTGTGCAAATGTCCATCACCCATGTGTTGAGCATAGGTGTGCTGTTTGACTTTGCATGAAATGTATTAGAATCAAGTTGTTTTTAGTTTGATGACTGCACATGCTTTAATAAATGTCATTTGACGTTTTGTGTGCAGTTCTTGATAGTCATAACTTTTACATTTGAATATTCCTTAACTTTATTCTAACCTCTATACTCACTTTGTTTTCTTCAGTTAGACTTGTCAGGTTTTTGTTAACCATCTGGTAGATTCTTGTCACTTAAAAAATGTTGGATTGCTGAATGGATCAAGTTAATGAGGAAATATAAAGCCTAAAGCATCTCTGTCCTTTTTTATTTTGGTTAAAATGATCAAGTCTATAACATTTCTATCAGCTAATCTTTCTTGGCTGCCATTCTCGTGTCATGGCTTTCCTCTTCACTTGTGCTACAACTGTTTATTGCTGGCATTTTTAACATATGTTTTTGCTCACTTTCTGTTATTATTTAACAGTAAGATCTTTGTTGTTTTCTCTTTTACGCTCCTTTTTCGTTTTGCTCTTTCCCTGTGATGCTTCCTTTTTGTTAAACTTTTACAGATTCATATGGGAATCCCTGCAAAGACGGACAGTTGATTGTTGCATAGAGAGCTTATAGAAAAGTAGAATCAGCATAAAATCTGACGCAAATCCACAGTGCAGGCAGCAGATACAAAGGATTTGATTGATAAAAATGCTCTCAATGTATCATAAATTGATGATCAATTTCGAACTGTGTCACACAACAAATAACAAATAGTGTTTGCAAAAATTGCCTGGGAATTTTATTTTGTGCTGCTTCCGCATGCTGATTTATATATAAAAAAAGTTTTAAACCAGTAGTTTTAAACCATGGTGACATAGCAAAGAAATAAATTGCAATATCACCATGACATTCACTCTATGAAAATTTACAAAACATGGGGGAATCACATGACCTGTTGGTTTTTATTGGCCAGTTTCCTGTCTTAGTGATAGCATCATTGTTTCTGTTGCTACAATGACACTAAACCATTGTTTTTCCAACTATATATGTGACAAACAAGCCTGATGAATGTTGTACACACTCAGGCTTTACCAAAAGTTTAGTATTCAAGGGTCTGTCGTTGATCAAAATACCACACCCCTACTGTAGGCAATTTTGACATGTTATATAATTAAATATAAAATAAATCTTTATTACCACTGTCAAGGATAAAAAGTCTAGCTGTAAGGCACAAAGGTTTGCAAATAAAACCATTAATTTGTAAAAATGTAAAATGCTCAGAAATGCAATTTCAAGATTAACCCTTGTGTGGTGTTTGTATTTTTGCTGTGTGTAATATAGTAGGGTGGGTGTACAGTATGCGGTCAATGAAAATGTGTTTTGATTTATGTTCTTCACAGAAAATGAGCCAAAGCTAATGAATTTCAGGTTGTAAAAAAAAATTTATTGTTTCATTTTTCTACGGATAGAAAAACTGAAAACGGGTCCCACAGACCCGAACACCATACACGGGTTAACTGTGGTTATATGTGTCTTCCATTGTCAGACAAATGCCACAAGACATGTTAAAACACCAAAAACACAATTTTCATTAGAGTGGGTCTTAAACACTGGAGTAAATAAGCAATGCTTCGCTTGTGTAAGCCCCCTAGTGATTGCTTGGTGAACTAACATTTCTGCAACCATGTTTTAAAAGGGCTTTAGTCTGGACGTTAAAGAGTTGTCCTTTGGGTGTTCTTGATTCAGGGATACATCATCACATGCACAGATTTGTTCATCACTGTAGAAAGTAGAAACAATTTTCTAAACTGCTACATTTGCTGATGAGTCCATAAACCCACCTTGACTAATTAGATCAACTGGAAAAAAATATGCGATGATACTAATTTTCAATTACTACTTTTTTGTTTCAAAAGTTTGAAAATATTCTTTATTCTTCTAGCATACAAATTGACAGAGTAATGCATCAGATCATTTCACTTATGTTGCAGAACCAGGAAATACATTTTAACTTCTAGGCAAATTATAGAGACAAGTAATAATTAACAAAGCTACCAGTTTAGTCTTTGTTCGAGTATGAGCTGCATCTGTTTCAGGAGTAAGATCATTTTATGTGAATGATGATAGTGCCTCTGCTTGAAATTTAAAATGAGGCGACAGCTTTAGCGGATAAACTGTATGATGCATTTACTATTGTGAGGAGAAAGACGTTTGTTGTTAGCAGTGGTGTCAGTTTGTGACTCCCTTGCGCCTTTTTTTATTAAAAGATTAAAACAAAGCACATATTCCTCCCAGCAGCCAGCGCTCTTTGTGATTGGCTAAATTGGTTTATATGACAAACAGTCAGTCCTGTTTGTTTTCGGCATCTGATCTTCTGCATGTGTAAAACACGAGCGACAGAAATGAGGGACAAATGTTTGCAGCGCAGAAAATCCACATGTCCTTCACTTTTCTGCAAGGTTGTCACACCACTGTTACATGAGTGACAATCTAATTCTGCCGCTGCTCTTCCCATCACTGGGAGCTTCTCTGCTTTCTCCTATGGTTTTTTATTTCTCACTTCGTTTCATCTGTCTTTTTTCCCTCCTCTTCTATTTTTGTTTGTCTCCTGGCTGGCTGAGTGTGTGACTCGTCTGCTGTGTTGTGTCGTCTTTGACAGCAGTCTGGGAGCCGAGCTGTCACTCAAACGGCTCCTCAGTCCCACTATCTTTTTGAAGTCAGTCTCCATTAATATAATAATGCCGTGTAGTCGGCGCCACTGAATGCGGTGAATGTTTTACTGTAATGTTCAGCAGAACACTCCACACCGCTCAGAGAAAGTCTCCCTGCCTGACAGAAACTTCGTTTTTTACGGAAACTGCCTTTGTGAGGTCTGTTTCATCCGTGGAAGTTTTCAGTTTTCGTCATGTCTTCGTTTTTGTGCTTCAGGAAAACTGCCAAGCCCCTGTCTGATAAAAGTGATTGAGAGGGTTCTTTTGCTTGTCAAGCATCTATTATTGACACTTACCAGGAATAGGCCAAGGTGTGCCGGAGAGTTTGCTCTGTCTGATGGTGCAGTTATCATCTCAGGGAAGCAGGTTTTCAGGGGCTCCTGCTAAACCTCCTCGTCATTACTTGTTTCTCGTGATAATAGATATGTCTTCAGAAATGATGTGATATATTTAAGGTTTAAAAGTAGTTTCCAAAGTCATTGGCATAAAGCTTTTTATTTTACTTTACTAATTAGGATTACAATCGTAGCAGAAAATCACATTTACCTTCTTGTCCTGTTTTTTTTTTTAATTTTTGTTTACTTTTCCAACTTTTTTCTCACCATTTATTTTCTGTCTTTATCTTTCCCTCCTTGTCCCGTGTGTGTGCAGGTGAGCAGGGAGCAGTTACCATGTTTCCTCTCTTCCTGCTGGATCATCACATGACGGCCAGAGAGCTTGGCTTCTGGAATGGAGTGATTGCAATGGGCTTCTCCATTTGTGGGTCATCTCTGGGAGGTCTACTACTTGCGCAGTTCAGGTAGTCTTGATCAAGGCTGATTTAAAAGTACTTACTAGTTAGAAAACCAATAATTTAGTTAAAAAAAGGGTCAAAATGTAACACAAAACGCACATTTGGAGTTGAAACTTTTCATGTGGAGTTTGCTTTCACCTCTCAGGACTGTGTTGACGTTCTTATGGACTGACTACCTCTTCCTCTCTGAAAATAGAGACAACAAATAATTTGGGGACAAAAAAAACTTGAGTATAGGATTAAGTGTGCTTCTGCATGGTTGGTTGTCTTGTTAAAGCGTGGATCTATGAAGAAGAAGCCACCTGACCAGGATGATGCAAAAGAGGTCCTTAAAGTCCCACTCCGATCATCTTTTGACCTTTTTAAAAACGTTCCCAGTGGTATTTTAATTATGGTAATGCCGTTTTTAGCCACAATAAATAAATACAAATAACCTGTCTTTTTCATAGACATTGGTTCTGCAGAGTGGCAGAGTTTAGGTTTGTGTAATCAAAAACAAATCTGTAAAATACACCTACTAATACATGCACAAAAGTACACCTAAATCTAAAATATTGCAAGACAAAATGTATTTTTTTATAAACGTTTTAGGACAAAACAAACCCTTTGGTTCCTTACTATTTTTTTTAATCACCCACACATTTATGCACAGAGGAAGGGCTGTCCACTAGGCTGTTGTCCCACCTCTAAAAGCTCTGTTGGAAGGTCTATCCTCTCCACCATCAGAAACGGCTGACTGGTCAGCGAGTGACCCCTTTAGGACGACCATTGGCAACCTGAGAACATGGCCATTCTTATCTGGGCTTGGCCCATGTGAGGTGGCAGCCAGGCAGGTTTTTCTTTCTCACCCACACACACAAACCTCAGCATCTCTTGAGAGTGTGTGTTATGAAAGACTATCATTGAGAAGGAAGGTTAAGGAGCAGCAGAGAAAAGAATGTCTTTAGCATGTGAATAGTACCGGGTTGGTTTTCCACTCGGGCAGGTAAGGAGAAGCCTCAAGAGAAGAGATGGATGGAGGTGTAACCACAACCGTTTAAAAAAAAATCAATCAAGCAACTTTGTTTTATTTAGAGTAAGATTTAAATGCAAATACGTTAATGTTGGTCATTAAAAGTCTGTTAAATTATAAATCCTGTAGCAGGCGCCTTCTCCCTCACAACCTTTTTTACACATAAATAATTACATGCAAAAAGGAGTAAACAAACACACAGTCCCTTGAGTGGCAGGTATCCTCTGAGTGATTGGCATTGTTAATCCCTGTTGTCACACAATAGTGTCAGAACAAGCATGTGTGGATGTGTGTTTGGATGTATGTTAATAGTCATTAATTATCTTCTTCATGCTGGGGTTCTCCTTAGGTTATTGATTACGTCACTAACCAAACCCACAGGGGGATGATATTCTTGTTCTGACAGCGAATCAATTAGTCTCTGGTGACTTGTTTACTAATGAATATGCACGTTTAAATGTTGGTGCACATCGCTGTGTGTTCTTTGTGCTTTTGAATGGTGCAGTGTCATCCAGGAGTTTGTCATCAGACATCATTGAAAGAATATCTGATACCTACCTCCTTTGCTGTGTTTTTTTCAGCATCGGGGCTCTGATGCGACGTGTGTTTGTGTTGCGAACTGTAAGCATGGTCTTCCAGAGCTCTCTCCTCACTGTGCTGGAGCCATCACCACTCATGAAAGGTCAGAAATGATCCAAAGATAATGTCTTTTTAATATAACTATGTTATTAAAATGCGGATTTGTTTTTTTTTTGGATCAAATCTTATTGGTACACAGGAAACGTGCAACTTATGAACAGCACCACAGAAGAAGATGAGAAATGGCCAAATATAGATGGATAGAACATATATGTGAGCCCAACAGTTCCATGAAGAAACCATTTTACAGAAAACAATACTTTTGTTGGGCAGATGAATTCTCCTATGACTTAAGGCTTTCTCCATCCTGCTCTGAAAACCACTAAAGCTCTCAGGCTTCAGCCTGACAAAAAGCTATAGCAAATTTTAGAAATAAGTATGTTTTTCAAATAAATTGCATTTTAGCTAAAAGCCAGAAGTACAACAGTGGGAGGTGTGCACGGTGGTGCTGTGGTTAGCGCTCTTGCTTCTCACAGGGAGAAGGCCATGGTTCAAACCCCAGCTGGGACTTTTCTGTGTGGAGATTTTGTGTTCTCCTTGCTCGTACATGGGTTTTCTCCGGGCACTCTGGCTTCCTCACACAGTCCAATGACACGCCTCTTAAGTAAATTGGTGACTAGATTGCCCTCTAGGTATGCATGAATTGGATCGGCAACCACAAATTATGATATGAATTGAATTGTTGTATAAATGAATGGTTACACCCTTACAATTCATGCGAAACCGTACATCTTAATGAAAGCTTCATCTTATAAATCTGAATCAAAAAGATGTTCTCGCCTTTAAACTGAGTCTGTTTGGATCAGCATAGAAACAAGTTTGTTGAAATAAAGGCCATCGAAATCATGACATTAATTGACCAGAGATTTTTCTAATTTGCAGTGTTGCTTAAGGTAAGGTAACCATTTTAATTTTACACTTAGTAATACAGATAATTAAACATATTGTGTCCTCATGGTCTATAAATTGTGTATTACTTTGTATACTGGTAATCTTAGAAGATACAAATGAACTCAGCTTAGGTTGAGTATATGAGGAAAACGCACAGTATTTCTGCTGTACTGAGCGTGAGCAAATGGCACTGCGGGGATTCACAGACAGGACATTGTTCAGTTACGTCTGACACATCAGATTGCGTTGCAAAGCCAGTCTTGCAAGCTGTGGGATTCACTTCCGCATTATTTATTTCTGTAAGAAATGCCTGTTCTCCCATCAAATGTGTCAAAGTATAAGCTGAAGCTCCTCCACTCAAACCCCCAGAACAAAGGTTTGCAGAAAAAAGAAACTCCAAAACAGAGAAACATTCGCTTTCAGATGTTCAATATTACATGATAACATTCCACTTCCCCCTCTTTCAGTCTGATCAGGCGGTGTTGTCTGTCTGACTCCACCAGCCTGGCATTGCTGACTGAAGAGTCTTATTCTGCAAAAAACTCTGGCAGCTGGAGTGAATAATTCAGTGTTTGTGGGAGCAGTGACAGATAGGCTGTGTGGTTCCTCTGTGTCACCCACCCCCCACCCCCCAACATTGCTCTGCCACTTCCCCTCAGAGGATAACTCCATGTGTTTTGGGGGGGTAGTGGCACTTCAGCTTACCTTTCCTTGCTGCTTTAGTCTTTCTGCTTTGACTTGTGTGCAGAGCAGTAAGTTTGCAGAGCACAAGTTTTTCTGTGTGTCGCTACTGGTTCTTTGTTGTCAGATGGAGATGTTTTATGATGATTTTTCTACATGTGTGTCTCTACTCAGGTATGGCAGTCCTGAGCATGAGTGTTCAACATTTCCTAGGTGGTCTCATCACCACTCTCACCTTCACTACCATGATGCATTGTACTCAGAGAGCAGAGGAAAGCATTCAGGTAATAGACTTTGTGACCACTGTTGTACAACAATATTATTTCTAGTCGCTCTGCTCTTTTTGTCTGCTATAATTGTGCTGTATTATAAATATTAGATTACGTCTTCACTGGAGAGTGTAGATTCCCAGCATGCACACCAGCTTTCACCTGTTAAGTTTCACCATCGGTGTCCTCTCGGCGCAGGAGAGCTCTAAACGTTTTCTTTTCTGCTCTAACTTTTTCCCATCCTCTCTCGTTTTCTCCACTTTAGCGTATCTCCCTTTGTCCCTGTTGTAATTGGGGCATCTTTGCCTGGAGGTGATCGTTGTTCACACAGCCATTAAGATGTCATTCAGTCAATCTCTGAAGGTGACAAATTATCATTTAAATTTCCGTGAGTGTTAATGTACGGAAGAAAGGCGAGGAAATCAACAGGCTTCAGCTCATGTATCAGGGTTCCTGCTCAGAATAATACACACTAAAGGGGAAGGATCACAATGGTCCATTCATTCGAGATGTTCCTATGGCACATATTTTTTGCACTTTACTGCATTTTCTTTTATAGTGAATGATGCATATATGGGCACCCAGGACACAGAAGCATTAGCTGGCCTGCACGCTGTGTGTGTGTATATATATTTATATGCGTGTTAATGAAAGTAATGTTATTCAGGAGCAGAAAGCTGATAGTGTGAGTGCTTGTTAATGATCCCTGGGAGAGGGAGAAAAAACTGCTCAGAATAAAGACACTCCATTTAGATTTGGTCTCTCAGGCTTTTGTAGTTTGTTAGGTCTGATGGTTTTTCTGTGCTTGGATGTAGTTTGAATGCTGACAGCTTCCCAAGCAAAAAAAAAAACCAACAACTTCGAAAGTGTTTGTTTCCTAAATAAGTCATTTATGAAGAGGTCAGAACAAAGTTCAACTATAGCTTTAAATCTTGTCAACTCTTTTCATAATAGAAACATTTCGTGAAACGTTGCCATTTTTAAAACGTATTTACAAAAATCGATCCATAAAGAAGCATAAGTAGTTAGGTCATTGTGGGTTGCAAGTGTGCTTCTTGGTATCCTACAGAATGGCTCGTGGGCTCAAAGGCTAAGGAAGGAAGTTCAGAGAGATTAGGTAATCTGCCCTTCTCTTTCTCCCTCTGTTTCTTTCACTCCATCTTGAAAGCTGTAAGGCAGGGATCAGATACTCCTCTACATCTGGCCGTTTGCCATCATCTCAGGCCGAAGTCTCACTCTTCCTCTTTCAGACTCGTGTTTTTCCACTCTGTCCTTTTCCTCTTTGGAGCGTTTTTCCTTTAGATGTTGAATCACACCTCTTTTCCTATTTTCTCTGTCTCTTGTGACTAATTGTAGTCTGTGAAGGCTTAAGAACTGTCTAGTCGTGTTTCCCTCTGTACTGTACACAGTGTTGCTTTCTCCTTCTGCTGATTCAAATTCCCTCATTTACTTTCTTATTTTTCTAATCTGTCACTTCTTCCATCTTTCTTTTCTTGTCCTTTATTTTTCACCACCCCCTTCTTCTTTTTTCTTGCATGTAATCCTTGGCTGTCATTCTTCTTTTAGGCCACCCACTACAGTTTTCTGGCGACTCTAGAGGTGCTGGGGAAGCTGATGTTCGGAGCGCTGGCTGGAGGCTTGGTGGACTGGTGTGGATTCCAAGTAGCCTTTCTCTTCTTTCTCAGCCTCTCTGCAGGAACAGCTCTTCATGTGTGGTCAGCTACCTTCACCGGCGCTCTTCGAGAGCACCAGCTGAAAGATCAGCCAAAATAAAACCATACTGGAAAAGTTCTGATCCAATGCAGACGCTAATCGGGTTTTACAAAATATTTTTCATTTAAAATGTCAAAAAAGTAACAACTTATTGAATTTTCTTTGTAAGTTAGCATTCTTGTATCCTAGCAGTTGTCAAAGAACACAATTCAAAGATGTCTTCAGTGCTAAATACAGCATAAGTAACCTGAGCTTGATATATCAAAGTTAAGTGGTGTAGATGACTACACAAAAGGAAACAGAGATTATGGATGTGATACTGTACGACCGCCACCATAAAAATAAACAAATAAATAATTTTATAAGATTGAAGTTGTAAATTTTTGAAAAAAAAGACATGATTTTACAATCATGAAGCTTTACATTTACGAGAAAAATGTATAACTTGCAAAAATAAGCTATAAAACTATACTATATATATATATGTATTTATATACATATATACTATAGGTAGAAAAGCACTATACAAACATACGTCATTTAAAATTTCATAAGTTATAAGTTGAGAATTTACAAGTTTATAGTCATAAATGTATGATGCAAAAGTCTGTTTACTAAGAAAAATATAAACAGCAGTAACTTCAACATTGGTTTCACAAATAAGGAAAGGTCTTTTAGTGACCCAACATTGACTTTCTGTTAGTATAAAGACAGTGAAAAAATAGGCAAAAAACAGGCTTCCTCAGAGGAAGACTCTTGACTGGTAAAAAGTGAATTTCTAGCAGGCGTGTTGTATTTGTCGTCGGCAGTATAGTTACAAAGGTCCAAATGCATATGACACATGGATTTCTGTGATAAACTGAAGCCCTATGACATCACCACAAATGGCTGCATTGATGGATTTAATCTGCATGTAATGTGAATGGAGGGTTATGCAACCAACTTTATTTTCTATAAAGAAGGGCTTTTTCCTTTTTGTATTTTTATCTGACTTTTTCCTCATAATTTTACAATTTTACACTCCTAAAATCACAACTTTTTTTTCATAAATTTACAACTTTACTCTCATAGAATGGAAAAAAAAAAAAAAAGCTTTTATTTTACAACTTTAATATTGCATTTTCTGGTGTCCCCAATACTCTTGTAGATCCTGTCTCATATTATGGTGGAGGGTAAAAGCATTTGATAACTGTCATTTTTTGGTTATGAAAAATGTCATTCCTGTATATAGTAGTCAGTTTTTTAGAGTAGCTTAAAAAAAGCACAAAGAATGGTCACCAGAGCCAACATTCACTTTTTGACTCTTTTTGATTACTCCAATCAGTAGGTTTGCATTTGTAAAGGCTTTATCTTTAAAAGAAAGCTTTTATGTAGTTCAGCAGTTACATAAGGAGCACTTACTGGAAGTAATTAACTGCTTATTGCAAGAGTCAAATAATCTTTTCTGTAAGTGGACTGAGTGTCATAGTGATTTCCAGCCTTACACAGTGCATGGTGCCATTTTCTCTTTATGTTTTACTCAAAAAAAAAAAGAACAATTCTATATCCAGTCACACTGGAAATTCATGGGGTTTTTTTATAAATGAAAACAATAAATACAATTCACAATTACACAATATTTATTCAAACAATATGGTAGCTTTTCATAGTTATTTATCTCAGAAGATAGTTCCTCCACCAGTTTAAAATACAAAGAGAAGCATTTTATGTTTAGGAGAATGTATAAATCAAATGAAGTCTTAATTTTTTTCACTATGCAGGTTCAAGCCAGCAGTTTGGGCTGGCGTGCTAATAGTATTCAAATTAAGGCATTTCAATAGTTTAAACTAATTCAAACAGCTGGGCTTTTCATCTATTTAAATAGTTGGTAGCAAATAAGTCCATATTTAAATAATTGCCAAGCACATCCTTGTCTCAGCTGCTGTTGCCTGAGATGTTAAAGGAAATAAAGCTGTTCAATTAAACTTTGAGTCTGGTTTTTTTTTTTTTTTTTTTTTTTGGTGATGCGTTCTTTTTTATTTGGTCACAAACCACCTCTGATGAAAATTGTGTTTTTGGTGTTTTAAACATTCTTGTAGCATTTCTTTTTCATGGTGGAGGACATATGAGGAAAGCTAATGTTAAAACTGCATTTCTAAGTATGTTTTTATTCAAATTCATTCACCACGTTTTAAGATTAAGATCAACTTTAAGATCAACCGGGATTAATAAAGTTGATCTTAATCTTAAACCGTGGTGTGTAAGAAGCAGATGAAAAAATGTTGCTTGAAAAAGCTTGTACTTATTATAGTCAAACTACAAACTATAGGCCATAAGCTTTGCTCTATTCTGATCCATCCACTTGCAGACAAATAAATCCATTGATGTCTTTGTTTTCCTTGTCTGAGCTCGCATCTGGCTTAAGACTGCAAGGCTGGATAGTCCAGATATTGTTTGCCATTTTTGTTGCACCGCTGATGTTAGGTTGGGGTTGTGAGTAGCTGTAAGCATTGGGAGAGGATGTAAACAAAGGGATCATGGGAAATGAGCAAAGCCTTACTTGCATGAATATGTCCCACCCACAACTCAGAGGCGACTCCAGCTTCTCTGCAGAAACTATGTCCTAGAAAACCAGGCATATTTTTTGATTTTGCCTAAAAAATTGCATAATCATAATTACAAGATCACTGGGAACATGTTTAAAATAGATTAAAAGATAATCTGAGTAGATCATTAAGAGACTCATCTGCTCTCCACTCGTTACCTGTATTAATGGCACCTGTTTGAACTTGTTATCAGTATTAAAAACACCCGTCCACACCCTCACAGTCACTCCAAACTCCACTATGGCCAAGACCAATTAGCTGTCAAACGACACCAAACAAAGTTGTAGACCTAAAGGTCTGGGAAGAAATTGGGATTTTCTGGCTCTTTTTTTCCTCATTATGTCTCTAGTTGAGATTTACCAGTGATGAAAATTACATACCGCATTTTTAGTGGATTTGGCAATTCAATAGCTTCATTTTTAAATATTAAAACATTTTAATTTGCAGCTTGTGCAGACAGGAAAAGTTGCAGAAGTTTGGATCCAGCTGGATAAGAGTGATTGGCAGAACCACTCTGTGGAGAAACTGTTCACGACGGGGCCACCCTGCCTGCCACCACCATAGTGATAGATTTTATGTTTGATGACTTTCACGTCAGCACCACACTTTACAGTAATGGGAACTGCATCCAAAATGGAAGAAAATCAGTTTATCCAACATTTATGTTGTCACAAAGCAGAGCTTGTAAGCAGAGCGTGTAAGTGCAGTGCAAAAAAAGCGTATTGTTTATTTGCACGTCAATTCCTAAACTGTCACAACCTGAGTCTCTTTCTGTACTTTATATGAAAGGCTGAATATTTGTTGTCCTTTGTTTTTGTAAGGAGATATTTAGTTACACTAACAATCGGGCCGGGGCACAAGTCTGGTCACATCACCAACTTTATACCCATTTCACATGGGAGGGAAAAGCAGGAGAATAGGCCTGCTCGTTCACCCACTGCCAAGTCTGATCAACTAATCACAACGTCACGGGACACACAACAATGATGCAGAGACAATAGAAAACATAGATATTATAAGGCGGATCTCATGAGCATCCAAGAATGGGTGAGTTCACTGACAGTTGCAGAGCATCTCTTTCCTGGTAGAGTTACGTTTAGAGATGGAGGATGGGAGCCAGGCAGAAAATGCAACATGTTTTAATCTCAGGAAACAAAGGCATTGTATTGTTTTTTCCCCCCTCTTTTGTCTTTAAGTACCTCAGGGGAAAGAGGTGTTGGCTGTTTGCGCTTCTTTTGTCCAGAGGCTGACAGAATGGCCTCCTGTGAAACCTAAGCGAGCAGGTGGAGGAATGATCAGCAGCATTGAGTGTCACAGGGTTTCCTCCAGTGGTGTTTACTTTTTGTTTGAAAAATGAAAGACACGGAGACCTCTCTCTTTCTTCTGTACAGTATGTGTTTCTTCTTATTTTCTCATGGCTTTGTTCTTTTTGTCCTCTGCTTTTATGACAGAACCGCAAAGTCAAATTAAAAACTCCTTTGGGTTTTTGCGCTCTTGTCTTTGAGAGACCAGTTGGGGGAAGAAATGAATTTGAGATTTTTTTCTTTTTATTAGTTTTGGTAAGGTAAGGAAAAAAATTAGTACATTTTCAGATCTGATTTTATGAAAGTCACCTACTGTTACGGACTGTGTTTCCATTGAAAAAATGCTGCTATAAAGTGGTAGACTTGCTTTTCTACATTAACAGTTAAAGAGGTTTTAATTTTAGGTGAGGATGACATCAAGTAGAATTTCCTTAGAAATCTCCCAGGCCTTGGAAAGCTGTAGAAATGCTGGTGAAAGTACATTATCAGTTCTGTTTTATTAAACTATAATAATAATAATAATCAAATTTCCCTAACAAAATTGGCAGCATAGTTTTTCCTCCGTAAACTTCCTTTCCAGTCTTGAATGTTCAGTTGCGTCAAATAATTATTACTTTAATATTTATGGAATTATAGGAGAAAGCTGAACACTTGGCTGACTATAAAAAGAAGAGAGGAGCAGCATTAATGTGAGACAAACAAAGCAACGGTGCAGATTTAGCTTTCAATTAATTTAGAAACAACCCTTGAGCTGTAACTCTAGCTTGCGGAGTGGAAAGCTGAGGCAATTCTTTCCAAGTCTAGCAGGCCGGTGTCCTTACCGGGTATCAGCTTGTGCCAATCACAGAGAAATGCAGCAAGCAGACACCCCAGATACCTTTGGAATGATCCGATTCAGGAGTAATTAACAAAGTCTGCACCTGCAACCTCAATTGATTCGATAAAAAAAAAGTTTTCATTTCTGCACAAAATGTTACCTAGAAGTCTGCTGAAAATATCAAATTGCATTGTTTTTAATGCACACACAAGCAGAATAGTTTCCAGATGCCAATTTATCCAGTGTTATTTCAAGATGTGTCATAATTGTGTTTTGAAGAGAAAAAAAAGAATGTTTGGGGGGAATTACCAGTACTGGAATACAGTAATTATTATTTCACAAACATAATCCCTTACACCTAATTTAGAAATAGACATTTTTTCCTGTTCTATTGAGCTCATGAGTTGATTTTTCAATTAGTTTTTTTTATTTTTTTTTGGTAAAAATGCTTTTTGTTGACCTTAAAAAGTGCCTCTGCACAACATATTCTGAATAGCTTAATGTAAGAATAAATTGCATGTTCTGCACTCATTTCATAAATAATATAAGACTAATTTTCATACAGGATCTCTGCTCCCCCCAAGAAAATCGTAGTTGTCTATTTTTAGGTGCAGGGTTTTAATTGGCATGAATATGCCAATGAAAAACAGTGAAGTTCCAGTTGAAGATGGTATAATAAACAGTGTGGGATCCCTAAAACAAAATGAATAAATGTAAGGCCCATATAATAGATAATATAGGTTGATATTAAAAAATAAATGAAAAAGGAAAGATTGTCATATCTTTTCACATTTCATCAGGCTTTCAAATTTTAGATTGTGTTATGAAAGTTTAATAAAAAGCACGATTTTAACAAGTTTTCAGTTTCATTTTTATTATTTTCATCACAATTGAGCCACGAGATTGCTGTTTTCCTCTTAAAAACAGGTGTACATCTTTCTATTAAAATATGTCAATATTTTAAGTCTTTAACAGGAAATAGAACCCATTTTTTATTTTCATGTCTTGTGAAAGGGTTTGCCCTTTTCCGTTTTGACTTATTGCACATTTTTCACATTGAAATGACGCAGTAAATCAAACAAAAGTGAGCATTACAAATAAATGACTCAAAAAATAAATCCTCCAAATCCAAAATAAACAAATTAAAGTTCTTCACTGACACAATAAAGGTCCTGGTAAAATGATATAAACTGTAAAGCATTATTGTGTCAGTGCAATGATCTTAGGCTGCTTTACACCTTCAGGGCTTCGCCAACTTGCTATTGATAGAATATTAACGCCTGTGTTTTACAAGAAACGCTGTAAGAAAACATTTGAACTAGTTGAAAATATAAATAAAGTTTCAAGTCCCATTAACTGTCATACAATTGGTTGTGTAAAGTCTGTTCTCTGCATTTGACCCATCCTCTGGGGGAGTGGTGAGCTGCAGACACAGCTGCACTTGGGAACCATTTTGGTTTTTAACCCCCCAATCCAACCACTAAATGCTGAGAATGAAGCAGGGAGGCACTGGGTCCCATTTTTAGTCTTGTGTGTGATTTGGCCTGCATTTGAACGCACCACCATCCAAACTCAGGGTAGACGCTCTATCACAAGGCCACTGAGCTGATAATAATATTAATAATATGGACTATCAAAAAAGACAGAAGAAATATTAGAACTTTAGGGTGGTCACAGGTAAATTCTACACCTAAATCCTAGAACTTGTTTAAAGTTGTCTTAAAAAATGAAGTGTAAAATATAATTATTAATCCAAAATATTTAAATGTGACTGTAAAAAACAGCACGTGGGGCTTTGGAAGCAACAATCATTTTCTGAAATCTGGAATGAATTTTCCTACTGACCTTAAAATCCCTTTACTGAAATTAAATAGATAAGAGAATGTATCATAAATCCACAGCAATTCTTAATTTACAGGCAGTCAGTAAAGTTGAAAGTACCGTTCCTCTTCAAACTTAGTGGTTCGTGAAGTTCAAGCTCATTGATTTTAAGCAACAGATTGTTGCTCATAAATTAATCTTAAAATCAAAAATTCCCCTACATGTAACAGAAATCAACAAAAAAGTGACCTTTTCATTTTTTTAAGATTTTCCACCATGCTTTTTGTTTTGTTTTTAAGATTAGTACAGTTACTTTCCCTTACGCCTGTCCACCTATCACACGGCTCATCCTCAGAGGTTTTTACTTCTGTGGCTCCTAATAAATCATTCAAACCACATGTGTGTCCGGTTGAAGTGATTGGAGCTGCTCTGTGGTGAAACAGGCTCTGCGATCTAGTCGTTCAGTGATGTTTGGGATGTGACAAGCTGCCAACTCATATGGTGCTGAGTTTGAGTCATGCATCTCTGGTCTGCCCACGTCTACAGGCTCAGACCCCTCCAACCCAGCCTTGTCATGTGCCTCAGCCCTCCCACGTACACCCCCATCTCCTCCTTAGGCCTCATTTGGACCATTAGGGCCAAGACAGGAGAAGCCTCATTCATGTGCGCACACCCCACTTCCTTCCTCTCTATATTTGTTGTCATCTTTTTCATAGTGATTCTCTTACACTCCACTGTGTTGCTGTTTCACATGTGAACAACCAGTCTGAACTTGTTCAAGGGGGTTCTGTGTCTTTGCCCAACAGGTGGGAAAAGGTTTGAAACTTCCCACCCTGCGCTTGTTGTTGCTGTTGGACTCTTTGGTATCCTATCCGATTGCTGGTCTTTGTTATCATCAGCATCTCTCATGGGATGGTTCTTTGGCAAAATTTGGCACTAAACTTGGAGTCACTCAGATTTCATGTAATCCCATTTTCGAACAGCTAAAGGTCAAAGCGAGAATATGAATAAATGGGAGATATCAACCTTGTCACTGTGATATCACTTACAAAGGTTTCTGTTATTCTGCAACAGGCAGGTGTTCACAGTAGCATGAAGCATTGTAGCAAAACATAATCTCTTTTGTTTTATGGACCAGATGAGTTTATTTCCTTTCTGGCATAACAAATAAAGATACCTTAAATCTTGCCATGTTATAGGATTAGTCACTTGATATGGAGTGACATTTTCCAAACAAGGAAACCATTAAAAATTCCAGTAAAATGCAACTTTAGTACAGAGATTTCTGAATAGATTTCACACTTTTTTTGCTCATGTTATTTGTGTGGAAATGCACAAGAAATCAGAGCTTTCAATAACTTTCCAAAATTGGGGTATGGAAAGGGGTGTGTTGATGTGGATAAACCATGAAGGGATGGATGAGGAGGGCTGGAGGAAGGGCGGATGAATGGAAGAACTATAGGATAGAGGGGGAGAAGCAGGACCATTAGTATACTGTCTGACATGGTTGGGGATTCCGCCTCGAGCCAAACCTTCTGAAGGGGGTCTCTGTATGGCTCTCCCTTGATCTCACACACACAACAGTCACATTCAAAGCTACATGTACAGTTATGGGTTCATGCACGCTTCAGTGCTCAGAGCTGTACAAGCGGACATGTGTGAATACACACTCACAGCTCAGCTGCCATGACCAATCCAATAGGATTTTCATGCTGCATTTGAAATAAAAAATTACTCTCTTTTTCTTTTCCTTAGAACCTCGTGCTTTTCCCCGTCCTAATTTTGCTGCTCTGCACATCGCATTATGTGACACAGCATCGTAGCGGGCTTCCTATTTTTCTCTATTCTTTTGTATAGTTTTTTTTTTTGGTAAATATTGATGCATCATAGCAGGGCAGACAGAAAGATTGTCTCAAATTTTCCCTTTACCTTGAAAGCATCATCCTTTTTATGGAAAAAATTGTCAAAATTCCAAGCATCTTTTCGTTCCTAGTGGTCTTTTAATTCTGATTATTTTTATTCCAAATCAAAAAACGTGTTTTTTTTCTAAGAAATGTCTTTTGCAGAGTGACAGGAGTTCAACAGATATTTGCGGGACTGTTGGAATGGGGTAAGCCTGCCCTCATTTCCCATAATCTCTTTGGAGTTTACACACACAATGAAGCGGAGCAGGGATTTTGTGGCTTGCTGATTGTTGCACCTACGTCACAACTGCAGGCTTTTTCCAGCGCCATGTTTTTGTCTTCTCCTGATTCACAATAATAACACACAATCATTTAAATTAAGAAAATGTCAGAAGCAGGTAGGTCGGTCGGTCGGTATTAGCTATCTTTGTTTTTTCCATTAGGTTTCTTAATCTGCTAGCCCTTTTGGGGTCACGGTGAAAGATTCTGGAGCCTGTCCCGGCAATTGTTGGGTTAAGGCAATGGTACTTCTGGACAGTTCAGGGGTTGGAATGAATGCACTTCAGCCAGTGTGTTAACGGGCAAGAGTTGTATTCAAAACAAAGACAAATTCATATTCAAAACAGACAAGATAAACGTAAAACTAAAGGTTGTATGAATATTTTTCTGCAAAAGATATGCACAAAGTACAAACTTGTGCGCAACTTTGTCTTTATGATTACGTTTCTTTTAGAAAGATTCCTTACCCCATGCAAATGCTACAAGAACATGTAAGAAAAACCCAGTTTTCGTTTGAGTGAGTCTTAAATGTAAGAAGCAGGGTAGGAAAGCCCCTGCATTGATCATTCACATTCACTCAAAGTCAACAACTGGATCAGAATGGCATACGCCCCCTGCTTTAAGCATGAAAAACACCTTTTAAGCAAACTGTGAGATAAAGAAGAAAAGATACCATACAAAAAAATGGAAAAGTAAGTGCAGCGGGATTAAGTGAGTCATATGTGGGAGAATGTAGGGATACACTGGAGAGGGGGTTGTGTGGTGAGACCATCAGGGAGATGATGGAGACAGCTGGACATAGCGCTTTTAATCTGCCCACTGCAAGCTTTCCTTCTAAACAGCAGGACCAACACTAAGGTTGTGACAGCCAGACCACAGCAGGGAGCCACCGTTCTTTCACTGCAGACAACACTGCTGTCTACATTGGGAGTGCGTGCGCTTGTGAGACAGTAAATGTGTTCGAAAAGTCAGGAAATCTTGCAGAGAAGCACCACAATTCAAGCACAATAAGCTAAATTTTAGCCTGAAAATCTAAAAAATTGTCCAAAAAATATTTTAGAACGTGAGGCTGCACTTTTCTTATGTATTCTGACCTAATGTATTCTGTATTCTGTCTAGCAGTCAAACCATCTTCCCTCAGTCAGAGTTGTTATTTTTATTACCATCCGCCCTTTGTAAAGCCGTAAAGCCCATTGAGACTGCTATGGTTGTGATATTGGGATAAATAAATACAATGAAATTGAATTGTACTGTATTACTTTAAAAACATAAACTCAAACTCTCAGAAATTCTTGACACCAACTCAGGTGTTTCTGGCAGAGTGTTCCCTAAGGTCAGCTGTCCCTCAGGGCGTTTATTTACTACAAGAGCGTCTGCTACTGCTCCTACAGGCGGAGTGCAAGCGAGGTTTTGCGAATTTGTGCATGAGATTTGGATTGGAAGAATGAACATATGTCCCCTCTTTTTTTTCTAAAATAGAGCACATTTATCTCTTTCAGTTTATAATGACCAGCGTCTAAATTAACCAAGACAAAAAGAATAAGAAATTTGTTTTTAAAAATATATATCATTGCAGTACTTTTGTGATTTATTTAGACCACAATGGTGCAGCGAGGCTTTTTACCCTGAACTTAATCTGCAAGTTTACTGCTAAAAATAAAAATGTGTTACTTACAGCTAGATGCAGTCCTGCTGCAATACATTACATTTTTAATCTACTCAATCAAAAACATCATCATTGATGAACACTAGAAAATAATTCATTCAGAATTTGTAGGAAATGATTCCCACTGAATCTCATGTGTGTCCCTGCCTCATGAATCACTGGCTGTGTCAGCGTGCCCCACAGTCAAATTCTTTCAGACAGGCCAGCAGGCTCTCGGGGCCCGGGGACCCAGAGATGTTGATGGGAACACCATTTAATTGGGGTAATCGGCACGCTTTTAGGGACCTGCTTATTAAGAAAAAACCCTCACACACACTTGCATGCCTTACCAAAGACAGACAGACAAGCAAAGTGACAGCTTGGCTTCAAATCCAGCTCTTTCACCCACATCCCTGCACTCAAAACTCAGGAAGCAAGGGATGCAGAGGATGACCCCGAATGTGTGAGACGTGTATGTGCATAAGACTGACATCTTTGTAACACTAACAATGTTTAACAATATTTAAATGTGTCAGTGATATGGGGACTTCGCCTCAGGGTGGAAGTGGGGGTAATAGGTGAGGCGGTGCTGGAAAAAATACTCAGCTCGAGGACACCTTTCCTAAAAGTGAATCACATTGAGAAATTGTTGCCCTTTGGGGTTCAATACAATAATATTTTAAATAAAAGTCACGTTTTATTAAATTTCTCCAAAGCATTGGTTATGTTTCCTAAATTCTAGCTAAGTGTGCTTGTAAGCTCTTGTAAAATAACAACAGCTTATATTATTGTCTGAGGCAACAATGACTGAGAT
Organism: Adrianichthys oophorus; assembly: GCA_036245035.1. Taxonomy (NCBI): domain Eukaryota; kingdom Metazoa; phylum Chordata; class Actinopteri; order Beloniformes; family Adrianichthyidae; genus Adrianichthys; species Adrianichthys oophorus. The sequence continues at coordinate 8,952,242 of BSAI01000189.1, read as the reverse complement.
GGTTTTATCTGGCTCATCATGCTTTAATGTTGTGATAAGACAGAGATGTGGGGATTAGATGGCCTCTCCCTTTAAACCCCTAACTCCACCTGAACGCACACAGGAACAACAACCTTTCATCAAATATTGGTGTGCTACTTCAAGTCCAATGTTCTTCCTATTTTTCAGAAAAAATCGAAAAGGAAAATGTTTTTAAAAGTAGCAATAATTATGTAAGTAGACGTCAAGGAAAAAAAAAATCCACCTTTACGTTAATATTGCGTGTGTACTGTCGTCACATCAAGGACAGAGCAAAAACAGGCCCAAAAATTCTTAAAAGTTGAAAAAATGTCATTAAGTAAACAAAAAAATCTGTCAATGAGTTAGGAAAATGGTCTTACCAAAGACTTTTCTTTTAAGAAAAAAAAACCTAGTCACCAAGACATATTTTCTTAAACTAAGGTTATTCTGCTACTCAATACTTTCTTGATAAGATTAGTTTTCTAGCGAGTCAGAAAATCAGACAATTTTTCTTGAAACAAGGAGCTTTTTTATTTTTTAAGGACCGTTTCTAAGTATTTTTTTAGATTCAAATCGTTGTGAATCAGGGGCAACAAAAGCTTATAGAAGTGACATAAAGCCTACTCTGGTAAGACATAAGCTCCCTGCACCGCTCCATTCTGATGGACCCACTTATAGACAAATAGATCCATGTATGTCTTCGTTTTCTGTTTACCTGAGCTGGCATGTGGATCAAAACTGTGTGGCTGAATAGTTCCATTATGGATCGCCATTTTGTTGCGCAGGTAAAGTTATGTTGTAGGTACGAGGGACTGTAAACAAATGTGAGAGCAGAAAAACAGAGGGATGATGGAAAGTGGGTTAGGCTCTACCCGTCCACAGTCCTGACTACAACTCAAAGGTGAATTTCTAATGAAGTACTGCAGCTCTGCAGAAACTATGTCTAACAAAACAACAGGTAAAACGGCATAACCATAATTAAAATATGGGAACGCTTTGAAAATAAATCAAAGGATGATTGGAGTGGGAATTTAAGATTCCGTTTTTGTGATGTAACAAGTTGTCATCACTAAGTTTTGGTTTTGTCCTGGTCAGCATTATTTTCTTACTTCTTCATGTAAAAATCACCTCAGCTCTCCGTTTGTCAATTTATTGTCTGTCTTTCCTGTTTCCTCCCTCCTCTCCTGCCCCCATCCATGCACCCTTCATTTGATGAAAATCCACATTAAGATCTTGGGAATCCACTCTTGTGATTCCTGCTTCCTGTTCTCACCAGCTCATGGTGAGACAAAAGGTCCTTTATTGCATGCCCTGTTTTCTGGTGGTCTTACATGTAGAGATGTTGCTCCAGCCTGGCTGAGGGTCAATACATATTGTTTATGAAAAACAAAAGGACGATGACGTGATGCCATGTCTAGACTCCATGCAAATGAACAAGGTTTGTGAAAACTCCTGCCTTGTGTACAGAATTTGTTTTAAAGCTACGTGAAAACACATATCAAACAAACCCCACGTGCACACGCATGTGCACGCTGTGACAGATGAAGTGGGAATGATTATGGTAATGATAATAATGACGGCTGTCATCACTGTCTCCTCCACTGTGGTAAAAATTAATCTGAGTCAACGGTAATCCACGTCTCCTCATTAGATTACTGGTGTGGGGAGGGCACACTCACAGGCCATCTGTACATCATTGACAGAGTCTCAGTGACAGCTCTTTCCTCTGCTCCAAACTTCCTCCAACATCTCCTCTGTCTGGATCCCTGTCCATCCATCTGATTCTGCACCACTGTCACTCATCTCACTCTTCCTCTTTTCTTGTAATTATTCAGCATGTCAGTCTTGATGTCTCACATCCACAAAGCTGGTGATAGAAAAGATTTGAAAATCCCACTGATCTCAGACTATTTCTCCGTCTCCAATAATCTCTTTTCTCTGCCCACAAGTTCAAACCCCACCTTAATATTGCTATTAGTGCTATTATTACTATTCCGATATCTCTATGGACACTTTTACCCCTGATGCTTCATCTGTTTTCCTTCCTCAAAGCAGTTCGACCTACAGAACAAGTTAAATGAAAGGAAGACTTTATGTGAAGAAAAAAAATAATATAAAAGAGTTAGATAGATTATTAGTCTTGAGGGAAATTGCATGTTCATATTTTCAGTTTTTCTCTTGTAATTATTTAATGTAAACAGACACATCTATGAGGTATTTTTGCTTCTTTTAAATTAAAAAGATAGATTTTTAGCCATCCATCTTGACAATCTTGACATTGATAAACATTTCAATTTGTTTTACATGCCTAGCTTTTCTTTCCACAAGAAAACAAGGGACAAACTAAAAGCACTCAGAAACAAAGTCCTATGGAATTTGGCCCAGAGTTGTCTGCATATGTTGCAGTAAACAGATTTTTTGAAAATTGTCTGCAAATTAGTTTGCATATTTTTAATGAAAAAAGAAAAAGGAAGCAGGGCTAAGGAACCACAAGGACCTAACAGACTGAAAAAATGTTGATCTGCTCTTTTAAAGAGACAGAATGACAGCAGATTAAACAGAAACGTAATTAAACCAAGGAAAGAGTGTGATGAGCAGAGAATGTGCAGCAAATGTCTGTAAGGCTCTCCATAATTGATAACATCTGCACCTTGACGAGAGGCGTGTCTGCTCAGTTGTGTGTCCTGCTATGGGCAAACATTCTCCACAGTCTATTTATTTACATTCAGACACACTTACAGCACCAAAGTGTACAAGCACATCGAGTGAGTCTCTCAAAACTCCTGACCAATCTTTTTGCTTGAGCTTGAAATCTTTCTCACATCAGAGAACTATCTTACATAGTACCAAGAGCTGCTCAGCTGAAGAGAAGTCAAGTCCTCAAGTCTCAGATGTGGCTTCACAATCACTTTAACCTCAGCTGTTTCTCAGGCACTCTCATCTCGACAGACGGGTTGGATGAGGAGCTCATCTGCTTTTACAGTGACAGCTGCCAGAGAAGAAAGTGCAGAAGCAAGGAAGTTCAGCTGCCTCTCCTGCAAGGCCTTTGGTCCCCACAGATTCTAGCGCTAACTTCACAGGGAGCTCCTGACATTGTTTGGAGGTAGTGATAGCAATCTCTCAAGTGTGCACGAGTCAGCCAGTGTGTGTTCATGTGCGCGTATTGACAGATGGCTGTCATTGTGTGAGAGCTGGTTTGCACATTCATGTAATAGAGGCAGAAAAACAGCAAACATATGCAGTGGACAGCAGGACGCGCTGACTGGAACTAAAGGTGGTTACGTTGACAACACAAACACTTCATCGCTACATCAGTTACACACACACTGTAGAGTATGGCAGCATGTCAGTCATGTGTGACTCATCTTAAGTAATAGCACCTGAGCTTCTATTTCAATATATGGATTTTGCCCGGCAGGAATCATGTGCATTTAGCATCTGGGATTGAATTTTTAAAAGCAGAACTAATACCTGGAAAGTATTGTAAGATGGTGGTTAAGATGTCAGAATTAAGCTAAAAAAAAAATCTAAAAGGAGATAAACGGGGAAGTCGGCATGAGAATTTGTGGACACTCTGTGCAGCTCTCTCTTTATTTATCCAAGTTTGTTTGTGTGTGTGCATGCGTAAGGGCCCACCACTTCGGCCCTGTGCAGCAGCCTAACCATTCCTGACAGCCAATGGCTCATTAGAGCTGCTGTTCTGTGCTCCTACTTCATCCGCCCGTTCCTGGTTTCCTGGACCCAGCCCCCCAAAACAATGGCTGTGTGCGTGCATGTGCATGTGTGTCAGCTGGCTGCGCTCAGGCCGGAGCCCGGCCAGGCACGGTGGGCAGTAGGGAGGAAAGAGGGGGAGTCAAGGCCTATTCATGGGCACAAAGACATAATTAACCAAATTGGCAAATGGTTCGAGAAGCCGCCCCCTGGACATTGTCTGCTAGTCTTTGGTTGCCATGGCAACTCGAAATCGGTGTCTACATTTTTTTGTGCGATGCATGTCTGTTTCAAATGTCGTGGATGATTATGAAGGACCACACACTGGTGATGAATGAGTCACACACAGATTAACTGCAGCATCATGTTTCACTCAGTGACCCCATCGGGTGGCCAAAAAGGCAGAATCATTTTATGTATGGGGCATTAAAGACCCACTCCAAAGAAGTTTGTGTTTTTGGTGTTCTTAACATGTTATTGTGGTATTTTTCATGATGGAGGAGATAAATATGGGATATTAAGATTAAAATGGCATTTTTTAAGGATTTCTTTATTCAAACTCTTGCGAAATTGGAGCTGAGAAAAAAGTGCCATTTGATAAAGATTGTAGCTGCATCATAGGTGGTACAGTTGGTGGGCCACAAGCTCCCTGCTCTGCTCTATTCTGATCATCCACTTGCAGACTAATAGATCCATTTACGTCTTCATTTTTCTCGTCTGAGTGGGCATCTGGCTCAAAACTGTACGGCTGGATAGCTCCACTATTGCTCACCATTTTTGTTGCTTCGCTAATGTTACAATATGCTGGGTTTGTGAGAGGCTGTAAGCTATAGCGAGAGAGTGTGCAAACAGATGGATCATGGGAAGGGGAGAGCTTACTTTGCATCATTGGTTTCACCCACAACTCAGAGGTGACTTTCTAATGATCTACTGCCACTCTGCAGAAACTATGTCCAAGAAAACAATCCAGACTTTTAGTTCTTTTGCCTGAAAACGGCATAATCATAATGAACTATTTGACAATAGATCAAAAGATGATCAGAGTGGGACTTTAAAGTCTGTAGACATCATCTCTGCTGCAAGAGTGCTCTTTAGGTTTGGTTTACAAAGCTTCCCAGGATGAGGTCTTCAGGTGTATATGTGCATGCTCATGTGTGTGAGTTCCTCTGTGTGTCTGCATGCCCCTCAGCAGACACTTCCCCTATGAGTCAATGAGACATTGATTGTCGTGACAGAGGGACAGACATCAAGGACAAACTGCTTGTGGGTCAATAGCTGGCTGACCACTCTCTTCGTATATGTGCATATTTACAGCTCTTCTGCCCCTGAGGAAAACATTTAAATTACCCAAAACAGCACGAGCATTAACTTCTGCTATCAAATATAGATTTCATTGCTAAGGGAAAGCTGTCTTGTTTTAAAAACAGCACTAAGTTTGGCAGACAAAAAGCTGCCATTTTTCAGGAGTTACTGCAAGATTTGTTTGTTCGCATAAAGTTGTCTTTTTCCAGCCCCGTTTTGAGGTTAGTCTCTGTAAAGTTCTGCCTTTGGCACTGAGCAGTACTGTGGTTTGGGAGCTTGAAGCTTGGTTAAAGATAAACTTCAGGTCTGACTGAAGAGTTCACTCTTTCTCGTTCTTTTCCCCTCCCCCTGTATCACTCTCTGTCTCTTTCTTTCCCTCCCATCCTTCGTTCAGCCCCTAGAGTCACAACAAGAAGCAGCAAACAGCTTGTGCATCCCTCGTACCAAGAGAAAATGCCCCATTTTCATCTGTTTGAATCTGACATCTTTGGCACATTAAATATTGGACATTAATAAATTAAATGTAATGAACTTGCATGAAAGAGGGAAAAAAGTCCACTGGTACAATGCAAGAGAGTATAAAAGGCGAAAATGCAAAAGAAAGAAGCACAACAAGAAAAGAGAAAGCCCAAACTTTTTTCTTTAATTCCAATTAACTATTGCCTTCTGTCACCATTGGAGATTATTTTTCATGTTCATTTATTCAAACAAATATTGAATAATTTATTTTAGTGGGAATTATAGCGTTAGAAATCACGAGCAATTGATGCCAATGTAGGAAAAGAGGTCTGTCTACGAGGAGCGTAGTTGAGGAGCTCTCTTAATAAGTGTGACTTATTGGTCATTTAATCTAATTAGACCTCCACTGGGTGTTTTGTAACATTGAAATAATCATAACAGCTTGAAGGAAGCTGATACAGCTGATCTGTGACCAGCAGCAGCAGCACTGATTTATATTTGATTAGATACTGTAAATTATAAAGTACTCAGTTTTGATCAGTCATTACAGAAAAATGAATCTTCTATTTGTTGATATATTGACTACAGTGCCACCAGCTCCAAATGATTAGAAGCAGCATCCGCCATGCATCTGACTATTAGCTCTGACTGTGGATCCGTCTTATCTATGCTGTGCCTGTTTGTGTGTGTCAGTGCAGGTATGAGGTATGTAGGCTGGTGTAAGTGGCACCTGTGGTCACACCCCATGATGGTGCTGCATAACAGGTTGGCTTCAGAAGCTCCTTCCAGCTTTCTTACCAGCAAAGCCTCCAAGGGTGGGATTCCTTGAAGGACAGAACAATCCTCATCATGTTTGATAAGATTTGCCTTTTTTGTTCCAAACTCAGCTTTAAAAAAAAAAAGAAAAATGACAAGAGTTTCTCAATACATTAAGCTAAATGTAAATCCAATTTGTTCAAATCTTGTTTTTTTTTAAAATCCTTGCTCAACAAAAATGAGCACAAACAGAACTACTGAAGTACATACCAGCTGTTTTAGAGTCACATTTAATTTATTTCCTAAAAGGCAAGTTTATTTAGGAATTTCTGGTATTTCCAAGCAATAAAGTAAAGAAATTAGAATAAAGTTAAAACCCATCATTTCAACAATTGTATTTAGCAATACAGATGTCAATGTTGTTGTTTACCTCTCGCCATGTGGCAGAGAGCAGTACGCCGGATGCCCTTCCTGATGCAACCCTGTGTTTTATCTGAGCTGGGGACCGGCACAGGGAGACCCAGAACCAGAACCCCTTGTGGCTACTTAGTTAGGCAGTGAAGGGTTGTGCTTAAGGACCCACACTGGATTAAGGTCATCGTGCCGCCTGGGAATCGAACATTTCTCATGTGCCAGACATACAGATGTCAGAAGATTTTTATTTTTTATTTTAAAAAGATATTATTTAGGGAAAATAATTTAAAAAACAGCAAAATGGGGTTTGAAAGGTAATTTTGAATTGTGTTAGTGTGTTTTGCATGTTATAAATAAACTATAGCATAATGAGAACAAAAAAGACAAACATTTTTATAATGTTAAAGGGAAGTCATTTCCCTGTAGATTCTTTTGTCCATTTGACAATTTGCATTACCAATTTTTGCTTTCAGAAGTGTTTGAAAAAGAGGTAATATGTTCTTAGTTAACAATTTTTACATTTTATTCCATGTTTGTAGTTTCTTTTAGATTTTGGTACCACATTTCAAGCAGGAATAACTTCTGTCCAGAGATGACTGCTTCATTTTACTGTTTTATATTTTCTGCCACTTCATCTCATTGAGTGTTTTTTTATGTCATCTTTATGTTCTTTGCAGATGAATCCTCATTGTCGCATGATTGTGACACCTTTAAAAGATCGGGAACTAGAGTTAAAGGCCTCAGTGTTATGATTGAACAAAACATTGTTTCAGACATGATTGACACTTACATTTTGTGTCTTTATGGAACGATGGAACAAATCATGGAAAAAGAATCATTGTAACCGGACAAAGCATTTTGTATTCTGTATGTCAAAAGATTCTAACAGACATTTGTGTTATGCTTCATAGAAAAGTGCTATACAAATAAAGTTTGATTTGATTTGATTTATGCTTGTTGCAAAGGGGGAGACTTTACAGCTATATACCACATTTTTCTAGTACTTAAATTAAGCTGGACAATTTAAGGGGCGGATAGTTACAGATGCACAAAAGTTTGACCATATACATTTTACAATTCTTCTAAATGTGACAGACAAGCGGCTTTTCCAGAGCTCAGACTCAAAGGACAGCTAGAATAGGAGGCGGCCATGATCCTGGCGAGGAACAGACATTTTAAAGCAGCATTCTCAAATTTAAAGAATTGTGGTGGCACTTTGGATTTTCAGTTACAGCCACACAGACTGCACACAAGGTTCCCTCTTGTTAGCATGACACATTGCGATTGGGCCCTAAAGGAAAGCTCCATGATTTGCTGTTCTCTTTGTGAGCAGTGTCCTCCCAGCTGTTCAAACAGTACTGGGATTTGCAGGACCTTGTAAAGACCCTGTTAAGTGTACAGGTGTGAGATCCATGTGTCTGCGAGGCACCTTATGTCCAATTATCTTCCTCTATCATCCTCCTCTCGAAGCAAAAGAGACCATTAGAGGTCCACGAAAATATCACAGAGAGACTGGAGACCAATTAGGCATCTTGAAACTAAAAACAGGTACAAGTGACAACAAGGGCATCCAATCTACAGCGACATGTGTTGTGTAGTAACTATGAAAGCTCATGAATGAAACATTAGTTTTTGCATATTTAAAAGAAAAGAAGAGATATTTCAAGATATTAAAATAAATATTTAAAATTTGAAATGACAGATTTTTAGATGTTAAAGTGTACAATCAGTAATACAAGGATTTTTTACAATCTGAAATCATAATTGACTTTTAGTTTCCTTTAGTGTCCCTGACTTTTCTAACACAGATTGATCCGTCTCACCTCCATGCCAAAAAAAGATGCCAAAAAGTGGCACCAGACTCCCAACTCTCCCACCTCTACTCTTCCTCCTCTGGAGGAAGAATCCAGAGATCAGGCCGGTCGAGCAGTGATGAAAGAACCATGAGACACAAGCCTGTTGACCAAACCAGAGAAGAGGGGAAAGGAGGGACAGCTTCATAGGAGCAAGAGGAGACAGAGGGAAAATTTGGACTTCAAAAACATCAACAACAACGGCATGAAAACAAACAACAGTGAAAATATAAAACAAGTGAGAGAAAAGAGAGAAGAGCTGAAGCACAGAGGGACCCAAGGTCCTCAAACTAATTAAGATGATTTGCATTTATGTATGAGGTTTAATGAGCAGCTTTTCAATAGTTTGTGTTCCCCTAATATGAATATTTCTTTTTCATTATGTTACATAGTTGGGAAATCTCATTCTTTCCAATAATCCCATCCTGGCTTTTCTGTTTCTGTAGATGCAGAGTTTGTTAACGTTATTGTTTGTTTGTGGCTGATGAGCTTCTAAGAATTTAAATTGCTGCTTATTTATTCGTTTTTAAGATTTCTTGAAAGTTTTGCACAAAAAAGCAAGACTTTGGATTTGTTGTTGTAGCACTATTGTGGACATCGCCGTGGAAAAACGTGAAAGCAACTTTTCTGTCTGGATTTGTGTTATCACCTCTGCATGAACAAAATAAAAGGAACTGCATAATATTACAAAACAATTTTCCCCACTCATGCTGTGCTTTTTGTCATTATAAAACAAGCAAAAGAAAAACAACTTTGATTCATTACAAACTTTACGCCTGTTTTTTCCTTTTCTTTCCTAAAGTACTGATCTTGTTTTTAGTTTGGTCTTTCTGTATCTCAGTGTAGAATCCTTTGACTTGTCGGTGACCTTCTGTCATGATAATTCCTCTTTGGTTGTTCCTGTTTCAAAATTACAGCTGCACTTTTTCTACCCTGGTTTGAACAATCATTTCTGCTGACCTTTCTTGCTAGGGTCATGTCTCTGCTCTTTCAGCTTTGGTGCATGTTTGACTCCAGCAGGGCTGTCTTCTATCACCAGTTCCATCAGCCCTGAGGAGGTTTGGTTTGGGGAACACAGGATTTCCTCTCCTCTCTTTGCAGGTGATGTTTCTTTTTGCATATATTGTATGAGTTCACACCCAAGGGAAGTGAGAAAAGAGCTACAGAAAGTCAGTTAACTAAGCTCTCAATTTACTGGTCAATCTTTGTTCCAATACTCACCAATGGTCATGAGTTTTGGGTCATGACCGCCGGGTGCGAGCTCCCTTTGACAACAGGAGAGGAGCTTGGAAGAGCAAGTTACGGCGGCTTGAACATTTGGTCCAGATGCCTCCCGGACGCCTCCCTGGGGAGAGATAGGAGACCTTGACCCAGGACACGCTGGAGAAGCTACGTCTTTCAGCTAGCCTTGGAACAATTCGGCTCCTCAATTCGTCTCGATTCCCCAGAGGAGTTGGAGGAAGTGGCTGTGGAGAAGAAAGTCTTGGCATCTCTGCCTAGATTGCTGCCCCCATGATCTGGTCTCAGATGACTGGAAGTGGATGGATGGATTGAATGTACTGTTTGTGATTTTATTTGTATAATCCAAAACTTATGCAAGTTCTGGTCAACCAAAGGTAATGAGATCATCAGTAACAGTGCCTGAAACTACTAATTAAATTGACACTTTTGTGTCCATGTCAGTAACAAAACAAGTGCATTAAATAGTCTTGACGTGTTTTTTTTGTATTGTATTGTATCATTTGAGCCGTGCAAATGTTTGCACATTTTAGAAATATTGCTTTTATTTCAACAAGTTCAGAGAAATGCAATCACTTCAAGAAAGCTTAACATATCAAGATGCCAAAGTTATGTTGACTTTGTTTGGTAAAAAAAAAAACTGTTGGATGAATAAGACTTTAGTTCTCCCACGATGGGAAAATTCCTGTGTCAAAGCAACATTTTTAAAAAGAAAACAAAAACAAATTATTCATATTAACAACATGATCCACAGGATCAAGAATAAAAGAGGAAAAAATGTAACAATCTCTTTAAACTGTGCTAAAAAATAACTTTGAGATCTTAAATGTATTCTAAAATGTCAAAAGTGGACCAATTTATGAAGTTATTCTACAAACAAGAAGCATCGTTTAAGTAATTTGATAAAAATAGCCAGATAACTTTTATTGAAAACTTTCTTTCTTTTCCATATGATGTAACACAATGTTATACAAATAACAAATACTGAGGATGAAGAAATACAAAGTAAGCCTAAGAAATTCAACAGTCATTAAAACAATTCTATTAGTGTTTAAAGATGTAAATGAAAACACAATTCTGCTATGAGAGCTAAACCATGTCTGTACTGAGAGCATACTTGTGTCAGCAGGAAAACAAATGTTTTTTTGTTTTTTTTTTACATTTAAACAAAACCAGCCAGTATTTTCTAAACATTATAAATGAAAATCCAGTTTGTTAAAGCTTGATTTTTTTTTACCCCCTTTAACACAGACCTTTTTAAACACCGTGTACACATATTGACTTTATTTGGACGGAGGAGGTGATACTGATAGGCCGAAAATGAGAATCATGATGTGAAAATGAATGTATCCACAGTAACCCATTATTAAGTTTAATGGGACTAAATGTAACCTGGAACTTGAGTTTGTGACAAGATGATTTTTTTTTAGATGTTTGTTTTAAAAAGCTACTGTATTTGAGGACTTCCAACTTAACTCTGACGTGCTGAAGAGTTCCCTCTGGGATGAAAGGAGCTGTGTGTCCTGCAGCTGCAAAGCGATCCCAAACCATTATCCGTCTACTCCCATGCTTGTCATTTGATATGAAGTGTTTGAGCTGGTGCGCTGTGTTCACTTGGTGTCTCTGTGCATTATGTCCAAACATTTCCAGTTTGATCTAGTGTGTCCAAAGGGCGTGCTCCAGAGGTATAATGCAGCTCTGCAACCTTAAACACCGTTGCCATGTTGAAGAAAGAAGAAATTTACTTTGAACTATTCTTTCCTTTTTTTTCTACTGGATCAAAACAGTAAAATGATGAACCACTAATATTCCAATTTGGTTTAAAGCTTTTAGTTTGGAGAAAAACATAGATAAGGATAAACATGGTAATTTTGCCTTAATTTAAGTTGATGTGTGGGTCTTCTAAATAGGTTTGTGCTTTAAATGTCATAAAATGTCAACAAAAAAACAAATAGACAAAAGGGCTGCATACCAGAAAGCCAATTGCAATGAAGATTTTAGAGTATCAGCAGAGAATCCATAATACTAGACTGGATGAGCAAAGCCTATAGGAATGTTTCAATATTTTTAACTGATGAAATAATCGTAAATATGCAAACTGTCATACATGATCCAATTTGCTGACTGCCAACAGAGAACACGCAGGCTGCCACTGCCAACATGGTAAAGATTTGACAGTGAAAATCATGCCAGTGTGTGTTTCTATTTAAAGCTGGCACTTGGTGGAGTGTGTCACCAGTCCACGTCACCCAGGATTTACCTGTGCTGGGCAGCAGCCACTTGACATGAGAGATGAACCGCAGTGAGTTAATGGAAAAAGATCCGCCCACAGCATGGACATGAATTACCACTAAAAATCACCATTTACCCCACCTCTGACCTCTGCTGTCAGACTTGCACTGCTGCACTGTAGGTTTTATTATAACGCCGTGCAAACACGCAGCGTTATGCATGCATGCGGGTATTTTATGGGACTCTGTGCGTCCATTATTTGTGTACAGCTTTGATGTGATTTATTCTGTAGCCTCTTCTCTGTGTGTGTCTGAGGGTGATGAATTGTGACAGGTGTTGTGGCCGC
>BSAI01000189.1:8860631-8939920 GCA_036245035.1 Adrianichthys oophorus | reverse complement strand
TTACTCTAGCCCCCAGACACTGTGTGAGGTGTGTTTGTGTGTGTCTGTGTGTGTCTGTGTGTGTGAGTCTGTGCCTGTAAGGGGGGGGGTCAGTTGCCTACTCCCTCAGGAGGATACCCCTCTATCTCACGAACACACAAAAATACACAACACATAGATGCTCGCACACAAATCCAGACTAATCAGTGCAGTCATTGATCGCGTCTCTCTCTGTCATGATGTGAGGACATATTTAAAGACTCACTTCAATGAGATTGGTGTTTTTAACATGTTCTTGTAGCATTTGTCTGAGAAATTTCTCAAAGAAATTTAAGCTTAAAATGAATTTCTGAGGATTTCTTTATTCACATTGTGAATCAGGAGCAGCCAAAAAAAAGTGCAGTTTGAAAAAGCTTGTGTGATGTAGCTGCTAAATCGGCAGGCCACAAGCTCACTGCTCCAATCCATTCCATGTATCCACTAGCAGACAACTAGATCCATATACGTTTTCGTTTTCCTTGGCATCTGGCTCAAATGAGACATTTCATCTACTGATCTGACTGCATCCTTGGATGCAAAAACTTTCAGTTGACCATCAGTGTTAGTCTTCGTGCTTTGAGGATTCACCACTGTCCAAGAAGTCTGTTGATTTGAGCTTCAGCACGCTGATGTAGGACTGATGATCACCCCTGTTACCGAACTCATCATGAACACTTTGTCATGCCTGACTTGTTCTCCTCTCCACCAACAATTGTGCAGGAGGACAAACTGTACCGGCTAACGGAAAACCTCTCTATGCATCCACTTTCAAAGGAAGATACTTGTAACATCAGCGGGGATGTTAAAGTGCTCGGATTACACACAGTCTGAATCAATGATTGATGACTGTTTGAACAGCACATAAACACAAAAAAAAAAACTCGAACAATGAGGAAATGATCTCATACAAGTGAAAAAACTTTTGTGTGATCTTCTAAGCAAGAGAAGACTAAACTGCAATGCATTTTCAAATGTGAACTTGCAATGAGCATAATTAGGTTTTTATTTTAGTGTTTATAAGTCAAAACCATTTGAAACTTTTTAGACATTTCTAGCAGTATTATTTTCCAGATACTATTTATATAATAGTTGCTATGCTCCATTTAATTGTTGTGGCTAAAACTGTGGAGGCGGAAGGTCTAGTTTATTTTTTTAAATCATTGCATGGATTTTTAGATGCTCAAAGGTCACAACTGCAGAGTGGGTCCATATGTCAACAAGAATACATACATTCTAATAAGTTTATTTCCCTGAATATAAAAAATACAAGTTACCAGGTTTGCTTCATTTAGATTGATAGATCATGCAACGAAAAAAGTACCCCAAAACCTTAAAGACGCTGACAGTTCACACTTTTTAATCAATGATTGTAGCTAAAATTAAAAATATATAGATTTAGTATTACCTTGTCCTTACACAAGCAAGGAAAAAATTACAATAGAAATGAACATCAGCTTTGACATTGTTAGCCAGCCTGCTTGTATGTTTTTCAGTAACCATTATCAAAAGGACTAAACCAAATTTACTGAAAGCAGTTATTACAAGTGGGGAAAAAAATTCTGAGAAGCACTGGAGGAATTAAAGAGAAAATGATCAGGTGAAACCAAATATCTAAACCTGAAAGCAGAGATCCAGACCTGAAGAAGATCAGAAGATATAAAGTAGTCATGTAAACTCGTGTCACATGGGTCACAATGATCATTTATCCGCAAGACTGACAGATGCTCAGTATTGGAAGCATTAGATCAACCAGAAGCAGACACTCATTCAGAAATAAAATTCAAAATTACCAAACATGATTAATATATGGATTTTGAGGGTAGATAAAAAAAAATACAGAGAGAACAGACGAATTCCACCAATGCTACGTTCACATCGGGCATGTGACTGGCATTCACAAACGGGTAAACGTGTATCCTTGAATACAAGTGTAGCCCATAGTGTAGGTTTATATTTCAACGTGCACTCAACGGCCCCACCATTTGTACAAAGAGCCCAAAAATGGTTGTGGAAACTTGTGTAGCTATGCATGAACACAAGAGTTTTGAAAGCAGAATCCTTAAATGCATGTTTACGTAGACTTTTTATTGGAAGTGGCCGCTTGAACATGCCTTGCAGAGGGCAGTGTGAACGTAGCTTAAGACTTAGGTCCTTAGATCCTGCTGTAAAGGGACACTAGCATCTAGCATCATACAGAAATGTGAAAACACTGAAGTGATCGGAGCTCTATTGAAGGTCACAAAAGTTCAAGATTTGTGAGATCTACTTTTTACAGAAAAAGTTGCACTGAAAAACCTTACAGTGGACTTTGTAGAGAAACCCAAACACACCCGCAAATACTGTAAAAAAAAGTCTGGTTTATTTTTCCTTGCAGGAAAGTCACCCAATATAACAATATTATGTAACCAAGTATTCACTTTTTTCAGGCTTTAACCCTATACTAACTTACTTCAGAAACCAAATAATGATATGAAGGTTTGTATGAAGACAGAAGCAGTGAAAAAACCTTCTTGTCTACTTCTGACGCTCTTCCTCCTCTCGCCCTCCCTCCATCACTCTCCCACCTCTCCTGTCTCTTCTCACCTAATTCTTTTGACTGCCTTCTTCCTCACCTCACCTCTCACCTCCCTGCTACATATCCACACCTCCTCTCCTCACTGCAGCACTCTGAGCTCCCCTCTCACTTCTCCTCTCTGCCTGCAATCCCACATCCTCTCACCTCTTCCATTCCTCTATCTTTCTGAAGTCTTCTTCTTCTTCCCTTATCTCCCTTGTTAATAATTCAACAGCAGTGCACACATGAGTGGTCACTGTGGAGCTTCATGTGGGGGATCTGGAGAACAAATGAAGCATAAGGGTGGAGGAATTAAAAACTTCCCCACGGCTCCACTACAGGGTCAGAAGAATCTGCCGGCTGCCTGGCTGCAGCCTGTCTCTGCCTCCTTTCCCTTTTTTTCCCCCTGCTTGTAAATGTTAACACGCCTTTTTCAGGATGGGGTGGTGGGTTGTTTAAGGGGGTTTAAATGCTAAGTATGCCCCAAGTGGAGACTGCCTAGTGACATTTTGTCCCTTCACACAGCTTGTTCCTCCACTATAAACTTGCAGAGACCCTTACTCTGCTTTAAAGACAAAGAGGTAAGAAAAAGGACATGTACGTGAAATGTGTTAATGCATTCATAGACTTTAATAATGCGACTATAATATTAGCAGAAAATATTTAGTTTGAAATCACCCAAAAATTTTAAAAGCAGAGAAATTTCATTTAAAAAAGTAAATTTGTTCCTAAAAAACAGTTTGATTGATAAGGTCAGTTTTCTGTGTGCAATAGAGAGATTGGAAACGTCTTTCATAGCTTTAAAATAAGCTGCTATTATTCCTTTCAACATCACTGAAATTACTGCTGTCCTACCAATGTACAATCCAATGCTACATTCAGTTTTTTTTTAACTGTCCCTCATATTTGTTCTTCTGGTGCCCAAATGATAGAAGCTGAAGCCAAGTGTTTTTTATTCATGAATCTTTTTTAGAGTTTATTTAAAAAACAAAAATCAGAAAGTTACACACACATCTCCAATGGACTTTTAGTAACCGAAGGACTCAACATGAAACTGGACACCTTTTGTGAGTTAAATTTTTCATGATAAACGTGTTATCTACTGCTACGTTTTAATTTGTTGTCACACATTTTGTTGTTGTACACAACTGCTGTGTAAAAACATGACACACAAAGTTACTCAGATCCTAAGTGGACTTTGAGTACATCTCCAATAATTTATGGGTTTTTCTTAACGTCCCTGATTTTTACTCTAAATATCAAATTGACTAGACGTTACAGATATAATACAAAAAAATGCAATGCAAATCATTTATAAAGCTAAAAAAATTGACTTCTTCCATAGATCATACAGAGCTGTTTCAGGATAGAGAAGAATTTTTATTAACAATCTTTATTACAATTATTGACAATTTTGTGTAAGGACAACACAGAAAAGTATGTGCATTTGTGTCTGTTGGGTGAGGATGTGGAATAACAAGGAGGAAAGAATCAAAATGAGTAAAAATATAACAAAGTTGGAAAATATACATAAACAATACATTTTAGGAACTTATACGTTAGAAAATGAGATGCCTAATGGGTCAATGTACAGACAATTATAACTTTGTTGTGTTGTTTTGATCCCTTGATGCATTCTTTTCTTGAATGTGTTTGTGGTTATGTTAATAATGATTATAATTATTGTGTTGAAATGTAAAATCAACAATAGATAAAAGTATGCTCTTGCTGATAACTGCAGTCATTCAAAAGAGTCTCTATTGAACAGAACTTCAGAACGATAAACGTGTTTGTAAAGGGGATATGCAGAAGCTTATTTAAGCCTATGCCCTTATACTGATTCAACTTTGACAACAAAAATACAAAACAACAACAAATCCACACCAACTATTGATATGATCAATATCAATATCTGTCTGAAGATGTATCAATTATCAGCATGTCATTATCACATCATAATACATAAATAATAAACTAAATACCCAGGCATTATTACTATTATCATGGGGCTCAGACATCAACGGAAAAAGTGACCACATGACTATTATCGATTGAGTGATGTGATGTAAAGATTGAAAATCATTTGTTAGTTTAGCTATTTTTTTGCACTTGAAAATATAAGGATAATGATCAATCAATTTGGTCAACATTCATCAGTGAGATGTAAGGGAGACTAATATATGAAAAAAGTCTATAGATCCACTGAAATTGAAGGAAATCTACAAGATATGAATTTCTCCAGTCACTGTTTAGTCGTCTACACACACCTTTCACTCTTTTTTCATCCTGGGCCATATCATTCTGGAAAACAATGGTATTGTTGGCAGGCAGAGGGTGACAAATGGTTTTAGATTCAGAGTGTCAGGACGTTTACTTGTTTTTCAGAATTGGACTAATAAAACACAGAAGTAACCAGGGATTATTTTCTTTTGTGTGGTACTGAAAGAACAGACCAGTCAGTTTTACTTTTAAGCAGAACTCAAACCAATAAATATAGGTGTTAGCCTTTCTCATCTTAGTCACAGTTTGTTGCAGTTAATTTCAGCAAACTCTACAAATAGATTAATAAAGTTATTCTAGTTGGGAAAATAAATCCCTTTATCAACTCTTTAACAACTCCACCAAGAAATAAAATCAATGAAAAGCTTTTTTTTTTATTGGTTATTGCCTTGGGTAAGTAATACACCCAATCAATATCTTTAAAATATGTTTTGTGTTCTCCACCATTTTAACTTTTAACAGGCAGTTAAAGTATTAACACAATAATAGGCTTTATGACTTTCTTTGATTTACAATGAGCTTCATCTTTTTCACAATGTAAACATATTTCTGTAAAAAAAATGTGTCATAGATCACATTATAAAACTGCATCAAAACATTGTTTAGAAGAAAAAAAAAAACATATTTAGGATACAAGTAAATGAATTGTGCGTTTGTCAAAGTCCAGTTAGATTAGGATAAAGGAGCAATAAATGCAGATTTTATATGAAAAATATACAAAATGTGAGTTCAAGAGGACATTTTTGCTTGATTCCAATATTTCCGTTCTCAACTTCATTGCTTCTTGACTTCATCAGCTCACATGAATTAAACAAGGCAAAGTTCCGAGTCAAAACTGTTTATTTACCAGTCCTTACATTTATAGTTATTATGATAAAACACATCTAAAAAACTAGAAAAGTTGCACTACCTGCCATAACTAAGAGGTCTTTCATCCGTCTTTCATGCTAGTTAGCATTAGCCCAAAGTAAAGTGACCATTCGCACTTGTTTTTTTCATTCAGCCAGGGCTGAACTTTTTTTTTTTGACTGCATGGACCCGGAGGAAAGGTAAAGATTACGGTTATGGTTAATATGCCAAATGGTTCCCGAGTTGTGTCTGCCGATCACTGCTCTGGGTGAGTGACAACTAATGGGACTTTAACAATAATTACGTATGACCAGCAACAACATTTAGCCTTGGACGCATTTAAAATACGTGCAGCAATCCAACAATTTGCATATTGGCTTCATTACGTGACGCCAACACAAATTTCCATCAGTTTTTGAGCTGATCATACGTAAATACATGTGATTAACATCATTTATAGTGACTCTTGGTAGCTCAAAAAGATATCTTGTAAACTCCAAATACTCAGCTATTTCTATGTGAACAACATAACCTAGAATAATTGAGCGATCAAGGGCCGAACGCGGAAGTAAGTCGTGCATATAGCCCACTGACTAAATCTTAAAATCCATAAAATACATCCATACCAAAAGTACAAGCAGTAATGTCCTGAACAAGCTGAAGGTTTTGACACCAAGATTGTTGAAATCGCTCAAAGTGTGATTGAGATCTTATGTGCCAAAAAACACACAGAAAGGAGCAGGAGAATCACTATAGTGTTCACATAATTACCACCATTGATTCTTATCTTTACTATTTTTGATTTCTTTTTATGTATTTGCCTGGAAAAATGAAGCTTAGTCAGAGATTGTTTTGTGAAAAGAACTGACAGTAACCTGAGAATCAAACGAAAAAATGTTAAGTACATTTCTACCTTGATATTATGAGATCCTCAGAACATATGAATTTAAGGAACTTAATGTTAAGTTAATGTAATTTAATGTTCTAAAACTGTATTTCAGTTCTGATGTGCATTTTGTGCAACAGCTTAATGTGTAAAGTATACTTGATTGATTATTTCATTTGCTTGATTGGTTTTCTGCCATGGCAGGACTTTATGTATTACACAAAGGACAATATGAAGCATGTAGCACATGAAAAGAACAAAGGAAGTGTGAGTGACACTCTGAATGTCACTCAGAGGAAGGAAGAGGACGAGGTGTGATTTGCTCCAACATCCTTTGGATTCACCACGGCAACGGTCCTGTCAGTCTGAGAGTCAAGAAGGAGGCATATGTCACTGCAAAGTCAGTGCAGCAATGACAAGCAGACAGATGACTCAATGTGACGGGTGCAAATACAACAAACAGACAGACAGCCCACACACCTGATTTGGAGAGGCACAATTGCACCAAACAACACAGCGAAAAACCCACATCACAGAGTGAACACAAACTCTCTGTCTTTGTATCACATAAGAACAAGACATTCTGTTTATTACAGGCTCTGGTGATAATCCTGAAATGTTCTTTGACATCTGTGTTTTTTAAAGGACCACCAAAGTCCTCAAATTATTCATTTCTCACACGTGACAAAATGTATGCAGGGACATATTTACACACCTGCTGTTCACACGTGGAATAAATACTGACTGAGACAATAATGTGGTATAGTTATCATCAATTCATCGATTATTTTTATGGGTTGTACTTGACCAAATCTATCAATCCAAGAGATGGATTTTGAGATTAGAAAGTATTTTCTGGTATTCCTGTTCCCATCCCAAAGTGGGGAACATCTCAAAGAAGCGACAGGCTCAAAACTGCATATATAACATGACATGCTTGCATTATAAAACATAAAATGTTTACATGAGCGTGTCACATAAAATGAACAACAAAGCCGTCAAAGACTTTCAACATCAAGGACTAAAAATAAGACAACAGACTGTTTAACTTGTCAAGTCAACTCTGCAGTCATCACAGGCAGGAAAACTGCACGCTCCTGCTTTGGTGAAGTAAACAATGAAAATATTTGTGAAGGACTGTGGTGCAATCACACATGTGGGCCAAATGCTCTCTTGATGTTTAAGCCAGATATTATGAAGTAAACAAATTCTTTTTTGGGGTTTTCATCAGATTTTATTTTGCATGAATGTTGTTTGTCTTTGATGAAAATGTGTTTATGGTGTTATTAACCTGTTCTTTTTTAAAAAAATTTGATGAAGACAATTATGCATTTCTGGTGATTTCTTTTCAACCACTGTGAATCAAGAGCAGAAGAAAAAATACCGCTTGAAAAAGAGCTTATCTGTGATGTAGAAAACGTACTGGGCGGGCCACAAGCTCCCTGTTCCAAGCTCTCAGAAACAGGGAGGGGATTTATTTCATAAAGATGATTGGAATGGGTTATTTAATAGAAGTAACTTAGGTCAATTGCTCTGAAATAGCAAAGTCTGTCTCTCGTGTTATATTTAATAGAAAATTTCCTAAGGTTTATAAGTGCAATCAAGAACGCAATGACTGTGGGTTCTTGAGCGCGCTTTTAGCATATGATGTTCACACTGGACCGATTCTAACGTAAGTATTCACAGTTGGAAGAGGTTTGGTGCGAAATACTTTTTCTTTCACAGCTCTATTCCGATATATGAAAGACTTGGTGTCATGTAATTCCATCCGGGCACAATCCCCAGTTTTAAATTATTCCTTTAAGATCAATTTTCAAAAGGTTGGTGCTTCAGTGTTTTGAAAAGACCTAAGTGTCACTGCCAAATCCAAGTCCCTGATTGGTCAAAGTTTAACTGGTTTAACTTTCAATGCACATTTGTGCACGTTTTGTACGTAGAGCCCAAAAAACTGACAAACTTGCATAGTGATGTAAACGCACGAGTTTTAAGACCAAAACACGCAAATCCATAGACTTGGTTGCTTGAATGTGTTGCTGAGGCAGGAGTGAACGTAGCATTAAAATGGATCTGTTGGGTGGTAGCTCTATCCCTTTTGCCACGGCATTCATGTCCAGTTTTAGTTGGCAGCATCTCAAGCAGTGTCAGATCTTCCTGTAGGATCATATTTTAGAAACTTATTTAAGATGTAAAGACACATCACAGCATATTGTGTTATGTATAAAAGCCTTACAGTGTGATCACACCTAAATTGTTGTCCTCAAGGTCAAAATTTTGCTTTTATTTTATTTTTTTTATTTACATTGTGCTGTTTTTTTTTTGTTCTTTTTTTAAAATGTTTTTACACATCCACAACATATCCCAAAAACACAACTACTGGAGAGTTAACACATCCCCCTATAGAATACTTACAAATTTACTGCTAACCCTAAACCTGCTTTATTCAGCAACATCTTTTTTTTTTGTACTATCAATACCTTTATGACTAGAATGAAGGTCAAATTTTACAACTACTAAAGAGTATTGTGACTTTAAGAGATTGTAGAAGTAAACATAACTGGTGAAAGAAGGTTTAAAGTAGGAAAAAAAGGTTTTCCTCATAAAAGGGTATAGTTCTGTGAAGTTGAGCCCTCATCCTTATGATTCAGGTTGATTTGTAGAGTTTTAGATATTTGGTCTGCTTTTATTTTTTTAAGGATGGTCAAGCGAGTACCTTCTTTATTACCCCATCAGATTTAGATTTCCACTTTCCAGCCACAGTTTCCTTTTTTGCATTTTCCTTTGGTCGCATATTGAAAAGTTAGACCCAATACAACAGTTAATAAAGTAAATATTTGCCAGCGTGATAAGTCTCATAGTGTATCTTGCTGATGTTTTCAGAACAGTTCATCTAAGCATCGCGGTGCTATTATTTTCCTTTACTGAGCGCTTTTTCCGAGGAATCATCATGGTCTACGAGGCCAAAAACGGGGATATCACAATGATCTGAACGATGGGATCTGAATAGGAAACACGATCCAAACTCCTTCACAAAAATAAAAGCAGCAAGAGCAAAGAGAGCGGATAGCACTCCAGTAAGACACACTCCCTTTTCCTTCTTTTTGTCCAAATGTGTAACAGTCATCTCAGTCTGTAAGCACAATTTCAGCTTTATCACACTTGGTTGCAACACCAGCAAATTGTATAATAATCTCTGGGGTAATCATATACCCTATTGTAGTAAATCTCTTTCTCCTTTAAAAGACTGGAATTGTAGAAGGAAAGAGACATTTCATTGTGGAAAACTTACCGGTCATCTCTCCATTTAAAAAAATGATCCAGAAAAAGAGCTGGAAGGTGTGGGAAGTTATTTTAAGGATTTTATTTCTTTAATAAATTGTTCTTCATGTTTGCATGCAGCAGTTTCCAGTATTGTCTGTTTGTCTGTGTGTGGTCTGTCCAACAGGGACATCTATCTGTAGTGAGGATAAACTCTTTTAAAGCATAGCCTTCAGCCCTGAGGCTACAGAGCTGAAATGAGCACCCAGAGTGAAGCAGAGAGCAAAGAGGAAAATATATCAAACAGACAACATTTAAAAATGAATGTTTTCTTTTTAGGTAACACTTCCAACGGAGAACCGCTCAGTTTGTAGGAACAAGAAGAAACTACAGTTTCATTTCTTTATGTTCACTGACAAGCAAACATATTTTCTGTGGTACAAAATCTCATTTAAGTTTTATGATGTCTAAGTACAGTGTGAGCTACTGTACCGCTGACCGAGGAATGATGGAGGCGGAGTGAGTGTGGGAGAGAAGTTGGCGCTGTGCAGGCACACAAATGAGCTCTGCTCTCAGGACTGTCTAGACACTTTGGAGCACTTTCGGTGAGTGTCCGGTCCACTAAAAATATTCCACAAGAAATCCTCTAACATTCCATCTCAGTCCGTTCAAAAACACTGCAGAGAGCGGGAAACTGGAAGCAAGCACTGCAGCACTTTGCAAAGTGCAGACAAAATGTCACTAAAAAAGAAGGGATACAATAGTGGAACTTCCTTTTAGATGAACAATACACGGTCAGTTCATATGTTTTTCTCATCTTATATTACGGTCACAATTGTCACTGCGCGATGGGGAGGCATCAGCAGAATTTTAAGATTAGCCCAATTTTTTGAAAAATCGTTGGAGTGGTCATGAATGTAAATGGCGGCAGTCAGGCGGCCAGCAGTCAGATGGAAATGACGTCTTTACGAAATCGAGCAACAGCTGGCTAAAGGCAGCCAGATTGCTGGCCGGCAGCAACTCTGAATGGACGATGTGTAAATGTCTCTGGAAGGCGGTCATCCATAAAAGTGGGCCATTCGGCACCACTGGATCATTAGCATTTTCTGGCTTTGAGCACACGTCATACATATTGTAATCTTACAAATTTTTAGACGACATGCCTCCCAAGTACAAAAGTACAATGTTGTGTCGTCTTCGTATTCCTCTCAGCATTCACCTGCAGTTCATCAATACGCAGGTCTCTGAGTCACTGTGGGCAGGCAAGGCAGGAACTGAACCTGCATCCTTCCGATCACAGGTCAACCACTCTCCCACTGCACCATGAAAGGCAATGAAAGGAGGCGGTGTCGTCACAGACATTGACAGTTGGATGATCTCATCAATAAACGTTTGCAGTTTTTGGTTCATGTGTCAAAAGGCAATCCATTTTTGGTGTTTTTTTTAATATGAAAGCTTTCCCAAACTTAATCACACTTTGTTAAAGGAAACAGACATCACAAAATTATTTTTATTTATCCTTAACTTTTTCATGTGCTTTAGCTGACACAGCTCAATTAGCGCATAAAAAACATTTATTTGAATAAATGTTTTCTTACTTAGCAAGCTAAGAGTGTGAATCATGGTGCGATAATGTGCTACGATTGATTTAACAGTAGGTTGAAATTACAGATTGTGTCATAATTGTGCATGTTGGGGGTGTGCTCGTACGAGCCTGCGAGTGTGCGCTCCCTCCCAGAACTGTGATTGGAGTAATCCATTATTGATGATGTCCTGATGAGATCAATCAAGCTGGAGTTTTCTCGTCTTTTGGCTGCCGAAGCTGATAATTCCGTTATAACATACTAATAGCCATGTCATGAATATTTAAATCACAAAGAACACACATTCCATATTCATGACTTTTATGGTTTTGTCTTGCCTTTTTCTTTTTCCTCCTGTCTAGAGTCCTAATGAATTACTCACAAACTGTTTTTATAAAGCAACCACCTCCATCAACTTATATAATATGAATCAAATCCCTATTATGATGGAGATCATATCTACATAATATATCAGATCTGTGCTTTTCTTCTGCGGTGACCAGAAGTCCACAGAGAGTCAAAGCGTGTCTCCGCTGCATCTCAGTCTCCTCTGTTCTGCTGCCACATTGTTGTTTTATGTACCTCAGAGACAAACACCATATTTATTCATGACTCTTCACCAAATAGTGGTAAAATAAACATTTGTTTTCTCCTAATGAAAAACATGTTTCTGTAATGAGTTGTTTTGTTTCACACTCAACCCAAAACAAGTTTGCTCCCCATAAAACAAATAAGTATGGAATATTAAAAGGCAATAATGCAATTGGTTACACTGTAAATGCATTTGTTCCACTATCTATCCTGTAGAGGCAGGCGGATCAGTAATAATTCATAAACAAAAGAGCTAACTGTATTCATAATTCATAAGAGGAGAAACATATACACCAAGCCATTGCTGTTGCTTGTTGGGGCAATGTGCCACAAAACAAAAGCTGCTTAAAAGCTGTCTTGCATCGAAGTTCTAAAAAGTGGCATCACAGGATATTTATCCAAACTGACTGAAAAAAAATTGCAAACATCATTTAACTGTTGCGTCTGGAAAAAAATGACACTAGAGGTACTTTCTGCTCAAATCCTTGAAGAGCTTTGGACACAAAATAAGAGTATCTTTCCATGAGACGTGTATGAATGTTTGTGCTCATGTGTTTGCATGTGCTCATGTCTGCATCCGTCTGTGCTGGATGACATGAATGTTTCAGTTCCCAAATTGAGGCAGACATATTGAATCTTCACTCATCCTTAGGCTTTTGGTGTACACACCAACACACACACACTTGGACATGCACAAAGAGTAAAACACGTCCAAGGATAGGAAGTGCTATGGGGGAATATTCACACAACATTAAAAAATAATGGATTTAGAAGCACCATGTGGAAAAGTGTTTTTGTGTGTGTGTGTATATCTGCTTTTTCCATATTTTAGAATAGAAAACAAATTCAGAAGTGAAAAGAGCGTCCCAAATGTGAAGGTACCAACAAAAGGTGACATTGCCATCACATCAAATGATTTTGATCTTCAATTCTGATGCTCAATGACTTAAAAACCTGCATAGCGACATGTAAGAGTTTAGAACGCAGAAGCCCAAAACGCACATATACACACACGTTTACATAAACTTTTCATTGGAAGTGGCCACTTGAGCACGTTGCCAATGGTGGTGGAAACGCAGCTTCAAAGACACACCAGAGCAGGAAGTTCAGTAATAAGCAAAAATAATCAGTAATAAGTAATAATCTTGTATCAGCAATAAACAACCTCATTTTGACTTCAGTCCAAACAGTGTTTTTTATTGTTCTCTTCCTTCATCAATGAAAATGATTTCATGTCATTGTGGGTACAAGGGAACTGGAAGTTCACCAAGGTTCTCAGGGAGAACATTCTACTGACAATCTGTGTTTTGTCTAGTTAATGTTCTTTCACATTTTGGCAAAGCCTGAAATGAGTAGAGACAAAAATCCACAACTTTTCTTCATTTTATTTTATTTGTTTGTTTGCTTGCAGAATAAAACACCACAAATGATTGTTAGGCTCTGATCCATCTTGCTGTGTAGCAGTGACTGTCAATGGTTCAAGTTCCAAGAGAACAAATGCCCACCATCCTAGTAACCCCACTGGGGTGGTCGGAGGAAAGACTTCTCCCCAAATATGTAGGGTGAATCAATAGCTTAAGGTGGATATGCAGTTCAACTGAAGAGCTGCAAAGCATGAATGTGAAACTTTTCAGGTGAGATTGAGTTTGTTATTTATGGATTTCCCTTGTACAAATTATTTTTTTTTTTAAAGTTACAACTGCTCATTTAGGGGGTGGCATGTTAAAAAAAACTAATAAATAAAACCGAAACTTTCAAGTCTATCATTGGTTGAAAGGTGCCTAACCCTCTTCACCACATAAACGGGATATCACCACTACAACACATTTATAAACAGGATATTTTCAGACTTCTTTAGGATTTGAGCTACTATAGTTCTGAGTTGTGAGTGCACAAACGACTGTAATCCAAAATACACAAATATGAAGTCACTGTTTTTGGATAAACAACAAAACAGAGCTGCCAGAGAACAAAAATACAATACAAAAAGTGAGTGTTTTCAGGTGCTGAAGTTACCAGGTTATAGCCAGGTCATTACCCTCATAAATAAGTGCATGGAAATGCAAAAATTGCAGCCCAATGATGCAGAAGCCTCACACGTTGATTGTGTTTCTCTCATGCGCTGTTACAGAGTTAGGGTTACAGAAAATTACCTGAATGAGGCCTTCCGTTTACTGTCTTGACTTCTCTCAAAAATATACCAAATAAAAGTAGCTTTTATTTACCGCCGCGCTCAAAGATCTTGACACAACAGCAGCTTGTTCACTAACTTTCGAGTGTCTGTCTAAGTTGTGTAAATATAAGTGCTTCAGGCATCAACTCTTCATGCTGAAGACCACAGAAAGAGAGCTCTGATGGAAGGATGGATGGATGACATGCATTCAATTACATGCTGACTGACCACAGAGGTGGGGACTGAAGCCTCGGGGCAAAGGCTGTCTCTCTCACATTCCATCTTTCTGTGCCTCTAGTCTCCCTATCAATTTTTCATATAACCTTTAAGCAATGCATTTTTTTCTCATTCTAATAAGCATCTTTCACTCACTCAGGTGCAATTCAAAATTTGCAGTGGCAACTAAATAAGTAACAAGTAATAACTTTAAACCAGATGGAAATAGATATATTAGTAGACTATTAAAGTAAAAGTGTTGAAAAATCTCCATCAAACAAATCATCAGGAGGATGGTTAGAAGGTTGCTTGAGAAAAATAAAAGCAGAAGGCATACAAGGTGAAGATCAGTTGAGGTAAAAACAAGTTGGCCAAGAATAGACGGCATAACAAACCAAAGAAAACACTACTACTACTAATGCCCTTGAGAGAAGGATCAAAACTGGGGTACAAGGGTGCTAATGCCAGTGGCCCCAGAACAAAGAGAGTATTTCGGAGACATGTAGTGGAGGAATAGTGGCTGGACAGCTCAGTTGGCTGCATGCAGGACTGGTGCATGGGAAGCCAGGGTTCGTTTCCCAGGGGCGCAATGAGTTTATGTCAGTGAGGGTTCCTATAGGCATGACCCTTCATGCTGGTGCACACCAGTCTGGCTTTCCCTGTGCCGGTCCCTGGCCCAGATAAAATACAGGGTTCAAAAATCTTTGCCAAAACCAAGTGTGAAGAATGCTGCAGCGTCCCCCTGATGGAATGTGCTCAAGGTAAACAACGTGGCAGAGGAGAACAGTGTACTTTTTGGCACAAAGGGGAACAGCTGGCCATGCTGTCAAGTTCACAAAGATTTATACAAATCTTTAGTAAATTATGCCCTTTGTATTTTAGAATGTGAGGATGTAGAACATGAACAGCCGACTTTCTCTAGCCAAAGAGGTTTCTTTTTTTTTTTTAATAAAACTTTGATCATGTTTTACTGAGATATATTTTTTGCATGTGAAAAAATGTTAAGAAACACATTTTTCCATCTTTTGGGGTTTGGAAGATACACTTTCGAAATTTTTTTTTTTGAAAAAAATCCAACATCGCTCGCACAAAAACAAAAAGACTTTTTTACACCGCATAACATAGAACG
The DNA here is from genome assembly GCA_036245035.1 of Adrianichthys oophorus. Classification (NCBI taxonomy): domain Eukaryota; kingdom Metazoa; phylum Chordata; class Actinopteri; order Beloniformes; family Adrianichthyidae; genus Adrianichthys; species Adrianichthys oophorus. Next base: position 8,924,386 of record BSAI01000189.1, on the reverse strand, counting down.
GAGCAACAGGGATACAGGCTGCTATTAGATGAGATATTCTTTTTTCCTAACACATGTACACTCCTCCACCCAACAGCCCAACAAAACACCTGTTTCTAAAGCATACATGTTACAGCATTCAAGGCTTTGCATCAACACATAGTTTACTATAAATAAGATTAAAAATACAACCAATTTTCATGATCCAATAATTTGAGAAAATAACCTGCAAATTTTGTCTTTAGTGTTTTAATTTCTTGTTAAAATGTGCTTTTATGATGATCAGCTTTCTCAGTTTTTGAAAACAGTTTCTTTGAGAATGTTTTTTTTATTAAATAGCACATAAGTACATGTTATTTTTTTATAAATTGAAACAGTTATTTTTCCTCCAGTAATCATAAGCATTTTTGTGCCATAGTGTCATTCTCTCCCCCCTTTATCCCAACTTCCTTCCTTTCTTTTCCCCTCCATCCCTCTCTTCCATGCCCCTCCTCAGCTCAGTGGCGGTGGTGAAGACGAGGCGATGCGCTACAATTACTTTAATTGGTTGTGACTTCTTCATTTACATGACAAGTGCGCAGCGGTCCTGGGAACCAACGGCTTGCTCTCTGCACCCTTCTGCAGCTCTGGTCAGCCTGTTCCTCGGGTCCTGCAGCTTAGAAGGGGGGGGGGGGGGTGAGATGCAACGGCAAGAGACAAAGAGGGTGCATGAGGGGGTTGGCATTACATGGTTTACAGATACACTTGTGGATCTAAGGGACAGGGATTTTTTTCCCAGATTTGAGAGAGTTGGGAGGTGTTGCAGGGGAGTGTACAGGACGACTGGAATTTTTCAATTCCCAAATTGAAGGGAGGTCAGAAATAGTTTTTTTTTTTTTTTTTAAGTAATGGTCGACAGAATGGACACTGGATGTGGTAACATTCCAGAAAGTGATTCCTCTGTCTGATTTACTAAAAGCCTGATGTGTGCAACTGAAGGTTTTGGAAGAACTCTGCGCTCAGAGTGACAACTTTCATGGGTTTTGTGTGGTGGGAGTTCGGCTGGACGCTTCAGAACAATATTGTCTGCTTCTCAGCATTCCTGTTGCTCATTGTCACGGCGACGCTGCAACTGCGGCCTCCACCCATAACAAGGCAGCAATCAGTGAAACCACTCATTAGCGTGGCTGGTGGTTGTAAATACTTGTGTGTGTGTTCTGCACTGTTAGTTTAAGCATTATGTGTGTGCTCAGCTGAGCCATTCTTATGGTAATTCAGGAGTTAGGTATTCATTCAGTGGGCGGCTCTACTGTTTGCTTTGCAGATAAAAAGGGTTTTTTATTACCAGCTAAAGTTCACTTGTCAAGACTAATCTCATTTAAACAGCTATTCTGCAGGGCAGAAAGGGTGAGAGGCAGTGGACACATACTCTACTTCACTCCTCAGACTGCTGGTATGGAGCACGGCACTGTTTGTATATGAAGATAATAGCTATGTACGGCTATTAAACACTTTAACCTTCCATGAGTGTCGCTTCATGTCTTTTAATCTTGTTTCAAAGCAACAATCAAGGGCTTTTATTGAGTTATACGAAAATAGATTCTATTTTACTTTTTTATGCCTAATCTTTTAAAGGTTTCCTGCACAGATCTGGAGGAAAACAAAATCTAGTGACGCAAACGTGTGAATTAATAAACGCAAAACATTGGAAGCTCTACATTTTTTTTTAAAGAAGTTTCTTCACTGAAGTCAAAATGAGGTCATTTCTTTCCTTTCAAGCCTAAAAAAAACAAAATTAGTTAGGTAGAAAAAAAATTATTTTTGCTTATATACATCAAAATGTGCTTTAAACTAAAAATATGTTTTTTTCCACAATTTTATTTTATGGCGATTAGGTTAAACATCATGTAATGCTGCGTTTCTGATTAGTTTTGTGCTTTGTCCTAATCTCCCTATAATAAAAAGCCAAATAAACCATTGAAAATATAATAAAGTGATTCAAAATTTAAATCCGTATTTATTCTAATATTTTTCTACTTCATTCTTGATAATCTATACATGTCTTATTTAAATGTGGGGAACATGACTGAAACATTTTCAGGGATAAAATTTATTTATTCTTGATCTCTGCTGGCCTCTCTGGAGACCCTTGACCCCCTCCAACAGAGATCTCCTGTCAGAGGTTAAAAAGGATGGAACAAATGACAATGACAAGCAGTTACACAGAACTGCATTTTCCTTCAGCGTCTGAGCTTGGACTGAAACACAAAATCAAATGACACAATGATCAAAGAGTAAAAAAAAAAAAAGAGGTTAAGGGACATGAACACGTGATTTTCTGCAAGGAAAAGGGAGGAAAAAGAGAAAAATGAGTGGCAAAGTGGATAATAAGTGTGAAGGAATGCTACCTGCATTAAAGAAAGGACTCTTTATCGAGTGATTTCAATGCTCCTCCCCATGTGATGGATATCTAATTAGACTTTTTTCAATATACATTTCAAAATCCAATTAGTCCACACAAAAACGGAACATTCCTCTCCCAAGGTGGCAATGGATTAAAATAGACTGGCAATTTCAAGTGATCCTTTAAAAGATGCTTCATCTTACTTTTCTCATTACACTGTTGCTGTCAAATCAAGCACTCACTACCACCCTAGCAGCTACTGTATCTGTTACTTACCTTGTATTATCCCAATGCTGTCTCTCATGCTGTCTTTTTCTCTTTCTTACACATAAAAAACCAAGAAACAAACTTTGAACTGCAAAATCATTTCACTACTTGGCGTTTTGATTATACCGGTTGTCTAGTTCCCCGTGCAATCAGAAGTTGTACTTTGCTACGTTGCAACAGACACACAAAGCTGTCAACATGCGACACACAAGCATCAATAGAGCAGAGGAAGAAAGCGTGCTGTCTGTCAGGACCGCATTGATGGCTAAGGTGGGCTGATGTGTGTTGAATGTTTAGGGGAATCTCTGAAAACACAAAAATAATCGATTTCACAAGGAGAAACCAAAAGTCATAAAGATATTTACAAGAAAAGCATCAATCTATTGACATGATTGACTGTTAGTTATTTTTGAAAATTACCCTGGTGGCCATGGAGCAACTCTGAATGGTAAATCTGTAGGCGTCATGTCTATCAACAGCAACACATGGTCCTTCCTTCAAATTTTTTAGTCAAAGCGTTTAGCTTCTGTGTTATTTAAAAAAAATCAGACATTACATAACTAGTTTAATAAGTGATCTGTTGTCTGGATGAGAAGAAATGCAAACTTAATCTCCTAAACAGAAAATACATTTGTTTAGGTCTCTTAAAAATTCTCTCTAACTTGATGATATAGATAATAACAATGTAAACATTTTTAGATTCAAGATAAAACATAGATTTTTTTCCATTCAATTCAATGGGGAAAATTTATATTTTTGTTAATACTTCTAACTTGAGAACATTGTTCATCCGTAAATCCTAATCATCTGAATGAAAAAACAGCAGATTGATATTTTTATTCACGTGTATTTATTTAGCAGATTAAGACCGACTTTAATGAAAATTGTGTTTTTATCTCATTATATAAAAGAATTTAATTGAAAACTGCCTTTCTGAGTATTTCTTCATTCAAATCATCATGGATCAGGAGCAGATTAAAAAATGCAGCTTGAAAAAGTTGGGAGATTAAACGAAAGACGCTTAAAAATTGTACACAGAACAAGATGTAAAGAGCATGGAAAAGGTAGGACGTGGATGACAGATGACAGGCCTGCTGGTTCTCTCAGTTTGGTCTGGAAACATTTTGAAGAAGTTTGTGAAGCCAATAAGCAGAAATGTGTGAGGATAGTTTGGACTTTTAATGCATGATGAGACTGAGCTCAAACAGACAAATGTCGACTCAGAAACCTGATAACAGAAGAGATTTAAATTCAGTGCAGACACAATAAAAGTGTAATTGTTTTCAGAGAACTATACATTCATGTCATCTGACTTGTCATCAACAAAAAGGTGTTTTTACATTTTTAATAACATTAAAAACCAACCACAAATCTGCTGTTCTCTCTGTGTTTGACTGTGGCATCTTCATGATCCATAATCTGATCACCTGCACTAGCTGCTGTCTGTGTGAAAGCATGACCTGCTTACGAGAAGTTTGGAGCAGTGTTGCTTTGAGGTTGCATCACTGAGACCTGCAACTGTGCCGACATGGCTTCCTCACTTTGAGCTAATGCCGCCATCACAAACACGCTCACTCTGCCGCTGCTCATAAGTGCGTAAGTGGATTGGATTTATCAAGTGAGCCAGGTTTTTACTGTAAAAACTCTCGTGATGGACATTTTTCACAAAGTGTGTCTAACCGCTCCTTGCCTTGAGGAAGCTGTGTAGCGTTTTGGCAGCCCTAAATGCCAGTATCACCGCGATATAAAAGGCTGATTGTTTTTTCTTATTCTCAGCAGGCTTTGTGTCCTGCAAAGATGGTGTGCTAGGTGTGTTCTTACAGAAAGCTGCCTGCTCAGATGTGGGTTTGTGTGTTTTCCAGCAATGCTTTTGTTGACTGTGTGAAACAGACACTTTTTTAAAGTTGCAGGTCCTCAGAGAAAGCCAAGCTATGAGCTCGGAGAGAGTGACAAAGCAGAAGTTAGGAGGCGTGTTACGGGAAAGAACACACAGGCGCAAACACGGACATATGATCACTGTTACATGCATTTACTTTGGGCCTCTCAGCAGGCAGCCAGATTCCCTGCAAGACAAGCCAGAGATGAAACCCAAAGCTAACGCGTGTGTTCTCTCGATTACCACAGCTGCTCCGCTCTCACGCTCCCTGAGGTGTGTCCCTCATGTACACACACAAAAACATAGATTACAGGTACAAGATAGCAACTCAACGCTAAAATTCTTGGGATTTAATAAGCAGTTTCTCTCTTTTTTTTATCTCACTGCAGCTCTCATCACAACACCTTTTTCAGAGCCGGGTCACAACCAAAGTGGCATTGGAGGTGAACTCCCAGTGAAGCCACATAGGAGGGCAGGGAACGTCAGGGACAGGTCACGACCACAAAGATGAACCTTTGACTGCCTTCAGGAGACTCGTTGAGCGAGGGAAGAGAAAAGAAAAGTGTATTGCTAACAAATTAGTTTTGGCTCGTCTTTAGAGATTGCCCGTTTTGATTGGTTCCTGGAGTCTCTTTGGCACACAGCAATTAGGAACTACACAACCCTTGGTCTCCGCAGAGACGAAAGCTGGAAAAGGCGCTCTGGCTCTGCCACGCTGCCTGAATGCTGGCTGCTTTTTGGTGAGGGACAGCACACAGGAATGAGGACAAAGGAACGCCAGACACATTGTTATGGTTTATTTAAAGAAACAGGTGGGAAGAATATGGGCAGTGCTTTGTCACTGGATTAAACTACGTTGACTAAAAATGGGAAAAACATTAAAAAAATAAAGGGTGCAAACTTTATTTTTCTGAAGGTGTTCTGTTTTTTTTATTTTCTGATGTGAAAACAGAAGGAAAATAAGCATTAGTTTTGTTGCATCAGAATTAACCATTTCAAGGGACTTTAATCAGGTAAAACATGTTCCTAGAATGGAGCTAAACTGGAGAGAAATGTTTTATTAAATGAATGATTTGTTAACTTGAACTAATTATGTTCTCCATTCACTGAATAATTTCAAATGTTTCTTCATGTTTTGTTACAGGATAAATCCCGGTTCTCCCATTATTGGTATTATGTTATGAAAATTAAACAAATAAAAATTCTCTAATTTTTGTCAGAAGATGTACCATGGAAGGTACCTAAAAAAAAACAAATAATTTTATTAGGAGGCACAGCAGCACACAAACCAGACTTTGTATTCCTGTTATTGAACAGTGGCTGCTGTGAGGATTCAGACGGATGATTTCTGTGCGTAACATATGCCGCTCTGTGTTGAAGGTGACCATGGCCAATGCGTGTGCATGTCAGTGTGTGCAGCACCCCTTGCTCATTTTCAGTCAGAGCCCTCGAAGGGCATCACTGTGTGGTCACTATAGGGCGTCCTCTTGTCCTCCCCCCTCTTCAGCCACACCACCATAACCCATTCTGACATATGCGCTGGCCTGCTCTCATGAATATGCAGCGTGTGTGCATGCATACTGTTTTAGAGCCGGTCTGTTTTAGAGCACATGATGCTCTTAAACACATAAAAACGAAAGATCCGGTTGAGAAAACCAAGAATATTTATGAGAATGTGTTCGATTGTGACTCATTCAATGTATACCTCGGAAACTTTTATTCACAGAGACGCTAACACATAAAATCCCAAGTCAGAACGAAGAAAATTGACCAACCGCAATCAGAAAAGACAGCAAGGCTGTCTACAGAAGGTTTCCAAAGTTGCTGGTTCACTCCTAAGACTGATCTGCCCAATAAAACAATTTCTCCACCTTTCCTTAATTTAATAAAACAACCACAAATGTGGAAATGTGGGTCTATTTTAATTTAAATTTCTTCATCCGATGGTTTGCACAGCCGGATGACAGTTTTGAACTCCATGCTTAGTACAGCATCATCAAACTCTGGTTGTTTGGAGAAACAAAAAAAGAAGAGTTCTGGTTTCTGATGGTCATTTGTGTTCTTGGTGATAGAGCTGAGTAAGGTTTACTTAAAAATGATAAGCAATCTGCGTAGTGATTATAATTTTTCCTCATTACCTTTCATCACTTTCCTTCGTCCTAATTCTCCTCTGTGCCTCCCCTCTTCACTCTGCTCCTCTTCATACACGAAGAAAGTTACGGAAGAACTTTGCCCAACTCCCGTGGCTTGGGTGGCTTCTCATTGTGTTCTTTATTCATGTGTTATTTGTTTATGTGGATTAATAATTAAAAATTTTGTGCATTTTACAAAGGTTTAAGTCTGCAGATAATGATTCCTCTCCATTCTCTCCCAATGGGTTGCGTTTGTAATTTTCTTGAATATAAAAGTTGCATAATTCATGTGTATCGGAGGGCCGCATCCATTAATTATGTCAGTCTTTTAGGTGCTTGCGTCTTTACCACATCCTCTTCTCCCTTTATTTCTCCTCTCATTCTTCCTCTTTCTTTCCGCGCGTCTTCTTCTCTGAACCACATCAGCAATGAAAACTTGCAGCTTTTTTCCCGCTCTGCTACACTCTTTGATAACTCAGTTCATGAGGGTCAAATGGACTGTGTCCAAGTTTGAGCTTGAGAAAGATGAAAAAGGAAAAGAAGCCACGGAGAAAAGGAAAAGTTTGCCGTGGCGCTGTGATGTAAATGCCCTTATTTAGTAATTTATAGAAGAGGGAATTGAGCTCAACTCTGAGGAGATTCATAAACTATTGATGTGTCTAATCTTTCAGATCCTGCCAACACGATGATCATGATCTGTGTTAGCGTGAGATGCTTCAGCCCCCCCCGCACACACCCTCCCACCACGCCTCTCCCCTCCTCGTTCCTCTCCACCCTCCCTCCCCCACAATATTCTTGTTTCTGTCACTTTCCCTCATAAAGTTATCTTTTTTGCGTTCCCTTTCCCTCGGTACCTCCACGCTTTCATCAATCACTTTGACGGGAAAAAGACAATGATCAAGATATGATTTTTTTTTCCTTAACACCAGAATTGCTGGGATATTCACCCACAGGTAATGTGAGCAGTTCAAACTGCTCAAAGAAACTTTTCTGTAGAACCTGAATAACATTTGCTTGTAGCTTTTCTAGACCACCAGACCAACAATTTAATAACAAAAAAAAAAACTTCTTCTCAAAAGGAAACTTTTCAGAAACTTCAGAAATTCAGCAGAAACTCTTCCTACTTTTTCAATTTCCTAAAATAGATACAACAGAAGACAAGTCCTTCTGAAGGAACAGGTTACAACACTCATCAAGAGGGATTTCTGTGTCTTCCTGCAATCTCTACATCCACCCAACCTCTTCTAAGCACTATTAATACTTATATGGAGTCACTGGGTTGCTGGAGCCTATCCTAGCCAGTCTATCCCAGGGCCACACAGCTGAAATCTCACACAGAAACTTGTCATGAGTCAATAGAGTTGCCCCCCACACCCTCATTGTGCAGTCAGCAACTATGTATGATTTTTTTTTTTTTATTGAATGATAAAAAAATTTATTGACACTCAATCCTGCAGCTGTCCTAGAAACACCACTAATTTAATCACGTCTCATTCTATAGCACCTGCAAATGTACAGATGAAGCTGCAGAATTACAGCTTATTTAAGTGTGATCGTACAGACAAGTTTTCTTCTGAGTTATCATTATTATTTCTCCCATCTGTCCGCTGATTGTGATAAACTCAGGCTCAGTTAAGAGAAGCAACAGCAGGAACAGGGCACTTCTAAATAATACAACCATCTCTGTATGCCAAATCTCTCAGGCTACAATCACCCCTCCCTGAGGGAGCATGCCTGGAGCTGATTTGTATACAAAACAAATCTAATGTATGCTTTCAACACATATTTAACATATGCCATTCAATGTTAAATAATTAATGCAAAAGGGCTTACATTTTTAATTGTTACTGTTTCGTCTTCGAGTAAAAAGAAAATGGGATGATAAGGGGTTCGAGGAGAGACATGAAAAGATTTTAGAATTGTTAACTGAATGTGATTGAGACACTGTACCTATGGATTTCCTTCATTTTCAAATCGTATCAGTCATCTTATCACTTATCTTTTCATTCTCTCCCACTCTGTCTTTGTGATGCTCTTCCTGGTGTTGCGGCACAGAGAAACTGATACAGTTTCTTCAGCGAGACAAACACATTAAAGTTGGCGGTGTTGGGAAGTCAGTCAGAAGTTAAACTGTGAAGGTTGTATGTGTTCAGGGGGTGATTTGTGTCAACCCAATGATTCATGGTGCAGCCAGGGAAAAGGAGTAAAAAAAAAAAAGTACAATAAAAGAAACACTTTTGCAGCATTTCTATGTAAAACCCAAACAAAGAAAATACCCTCACACACAATTAGACTACACCTGCGCTCCCTGAAGAGGTCAGACTAAATATATTCTGGCTGTATTTCTTCCAGATGTTAACTCTGTCTGTTCTTTGATGCCTTTGTCTTTGCTACAGGCATGTTTACTCATACATGCACACTCCATGAAATTCTCAAACATGGACGTGCTCAGAACTGTCGCAGATGCACCCATGGATGCACACATGGAGTCCCTGTATGTCTTTGCCCACAGCATGTTTGGCATGTAGCGGGATTTTGAAAGGATTTAGGACAAAAACTCCCAACAAAACGCATGTCGGGAGAACACAAACACAACAGATTCCATTCACAGAGAACCGCAAGTCACAAAAGGTTGAGGTAAAAAAAAAATGAAAACAGCAGACATGCTAAAAGTAGAACTGACTTTTGAAAGCAGTGCACGGAGGTTCTAAAATCAATGAAAAGATTGAGTAATAAATTGTATGAAAAAAAAACTCAGTTTGGATTTTTTTTTTTTTTTTTTAGCTAAAATAAGCACTCATACAACTTAAAGAAGATATCATCCAAACATACAGAAGTTTGCTTGTATTAAAGAAAAAAAAAACTTTTCATCCATTTTCATCTCTTTAGTTTTATGATTTGTGTTGTGTTTTGGTTTGATTGTCATCTCGAATATGCCAGAATACCAGAAAAATAGGAAATCCAACTTTTATCAAAAAAGCACATGGCATTAGAGGCTGATTTCACATTGATGTTTCAGGGGGAAAAATTCCTTAAAGATTGCTTGAGCTTAAACAGGAAAAACAAAGCTGATATGTGCAACTTTCCCATGCAACGTGTGCAGCTGTAGAAAAAAAATAATGTTACCCCTCTATTGCAGGATGAATACCTGGAATGGTTACTCAAGCAACTTATAAATGACTTCAATAATAACACATTTAAAATAGCTGAAACTCAATGATTAATATATGGACAGTGCTTTTAAACTTTAGTTTAACAGAGTCATTTTAGTAAAGAAACAAATAAAACAGATCTGTTTCATGCCTGCTTCAAGTAAATTTAAGCCTTAGTTTAATGGGTTTATTGTTAAAACTGCTTAACAACACATGTTATGCATTCTTCTTTTTTTTTTTTACAATATTTATAATATTTTTTACATCTTAAAAAGTGTGTTTTTACCTTTAAAAATAGTTCTTCTTTTCAAAAAATACAGGCAGTCATGTTTGTCTTCTAGTCAATTCACAGAAATGTCAGCATTTTGTCAAGTACTTTTACGTAAGTTAACTGAATCATCTATATATTTATTTATAGAATTTCATTTGTAGATTTATAGAAAACTGTTTGCAGCTGTATGCTGCAGGTGAAAATAACTCACCACAAATACATGTTTAAACCAGCAGTGTTTGTGCTGTATGCAAGCAGTGTAAGCTTTTTTGGAGTGGAAAAACTAATCTTCAAGTGGCTAAGATTATCTCTCTGGATTATTGACCAGAGCCTCCAAGACCACAGACAGAGACAAGAATTACTAGCTGCTGAATAGTGTGGAGGATAGAGAGGGACAACCAAAGAGCTGAAAAAGCCAAAGTAACTTTTACCCCTGCTTTTGTTTATGTGTACTTCTTTCTTCACAAAATGCTTACAAGGTCCCCCAATTTATGCTTTCTGTCCTTCTCTGTCATTGTGTCTGACTCTCTCAGTCTCCACTCTGTGGATAAGAATGAGGAGGGGACCCTGCCATTCAGACAGGTAATTACATTTCTGTCCTTTGTTGGATCAGTGTTATTTTCCATTAATGGCTGGACATGTTATATAAGTGAGTCTTTATGGGAGTGATAATGGTGGGGACAGAGTAGATTGTGAGTTCTGGCAGCAGTGTCAGTGTTAGTCTTTCTGAAGGCCACTGTGGAGCTCTCATTAATCCTTGAGAAGCACAAAGCTAACCCTGCTATCACTGCATGCACCGGAAATGCACGCCACATTTGCAGAAAAGTTAGAAAGTAATTTACCGATAATTTATGCAGGTAATGTGTCAGTTTGGTCTTTTTCTTTAGCAAAACTGAAAAAAACCAATCCTGTTAATTATGTTTAAAACATTTAGAAAATGTGGCTTCCAACTGAAGATGTCTTCACATCAACCTTTATTTTAGAAACGCTTTTCCCAACAGTCTGGTATATGTAATCATGGGAATGTCCTGCGTTGCTGAGTTTCAGCTCTGTGCTGCTAACGCAATCTTTCTTAGTGTACCTTACCTTCCTATGATGAGACAGGTGTGAACTGTCAAGCACGGCCACGAGGTCTGGACACGACCTGCCAAATGATCCCCTCTCATTGAGACAAAACTCACCCCCTGAACGGTCGACTCAACATCTGCTTTGATGATGATTTCAGCATATGCACATCATCACCAAAGAACAAACTTTTGCACTTGGTTGCTCAGTAAGAGCGAATAAATGAGATTGCGTTTTAATAAAAAAAAGGAAAAAAAAAAGGAAAAATGGGGCTTGTAACTTAGTCATGCTAAGTCGTGGCCAAATCCAGTGAAAACCTGGAACAATCAATTCATGAAAATTTGAGAATAAACAAAGTTTTTGTGGTTGTCAACAGAACTAAAACAAATGAACAAGATTCAGACAAAAAAGTTCCGTTTGAGGAAACAGAGGGGAACAAGTTGATTTTGTCATTTTTGTTTTCTTTTTCAGTGTTTTTATTTTATTTTTTTAAACTTACTCTTTGGATTTAGGCTTCAGCGCTTGAACAAACGTTTCTTCACAGCATTCACATGGTGCCTTGAATAACAACTTGTCAGTATATAGTCTGTTATGATGTGATGGGAAGTTTCCTACTTTGTTTGTGATGCCTAATGCCACAACAAAACCAAAACTGGACCGGAAGGCACTGCAGAGGGTGGTGGAAATTGCCCTGCACATCTCTGGAGCACCATTTCGTGCCATTGAGTACATCTACTGCAAGCAATGTCTGAAAAGGGCTGTGAAAAAAATCAAAGACTCAAGTAACCCAGAACACAGACTCATCACCCTCTCACCCTCTGGAAAGGCCTTACAAAAGTCTCCAAAATAAGACCAACAGCTTCTTCCCCACTACTGTCACACTCCAAAACTCTGCCTCCTGACACCAAACTGCACACACAATGGTCAAAAACGTCAACAATGGACTGGATCCTCATACACACAACAATGACACATGAACACGATGAATGCCATTTATTTATACATTGCTTTTCCACCATCATAAAAGACCCAAAGCACTTCACAGTCCTATTCACTCACATTCACACAATAATGGCACCAACCTATAAGGAGTAATGTGGGGTTCAGCGTCTTCCCCAAGGATACCTCAACACATGGGCAGGCAAGGGAACTGAACCAGCGATCTTCCGATCAGAGGTTGACCGCTCTACCTCTGCACCACGGCCACCTTTTGTGACATGTGCAACAACAATAAAGTTGAATTCTATTCTATATGTGACATGTCTGCAGAGATAAAAAGAACATGTCTGAGTTGAACTCAGTTCAGATGAACTAAGGTGAAGCTCAGAAATGCTATTTGGGTATGACTCATTGAAATTAGATTTTGGACATTGAATCATCAAGTTAGAATGAAAAGTGACCTTCTGGATCAGTGGACAGTTTAGAGTAAACAGTTACAGTATCCACAGTTAGCAATGGTTTGAGAGTGCTTTAGTGTCCATGAGAAGACTAAGCTGGGTGTGTTTATTGACATTTCTGTCATCAAAAAGTCTCTTTCCATTGGAAGCCAAACACAAATGATGCCTCTACAGTTAGAAGTAAATTGATACCAAACGAGCTTAAATGTTGAAAAATGTTGTTTCTGCTTGGATGTTTTCAATGAAGACTAGGCAACACAATGATACGCTCATGAATCTTTACACTTTTTAAAATAAATTCCTTATATTATGCACTTACATTCTTTATCTAAACTTTAAAAGTTGATATGTCTTAATAAATGTTTTTTTCTCAATAAATGTTCCTTCTTAATTTGTTACAATCTGGCTACTTTAATTTAAAGAAGGATTTTTGTTTACAAATGTATTTGTGCGCACGTTACTGTTTACCCCTACCACACACACCTGTCATCAGTCCCCATCACCACAATGAAATCCAGAGAAATAGGCCATGGTGATATGCTGATTCTGAGGTAATGCCAGCTTTCAAAGTATAACTTATTCATTCGTTGTTTGCAAAATACTGTATGAAATATAGATGGTCTGAGTTTGGCTTTAATGTTTCATTTGAGCTTAACTGTGGGAGCGGGGAGGTAAGACACGTGGCCTCTTCCACACACTTAAGACTCTCAGAGAGACAGGTGGGTTAGCAGGTTCTTTTTTTATGAACTTGTCTGTTTACAATGTGTTTACTACAGATGTGTCCAGCTGAGTGTTTACTCTGATTATGAAGGCAAACAAATGGTTAGCAAACTAGATTCGACCTTTATTGATTAGGAGAAAAGTGTTACTAAAAGTTGTTTCACAAAGGATTCAGTCTTTTGGTGCTCCTTAAGTTCATCTCTAACAGTAAATTGTCTGCACTGACCACTTTATTAGTACCATTGCTTTGCTGTAATTATGAAAAATGCAAGTGTGTATGTAATGTAAAAAATGCCTTATCTCCTGTTGACTACCTGGATCAAGGCCAGCCAATAAGGAGCTTCAATGACACGTTGGTTTGAACACATGTAGGACACCGCCCCTCGAGGCCTGGACTTAGACACCCCTGGTTTACACACTCAATGTGAATCAGCCAAATCTGACTTGGAGAAAGATATAGTGTTTGCACAATTGACTGTATATATAGAACTGAAAAGAGCGGGTGTGATGTCACCCATAGAAAATGCCTTACCAGCAAAATGAAGCCAATTCAATCACCATTTTTCTGCGATACGGACACCGCCATTTGGAGTCAGACGACAGCGACTGGTCCGAGATGGTCTGAGTCACATTACTATGGCAACTACAGTTGCAAATCAGGAGTGAGCTTGTTTGAAGTCCACATCCCTTCCACTGAAAGTGAGCTTGGGAAGATCTGTCAATCAAACGTTGGACTTCAGAACCAGCAGGCTTTACTGAGGCGTCTGATCGGTCAGTTTACAACTTCATTAACTTGCAATAAAGAAAAAAATATATCATGAAAAAAAAATAGGATTACCAGTAGCAAGAAAATGTTAAGAAAAATGTATCAGAGCAAGAATTGTTATTCTGACAATATAAAGACTGAGTAATAGTTGTTTGCTTCTCAATAGAGGTCTATGGGATTTTGCGGTTACTTCCTGTTTGAAACATGAGGAGGGATGGATCACTCAGCTCATTTCTATAACACAGTCAATGATTTCCACTAATTTTCAACTAGTGTAAAATGTTACATAATCAGAATCAGCTAATGTACATCCATTGTATGAACACTTAACTACAGTAGCGATGCATTTCCACTTCAGAATCCGCTGAAATTACGTTAATTATGTAAACGGTTGAGGAGTTACGGTGGTCAAAACAATGTCAACAATGGAGCTAAAGCTTCGGTGAAAAAGAGTTAAAACATTTGTCTGTGCAGAAAAACGAGATCTGCTAAAGGGTGTTTACAGCTGAAAAGTAATTAAAGTCATTGATCAAAAACGATATGAACCTTGCATTCATGTACGCATGTTTGTATGTATGTCTGTATGCGTGTATGTAAGTATGTAAAATTCTAGTTCTACCATTTGTGTGTGTCAGCAAATTTGAAACTAATAGGTACGGACTTCTACCTCCTGGTAAAGAAGTTGGTCATCTTTATGAATCTGTCATTAAAAAAAAAAGATCAAAAGCATTAACAAATATTTTACAATAGGATGAAAAACTAAGTCAGGAAATAGTATTCAACATATTAAATCTCCTTTTGTGCGAATAGTACTTTTTACCCTTTAAAAAAAACTTGACCTTCAACAACAAAGAGTTAAACTCCTCCAGGGTTGCATGGAAAGGGAATTTTAAACACCAAAGTGCCAGAATTATCCAGTAGATGTAAATTTTTGATATGGAAATTTAAATTCCAACTCAATTAATGCTTTACATGGGGAAATGTGGTCATTTGTCCTTGACACGAAGGATAGTTTGGAATGAGACTGAATGATGAAGTTCTTCCGCTGTTATTCACAGCACAACATATCTATTCATCTGAGTGGATGAATGGCTGGGACATATGCTTGGCCTGTGAGCTGAGCATCATTGATTGTGTGCAGCTGTCATTTTCCCATAATGCCTCTGCACGACAGGATCAATGTGCTTTGATGGAAAGGTAAAACACGAAGCTGCTGCATCACACAAATTTCAGGACATGCATTACAGTGTGAAGGGTGATGACACAGGCATAAAGGGAAATGCAGAATTAGAATAAACTATGCTAAAAAGAGACAGTTTAAGCCAAAAGAGGACAAAACATACATACTACAACAGCTTATAAAACAGCAATGGGAAGTGATAGTATTGCCCAGGGCAAGATGGAAGAAACTGATTTTTTAAAAAAAGGGGGGGGGGGGGGGGGCAGTGCTATTACATCAGTGAAATGCATGCATGATAACCATAGAGCAGCGCTGCAGGTCAGTGGAACAGACCATCGGCCAGTCCAGTGATTTGGACGTGAATAAGGAGGTGGGTCTGAACCTTCTCCAGCTAACAAAGTGATATTCAGCTGGTGGACTTTAGTTGTGTTGATGACCTTTGCACAAAGTCAGCGTGTCTGCCTTTCCCTAATGTCAGTGTTTACTCAGAGATAAGCAAACTGGACGCTGCATTCAGCACTGCATGTACCAGGGGCTCGGTGCGCGATTAAGATTTCTCCCAAAACTACAAACTGTGCATGGACAAACCAAACAAACAGCTGACCCTGCGGATAAAAGCCCAAAACACCTGAAACAAATACAAATCTCAGGGTGATGACTAAATAAAGTCCAGTTGATGTGTTCGTTTTGAAATCAACAAAGTGACCACTTTTCAACTGAGATCAGGTGGTTCAGAATTGGGAAATAGCGCTCTCAGCAAACATCCGTGCTATTATCAGGATCTGCACTCACCCCCTTCCACCGAGTGAGATTTTAACGTTACGATGAACCAGTATGTCAGTATGTCAAAGTTTACTTTTTAAGTTTATAGACCTGTCCTGTAGTGAAAGGCCAAATGAGTACCAATAAATGCTTATGTGATATAAGTGAGTTTTAAAAGTGCTGTAGAAAAAAGACCACATTAATGTATTTTTTGCATGTCCACAAATGTATAAAAGACAAACTACAAGCAATAACATAATAAAAAAACTAACTTTAAACTTCTAAATGACTTATTCTCATGTTTAGATTCTAAATGGAAGAGAAGCACTACAAAAACAAGGTCCCTCACAGTACGATGACTTTTTTTAAAAAGTAAAAACATCTTCGTAATGTTTTTCTTTTTTGTTGCTTTAATTCAAGGTTTTAGCTGCTGTAGTTCAAAATGCTTCTGGGACCATATTCTTCTCCTCAGAAGTTTTGTTCAATTACCCATCATCATAAAAGTGACTGAAATTAATTTTCATGAAAAACAAAGCCGCTCTGCTTCCCCTCAAAACAAAAAAGTGACATAATCCCTGAATATTTTGAGTTAAAAGTTATTTCACTAAAACTAATCATTTCATGTAAAAACAGAAACAAATAAAAAACTTTTTTTAAATAGCAAAAATCACTAAAATGGTTTTACTTAATTTGTTTATCATTTCATGTATAGACATATATTATTTATTTATGTATTTATTAATATTTCTGTGAATTTTAGACTTTTATTTCCTTTTTTTTTACTATAATGCTTGTTACTTTTGCATGCTGTTTGTTTTGCACCAACAGTATTAAATTAAACAGTAAATTAAATTAATTTGATACATTCTAAAACTTCTTAATAACCATTTACAATAAAAATAATCCAAAAAATACTTAAAACTTGCAAAGTAAAAATTGTTTTGTTTTGCACTGAGATTAATTTAATAAATGTCATTCTGGGGGAAAAATATTTATTTTTTAAATTATTTTTTATTTTTTTGCTCTTTTCTTTAACTGATATTAAAATGGAATAATATAGATATTCCAGGTGAAATGATAAAAAGGAGAAAGTTCTACAAAATAAATTAGAAGATGCAAACGTGTCAAGGTGCTACACAGACCTTAAAAAACAAAACAAAGCCTCAATGTAGGACCACTCGTGCTTATAAGAAGTGCAAAGGAAACATTCAGTACAAGAAAATAAAAGACGAGGAAAGAAAAATCTCATATCGTACTCTGAAAGTCAAGTTGTTTGTTAATGTATGAAGAGGATGTGTACGATTGATTCCACAGTGCAGAGTGGGATGTAACTCCACTTTTTTCACATGTGCTTGCAGAGGTAATATTGAATAGCAATCACAACAACATGTCTCCTTCATAATGTCCTGTAATGAGATCTCCAATCACACATTCATTGCTTTCAGCCCATTGCAACCCTCTCCAAAAGATAAAGACTGAAATTGGTTTTGGCTCCGAGATGCTCTAATAAAGAATCAGACAAAGAGCCTGACATCTGTTCTTTCATTTCTCCTGATGTATTATTTTCTTTTTAATCATCATTAGAAAATGATGTGACTAGATCTGTGTGAAGTGTGCAGGAGAAAAAACTGTTTGCGTATTTTCATTTGATAAAACATGATCTATATGTGCATTTAGAATGGAGAGCGATGGCGTTGTAATCCACACATGGTTTAAATTAGGAGCAAAAAAATATTGAAATTCATAGAATGGAGCTTAATCTCTGAGCTAAAATTGTTTACAAAAGACACCAAATCCAAACTGAACTGTGCTCAGAGCGCCAGGTTCACATTTGAAAGCATGAATTTACCCCTGCATAAGTTAAGGGTGTAGCAAGTACTCTTCATTGATTTAAAAAAAAAAAAAAGATTATTCATGTTATAGATGTTCAATATCACAAAAAAAAACCTAAAGCGATGGTTTTCTGGTGATTCAGAACATACTACTTTTATTAGAAAGGTAAGTGGGCAAAAGCAAAGAAATAGATCAAAAATTTGAGAATGAAAGGTGCAGACAGGACACAGAAAACCTGTCATTATTTATGGGCTGGGAGTACGGTGAACAACAAGATAGATCACAGACTTTATTTGTCTTCTCGGGAGGGACGAAAAGATTCACTCTCCTTCCACTCAAAGTCTCACAAAAAGCTTCAAGCCCTCACAAATGGCTGACAATGCACGTGTAAAAGACACACTCAAAAATTTCCAGTCATCTATCAATATTTCAGGGAAGCAAAGTGATGACATTTCTGTTACTAGGCAGACTAAAACGCTGCAAAACATAAATAAAAATAAACAGTGAAACTGCATGAGAAAATTATTGACCAGGGGCACAAAGTCAGAGACGGTCATAGATGAGTGGATAGAGGGCATAAGCAAGGTCTGTGTGAGAGACTGAATCGGAAAGAGCAGGATCACATCTGGAATGCAGACTCCATAGGAGGAAGAGCATGAGATGAGGAGGAGGAGGGGTGATCACAGACTCGGCTGAATGAATCATGGCCCCAACAAACACAAGCGCAAAACACACACATACATCCCCTCAGAGCACATCGGCATACACTGGAGATGAGCAGTGCCTCAAGCACTAGCATATAACAGTTTCCTATAGGATTCATTTGAATTAACCTCTACTCTTGTCAATGTGACTGTTTTAAACAACAATAACTTGTGGTCAGAAAGAGATGCAAGATCCTCAAAGTTTAACCACAAACAGGTCATGTTCCCAAAGTAGGAGCAACACAAATAAAAACACAGACTTGACCTCTTACCCTTCTCCACCCAGTCCCACCCTGCAGCGCCCACTGCCATACAGCTGCCAACTCCCTTCTTTGAAAAAGTATGCACAGCTTCTACATCTTCTGTATGAAGAAATGTTCTCATTTGGGCCGTGACATTTGTTAAAAAATAGGAAATTTTGCTGAATGCCACAAAAAATAAATAAATTGCATTTGCACCAGATTTGCATGTATGCAATTAGAAAATTCTAATCAATTTAAAGCATTGCCCGGCAGTCATGTTAGTAAATATCGGCTCCCCGGACAATGGCATTTACACTGACATTTATCTCACTCTCCTCTCTCTTCATGGGGGCTGTTAATATTTTGGGTATTGTGCAGCGTGCCGCAAAGCCTCCTCGTAAAAACTTTGCCCCTCAGGTTTTTTTTCTCCCGTGTGTATTTTTTTCCTCCCCATTTGCTTTACACAGGCGTGGACACACGCATTCCACACTCAGGCAGTCAATGGAGCTCCAGCGCGGTGCAGTGATTCTGCTGGTCAATGTGCTCTGCTGTGTGACTGCATGCCCCCAAGACTGAGGCTGAGTCTAGACACGAGTCAGCCAAGCCGCCCTGCTGACCTATATCCTACAGTTACACTAAGTGAGCGACAAATAGAGAGAGTGGGAGCAAAGAGAAATGCGGAGAGCAAGGGAAAAGAGACAGAGGGATGTTATAGAGGTGGGATGTTGGGGGGGGGGGTTACCATAAAGAGCGGATGGAGAAAGTGAAAGGCTGCAGTGAAGTAAGAGAGCAATTTGGGAGACGAGGAAAAGAGAAGACCGAGAGGGAAAAACCAGAGAGCGATGCGGCTATGGATAATTCAAAAAGAGTTAAAAGGGGGAAGGGTAGGGAGGAGAGATTGGAAGTGGCAACCACTAAAGCAAAGAGAGGGACATGGCAAAGTACAGGATGTAAAGCAGAAGAAAAAAGCTGACAGAGCTGGAAAAAGACATACAAAAGACAAAAATAAGCCTTTAACACTATGACGGACAAGTACTGCGAATAAAAATCATAATTTGTGATTATGCATTAGAGATTTAAATGTTGGTAAATTGGTGTCTTCAGTTTTAGTTTTCATAAATTGCAGCTCCAATTATCTATAGATCCATAGACCCTTTTCACGACATCAGACATATTGGCGACATTGTCAACTACTTTGTAAAGTTACTTCTGGCAAAGCTGACAACTAAACGCTGTTTAACACAATTTTACCTAAGTAATAAAAGGTAGCCTTACTAATTGTAATGAAAAATGTGTACAATATTTATTTCATAAATTTCCTACCTAACTGTATTTTTTTTCCCTTAGGTCGTTCACAAATCAAAGTACAAATATAAGAAGCCCTGTCTGCAGAATACTGCACAGCTGCTTTCCCAAATTTGTATGGACAATGTTAAACAAGTTGTGGATCATTTTTCTCTTACAACCCCGTCAAAGTTAGACAAAGGTTACAAGTACTTAATTGAATGCTATTGTTTGATTATAAAGGTAATCAAGATTTTTATTCTTCTAATTTATGCTAATGCTAACGATAGCTTTCCACAATGGCTATGAAATGTAGAGCTGCTAAAGATCTTTTCTGCTCAGTTAAGTTGCTTACATGTTTATGTGCCCAAAATCACTAAAAACAGGGAAATAGTAAGACAATGTCAGCGTGTCTTAGATTAAAGTCAAACTAATTACTGTTAAATTATTTTCTAACGTTGCTCTCCTTTGCTTTTGCTTGTAACTGTGTCTGATCTGCAGGAAAATAAAGGAAAAAAGGATCAAATTGAATAGGAAACCATAAAATACATTAAAGAACAAGAATAAGGAAGTGAGTATTCGCACCTAATTTCTAAAATGTGTGAGCAGTGCTGAACTTTTTTCTTGGCCGCTCTTATTTTGAAAGCTGAAAATACATGGCATAATAGCTGCACTTAAATATTCGCTTGGCACTTGCATTTGGTAATCATTCCTGTTTTTACAATTACCCCTTAAAATACCCTGTGACAACAAATGCCCCTTAAAACAGCAGCTAAATTTAGCCATGGACTCAATTAAAATGTGTGCAGACATCTTCGCTACGTATATTATGTGTGGCCAACATGAATTTCTTTCAGATTTTGTGCTTGGTTGCACTTAAAATATGTGTGAATAATAACAATTAGAATAGAATCACAATTGAAAAAACAAGAACAAAAAACACAATTGAAAGTAGAGCCTTTAGCCACCAAGCCCCTGTCTTATGAAATAAGTTCTCAGCTCATGTAAGAGAGGCTGACGCAGTTTCTACGTTCTACTTATTGACAGGCTAGCAAGCAATCAGAGAATATCTAACTTACTGCTGCCCTACCTCACCTACTGTAATGAAGTTTTGGGGAATAATTATAATTTTCATTACATCCATTATCTGTAGAGCTAAGCAAAGGGAAGATGATTTGATAAACCGGGCCATGGCGGCCCATTCCCTCTGCTTAGTGGGCTTATGCTTGCTTAGATTAGATGAATAATATATTTATATTGACGTGCTAAAACTGCAGATTTTTTATTATTATTTTTATTACCGTCCACGATCTGTACCATATTCATGCAACTTACCATTAACATGTTTAAATTAAATGTCAATATCAATTAGTTGCTAGCAGGCTACTTGAAGTTAGATGCTGGGGAAAGTATGGTGCACTGGAGTTCTGTCCTCTATTACTTCTCTCCTCTATTCTTTATTATTTACTCAGTACTATTTTTTATTTAGTTCATCATGCCTCTGTTTGGTGCAGTGCAATTCATATGTTGTCCCTGTTTCCCACTCCTCTCCGGGGGAGCAAAAGAGATTCCAGGTGGATCAATTCAAACATGTAGTTGTAGAGTTAGATGAGATAATTCTTCTTTAACAGTTCTAGCTCATTGCCTATTTGTCCTGGGAGAGAATCCCTCTTTTATCCTGAGGTTTTTTTTTTGTTTTTTTTTTGCCCAAGACAGGATTGTTTAAATAGTTTTTCCTCAGAATGAGGATGAGAATGAGAGTCTAAGGACAGGGATGCTAGTTTAACTTAGTCTGTTTAGCAACCAGCTAAACAGCATGTTTTTGTCTGCTCCAACGATTTGATTAAAGAAATACTCAGAAATAAATTTAAATCTTAGTTTTCTTTATATATGTCCTCCATCGTGAGAAAAATGTCACAAGAACATGTTAAAATAACCAAAATACATGTTTTAATGGAGTGGGTCTTTAAAGAAAAACACATAATTTAGATGTATTAACTTTAAGATGAAAACAGAAGCAAGTTCACTGCAGAGGCATAACTCACGTACCAATCAGAGCTTATTTAACTTTTTATAACATTGTACAATGTTTCCCATGTCAGTGAAAAAACAGTGGACAAAGCAAATATTACTTTTTCCAATTTTTTGTCTCTCTTTTCCCCATTATTCTTCCTCTCATGTATGGGAGAATGAATAGGTCCAGACAGAAGAGGACAAAGACTTAACATGTTTTTCTCCCTTTTCTTCTGTGTATTGAGAGGATGAGCTGGACTGTACTAATAGTCTTTGTGTGTGTGAATGGGACAGAGGGCTTTTTGTGTGTGTGTTCCAGACAGCGGCGCATAAGGCACGACTTAAGTAGATGTTCGCCAAAGCGTACGTAATGCCAGGGAAATATCAACTAATCCCTACACTCTTCTTTCCTACACCCCACCCTCAGCATCCGTTCTTCTCCTACTTAACCTGACTATCTTCACCATCCTCTACCTATTGTGCGGCCCCGCTTTAGGATCACTTTGGACCATCGTGAAATGCTTGCGCAAATAAAGGACACCAAAAGAATTCACATGTGCAGTTTCAGTCACAGACCTAATGTATGGCACTCTCCCACTCTTACACATCACACACTCTGGGGGTTTGTTGTTCTTTCTTAATCCTAGTGGATTAACAGACTAACAGACTCATTTTACCTCAGGCCAAACAAAGAGAGATGTCAAATCATCCACCCAGCACCAGAGGTGATGATTGTGTTAACATGTTTGCTTGTGCAACTTTATTGGGGGTGGGGGTGTAATGTCGGGGCAGTAAGGAGTTATCTCGCATCCGTGAAGACAAAAAAAACAGGCTTTAAATTTACAAAACCTGATGTCAACATTTATAATCTATCCTTCATAAACACACACATTGTATGCATAGAGTTTAAGTTCAGTTGATTTAGTTTCACTATTATCCTCTTTATTAATAACACAGGCTTTAAAGCCTCGTTTCAACTGAGTGGTCCGGTCCAGTACTGTCAGGTAAGGAGTGGTATGGTATGGCCCAGTAGTGTAACCACTAGAATGTTTGCGTCATTGTAGCGCGACGACTAAAAAAAAAAAAACAATGGAGGTCATCTAGTCACTCATCTTTTTGTTGCTTTACTTCTGATACATCTTGTACAACAGGAATTTAATGTTGTTTGAAAAAAGATTGCAGAGGAGTTTAAGAGGAATACCACTGTAAAAAATTAAAAACTTTGCTTTATGAGCACTAGCTTATGAGCGCTATATTGGCATTTTCTATAAGTCGTTATCACTTCCTGCCAGTCAATGGGTGGCTAGAGCGGCTCCACTCCAACCATTCCATTCCACTTTTCAATGGACCTACAACCGATGGGGACTCCAGGAGGTACGGTTCAGTATTGTTTAATGGGTCAATTTTCTAATGGAAAAGCTCAAAATACCAGACCAGACCATACTGGACCACTCAGTATGGTCTTAAGCGACCCATGATCTGGAGCCTTTAAAGGTGCCTTCAGCAATTTCTCTTAACCTTTTTAAGCCACTCATCACTGTGACTGCAGCATTTAATTTGTTTTCTGCCATTTATCAACTTCTAATAACCATCTTTGTTTGCTTATTTGTTGTTAGATTTTTTTGGACTCAAAGCACAGGACGAAAAAGTACATCTTAAAGAATTTAAGTAAAATGCTTTTTCTAAAATCCACAGAAACATAATGTTCCCCTAAAATGTCAATGTTCTGTTTGAGCTCAAATGCAGGCTTTACTTTTTAATTGAGGAAATCCACTGTATATGCAGACCCACTGTTGTATACATAAGTTCAGTTAATTAAAATTAAGAGCAAAATATGAAGCCAAGTTGATCAAAAATAACAGGTAGGTCAAAATCAGTAAATTGAAGTACCATAGAGACTTAGAAGAACAGGGGTCAGGCTGCAGATCAGGGTCTGTTATTTTCAGAGGCTCAGGCTTGAGAAGATAACCATACAGGGAGAACCAGGAAGGAACAAGCTCAGTGAGAGAAAAAAAAGCTGATCAGAAATCCAAATTGAGAACCAGGTTAAAAGGGGAGAAACGCCTAGAACACAGTGACAACAATCTAGCAGAGAACTAATTTAAATACAAAAGAAACCAAAGCATTAGTGATGAGGCAGTCATGAAAGCTTAAAACTGTGACACCGTTAATAACAAATCTGCAGCACTTTCAGTTTGTGTTCGGTTAAGACTTTATTCAGATCCTCCCTACCTTCATTTTTTTTCTGTCGTTTTGTTGTGGATTTATGAGTTCACTTTTATTGCTTCAAACGTTGGACAGATGGCCTTAAATTTGACTCTTGGTTGACCTAAAAAGGAAAAGGTCCCTGCAGGACTTTGGCTCCTTAATGAGACCAAATTATTACCTCTCCACCACCGTGCTTGATTATTGCAGCGAGCTTGTTCAGATGAGCTCTTTCAGTTTTTGAAAAATGTTTTGTGCCAAAATAGAAAATAAATGTGCAGCATCGAGTTGCAAGTTTTGCAATGATTTTTTTTTTAAATTAAGCTTGTGTTTGGTACAGACTTGTGAATTGTTGGTGTTCATCTAAGATTTTATTTATCTAACATTTAGGATGGCAAGGATTCATTGATTACAATTGTTGCTTCTGCTGTTAATATACTTCAGTGAGGCAGAAAAAGGATGTACTTTCTTTTTCACGTGACTGTACATTTCTTTATCTGTCACGCCCTGGCTTTTAAGAAACACTCTCTCATTAGCCAATGTGCTAACTCCAATAGTCTCTTAGAGCTGTGAATATAAACTGCTTAAAAGCGTAATCTTATATTCGCTGCAGGAAACACAGCGTTCTGTCAAACAGTGGTGCTGCAGAGTGTCCGCTAATCCACATGCTAGACTCCAGATTAACAAGAGCGGATGGGTGAGGGAGGGGTTAAAAAAACAGACTCAGACCCACCCCCACCACATCATTGCATACATACACATGCATAAACGCTCCCCCTTCCTTCAGATTATAATGCTAAGTGCTGCCCTTGTGTGACAGACAGTAAGAGGATCTCTGGGTAGCGTGCCCCATGGTTTCGTTATTGGTATTCTGGGGAATCCCTGTGGGCACCTGCAGACAGGATAGGGTCAAAGGTCAAGGGGCAGGGGTAGCAGAGGACATAACATGAGGCGGTTATAAAGAATACATCTGTTTGTTTTGATGAGAAGGATAATCGTAAATCAATCCCATGACGACTCAAAGGAGGAAAAAAACGAATAAGAAAATTCACTCAACCAGGAGACACAATTTGAAGTCCTACAGCAATTAAACATAAAACACAAGTTTAACGTATATGTATGTTAGACAGACAACAAAAAAGCAACTCATCCTTTATTATTCAGCAAAGTGTAGTTTGCACACACATGCATGACAACTTTAGAGGTATTTGTCCTTGCCTTTTACATCTTTCATGATTAGTCAGGATTATATACCGAGGAGGTTCATGTAGGTAAAGCTAAGGCTATATCCTTAGGTGTTTCTCCCTGTTATGAACCGTTTCAGAAATGCAATATAAATATTGTATATGCAATAATATAATCGTATATATCTTACTATATAGAATATATATACTTTTATATAATAATAGTCCTGAATATAAAAGCCTCGCAGTTTCAGTTGCAAACTCTGGTTCCTCCACATTTAAATGTCAACGCTCATTAGAATTTTTGCAGAAACTCAAGCTGACTAAATTCCTGGTATAGAACCTCAGGCCACACAGGCATATTTGATATGCATACAAAAATGTATAAATGTAATAAATAAAGGAATGCGATGTTAACCTTATCTTTTTTTATTTCTCTGACAGGGCCCCAGTTCAGCAGAATTAACCACTGTGGTAATATAACCTAAAACGTGATGTTCATACACGTGAACGCCAGGTCTTCAGGGGTCAAAGGAAATGGAAACCTTAAAAATGTTGGTTAGACCAGCGTAAAGCCTGTATTTGATGATTACAGCAGCTACCAGACTAACAGGTTCAATAGTTACGAGACAGCATCTGATCACTTAACACAGATATGCTCCACTATCATTACAAAAGATAAAACAGACGTTTTAATATTAATACTAAAGTAATTTATAAAGAAGAGTATGAAGACAGGAAATTGTGTTGAACTTGATGTGTGGCTGCGTGTGCGCATGCGGTTGCTAAGTGTTTCCCCTAATGCCTCTCAAGGTGACTTGGCCTTCCTCCTTCAGGGCTTTCCTTCCAATTCTTTTTGGGATTGAAATTATGATGAAGTAATTTTTCCACAGAAATTGCCTATGTCACTTGTGGTATCTCTTGGCAAATTTCTCAAGTGTATTTTCAATCTTTCCATATCTTTTCGCCTTCTTCCTCCATCCCTCATCTCTCGCTCTTTGGCTTTCTTTTTCTTTCTCCGAGCTCATACTTGACATGTCGATGCGTCAATGTCACATTACAGTGAAAGAGCAAATAACCCCTTTATTTCACAAAAGCAAAGCATCCATTCTTTGAGGCGCTCCGCGTCACTCACCTACACATATCTGCTTATCTGAAAAATAAAAAACAATATTGAAAGAGAGTAATTTGCACACAAACACACAGA
Organism: Adrianichthys oophorus; assembly: GCA_036245035.1. Classification (NCBI taxonomy): domain Eukaryota; kingdom Metazoa; phylum Chordata; class Actinopteri; order Beloniformes; family Adrianichthyidae; genus Adrianichthys; species Adrianichthys oophorus. The sequence goes on along the minus strand of BSAI01000189.1, from coordinate 8,897,764 downwards.
AGAAGACAGATTGTGTGTTTTAACATCCTCACAGTAACACACACACCTATGAGCTACACACACCCTCACACACAAATGTAATCTTACAGTGAAAAATCACCTGCTTGTTTCAGGGGGAAAATAAGACGCAGGATGGAACATGTCGTCAGATTGGAAAGGGAGATTCCTCAGAGACCTGTGGCCTAATTTCTTATTTTCAAGAGAAAACTTATCTAATTATATATAAGTTAACTTCCTAGTGGTCGATTCAAGGGCAGCACTCAGTGGTATGAATGAACAACCTCAAAAGAAACAAGGCTAGAACAAGTAGCTCCCTTGCTGCTCTTTGTGTTCTGCATCTGTGCTCTGGTGTGTTGTTCACCAGCGACAGCGGCTTGGGCATCAGGTCATTTTAATGATGAATGGGTTTGAAATTTTCTGTAAGCGCATGTTTGTATGTGCCCTATAACAGACCCAGATTTGGTGTTCCAGGAAGAAGCAAAACCTGATGGCTGAAACATGTTACAGTTGACTGATGAGATTACTGATAAATTCAATCTTTCTTATGAATTTCTTATGTCATTCAGCACTCGAGCACAGCATGGGTTTCCGGTAGAGAAACTGGCTTTTTTTTATTGGTTACTCATATATTTATCAATGACTTGTTTGCTGGCAGAGTGTCATGAATGGTGCGTTCATACTTGAAATTTGACTTGTATTGGTTTTGATAGAGCACAAGTTACATAGTACAAGAGCACCATATATTACGACGAGTGAGAAACACTGTCAATAGCATTACAGGGAAGATAGAGAGAGAGAGAGACATGAAAAAATTAGAAGATTTTTGTGATGACGTGGAGATGTAGTTACTTTTTGATACATTATAATGAGAAGATTAGCCAGACCAGCACATTTATTATTTCTTTTAGCTTTTTCCCTCCATTTTGGACAGCCGTTTTCAACCCGAGTGAGCAGCATTTTGAATTGTTTTCCACGCAGCTTGGTTTGCTTCAGTTTTTGAATTGCTTCTGAAAAAGTGCCACATGTGAGGCAAAACCAAACTAGACCAAGGTGGGAAATTATCATTATTCTCTGTGCATGTGAACAGAGTCTGCATAGCTATCCTAGCAACTTCTGTTAGAATGAGTCCTTTTTAGTTTAAGAACGGAAACATTGAGTTTCCAAAGTTGAGGGCTAAAACAGGAAGCCACCAATGAAACTCAACCATAAGCTATTTAGACATTAGTTCTAATAAAGGAACACTAACCCACGCGTTGTTTTTGTTATATTCAGCTTTTAATTCATTCTGGGTTTTTTTCTTGCTAACAGAAAGTAATGGGGCATGGTGTTGGCATTGTACAAGCTAACATTAGCTAAACAGCAAATGACACTGCAGATGCTGAAGGCAGTGCCATCAGTTATGCAGATATTAGATTTTAAGTGCATTAATCATGCTTCTCTTGGCTGCACATGAGCAAATATCCAAGGGTTTTCTGTACCCGTGTCCTCATGTCAACAGATTGACAGACACAGTAAAAGTGCATGACATGTTTAGTTTAGCAATTGTGTGAAATTTGCAAGAATAAATTTAAAAGGTAGAATCAGAACAGATAAAAGCAAAGTCACAAACATATATTTATAACAGAAAGCTAATCACATAACCGGTCCCCACCCGCAATTAGCTGAGAGCCTTTGAGGTAGAACAAATATCAGTCAGGTAGACGGACAGATGGAGATATAGCAAGTTATGAGGAGGCTGCCAGACCAAGCAAACAGAGAGAGACGAAGACAGAAGGACCTGATCCCATCTCAGAGCAGACTCCTTCTCCAAGTTCGGCCCTTAGGCATAGCCCACTCAGCTCCATTCTTCCCTCTTGCCACCATATGGACTGAGCGCTCCACACGCCAGTATATCTCATCAAACATAACCTTATGTTCTTTCTTGTTCAGCAGACTATGTTCTTATATGGTAATCTTGCAATTTCTCGACGGTTTAAGGACAATAGCGAATTATTTGCATTGAGAGTTGAAGCTTCTTAATAGATGGACTGAGTGTCTGCTCAGAGAGCAGACCACATAAAGACCCATCAAGCGCTTTGACAAAATAGGAGGAAACATTTATTGTATTCTTAAGTTCTAACAAGCCCACTGTCTCATTTTAGCCCCTCCTCTTTACTAGCTTTCACTTCCTATTTATCTCAGTCTTCCGTCTGCAGGTCCTTAAAAGTGTTTCACCCTGACCAGTCTGCGATTTGATCACGCTTGCTTTGGTCATTACATCACAATTATAGAGCTGTTGGTAACTGAAGAAATAAAAGATGAAAAAAAGGGGAAGAGGAAAAAAGCGAGGGATGAAATGTAGGTCAGTGGAGATGTGCTTGGGGCACTTTCTCTCTTTTTCTTTCTTCTGTGAGTCTCCCTCCCTGGGCCAAAGCTAAAGAGGTTAAAAGAGACCAGGAGTTGAAAGTGTCTTCTACCCACACCTGGCTCTCCCCACCTTGCCCAAATTTACAGAGGCTCCAAAATCCCAGCGCTCCAAAATGCCACACTAAAGACAGACACATTAAACTAAATGTAATGCTAACAATGACATCCATATAAAAACATACAGGTTAAATAGTATAAGGGAGAGGGTCAAAATTTCTTCTTTTCATGTTCAAATAAAACCAAACTTTGAGCAACCTTTCCTGCTTTTATTTTGAAATCTAATGGCAACACTTTAATTAGTAGAGGTAATGTGGCTTTATTAATGATTTTAAAATCAATATATTAACTTTACCATCAGAAAAATAATACATGGCACTAACCAATCCCAATCTAAACCGGAAACATCCAAAACCCGTACGTTTGTTTATTTTAAGAGAAATTGACATGATACACTGTGATTTACGTTCAACACCCTGCAGCCTGGCTAATAAGACATTGCGCAATGAAGTGGCGACTCTTTCAGTTTCCAGGTGAGTGTTTCAGGGTTTCTCAATGGAAAGAGAGGACTCCACCCTGAAAACCACACAGGCCAGAAGACACCTGAGCTGTTCTGTTCCTCTCTGTGACATAGAATCTGTTAACTCTCTGTACAGTACACAGCTGCTGCCTGATAAAAGCAACACTGATGCCATTAATGCCAAGTTTGTTGTTCTGAGTCCCTTTAACACGTTTATGAGCTGAAGCGCCCTCAGTACTACAGAAGGCTGCATTCGTTTTCATAAAATCACAATAAATGTGCAGGAGGATGACTGACTGATGAAAGTGATGTTAAAAGCTTGGCTGTCTGTGCGCGCGCGCGCGTTTGTTCAAGCTTCTGGTGCTGGAGAGAGTGGGAGGAGCAGGGAGTACTCCAGCCCAATCCGGGTAAAGCCTCCCCTGCACGTTCTTCCCTCCCTCTCTCCGCCGGCAGAAAGCAGTGAAACCCTCCCTTAGGTGAGAGCGCAGATGTCATGAGAAAAGCGGCCGCACGACCAGAGCGCACCGAGCGACGCACCGACAGCCCTCAGCCCGCCTCCCTGCGCCCCGGCTTGGGATGCTTTTAGCGCAGAGACGCTTCCGCACAGGACAGCCCGTGGACGCACACCCGCCACGCTCCCGTCGTTGCTGTTGTTATTTCTGAACGAGGATCTTTCCCTCCGCGGTTTGTAGAAAGTGTTTATGCGTGTTTCTTCATGACTGCTGCTTTGGGAAGCGAGCCTCAGCACCAGCTCCTGCAACGCCAACACGATGCGAGGTAAGAACATCCCCGCAGGCTGCACTCCGTTACTCTGTTATCCATCACAAAATAAGGAGGATTATTAAGGATAAGAATATTATTATGCTATTGTTAAAGAATTTATTTTTAAAAAACTTTTAGCTCTTTTACTTTTTATGTAAATGTTTGAAAATTTCTCCAGACCTTTCTTCATAAAACTTTTATTTTGTAATAAGTTTTTTTTTTTTTTTTACTTTTCTGGCTAAATCATCCATTCCTAAAAATGAAACAAATAAATAAATAATAAGTAACGGTGCGTTTTTCTGTGAACACATCGGGTCGGATCGGATGTGAAAACGTGGCCTGGTTTAGTTGCAGCAAACTTCAGCCATAAAAAGTTTGTAGAAAGTTGCATCTGGACACGCGTTTTTCGGGCGCTCCACTAACCCATTTCTGCTGCACTCAGCAGCGCGCTGTGGACGTTAAACCAACGTCAATGTCGTGCTGCGCACACACATACACACTGACATACACATCAACACGCACGGGCAGGTGCAAACTTTTCCTGCAGTTTTCTTTAAATAACAAAAGGTTTTTTGAAGCACAAATGCAGTTTATCAATATTTAAGCACATTGCGCACAGTTATCCATTTCAAACAGCTGTAAACGTAGTAATTTCTCGCTTTTTATTTGATTTACATTATTTTAATTTTCTGGCCTTAGGTTGCGCAGTTAGAAGAGGCAAAACTCCGCAATTACTCACAAATTACCTCTAAAAATGTTGTATTATCTTTTTTTATGATGGATTACGTGAAACATGCCCTTGAATTTTTAGGCGCAAAGCGCATGTGTGCAAAAATAAAATTATTGTAAGAAATTCTGTTATGAAATGATTGGAAGTTTTTGGATCTACCTAAAGACTTTCATTTTCCAAAAAATTAAATAAAAATATTGTTGAAAAAAATAACTGAAATAACCATGCAATTTATTTTTGAAAATTTATTTTTTCCAGTTATTTTATTTGCGCTAATTGGAGCAGGCCTTCATGTAAATTACTAAATATTTATTTGAAGATAGAGATACAACAATAAAATGAAAAAATTGATTTTTGAATTTCTATCTATCTATCTATCTATCTATCTGTAGTGTGTTAACAGATAGATCAAGCTTCAGGTCATCAAACATTTGGGAAGCAGAACATTGGAGGCCAAACATGCCACCTCTCTCCTTCTTTCTCTGTAATCCCGTGTCAAACTTCCCAGCCGTGCACCTTGTATTTTATCCATGTTGTAATGGGCCTAGCGTCCACTCTCGTGCACGGACGGCTTTGGACAGGGGCATACTGAAAGCTCCTGCTTTCACTTTATAGCTGTGCTTGGCAGAAGAGGCCCCCAAAGCGTCTCCCTCACCCCTCTTTTAGCCTGTCTCTGCCTCTCTTTCTCTCTCACCCCCCCCCATCTTCCTCTCTCCCTCTGCACGCCCCAAAGGGTTTTGTCAGATAGAATTAAATCAGTGTGGGCTCTCCGGCCCCCACTCCCAACCTGTGTGTGTGTGTGTGTGTGTGCGTCTGCGTGGAGTCTCGGCTGCCCTTACACTGAAATGTGCTCACAACCAAGGTTAAAAAAAAAAAAAAGACAGAGGCCTCATGTGCATCGGCAATTATCATTTAACAAAAGCCACAAGTCCTGAAGCTCTGACCAAAGATGATGTCAGTGCTTCAGCCGGCATGAAACAGCCAAAAAAATAAACAAATAACTGACACAATAATATCACAAAGGCCCTTTCAGGATCCCAGAACAGGGAGGTAAACTCGCTTAAATGTAGAGATAATTACATCTGTAAAAGTTGTTTTAATAGAACTATTTATAAAACGGGCTTTGTGTATTTGAATTTATCTGACTAAAGAACACTTTCATTCAACATGTTTATGGCAAAAAAAAAAGTTCAGCGAAAGAAACTTAAACTTCGGATTGAATTACAATAAACGTGAGAACTTACTGTAATCTCATGAACTCATAGCATAAGAGTTTGCATGATTTTCCAGAGCTAAACAAACGGATACAAGTGTATTTTGCCTGTCAATAGTTTCCTATCGTCAGAGTGATGCGTATTTTAGCATCTGTTATCTCATGTCTGTTTTTGTTTTTCTTCTAGAGTAAGTCAGAGGAGCTTTACCAGCATTTAAGCAGTCTCTAGGGCTTAAGGAGTCTCGGAGGCTCCATATGGAACAGTGGGATGAGAGGAACTGAAGGAAAGCAGGGGGACAGTAAAATCAGTGAGGTGATGACATGCGGTTTCAGTAGCAGGGGAAGGAAACCAGCGAAAACAGTTTCCTGGAACGCAAAGCATCTCAATTGGGTTAATTTCAACTTTCTTCTAATGTCTTTCACCTTGCTAGACACTGTGTGTTCACATGCAGAAGGAATTGGAAACACACACTGACAAAAAGCTGCAAGACTACGCTTGACAGCCTCATGCCAATAGAATTAGTCCCATCCTGCTTTGCGTTGGAGGCTTGTGCAAGCATCGATCCGTGCAGTTCGAAAGCATCCCAGGATCAATTTTTAGTCGAAGCCAACGGAAGCAGTCTGTGCAGATAAATAAATGGCACATGACTTGTAAAGTTTATATTTAATTAAAAATACAAATAAGAGTATTTAAAAATGTGGGTAATTTACATACATTTGCCTGTTCTTTTGTGTTAGTTCATATTACTTTGTTATAATGGTGCATAGCAAATTACAACCATTTAATAAAAATCTGCTGAAAATAAGGTCATAATACTGAAAGAACAGAAGAGAATATGTGACTGCTCCACTCGGAAGCAGTGGGTTGCGAGCTGTTATTTTAACCAAATCTCTGTTTTCCATTGTTGATCTAGAATCAGTTATTTTACACAATAGCGGGCACCTGGCCTGAGCCACTTAGGCTAGTAGTGTTTATGGAGCATTTGCGGTCAGTTGTGGAGCACAGTGTTGTTTGTTGTTTATTGTGTTTTTGTGCTTACTAATGGGCCTGTGTTATGTAAGAAGAGGGGGGGAGATTACCCCAAACCCATGCAGGCTACTTTGTTAATCCCTCAACTCAGTTCTGGTGACTGACTGAGGTGCCACTAGATTGTTGTTGCAACACAAACCCAGTTTTAAATTAGGACCCATTTCCTGCTGTCTCTACACCTGTTTTCAGACAGTCTACTTCACACCTCGCACGTCTGTGCGACCTTTCCAGAGACAACTGATAAAAAAACGTGCCGTGTTCCCCGGATTGCCTGTCTGTGGTCCCACTGAGTCTGTATCACAGTTTGTGTTTGTTTAGCATGGGCTCAGCATGCGTCCCATGTTGGTTTTCTACCTCCGCGGTTCTCCAGGGGTGTTTAAGCGGCCAGTTTTCCTCCTTAGTCAATTCTCTTTGTTTAATTTTAATGCGCGCCGAGCACGAGCTGTGCGGCACGCCGCAGTTTATGTCTCTGCTTTATCTTTGCCAGAAGGGATTTCAGCCTGAACCACTCCTAAACTCTAAATCTGCCTGGAAGTCATAGTCTCCTCACAGCCTCTTCTGTTTTGTCAGTTTTACTCATCCATGAAGGCAGCGTGTCTTAGTGGACGCACAACAATATTGGATATTCATATGTTTTTCTTTTATCTACTATGAAGTGAAAACGAGTAGTTAAAAATGTTGGTGCCCACAAAAAAAGAAAAAGGAGGAATATCCATCCAAGTATTACACATGGTTAGCCTATGATGAGAACAAGAACCCTCCTTAATGTTTAATCTTATATGTAAATTCAAAGCACTGTTTAACTTAACATGCATGCTTTCTGAAGAAGAAACCCCCTCCAAATCGCACAAAACAAAACTGAAATGTTGCACTCAAATGTCTGACGGTAAAAAGATCAACTTTTGAGCCAAATGGCATGTAGAGGATCTGAAATAACTGTACATAATACAATAATAAAATAATATTTTAATAACAAAAAATAAAACGATACGGAAATTAAATTCCGTATAAAAAAAAGTTGGACACATTTTTTTGTTGTACTTCAAAGTTAATTGAGATCTCACAGTTTCAGAGATATTTAAAAAATAGCTATATTTAATTCCTATCAAGCTAAAGTTGGAGCGTCTCACCTGAAGGAGGCAAATTAAGAAAGAGGGCAAACACCAGCGGAGACAGGACAAGTGTCAGTGAGTGAATAAATGAGATAAGATAGGAGGAAGGTAGGTAACTGTTGGACTTAAGAAGTTATATAACACAAATGTGGCTGTGTGCATGTGATGGCTCGAGCAGGAGAGTTTCTATGCAAAAGAGCACTGAGAGATGGAAAAACAGTCAGTTTGGCTTTTACATGGATGCATGTCAGCATACTCACAAAGACACAGATGCAAACTATGTTGTCCTCGGACTGCACTTGCACACATTTGAAGAAATGATTAACACAACTACCTGCAATAGCTGCATCCAAAGTCCACACTTGCAAACCACCTTTTAGACTTTAGCTAAAGCAGATTAGTCTATATACTGAAGGTGTGAGTCCATCTACCTCTTTTTTCAGTTTAATTATACCCTCAGATAAATGTCGAGGGCATCAACAAGTTTTCTTTAATGACTTCAAATAGGTATTTAAAAGCATTTACTTTGCTAAAGACCAAAAAAAGATAGTTTGCAGCTAATCATTTTCAGTTAGGAAAAAGTGTAGGCAGAAATGATCAACCCAAAGGGGAATGACGACATCTGATGATAATCTGAATGCACATTTGAACAGTTGGTGTCTGCCTTATGTGAAGTTGTTAGTAGGTGAATAGCATGCTCTGACTACAATAAGCCTATAATGTGACTTAGAGTGCGACATCTTTTCTTAATGACAAAGATTAGCCTGTTTTAGTGCTAGTAATCTCATTGAAGGGACTATTATTTGGTCTGTCTGTGAGGGAGCATGAGCGCTCACATGTGGGAGGCTTGTTGACATTAGGCCTCCCGCCATTCACAAAGAGAATACAATTAGGGAAACCGCGGCTGCCGCCGCCGCCGCTATGTTTGCCCTCTTCACTTAGATGATTTAACGTTCAAATGAGAATTTCTGTTAAGTCATCCCACTGGAGATGGAGAGCACAAGAGAGCAGGTGAAGAACAGACTGGGTCGAGCCAGGCAGAGCCGAGCTCCTGTGATAGTCTTTGTGATCAATTTGCCTCTGTGAGAGATGCCCCTGGGGCCACTTTGGGGAGAATCTTGTTAAGCTAAGTTAAATTATTGCCTGAGGCAAGCTATTAGCAGCTATCCCTAGGAGAGAGCGCGCACATGTGCATGCTCACACACTTCACCATGCAGGCTGAATGATTTTGCCATTTTGAAACAATTTGGAATTAAAAAGTATATATTCACAGAATTGCATTTTAGCTGTTTTAACCTTTTAAGTTTAACCTACATGCACATAGAAATTAGTTTACAAAGTAAAGCGCAATGTGGCATTTTGAGCTTTTTCTCAAAACCCTGTGATAAATAAATGTATGGAAATATATTGTAAATAATCTAACCCCCTGCTAAGTACATGAAAATGTATTATTTATGCTTTATAAATGTAGTGTAGGCAAAAGTATAGTATTTTCTAAAAGATTTACACATCTTTAGGTGTAAACAAACATTGCCAAAAGTGGGCTCAGTACTTCAGTGTATTCACTTACTATCACTGGCATATGTTTCCTTTTACATACAGTCGCAAGCCTGTCTAAAGTGTAACTACAACCCTTTCTAGAATGTGTAAGTAGACATATATGAATAATTTAAGCAATTTTCAGTGAAATCTGAAGGGAAAGGGTGGTTTCCATCCACCACTCTGTGATTGAATTCTGTTACCCATTAGCCCTAAGTGCGGCTCTTTTCATTAAAGGTTTGAAGTCCATTCAATCTCCTTTGTTATGATGTTCCCTGCCTCCTCATTTAATTTGACCAGTCACCAACTCCCGCTGTACAAAAAGTGACTCGAACAAAACTGAGAGCAAATTTCTCTCCACCTTATGTAAGAGCTGAAAGCAATTTTCTGTTTTTCTCTCAGTGGATGTCCCTCTCTTTATATTTCTCTCTCTATGGTGGGATAACCACCTTTCCACTCCCTTCCCCCTCAAAGACTGGCACACACACATGCAGTCATCTGAAATTAGACTCAAGAGAAACATCATAGTAGGAGGAGCGTGAAGTAAAAGGGAGAAACAAAATGTAATATTTGACCGTATCTCAGCCAGTGTGTTTGTGTTATCACTTTTCTGCACTTCAGCAAAGTATGAGCACTGCTCTGTGCTCTAACAGCCTTCATGCCTACAAACAGAGGATATGGGGAAAAAAAACATTGGTGACAACAACAGAATGCTTATAACATCCACTTTTTTTGTTGCTTGCATTCTCCTGGATGATTTAGCATGGTAATGGCCAGATGCAGGCCTCTTGCACTTAATATTTGTTCCTTCCACTCTGATGCACTCTCGCAGTCCTTAAGGAAAGGTCATAGGCCATCAGGGTCCTATAGGTCACCTAGGGGGTTGGGCTGTGAGTCTGTTTGTGTACAGTTATGATGGGAAGCAGATCCGTGGAGGCAGATGGGTAGACTGTGTGTCTGTATGTATGCATGTGTGCAAGAGTGTGTGTTAAGTCAGTGGTTGGGTTTACTCTGTGGGCTTTTCCCACGCCTCCATCTTCTATCTACCTTAGGACTTATGCTGCACTAGGTGGGAGAAAGTGTGGGTGTATGTTAAAGGTGAAACGAATAAGTGCAAGTGTGAAAAAAAAACATACTGTAAAATCTGATGCTTTTTTTTTTTCAAACAGTGGATTGCAGTAATGAACGCATTTAAGCATGTCTGATTGTGGGTTTCTGCCCGTCCATACGCGTCTTTTAACAAATGTTGGTGTTTATGTGCGTTGCTTGCGAATGTGAATCGATGCACGGGATGACAGCCAGTGGCACCCTTCTGTTGCATCTCCATGGCGTCCAATCACACAGCAGTACAATATTCCATGAGCAAACCACAGCTGATCCCAGACCTGCTATCTGAGCAATTACCCAGAGTGCATTGGTCTGCATGGCAAGCAGGGCATGCTCTCTGACGTACAGCAAAATAGGGAGGGACAGGTTTTTTTGTAGTTTGTAGCCTACATGTGGGTGATGGCAAAGTGTGTGCATTGGGGGGTAAACTGATGGGAGAAGGGGAGGTTGCTGTAGTGCAAGCAAGTTCATCCAGTGTGACTGTCTATAAATTACAGAATGGACAAAAACATGCTTGGCGGTGAGAGATCGGGGGGGGGAGGGGAGGTAGACTGCATGGCTTTACTATGATTACTTTAACACACTAGACGGTTTTGAAAAAGAAACAACAAACACATTTTTGTTGAGCAAATTTGGTGTCAATCATTCTCTTCAGAATGAGCCTAACCTTGTGAACTAAGCGCATTGAGCCAAATATTAGACTGCAATGAATGACTTCTTCCATTAACTTTTAGATGTTCTAAGCTACATTAAATACAGACAAGAAAAATGCAATGGCTAATCTCAAATAAATCCAACAAAAGATAGAATATATTGTTTTACCAGACAAAAATAGATGTTTTTTATTGACGTTTTAACAAATGATGCAAAATTACTAGCACCTTAAATTAAAAGAACACAATGCTGTCAACTTGTGTTAAAAGGCCTTTGTTGACTGAGATCTCAATCTATTAACTTTAAAAAACATAGGAAAGGTAGAAGATGGTCAAATGCATGACATTTAATTTGTTCTTTGTGCAGAACTGAGAGTCCACCACACTTCAAATCAGATTATTAGTCACTTTAAACCGTAAAAAGGTTTAAACTGGAGAAAGAAAAAAAGTCTGACTGCACACAGCAAACATCTGTTTGAAACCGTAAGCAATGGCAGTATTTCATTGATTTTAATAGGGCAGTGTGATGTGGAAACATGACAGCAGACACTAGGGATATAACCCACACAGCACTGCTGTAAGCTATTCCCAGCAGTGTGGATTAATCCACTCAACGATCACACCACCAGAGGTTTTCTCAACGTTTTTCATCAGCGACAGAAAGAGAGTGACAGTGAGACTCAGAGACATATAAAGATTGTTTTTCCTCTATGCTGTATGAGACTGAGATCGTTTTTTTTTTCCTTTCGGAAAGATAGAAATAGATCTTAAAATACAGAAACTGAAATGTTTTCCCAGCCACTTACAGCAAGGCGGATCACTCAGAGATGGGTAAAAAAGTCAAACAGACTGAAGAGACAACCCATTCTCGAAGAGAAGAGAATGGGTGAGAAGTGATACAATAATTCACAGTATATAGACATCTAAGATCAGCACCAGTGTTGCTCAGATTAAAGAAGGATGTGATGTGATATCTAGCTAGCTGGAAAGAAGCTATGCATATTTTTTTAATGAAGTAGAGATACCACCCACATTTAACTCCAACAAATCAACCCCTGGGACTACAGTAGGAGTTGTGTTTGCATTTCAGAGGTGGCTTAGACTGGCAAAAGTTGTGACAGAAAGTGATTTCAACTGTTCTACAAACTGTGATACTGAAACCTCAATAATCTTGTTTTGCTACTCCATGGTATTATGTGTTGCTTGGGGTGTGTTACTTTTGTAGACCAACCCTGCAGGCTGAATGAATGAAACATGCATGTCCAGTCTGCCCTGTTGGCAGAGGAGCCACAAACACACACAAGTTTGTTCAGTTATTCTTATTGGGACATTGCACTGACTTCTTGTCAAAATCTAACGTGACCCTGATCCTAAACGTGGCTATCACCAGTTGATTCCTAACCTTACTCTTCATTCATTTTCTAGCCCTAATCCTAATCAGCATATTATTTTTTTTGCATTGAGTCCTCATTAAGCACAAAGGTCCCAACAGGATAAGTGATTATACCAAAATATGTCCTAATAAGATGACAAATACAAGTACACACACATCCACACACACGGTAAGAGAGACAGAGAAATACTACTTGTATTGCAGCATCTAGTGGTCCTAATTCGCTGTTACACTGTGAGAATAGACATGATCACCTGCCTCTAGAGCCTATTAATTTCACTGAATGTACACAACTGTTAACGATGCAGTGGACAAGAACCCACATTTTTAAAGCCATCAAAGTAAATGAAAGATATTGTTTAAAGGCTTCTGTTTTATATCTGCATATTAAAATAGATAATTAGACTCTATTTAGAGAAACAGCCAGCCCAGAAAATACACAGGAGATCTTCACTTCATTAAAAATCAATTATCACAACACACGTGCAAGTGCAACACAGCCCTCGTGGCCACAATGAGCTGCTCACACACATATGTACATTTAAAATTAAAGCAGCTTTTTTAGCCTGGTCCTGAGTGAAATTCCTCTCTGGTTGGTTCTATCTTTTTCTACCTCAAGAGATTGTGTACGCCTGATCCTCCTCTTAGCTAAAGAACCGCCAGCGTTGCAGTCCAGCTCTTACATAATAACCTCAGGATAATGGCCCTGCTCCTGCTGGCTGAGGCTGCTGTCAGTCACTCTGCTCTGACTGGGTCAACTCAGGTTGGAGAGATGTCCCTCACACCCATGTAAAACATGTAACTTGAGGGCAAAGCAATCTCCAGAAGCAGAGCCGAGTAGCCTTTTCTACTCAAGTTTTGTTTGGAGATGGATGTTTGTTGAGAGAGGTTAGGAGGATGGCAGCATTAGACTTATTTCTGTCCCACTTTAAAAAAAATAAAATCAGCCTTGAAGCTGTGAGTTTTTGCTTGCAATGTCAAACTAGAACATCTAAATGTCTCATCATTTAACATAATTTTGGATTAAAAGAAAAAACACTTCTATTGATCTAACAAATGTGCTACTTCTGCAAAAAGTGAAGCATAAAATCATAAAAAATTTTGAAAAAAATAAACATTTTGATAACTTTTACATTTATAAATAACAAGGTCTCCAAACAGCTCATAAAGTGTCTGGTCAGCTTCATTTCATTGTTTAAAATACAATCATTTCCTACATATAAAACGATTTATATATATTTTAAAAATTTTAAGAGAGCTGAAATGTGAATAATTACATATATCTAAATAAAGGACATAAAATTGTTAACTGAGTTTTTGCCTAAAACGGGAATAACAGAAAAGTATGGTTTTTGAGAGGTAGAGATCCATAGCAGATATTCAGTTTTTGAACAAGGATATTGGAATTAATTTTTATGATTTTAGGACAACGAATGGTAGCTTTACCTTGACAAATGTCATCTCTAACAGTACTGCAGAGTGACGCAATTAAAGCAAAGTAAAAGGCAATCCAAAAGACTATAATGTACTATTCAGAGAAAAAACTTAAAATCAGAATGTTTTTTTTTCATGCTAACACAAGTAAATTAGACTTGCTATAGCTAGGAGTATGTTGACTAGATTTGAATAAAGTTTTTTGCATTAAAACCCACGAAGCCTTTGCTGCTGAGAGTGGGCTTTCTCAAAATTATGACATCACTTCCTTTTGGAGTGTGACAGCGTAGCACATCATTGCTGTGACAGCCAGACAAGTGCAGCAAGTGGGTGGTCACCTTGGCAACAGCAATGCTGTCATGAATGTCTCCCTATATCCCACCTGACAGTCCCCACTGGCAGTAAGTACAACACACACTCACTGCACAATACATGCACCCACACAGACAAACATTCATTTACACTTAATCAAATTCATATGGACGTACATTATCCTTCACATTGTGTAGGTTTTGTTTTTGTCTGAAAACAAGAGTAAACAATCCCCTGCTTCCAAACCTATGTGCTCTGGGACAGAATTATTTAATAGCTAGAGGAATTAATTTGTTATGGGGTAATAAAGGAACATGAGGAGGAAATATTGTAAATCACTGCTGCAAACCAGAGAGACCACCTACTCTAAAGCAAGAAAAAGTAAATTTTCTTAAACTTTACAGAAATGATTCATAAAATTGTCCCCTTCAACACAACAGAAAGTGGGGCAAAGATTTACACTTAAAAGTTTTAAGCTAACTGGAGCAACGTAACTTCTTCAGACGAACATGATAAATAGTGAAGAAGTGTTGTCCTGTTTTGTTACTGCTTCTATACGCTGTGTTCATTACCTCCATGTCCTGGGTGTAACTGACCTGTTTTACAAACTATTAATAGTATGTTACAGGCTACATTCATTGACAGCTTTGTGTATAGAGTCTCTGCGTAGTCCCAGTCCACTGCTCTACACTGACCCAGTTTGGAGCCAGTTGGCCACTAACGGGTGAAAATGGGTCACATCTTGGACAGCGCTATTACTAGGCAACATTACCTTGAACCAAAGTCAGAAGTGTTCAGTTCTGTCCCATGCTTCTGGTTCTGCAAGGGGAAAGCGGGTCTCTGCTATTTAGAGAGTTGTAGATACTGTATGATTGCTGGACTTGCATTCTACATTTCAATGAATTACTTTTCAAGGCAAGTTTTCTTCATTTGTGCGTTTGGCATACTTTAAAGAGCTGGGAAATGCCCCATGACCATTTGTAAGCAATTTTACTGAAAATATCAATATGTGTCTGAAACATATAAATTGCATTGCACATACAGAAAAAATCGTCATATTTATTCATTCATTTTCCAATCCGCTTTATCCCTTTCGGGGTCACGGGGTTGCCGGAGCCTAACCCGGCTACTCATGGGCGAAGGCAGGGGACACCCCTGGACTGGTCACCAGTCTGTCGGAGGGGCCACAATCACACACCCATGCACACTCACATTCACACCTAGGGACAATTTACAGTAACCAATTAACCTGTGAAGCATGTTTTTGGACGGTGGGAGGAAGCCGGAGTCCCCGGAGAAAACCCATGCATGCACGGGGAGAACATGCAAACTCCACACAGAAAGGTCCCCCAGCCAGGACTTGAACCGGGAACCTTCTTGCTGTGAGGCAGGAGCGCTAACCACTGCGCCACCGTGCAGCCCTGTCATATTTATAGTTTTGCCCATTACTGGTGTCTAAATAGCTGAGTGCAGCTTGCAGTGCAGCACTTTGACAACAAAAGGAGAAAGCACCAAAAAAGTAGTATCATTACAATGAGACAACAATCTGTTTTGTTTCTAGTGTGACAAAGGAAAAAAAATGAGGAAATAACAATGGAGCTGTGTACTTTAAAGTATCATGTGGGGACTAAATCCCTTGGGCTACCTGTGTATGGTGGTATAGTTAATTACAGTCACACGTTTAGCTACACTGGCAAACGAAAAGTTATTTGTTTAGCAAATTCTTCACGTTCCAAAAAAGTTAAATCTATAAATATGCAGCCATTGTTTAACTTCAATGAAAGCACAAACACAGAGAAACTGCTCTTGTGTTTGTGTGTTAATGATTAACATGTTTAGCAACACCTAATGGTGTCTCTAAGGTGAAGTTAGATTTTATAGTTAGCTATGATCATCTGTACCTAGCCATTTGCCATACAGACATGACTACTTTCATTGATCCTCATAAGAGATTATCCAATTATGAATATTGCACACTCATTCCACCAGGCCTTTTGCACATGGACATACATACACACAAAATACGCACACTTAAAATGCATACCACTCGAAATAAAAAAAGGAAAATATAGGAGATGAAAGATGTGAAACTGCAGTTCAACATTTACAGTTGACTAAAATTTGTACATGAAAACAATAAACTTGTTAGAAAAGTTGTCTTAATGTGCTAAAGCAAATGTATGCGGTTGTAAACAGACATACTTTGATATTAAAATTCTCAGAAAATGTATAAATTCTTGCAGATTTACCCCACAGGTGGGACTCTGCAAGAGATTATATGAATGGCTGTTTCAGCTGGGACTAAGACACTGCTCAGCAGAGGAGAGAACAAGCACGTCGGGAAATATTTCAGGATTAGATCGGCTGTCTAATCTCTTTATAGAGCCTGTGCCATCTCAGCAGCATACCTGCCTACCTCTACATACATGTACATCCATATCTTAGCTGGAACTGCAGATTCCTCTTTCCACAATGGAACACATATTCAAAGTCGCACATGACTGGTGTCCCTGTATGCTGAAATAATTTCCGTGTTGTGCCTTTGGTTGTGACTTGTACATGGAGCTTCCTATACACAGTGAGTAAGATATGACAAAAAATAGCAAATTCGTGTATGTCAACTAGAGTATGTTATATACCGACAGCAGCTGGCTTGAACCAGGGTGTGTAAGTGCAGTAAAAAAAACAGGTATGAAGAAAAAGTATTGTCCTTCTGTGATGTAACCCTTTTGCCCATTATGGACAACTTTAATGACCTGGAGGGGTATTCTGCTTCAAATTCAACACAAAAGATAATGCACAAAATCTAGTGATTTATTTGTATGTGATGTGCACATATGCAGTCCTGAGTGTACCAGTCTGTGTATCATAAAAAAAAAGAAGACAAAAAAAAAAGAAATCTCAAAGACATAATAAATGTTCACATGTCACCATGCCCTTGTGAATTTGTGGTCAAAAATACTATGCTTGGGCACACTGTGAGCGCAGTCAGGTGCTTCAGTCCATTCTGTCCTGTTTCTTCAAATTAAACCACCTGCTGTGGTTAGTGAATGAGTAAGGTGTTGCTCAGAGGAGCTAAGGGGCAAATGAACATTTACTCTGGGTTTAAAACATAATTTGTGACCCAAATCTTTTCTCCTATCATGCTTTTTTCCCTCAGCCCAAATCGAAGTTATACCATGCAAAATCTGTGGAGACAAATCGTCCGGAATCCATTATGGAGTCATTACGTGTGAAGGATGTAAGGTAAGGAAGGTCAAGATTGTTGTGTCAAAAAATTTGTTGAATTTGACAAAGCTGTAGTTGAGACCAGATACTCTTTGTTGACCTGTAACCAGGGTTTCTTCAGACGGAGCCAGCAGAACAATGCCTCGTATTCCTGCCCACGCCAGAGGAACTGCCTCATTGACAGAACAAACCGCAACCGCTGCCAACACTGCCGCCTGCAGAAATGTCTTGCACTAGGAATGTCCAGAGATGGTGAGGCCTAGTTTAACTCTTGCTGTTGGATACACAACATCTTATATTGCTCTTTTATACTCTGAACTTGTGTTCTACTCAGCAAAAACATACACTGAAAACTTACTTTTCAAAGGTATCATGAACATCTGTCTCTCTGCATCTTTGTTTTTCCAATACAGCTGTTAAGTTTGGCCGCATGTCAAAGAAGCAACGTGACAGCCTGTATGCAGAGGTGCAGAAGCACCAGGCACGGCTGCAGGAGCAGCGGCAGCAGCAGACTGGTGAAGCTGAAGCACTGGCTCGTGTTTACTCCACCAGCCTAACCAACGGACTATCCACACTCAATCATGAAATCGGAGGGACATATGCCAATGGTCACGTCATAGACCTACCCAAAGGCGGCCACAGTAACGGAGGTGGAATTCCGGGAGGCTACTATGGGATGGATTCTACCCAGCCGTCTCCAGATCAGTCGGGTTTGGACATGTCAGGCATGAAGCACATTAAGCAGGAGCCAGTTTATGACCTTACCCCCGTACCCAACCTCTTCAGCTATGGAGGCTACCAGGAAAGTCATCTTGGGCCTAACAATGTCAGCGTGGGAGAGCTTGGTAATTTAATTAATTTTGCTCTACAGGCAAAACTGTTTCATGATTAGGCATCTGAAGTCTGCATAAAAATTGCATAAGGAACATAAATGCATCAAGTAGCCCTAAAAGAGAACTAAGATATAACTATGAACTCAGAGTACAACAGGAGATCAGACAGACTTACATGGCTTTATAACAACAAGTCATGACTGTGGTCACACCTGAGGCGGATGATATAGATTTCAAGAAAAAATGACAGACTTCATATTCAGTAACAAGAATACTGTCAGTTGCAGGAGACCTTAAGCACTGAAAGAGCGATTGCAGTTTCGTTTGAAACAATTATTAGTCATGAAATTTATGATGAAAACAGAGAATAAATGAGAATTTGTGTCTTTCAGATCGAATTGCTCAAAATATTATCAAGTCTCATTTGGAGACTTGTCAGTACACGACAGAGGAGCTCCAGCAGCTGGCTTGGCAGACACATTCTTATGAAGAGATCAAAATGTACCAGAGCAAGGTAAGAATCTGATGTCGTTGCCATACTGTACCCAATAAGACATTGTTTATTCACCATATGTGATAGAGCAAAAAACATTTGCACAAGTTTCAATAGACATTAACTTCAAAGCGATTTCACAGTTACATCAGTCTCAGCAAACATGTTATTTTTTTGTTTAGGTTGTGTAATTCCTACATTTAATTATAGAGTATTTATGAAATAACTGGGTCTGATTGGTTCCAGCCCCGGGACGTGCTGTGGCAGCAGTGTGCCATCCAGATTACCCATGCAATCCAGTATGTAGTGGAGTTTGCCAAGCGCATCTCAGGCTTCATGGAACTGTGCCAGAATGACCAAATCCTCCTACTCAAGTCAGGTATGATGTATGGAAATGCATCCAATAGATATTTATGTTTTTTTTTACTGTTTTTAGTTTAGCTTTAAAAATAAAACTGTGGTTTTAAGCTTTTTACATTAAATATCAGCTTTAAAATATTTCCTTTTAATGTGTTCATGCAGGTTGTTTGGAGGTAGTCTTGGTCAGGATGTGCAGAGCCTTTAACCCTCTCAACAACACTGTGCTCTTTGAAGGAAAGTACGGTGGCATGCAGATGTTCAAATCTCTAGGTAAGACGTGCATTTTTTTTTGGAGTGCATTATGAAAGTGGCCAAAAAGAATTATGTGGCAAAACTGTCTACTCTTCTCTTATGCAGCATATTCCATTATCAGAAAAGTCTAATGAGATGTATTTCTTGTCTGTTCTCCTCTGTTTTTTTTCAAGGTTGCGATGACTTAGTAAGTGCAGTGTTTGACTTTGCCAAGAGTCTATGTTCACTGCAGCTAACAGAAGAGGAGATTGCTCTTTTTTCGGCAGCTGTCCTCATTTCTACAGGTCAGTTGTGCTTACATAGATGTGGTTAAATGTGAGACAAAATGTGCAACATCTTGCTGAATGCAGTTTAAACTCAAGAATACTTTGAAGTCATAAATTTGTCTTATTTGTATCTGTGTCAGGTGTTCTTTTTATGCAATCAAATTTAGGAGCCTCATCGTAAAAATAATTAAAAAACATTTGTTACTCAGATCGACCCTGGCTGATGGAACCTCGAAAAGTCCAGAAGCTCCAGGAGAAGATCTACTTTGCTCTTCAACACATTATGCTGAAGAACCACATGGATGAAGATGCACTGGCTAAGGTAACTCATGCGCTTTTATGAATTGATGTAATACCTATTTTAAAGCTGCAAAACTGTGGTTAGGTAGTACTTCAAACACTGGAACAGTGCTGAAACAGTGGTGAATTTGACCATCTCCTTCTCTTGTTGGGCAGTTGATCAGCCGAATCCCAACACTGTCAGCTCTGTGCACACTCCACACAGAGGAGCTCCAGGCCTTCCAGCAACTCCACCCAGAAACAGTCAACGTCCTCTTTCCTCCGCTCTACAAAGAACTTTTTAACCCCGACCCCAACTCTGCCATGGCCATGCCCAAGTGACTGCCTGTGGTCCAAATGCAGCAAACAGCAAAAGACCAAGAAATGAAGTTTGTTTCAATCGACAAGAAGACTGAGGCCATGTCAACTATGCCACCGTTGTGGCAACTGCAGATTTCCAAGATTCCCCAGGCTCTATCTCCTAGAAACTCTGAGTTACAGCCAACAATACCAGGAATGTCCTGCACTTATCCCATCCTGTTCACCGCTACAGTCTGAAGAATGTATATATGAACAAAGCGTGCCCCAAGCCACAGCCTAAATGGGGCTTCCAGTTGTCTCCTTAATTGAACTGAATCACCAGAAATGTACAGACTTTAACACACCTAGGAACAATTTTAAACCGTCAATCTTAAAAAAATGTTGGTAAGTTATTTTGATTCAACTTTCTTAAATCTTTTTTTTCCTACATTAAGACATTGTCAAGTTGAAACAACTGGGTGGAATAGGGAACTGTGGAGATAGAAAAGCTACTGTAGATATTCTTCTAGTGCGAAAGGATTCCAGTATTACTTCTTGTTCTGTTAAAATAAGTTAGTCCTAATTTAAATATGCAGCAGTCCAGCGTGGCTGACTATACTTTGTCTATGTGTTTTCCTTTTATTTGATAGTTTCTTGTGTACATAATTTTGTAAACTTAAGAAAAATGAGCAAAAACATGAAGTTGATTTGGTTTTGCTGATATACAAAAGCCTTGTCTGGATTTTGTTCATATGTTTAGAAGGTGCTACATCCTTCTGACTGGAACTTATAGAAATTTAAAGAGAGCATAAGAAGGATTAAAAAAAAAAAAAAGAAACTAACTGCTAATACTTTTCATGGTGAAGATGTATACATAAATTTCTATTTTGCAAGAAAAACTATTTGGCAGGTTTGCCGGCCAATCAATCGTTTATTTTTTGC
Organism: Adrianichthys oophorus; assembly: GCA_036245035.1. Classification (NCBI taxonomy): domain Eukaryota; kingdom Metazoa; phylum Chordata; class Actinopteri; order Beloniformes; family Adrianichthyidae; genus Adrianichthys; species Adrianichthys oophorus. The sequence goes on along the minus strand of BSAI01000189.1, from coordinate 8,876,603 downwards.
TGCAATAATTATGTCCAATAAAAGCTGGACTGCTTTTGAACAATCAACGAGAAACAAACAAACAAAAAATCAAAAGCAAGGACCTCACATTGAACCCCACACCTCTACACAAAATACCCTTACTGATGGAGTGATTTTTGTGCCACCATATTGCAAGCAAAATTCACAGTTTTGAGATAAAAAATGTCTAAATTGCAAAAAATATTTTTTGAAAGCAACAAAAAAAACAAGTTTGCAAATGCAAAAATAGTTTTTGAAAGCAAATATTTTATTTGGCAAATAATGAAGTTTTACTCTTAAAACTTTACATTTTGTTTGCATTTTAGAAAAATTTAATCTGAAAATTGTGAATTTTGCTTGCAGTATGGTGGCACAAAAATCACTCCATACTTACTCATTTTTTCCTCTGAACAATCAGGACCTTGATGTTATGTTTGGGCACACGTGAGTGGATATATGTCAAAATGAAGATGTGCATCTGTAATTGAAAAATTAAAATGGGAAAAAAGCGAGTTATGAAAGATATACTTGGGAAAAAATAAATTTGCTCAAATATACGAGTGATGTATGCACTCCTATTTGCACAATCCGTTCAATGGATGTCAATCACTCCGGGCTGTGAATATGTAGGACCCTTTTCCTAAAGAGCAATAACTTTTACACTGAGTTTCTGACCCCATCCCTCACACTCTCTCATCCTCCACTTTTTAACTCTTCAGAACAGGGTAGCAGTGTTAACTTAAAACACAATATTTTGCTTTCTTTTGTTGATCGTGACTTAAATTCATCTCTTTGGATGCAACCCATTCCAGCTCAGACTGGTGTTGTCCCTACAGTACAGTGTGATGTCAAGTTTGAACTCACAGCACTGACTGAAAAATGTGAAGAAAGGAATCCTTTAGAATTCTTACATTTGTTATTTGCTGCAATTTCAAGCACTTACAGGTTGCATTAAAAAAACACTTTGCATCAGTTTAGTTATTGTGAAATCCCTTCAGGAGACGGTGTCCTTGCCGTCTTCTTTGTTGTAAAGGGACGTGTTCAAACATGCATTAGATATTTTTAAGAGTTTCAGCATAAATTCATTATTCTTCAGGTGTTCCACTTTTAGTTTTTTTGAAGAAACCCTTTTTAATCCTCTTATGAGAAGTCAATTGCACAAAATTATTAGCACAGAATCCTATGCGCAACAAAATTAATAATTCAATGGTACTGCTTTACAACTACCTTTTTCTCTATTGTGTTAAATTTAATTTATTTAGGGCAAGAAATTGTTTATTTTACTATTAAATTGCATGATTTCGAGGACTTTGACAGTGGTTTCTAAGCACTAAAAATGAAGAGCTAACTTAGAGGTTCAGGCTTGATTTTTGTAGCACTGTGGCCAAATTTTTGACTTTTCTTACACAAAAACGATTCAGTCACATTAATGTGCATAATGCGTTTTCCTGCTTTAGTTCAAGATTTTCTATTAACACTTTGAAAATATATTTGACTTTATTGAGAAATCTTCAATATAAATCATGAGAAGTTCTCATATTTCTGCTTCAAGCTGTCAGCGAGTCTTATCTGTTCCTTCCAAAGTGCAGCAACTTCCCTTCAACCCCAGACAGGCCTACGGATTAGAGGCACTGGCTCTTTAAGACAATCACTTGCTCATTAAGGCTTGAATCTCTCAGGGAGCATTTTTTCTGACTTTGCATTAAAGGGTATAATATTTTTGCAAATTTACTTAAAAAAAAGCAGATTATTAAAGAACTTTTTTGGATGAAAAAATGTGGCATATGTATGCTAAATATGCCAGCATGGAATCTGCCCAGACAAGGCTTTGATAGATGCATGTGTGTGTATGTGTGTGTGTAGAGCGTGAATTCACTGTCCAAATCTCACAAGAGAGATAATGTGAACAGCATCTTTAAATTTCAAAAATGAAAACAAGCAGAAGAGGACTAAATTCTCTCTAGTCAAAAATGTACAATCACATTTGCTGCCTCAGATGCGGCTCCAGTGAGGGAAGTTAACCAGTAATCTGTTTTTTAAACACAACAGCCCAGGGACAGTGAATTCTAACTCTTGCTATTACACTTTTGCGTGAGACATTTTTGTTTTCCCTCGTTAGACTGTGAATCAAAGGAGTGGAATTGGGTGGTGAGGGGAAATGTGATAGCAAGAAAGAGGCAACACTGTAAAGTAAGATGCTGTAGCAATAACTGGCAGAACTCCTGTCATGTTTGCATTGTAAGATTATTTTTATTTTATGACTATTTACTATTATTATTGTTCTTATTATGACTACTATTCTTCTGGTACTATTAGCCTATTGTTGTTCTGTTCTATTTGCATGACGTTTCATTGAATTGAAACATTTGGAGCTTATTTGTGTTTTTTCTCCTCTAGTGATATTGTGGGTTTTGACAGGGAGGGAAAAGGGTCAGGGGCAAACTCCACATCACTTGAGTCAGTTTGAAGCTTTTTAAAAAAATTTTTTTTTTGCAAGCTGAACAAAATTTTTTAATAAAATGCTCTAATTTATACACAACCAATTTTAAAATTTGTTGTTAGTTTTGAATTTTTTTTTTACCCCTTTCATCTCTGAATGTGTGAATTGATGAACGACCCCTCTGAACTGGCCTTATTCAGCTGGATTGGAGATCCCATACCTGCTGGGGGGTGACAATGTGTGTGAATGTTACAGAGTAGCCTGTTCGGTGTGAGCGGCTGAATGCATCATGCGCCTTTCACGCTCCATCGTGGCAGAATAGCATAACAGAGCGCACAACAGGGATTGTTGTTCTCTGTGACGAACTGCTCAGACATTTTTAATACAATTGGTTTGAAAAGCATTTCATACACTTGGTCAAATACACTCCAAACCTCCATCAGCCGTTCCTAATAAAACTTGTCAGCGTGTGTGTTTGTGAGACAAAAAATAAAAAAAAGAGAGATGTTTGTTGTACCAATGCTTTGTAAACTTTCTTAATGCATTACAAATGTGTGCAAATGGGGTAGTATTGAAACTTGTTAATTTATTGTTTAGAATGTCTTTGCGTCCCAGAAAGAGCAAATAAAACTAAATGTAGCACACTGTACCCTAAACCTGAAAGGAACTTGGGTTACAGACCTCTTTTACACAGGACTGACAAGACAAAATGAGAATAAGAAAAAAATATATATACAAAAAAAACATTTTCTTTGTTTTTAAGTGCCATAGCTAGTGAGGAGGGAGAGGATTGGAAAAGTGGGCACAGATGCTTTACTGTGAGTTTACAAGAGAAGACCATTAAAAAAAAAAAAAAGGGAGGGGGGGGGACTCTAATGAACATGTGTTTTGATTACAATGACTTTTTTTTTCATTTTGTGGTTTTCTGATTTTGTGGGGACTCTGCAGGATTCTGAACTCTGACTCTGATTTAAAGCCACAACTTGTGTTGTAGCTTTTTATTGTTGCTCAGATAGGAAGGAGTGTTCATATGCAAGTATTTGTAGAGTCAGAAACACCTAAAACTGATGGATCAGACTGGGTTAAAGTTCAGAGCTATGCAGGGGCCTTAGCAAGTCCTCCTTTTCGATGTACATACGATGTGAAGGTCTGAAGTCATTTTTGTTAAATTCTATATTTTATTGCTTTTGTAGACATTTTGTTGTGGGAAGAAAAAAATAAAAGAAATTTTATGGGTGCACTTCTTGTTTTTGTTCTTTTTGACTCTTAATATAAGATAAACAATTACGTCCATAAACCCTAATTAGTCTGTACTAAACCTTCATTTAACTATGGAAACATTGTTTTAGTGTTTTAATATTAAGGCTAAGAAGTAAAGATAAATAATTTAACTCAACAAAATATTCTTGATCTATTTTTTCCTACTTTTACGAGGTAAATTAATAAATACAGACAGATAAAAATAATAGCACTATCAAGAAAAAAACGAATTGCTTAATTTCACAATTTGAAAGCAAAATATCTGGTTGTAAAGAGAAAACATGCGCTAGTGTTTTGAACTTTTAGAATTCATTCCCAATTCTAACTCTGCTTTGTGCTGAGGGATGCTACAAGTCATTTTTAAGGGGTTTTATCATTGGGTGTTAAGCATCAAAATTTAACCATCAAGAGTTTCAATCATTCAAGCTGAAAATGGATGCAAGAAAAGGATTCCAGCAGGTGAGTAGACATGACTAAAGTGTGAAGAAACAAGAACACTAAACAGTATTTCTATTCTTCAAGAATTTCTTTCTTCAGATTTCGTGAATACAAACTGACATCTGATCCTAGTGTTCTGACTGCTGAACATTCTTGCTTTATTGTAGCACAGTGGTTACTGCACTGGGCTCACAATAATATAATAAGTAAGTTGTGAATTCAAAGACAAGGTACCAGTTTGAATGTTGTGGAAAGTGCTTTCATACTTACTCTCTACTAAAAATAATAATTGTAACACCTGAAAAATTTAAACTCTGGAATCTAAAAAATATTCTTTTCTTCACTCAGAGAGAGTTTAATCCACAAATAAAAAACAAACAGTCTGCTTTACAATGTCTTTTTTCCCCTACTTCTCCTGGTTCATCCTTGTTTTATTATTGGCTTATTCTTCTTTTCTTGATATTCTCTCTGCTTCACTGCTGATCACGCTGCTGGTTGGACAAGTCCTCAAATCTGAACAACAGAAACAACAGTTAGCAGTATGTCACTCCAAAAACACAGTCATTATCACAAGAAAGAGAATATTGACAGGACTGGGAGGAAGTCCGTATCTCCAGCATGAATAATTTGGTTTGATTTGTTAGTGAATCTTGGAGAGGACACAAGAAAAGGAAAAGGAAGCAACGCACCTTTGAAAAATGAAAACAACTACGTTTGACTGTTTGTGTTTGTTTGCTGAGCTTGTTTGTTTTTGAGCACAGTTTCGCTCAGCACAGTTATCCTCTAGATGGTATCATGTCTACCCAGGGACATTAATTAATAGCTAATCAAAGCTAATGTCTCAGCAGCACATTGCCAGCACAAAGACATGATTAATACGTAATCAAAGGCCGTGCAGCACAAACGCACAAAGCAAGGCCCACCCCCCTGCCTCAAACATGACTGTTGTTTTAGAAATATACGAAGGCGCGCAGCTTAATTAGCTGGCGGCTGATGCGTGCTGTCTTCATTTGAAGTTATTGGGGATTTCTCTCATTGCCAAGTTGGCCTCCTGAGTGACGACATGGAGGTGACATACAAATACATACGCACATGTGCACTGGAGAATCTGTGTGCATTGAGGAGCAGAAAATCCTATAATCTGAATACCAGCCAACAAACCAAAGACAGCATATATTTAATGAAAAACCCAAATCACAAAAAAAAAAAACAGATTTTTAAAATTTATTTTCTGTGTTTGTTTGTTTTTCTTTTAATTAAAAAAATATTTCTGACCTTTTAAACCGAGTCTATGGCAGCAGAGATTACAAGTGTGTTTCTGCAGGAAACCATCGATGGCGGCAACTCCAAGGTTATCGGGGCCAAAAAGCAATTCCCCCTTGCTACCACTACAAGGTAGAAAAGAACAGCAGAACAGTAAAAATTAATACATAAATAAGGAATAACCGATGTTTTCAAATTAATGGCAAATGTTTTAAAGCATAATCTCATGGTTGACACATCTACTAGAGACTGCACCTTTGATCGTCTGCCATGATGACCGTTGGATCTGTCAGTTCCTCTCCTACTCCTGTCAACAAGAATGACAAGTATGAAGAAAAAAACAACATGTGGAATAAAGAAATACAAACGGGCATCAGATAACTTGCATACATGCATCCACATATGGCAAGAACTTTAACCTTGAATATCCAGCACCAGCAGCTCTTTGCACGAGTGCTCATAGGTCCAGTGCGAGAAAGCAAGCAGCATGTCCTCCAGTGAAGAGCAGGGCATGATCTCTTCTCCTGTGTTGTTGTTGTACTTCCTGAAGTCACCAGTCATGTTTCTCTCAATAGTCAGCCATTGCCCATTAGAATGCCAGAGGACCAGAGATACATCTAAAAATCTGGTGGATAAATAATAATGAAGTGATCACATGTGTAGACATCTGTGGACACAAGACTTACACTTTTGGAGAGCCAATCAACACACCGTGGTGAATGATGCATGTCATGAGGTTTGATCTGGTTGAAAACTTGCATCATCTTCTGTGCAGCTCTTTGCTGTTGGATCTCCTTTATATGACCAGAACATTGAGTCCACATGAACTTGCATGAAATTGTCACTTTTGCTCAAACAAAAAAAAAAGAAAATTTTTGCTAAAAATGACGTCAAAGAGTTTGGATATGCTTACCCTTAAACAAAGCTGTAGTGCAGTGCTACCAGGGAAGTACTTCTGCCAAACACGAACCACTTCTGACTTAAAAGCTTTCACCACATATATCAAACCAGGTTTGAGCACATCTTGTTCTGCCCAGGTACAAAGCATCCTGCAGCCCTGCCGGAGACCCCCATCCAAAGAGCCTTCCTCACTGGAGAGGGGCTGTAGGATAGCAGACAGGCCTTTGGAAGACCAAGAGGAGGCTGAGGGAGAGTCAGCATCTGTGTCAGAGGGGCCTTCCTCCAGAGAGTAGATGCTCACCTCTTCACCTCCTAGTAAAAGTGGGGAAAAGAAAGAAAGGTTCGACATTAATAAGGATTTATTCAAGTACTTTTAAAAAAAATACCATAAAAAACCAAAAAATCATCTGTAAAACAAACACAAAAAAAAAACACAATTACCAAAAATGGAAACAGGTGTGAAGGGGATGGTTTGAGCCAGTCTCATCAGATTGTTTCTCTCTGTGGCTGATAAAATGCACAGAGAAGAATAGCTATGATCACGTCATAATATCTGCAATTAAATTAACTATGCAAAACATCACATCTGGGAAGCTGTACACTAAATTAAAAAAAGTTTAAAATAAAACTTTTATTCTGGATGCTATGTGATAATCACATATGCACATTAAAGGGCAAATATTTTGCTATTCTTGAGCCTTTCAGAGTAAATTACATCCAGATATCCACAACTCAAACCTCCTTTTACTCTTTGGGGGTGCCATCTATTTCATGACGTCAACCTAGAGCCGGCCTCAGCAGCATGTCTGCACCTCACTCATTTTTTAAAATGATTGTACATGACACAGGCCCTTTAAAATAAAGTTTTATCATTTTACAGGAACTTTACTGCAAAACTTGCTGTGTAGATGTACACAAACTACAAATATATATGTACCTGAATAGGGTGGGTACAAATTTTCACTGGACTGGAAAGAAGAACTTTTGACTGCAAACAAAAATAATGAGTTTATAACAATTCTTTTTTAATCAAACTGAACAAATGTAAATGCAACATTTTTTGCAACATTTTGTCCTTTAAATGTGCCTTCAGAGTTACCTTCAAGTGGAATGCCACTCTGCAAACTGCAATGAGAACATCAAGTTCAAGGTTTTCAGAATAAAGTGTCTTTGAATACTGATTACTATGAAGGATTCCAGACTTACGAAGATCTTCGACTCATGGATTTAGCCCTGCTGTTCCAGGCAGAATGAGTGGGACTCCGCACTTCCTAAAAACACAGATGAACAATAACTAAAATCAATCTCATTAACAGTTGCCTTTTTTGGAATAATGATCCTAATATATACCCATAACTGAGTAAGGCAGTACCTGTTGTGAAATCATTTGTTTCAGCAACAAGTCTGGTGGATCAAAGTCTGAAAGTACACAAAATTGCTTCAAGAAGATGTACTTTTTACATCGGCTAGTTTGAATTTAATAAACAAAAATGCAAACCAGGAGGATCTTAATATTTCTGCTTCACCACCATGTCTTGTGCCATTGTAATCACAAATGTTTCTACTTCAACGTATGAACAAAACTGCTTATGCTCACTGAGCTGACTGAGGCTGGCTGAAGCTGACCAACAGGTGGGTTCTCCTATAAACTTAGGACGCCTTCTCCACGACACATCAGACAGATGGGGATGAACGCCTTCCTATTCAAAACATGAAAAGATAATTATTTATCAACTTCTTATGTTCAACCTAAATAGAATCTTCACTGAGAAACTCCATCGGTAATGACTTGAGTACATCATAATAAAACGTTGAGTTACCGTTTCAAAAGAGCTCTCTTTTATCTTGACTGTCTTCCTGTTTTGGCCCTTCCCTCTGCTGCCTGAGACTTGAATGAAGTCAGATGATTTTGACCACTCTGCAAAAACAAAGACATGCATAATCTTTTTTGCACTGAGCTCTGCTCAGCTCAACTCGGTCTTGGTGGATTTCTTTTCTAAGTCAGATCACTCTAAATTTGGATCATTTCAGAACGCCAACACCACCTCTGAGGGGTTTATGAGAATAGTGGACAGAGGTCAGTTTACAAAGCATCTAAAGAGGCATTTCAATTTAAAACAGAACTAATCATAATAACGAGATGGTTCAGAAAACATTTTACTTAATAAACAGTTCTGGAAGTGAAATACTATCATACCACAATCCACCACAAAAAAATCAACATAAACTGGCCTTCTCTTTTTCAACCTTACCTTGGCTCCTGCTGCATGGTAGGCATGTATCATCTCTAAAGCCCCTCCTGCCAGTTATCCTCTCCTCGCTTATTGCTTCGTTAAGCGTAAAAAATGATCCTCTTGTTGGGCTAAGAGGTGCCCCAGAGAAAGTTATATTCTCCATGCTGGATGACAGAGACCTACTATAGTCATAGCACCGTTCTTTTGGCATATAGAGCCACCGAGGAGCTATTGAAGGTCTCCTCCACTGGCTGGAACGTTTCGACACAAAGGACGGCAATCTATCACCCTTAGAAAGAGACAGAATTCTGTAAACACAGAAGTGTTTAAGAAGCCAGAACACATTTTAAAAATAGTCAAACATTTACACACTTCTGAGTCGGTCAAGTTTTCCTGTGTATTGTCTTGCTCTTCGATGTCACATTCTTCTTGCTCTTCCATTGAAGTATCTTCCACACTTGGATACAAATATGGATCCCAGGATCTTTGAGATGGTGATGCCAGAACCCTTGGAGAAAGAGGACTCTCACAACGAGATGATCCACAGGACTCAGACGGAGTCTCATGCCTCTCACCTTCGTAAATAACTTTCCCATTATTGAAAAAAGTAAAGGAGACAGGCGATGAAGGTTTTGAGACTCCCAACCACTTTTCAATGGGGTGGTCAGCAGTTCCACACTGAGAATCCTGCAAAAGAAGGTTATCTTAGACCAGATATATTCATACATCATTAAATTTTGTTTAGCTTTACAGTTTGAAGATGGACCGTAACCAGAAATTTACACACCATTTGGAAAAATACATTTAACCCTTTTTAAAGACAGAAGCTAACGAATTATAATGTTTTAGCATGAGAAGCTACAGAGGATGGATGACAAAAAGGACTGGGGGCAGATCTGCTGTAGTTTTACAGCAAACCAAAACAAAACAAACTGTTGAGAACCCAATAAAATTATTTCCACATGTACAGGTCTGGCCTTCAAATGTTCAAACGCCGACAAGGGTAAAAAACACTGAAGTACAGACACTCTGCTATCCTAAAAGTGGTTTGTGTTCCAAAAATAAATTTGCTTCAAAGAAAGTTGTGCAAATGAACCCAAGAACAGCAAATGTAAGCTGAAAGAACTGACTATGAGGATGCCGAACATCCAAATAATCCAAGATCACCATCAAACAAAATGTTTACAATTACACATGCAGAATAAACATTTAAAGGCTTATCCTGGAGTATAAATAAAATGTTGATTCTGATGTTGATTATCTTATTGTTTGAGGAAAAACTGGAAGTCTGCAAAACACAATCTAAACCTTGAAGGGTGGTACAATAGTGTCAACTACTGGTTGGAACAATGAGTGACACTAAAGTGAAGTTTCCTAAATTATGGCTGCTACTACCAAGTTACAAGTTTGAAGAAATCTGCAGATACCGCTCTTGTTGTTTCCTCTTCCCTCTCATCGTCTTTGTGCTTTTCTTCCTTGCTTCCATTGGATCCCATATGACACTCCAACGATGCCACTCTACTTGGTGCTACAACAGAGCCTTTTAGCAAAGACGGGGGGGTACTTTTGCATGATTTGGTAATCAATCTGCGAAAATTGGGGACATCACAGTCAGCGTTGCTTCTGTGTGGGAGAGTCCAGCTGTGAGGGAGGACATGTTGCAAAGTTGGGTTGATCCGACACTGAGCCAAGCGAGCCTCTTCCTTTTGAAGGCTGTCAGAAGCAGATAGAAGAGTAAGGGTGTCCACCGCCAGTGCAGAAAGGTCTTGCAGTTGACCCATCTGACAGTCTAATTCTGACAGGCTGTGCTGAATAAAGTTGACCTTTTCGGAGATCTCCCCTACCATCACACTCATTTCTTCTGCTCTGGTAGAACAAAAAACATATTATTAACCAATGTCAATGATTAAGAACCATTTTCTGTTTTGTCATATTTTTTCAACGTGTGCTAATAATACTGCGTAGCAAATTACAGCAAGTAAAAACTGTGACAGTAAAACTATTATCAATGTGTGGTCTATGACAAAACAAAAACGTGTAAAATGAAATATATAATCAAACCTTTCAGCTATGGCTCTGATCTTCTTGATTTGATTGCTTTGGAGATCTTTGTTTTTCTCGTAGAAGTAGACCTCTACAACCTTTTTTTCAAATTCGTAAAGCTTCTTTCGATCCTCGTGGCCTAAATGAAGTTCTAAAGAAAAAGGGATTTTTTTTATTGCGAAATTTTTGGACAAGATCTAAACATTTATAACAAAATTCAAAGGTTCTCCTTGGTTCACCCAAATGGCTAGCAGCAGTATTGAATATGGGAAAAGCTGCCTTTTTTGGGAGGAAAATTACTCCCTAAAAAAAGGAAGCCTTTCTTGAAATTGAAAGGCAAAAATATTTACAGTATTTTATCAAAAATGTTGTCTGTACTAAAGATTTAGGAGATGTGGCCACATAACATCACATTTTTATTCGTTTTCAACATCTTTTTTTTTATAAAGGGGACATGTAAACTTTGTCATCAAACAACTGAGCATATATGACATGTAATCAGTAACATGACATGTAAATTAAACCCAATAAAGCAGTTTCAATGGTTTCTTTAAACAACCAACCAACATTTATGCTATAATACTCACTAAGTCCTGAGCCTCTCTCTTCCGGCTCAGTGTCTCCCATAAACTTCCAGTAGATGTATCTCAAAGCAAGAGCCATGTGACTGAGGAAGATTAGAGGTGGGGGCAGCCATGGCCTCTCCTGATAGGTCATTATATAGCGGTAGCGGTTATACTTCCACAGCTTATTGGATGTTGAAGCCATATCAAAGTAGATGTTGCTGTTAAACAAGAAAAAAAAAACAATACATGAATCCATCCTTTAGAAACATCAAATTTAGAACATATACTTACTTAAAAAATGCTATGAGAACATTGACCATGATGATATACTGGACAAACATGTAGACCGCCTGAAGAAATGGTGTAAGAAAGGATGCAGGGGGGCATGAATTACCATCAGCACATTCTGTCAAAACAAAGAACACTTTTTAAGAGAGAATAACCAATATTTTAGGCAAGATTTAGAGATTTAATCCAGAATTGCAGCCAAAATGTGAATATAAACTATACAGCTAATTGGATTTGCAAATCTGATCAGATCAAAAAACTAATTATTTCGTCTACTATTCTTTACTGGCACCCAATTCCAAATAAAAGTATGGTGCAATTGTATGTACAGTCTGTCATTTCAGTAATTTAATACACAATCCCCTTATTTATCTTTAGCGATCTACATATTTTCTTGTTATACAGTTTTTTCTTGTGTTGCCTAAAGTTATTTGAGCTAAATAATATGATGATTTAAAGACAGAATTAACTTTGTAACATGTTTTATATTATTTAGAATCTTTTAAATTGATTAAGCAAGTTGCCATAGGTATATTAAATCATTCTGCTTCTATTAATTTGGCAAAGGTTCTACAAAAGCTCATTCATTAAAACATTTTCAAATCTTAGAAGAAAACATGCAAGTTTTATGAATTTAATCCACAAAAATGTGTTTATATTGTGTATGATAAAATAAGAAAGGATGCATTTCTTATAATCAACGTACGATCAATCTCGCCTGCGTAGACCTCTCCAAAGATCATCCAATAAGGCTGGAAGACTACATCTCGAGCAAGGCTCCATGATGGCTCCTCGTCTGGTGACAGGATGGCCTTCCTGGAGACCCCAAAGCTCAGCAGCACTATAGTCATCATCACCACGATGAAGAACATATTACTGGTCTGGAAACACAGAGATAAAGAGCAGAAGAAATGGGGAATGCTTGTGGTGATGGCAGTTCCAAGCAGAGAATAAAGGAAAACTGGATATGTTAAGTAATAAAGTATAAATATATCTATTTGGTTTAATCTTTTTTTCTCATCTTTTTCAAGCAAACACAGTTTGTACACACCATCTTAGTGATTATAGTGAGGTAAGGGCCAGCATGCTGATTGACAGCCAGCAGATCCAACACCCTGATGAACCAGAAAATGATGTTCAGGCAGTAAGTGATGCGCCCTGCTGTTCTGTACGGATCAGCGTGCCAGCGCAATGCAAGCCCAACCAGGAAAAGAAGGATGGCGACAAAATCAGATATGTTCCAGTACTCTGAGAACCAAATCTTCAGCTTCTGCCTCAACTTTCTCGGCTCAGACATCAAAACCTAAATGACAACAGAGATATGGAAATCTATGCTGTTTACTGTGACATCACAACATGTAATTTTTTTTTTTTTTTACGTAGGTTTAAATAAATATTGTACTTTATAATGCATAACATTATCACACTGAACAGTTTCTGTATTTTTCTCCACACTACATGCAACATAACTAATTTACAACCAAAATGGAATGTGCCTCCCAGCTGGATCACTCACCTCTCTGGTTTTCTCCACTGCAGTAGACACAATGTAGAAAATGACCAACCACTCTTGAACACTGGGTCGATCTTCCATTTTCACCAAGACGACAAAGGAGAATAACATCAAAAAACACAAGTACGACATCTAAAAATAAGTAGGAAAATAGATTTAGAAAAAGCCACAATATTTCACCCTAAACACAACACAATCTTAAGGACAAGAATCAATTGTGAAAAATGTTAAGATCATTTTTTTCCCCTTGACTAAAGGAGATGGATGCCACCTACTGTGTGAAACCAAAACTTGACAACAGGAGCTGTGTAGAAATCATAGATTCTTGTGATCCAGGGGAGCCACTGCACTGTTACACTGGAAACAGATCTTGATACAGGACCAAGACATTTCTCATAAAAAGGGAGGCCCTGCTCTGCATCATGATGACTCTAAGAGTGGAGAACAGAAAAAAAACAGTTCAAACGACAAAATAAAAAGCTGTGGAAGAATAGTTTACAGAACAGAGCTAAATACATTAAGTTCACCAGTGGCACTTTACCAGGTCAGCAGTAGCCTGAGGAGCTGGAGTTGACTTGACTGAGTCAAGCCCAAACAGCATTGCCTCGTGGGTCTGTGGTACATGACACATTTCAGCTTCGCTTTTAAACTCCAGCAGCAAGATGGTAGGGGGCAGAAGAAGGCTCAAGATTATCTTTATCAAACACAGAGAAAGTGTGTCATGAAGGCCTGCACAACTGTCAAGAGTCACTGAAATTGAATTTGATCAGATCCTATTTTTAAGCCCCACTCCCATGAAAATTGTGTTTTTGGTGTTTTTAACATATTCTGGCAGCATTTTTCTAATGACGGAGAACATATATAAGGAAAATTAAGCTTAAAGTTGCATTTCTGAGTATTTTTATCAAATTATTGTAAATCAGGAGCAGACAAAAAATACAGTTTAAAAAAGAGAGTATTTTATTGCATAAAGAAAATGCAACAGGCAGGTCACAAGCTCCCTGCTCCGCTCCATTCTGACGCATCCACTTGCAGACAAATAGAATCATGTGCGTCCTTATTTTCCTCGTCCGAGCTGGCATGTGGCTCAGGATTGTACGGGTGGATAGCTCCAATATTGCTTGCCATTTTTGTTGCACCGGTAATGTTAGGTTGGGCTTGTGAGGTGCTATCAGCTAGTGGGATAGTATGTAAACAGAAAGCTCTCAGTTACTGATTACGGGAATTGCGAGAGGAATCCCCACAACTCAGAGGTGAATTTCTAATGAACTACTGCTGCCCTGCAGAAACTATGTCCAAGAGATCAACACAAATTGTTTTATTTGGGCTAAAAACAGCATAATAGTAACTAAAAGACTACTGGGAATGCTTTGAAAATGGCTCAAAAGATGGTTGGAGTGGGACTTTAAGTTTTTAACTTGTATCAAACCAGAATATTTGTTTTTTTCTGGGTGCTGCACAGAAATCTGTGTGACAGTTAAAGTATTTCTGACTGGATCTGTCGTCTTGTTATTAGTGATCCAAAAATGGAAAAAAAAAATTAGTGTGAATAACCCTCTTATTGAAGAAAACCACTCTTGTGATAAAATGTTGTATTTTTTTGGAGCGTTTCATTTAAAATGAAGCTCATTTACCTTCATAAATGAGTTCTTCCTCATGTTGAGGGGACCCGTCCAGAGATCAGTGAGGAGAGTCTGAGTGCACGAGTGTGAGACAAACGGTCTGTGACAAGAAGAGACTGCCAACTGCAGACACGTGAAGTGGCTCCATGCTCCCATCTCTGAGGTCAACAGTTTCATGGCCATTTGCCCGTTTTGTCGAAATGCACAATCCAACACATCCACTGCCAGCTTACCAAATTCACTGAAACACAAAAGAAACATTAAACCTTAAACCGAAACAATAATCACCAAATAATTGCAATGTTCTGGTCAAGTGTTAGTAGAGTGCATTGTTGTTCTTTTAGAAAATTAATGCAAAACATCCAAATATATTTTGTTTTTCTAAATCCATCACGTTTTTGGCTTAATGTCTCAAATATATCATGAAAAAGGCTAACTTCCAAACAAGTCTACCTCACTTCTGCAGACTTTATAACTTACAGTGAGTCTGCCTTGAATTTTTCAGCAATGTTGTCATACATGCTGCTCAGCCGTGCTTCAAAGGCCATGGAGCGATAAAGCTTGCAGCCCACGATGGCTCGTGCCAGAGCTTCTTCCCCATGTTGCCACAGGAAGAGTGCCATCTGCTGTCGCTGCTGAAGGACCGCCCAGACAAAGAGGTCGTTGAAGTTGAAAATGACTTGCAGTGAAGCGTCACCAAGGCCTGAACTCAACCTCGTGTCTTGAGTGCTCCCAGGGGTTGCATCTTGATCCTAGACACAAAAAAAATGGCGGTAGGGGGACAGATGAAAACATACATAAATACATTTTTAGTGTATAAAGCAAGATTGTTTCTTTTTCAGGTCCAAATGACTGAGTCAAAGAAGAAAAAGACACTTTTAAACGTTTAATAGTGAGCTTTGAACTACTCAAAACCAGATTGATTTTTAACTTATCTAGATTTCAAATGGAAAGACTCAACCTTGCGTTTGTAGGGTTGAGCAGTTCTAAAGAAATGCAAGTCCTGGCGACTTCCCATCCTCTGGGAGTTCGATTTCAATCCCAGTCTTTGTTTAGAAACGGAGCCAGACCTGTCCCATCTTCTGTCCTGCAAACCAGTGCAAAGTGCAATTTGAGCAACTTGGACAAAATTTAAACTTAAAAAAACAAAAACACATTAACATCTATACTGACATTGTCCTGCATGCGGCTGTATGCAGCTCTGAAGTGTTTTCGTGTGTAGGTGCTGCGGTACGCTCCTCCTATCAGGTATTCTATCACCAGGCCAACATCAATAAGAGAAAGACGGTAACCAGCTGGAAGAGAAGTCTATTCCATCAAACACATATAGAAACATAGTAAATATGCAAGCGAGGAATACACACACACACACACACACACACACACACACACACACACACACACA
>BSAI01000189.1:8819835-8860621 GCA_036245035.1 Adrianichthys oophorus | reverse complement strand
CACACACACACACACACACACACACACACACACACACACACACACACTTTTAAGACTTTTGTTAAATAACTGACCTGTTTCGCATCTTCAACAAGGTGTTGCAGGTAACGCTGAGTCTGCCCCAGTGGCTGAAAAAATAACATTCCTTTTATTGAGAAAAACTTCAGTTAAAATTAGTTTCCTAATATAAGTCAAACTGGAAATGTGTGGTTCCTCTCCCTCCTAATACTCTTGTTATATCACTGATAGTAACAGCTTTCTAAATGTTCGTGTTTCCAGAAGACATTCATTACAGGCTGTAATTTCAAACTGTGAGCTTAGAGAGAAACCAGCAAAATTTACATTTCTTCTTAAGGTAAAAATACTTGTGATCTTTGCAAAGTTATCTATTCATATTAAATTAAGGTTTGAACAATGTTCTTTTAAAAGAAAACATTTTTTTCTATTCTCAATTAATAAATTGAAATAGCACAACATCAATAAAAGTCAAATAACCACAAGATAATTACAGTGTTATAAAGCTCCTCCAGGCGCTCCACAGTGAGGAAGTGGCTCATGGTCATGCCGTTGTCTATCAGCATTTTGACAAAACTCACACGGTCCAACACCAGAGCATCCAGCATTGCTTTTTCCAAGGAACCAACCTGCAAATACAGTCACATGAATATAAAAAAAAAACTTAAGTCAAAAGTTGTTGCACATTTTTTCTTTGAGACCTTTTGATATTTTCAGTAAAACTATAACCACAGTATAGTGATAATGAGCATGTCATGATATGCATGTTAAGGGGAAACAAACCCAAATAAACCACCTGAGGCTTGGCTCAAGTTGTTTTTGCCTTTCCCAACCTTACCGGCCAGTGCTGTCCATACACCAGGATGTCTTTCTGTGCAATATCAGCCTGGTCCCATGCTAAAGCCATATTTAGTTGCTCTGCTGGACTGGCCTTCATGCCTGCATTTTATTCAATAGGAAAAAACACACACTAACATTTTCTTCTATACAGACTAAAGCCTACAACCAAAGAAAACTTTAGAAAATGTACCCTTGAGTGTAGTACTTAGAATGGCTGCATCTGGTGCCATCTGATCGTCTGACTCAGAGTCATAAATCGTTATCTGTTGAAGAGAAAAGTATTTTCTAAGCAGCCTGTATGTTTCAATAATGTGCAAGATGTTTGTTCCTAAAAGTGTTTTTACTCACAGACTCTCTGTGGTCCATACACTGCTGGAGAACAGAGTAAAGACGAATCGCCTCAGTTCTCTCCACTCCAAATTCATCTCCAATTCTGGTGAGGAAGTCCTCTATAATGTCGGTATCCAACTGCCTAAATGAGAGTTACAAATTCAAAGTCATATTGTACATTTTCTAATCAGTTTCTGCTGAGCCCAGGCAAAACATTAGGAGTTTTTTTACAGCATGAATCTCTCTATAAACATTTAAAGCTGTAGCTTCATTTTCCAATCCGCTTTATCCCTTTCGGGGTCACGGGGTTGCCGGAGCCTAACCCGGCTACTCATGGGCGAAGGCAGGGGACACCCCTGGACTGGTCGCCAGTCTGTCGCAGGGGCCACAATCACACACCTAGGGACAATTTAGAGTAACCAATTAACCTATGAAGCATGTTTTTGGACGGAGTACCCGGAGAAAACCCACGCATGCACGGGGAGAACATGCAAACTCCACACAGAAAGGTTCCCCATTGATGATACTGTTTCAAGTCCCCCAGCCAGGACTTGAACCGGGAACCTTCTTGCTGTGAGGCAAGAGCACTAACCACTGCGCCACCAATCACATATTAGAATGAATATTTTTGAAGAAAAAAAAATTTTTTTAAGTACGTTTTCTTAAAAAAGAACAACTCAAAAGAAAACAAGGATGTACTTTTTTCTGGTTTATCACTTAAATGAGCAGTTTAATAAAAGTGTCTAACAAAATTATATCCTCCAGTTCATCCAGGCTCTGAGGTTTTGTGCTGGAAGATTATACCTGCAATAAATAAATAAAAGTGATGGTAATCAACAGCAAAAAAAAAAAAACATTGGTTGAAATTGAATTTATTGTCATATAATTTCCTGTGCATGAACATTCATGGTGTGAGCAATATTTTTGATTTTACCTTTTTAATTTCTTGAAAAAATTTTTTTTTAAAGAACAAGGTAACAATGAGTATGTTCAGGTGAATTTTTGACACGTCTACATGTTTTGGTGTAGCATTGGAACTAACTGCGGTCTCTAATTACTAAGAAAAACGTTGACAGAAGCAAGAAGGGAAAAAAACAACCACCTATCAAACCAGAGATCTGTTTGGGTCCTAATATGTGAATAACAATGTGCAGCTTCACATGCCTCTGAGTTTAGGTGTTTGGCTACTACAGGTTGAGCATAGTCATTTTCAACTTTGGTATGATTTACTACTGTAAAAACTGGCAAAAAAAATAAGCTAAACAATTACTTTGACAAACTTGTTTGGCACAACATGAAGCTTTAAGAGCTAACACACTAGATCTGAACTACGTTTATTAAAATACCTGTCGTTAGCAGTCTGTTTGTGTAAGAAAGAGAGCAGGTCTGCAGCTCTTCCAGATCCTTCAAACACAAACACCGGCACAGGGGGGGCACTGCTCACATAATCCAGTACGGTGAAAACAACGGAGGGACCTCCCTCCACCACTACACACACCATAGGCACTCTTTGGTTCAATCCTGCACACAACACAAGAGATCGTGGGTGGGGAAGGAACCGGTAACATGAAGCGCTGAAGGTTCTGCACAGACACAAAGACTCACGAGGATGTATTTTCTGTTGCTGGATGTGTTTCTCCAGTTTCCTCCGAAGGCCATGCTGGCAGCCATATTTTCCAAGTGTTCCATCATCCACCAACAGAAAATGGGAATGAAAACCGTTGAGACAGACTCTCTTGCTCAAGGGGTTTCCCAGTGGCTGGTAGGGCTTGAACACCTGAACCATTGTGGAATTAAGGCATATGGTAAGACAACTTCCACAGTTCAACATTAATATCAGGCCTTGCAAGCCAACAGCAAAAAACATTTCTGTACTGACATCTCTGCCTATGAGATCCATGTTGTTGTCAATCACTCCCCATGGCGTGATACCAATTGTGTTCCTCTTTCTCAGGTCGTGGCCTCCAAACACTTTTACTGCCTCTCCTACATACTTTGACACACCTGGAGAAAATGTAAGGAGCTGATGAACACTTTAAAGACCCACTCCAATGAAAATTGTGTTTTTAATATGTTCTTTTTGTATTTTTCTCATACTGGAAGACATACATAAAATAGTTTAGAGATTAAGATTAAAACTGTGTTTCTGAGTATTTATTTATTTAAATTGTTTTAGATGAGGATATGAAGAGTAAAGTGAGGTGATGACAGATGTTCAGAGTTATTTTCATGTCAAAAAGGATCTCAAACCTTTTTTCTTACTTACCTGTATTAATCCCATCAGTGATTATCCATCCCCCGGTGCTAAGAGCAGCAGTGATCAGCCCCTTGCTAAAGGCTTGCATAACTTTTGAGGGCAAGACAAAGTTTTCTGTGCCTCCCTGGACGGTCAGCAACAGTTTGGGTCTCTCCATCTGCCATTCCCTGAGCATCAGCTGCAGTAAAGCTTCTGGCTTAGAGTCCACGGCCACACGAACGTACTGAAAACACATGGAACTGCTCTTTGAGCTTTTCTCAATGACTGTTTTGTCATAACTGTGGATAGCATCTCAGCTATTACACAACTCAAAAGTCTCTTTTTACCATAACAACCAAAGTTCATACAACCACCAGAAGCTAAACTTCTATAAACATCTACATTTGAATTTGGAATGTAGCTTGTTAAAGAGCGTTAAACTTGTATTTCTAATATTCAAATGGGAGCTGAAAAAAAGCAATTTTCTTTGACTAAGGAAACAAGTAGTTATTAAGATTACAGACCTTGGCCCGACAAACTCGTGTAGCAGTGTCTTCAAAATCTATGGTCCCATAAGCATTGGTGGGACTAGCTCTAGTATGGACCTCTGTGGACCAGACCTCTTCCATGTCTTGTCCAGAAGCAGCATAGAAACATAATGGAGGAACAGACTCCTGCCAGGAATGTTCTCCCGCGAGACGACCACAACAACACCTAAGCAATAGACAGAATTCGTGTTAAATCTACTTGGAAAAACAGATCACACGTTGTATGAGGAGAATCAAGCAGAAGAGGTTACTTTTTAAAAATAATGTGGATCTCAGTGACAGCACCTGAATGTATTTTTCCCACATTTAAAAAATGTTCCTTGTATTTTTCTATAGGATGCTTGTATAGAAAGTATTTCTAGATTTCTGATCTTAGCCTTTCTAGCTTTTTAATTAATCCTTATTAGTCTGTGAACTCATCGATGAGTTTGCCCCTCCCCTTAATATAGTTTTCAATTTCTAATTTAATGTGAAAAAAAAGTTTTTAGATTTGAAAAATAATTGGTTTTAAAGCAAATAGAATAGTTGTGACACATACTTGGTGTTTGAAACATTTTTCATGTGATTTTGACCTTAACTTAATTTTATTTTTGGATGGACAAATTTTCATTTTTTTCTACATATTTAATATTTCAGTTTAATATCAATTTTTCTGATGTTTGCAGTAAAAATGACAACATTTATTACTTTCATTTGAATTTTTTGGATGGTTTTAGGTTTATTGGGGAGTTATGTAAATAATGATGTCACCCTATCCTGGTCACCTTTGCAAAAAAGATCTTGATCTCTATGTTTTTTTTTTAAACCATGTTAAATAAAGGTTACTAATGAAAAATATCTGAAAAAAAGAAGCTGGAGTTTTCCTAACAGATGGAGTTTTAGCATTGCCACAAAAAAGTTAAAGATAAATTATTAGAGCAAGTTGTAAAGCAGCAAAAAGCATTTAAATAGACCCCAGGCTACTAAGGATTATATAATCAGACACAAAAACAACTTTGTAAAGGTCAAACTCTTTTAGAGCAAGAAAAACAATTCAAAAAATGATTAAACATTTACATTGCAGCAGAAATCTTGGTGCAACTCAAAACATTCTTGATATATTCAGCATCCCACTTTTTCTACTTGGAGGAAACTATTCAAAAAGGTAGAAAGCAAACTAAAATGACCACTCTTACTAAGAAATTTCTGTATTAAAATAAAGGGGGGGGTGCAGGGTTACATGGATGACTTGGAGCAGATCCTCATGATAAGCAGCAGGGAGGCATTCAACTGGACAAACGAAAGCACTACAACTCAACCTTCCTCTCACCCTCCCGTTTTGTCCTTGAGTTTGTTTTTATGAACTTCATTGTGTTTTTAATGACACAATTCCAACCACAACATATCTGATTCTGTCGTTATTTTCTCCATCATCCCAACTAAAGCTTCAAAAATGTGAGTGAAGCACAAAGTAATTAAGTACCAAAGAAAAAGTTTACATAAACAGTGGGTAGGGAGGAAAAGCCCCATATAACATACACAGCAATAAAGTGGAGAAATTCGCAGAAATACGGCTGTAATGAAAGTGTGTCAGAGTGTAATGGTCATGACCAATATGCATACATAAAAAGAAGATGGTATATTGTACCTGATCAAGTTTTGGCATATTTGACATACTGGAACACATCTGTCAGAAACAGAAAATAACAGTAAAAAAAAAGAAGTCAGCTTTTTTTGTGGAAAAAGGGGGTTAATTTCTAAAACATTTTGTTATCTGGAAAAAAAAGGGCTATGTTCTCGCAACTGCTAGTAATTTAGGTTGACTGCAAATGTAAAAGAATCTAATTTCTAAGAATAAAAAAGCAGATTTTTTTTTCTTTTGAATAATGGGTTTACCTGTGTTGGTCCCATGAAGAAGGGATGAACCTCACACACTCTCTCTTGAAGAGGGTTTCCTCAATCCAAGACTTCCGTGACTGAGGGGACAAAAGGCATTTTGGATTAGATATGTGCTGTATCTATTGTTTGGAAGTAAATTTTACCCTCACACAAAAATCCAAATTAAAAAAAGAAAACAACACTACTGTAAAAATAAAAACTGTGACCTTTCCCATGAAACTCATTGTGGTGCCAGTAATGCATCCTTGATCCTAAGGTAGGCAAATGTCACCCCTTCCCAACACAGAAACCTAGCAGCAGCCTCACACGCAACAAAATGCAGATGGGACGTGAGCTGTAACAAACCCTTATTTAGCTTTGGAGATTTTTTTTTTTCCCTCATGCCTTCCCTGTTTTTGTTAAGTCTTTGCTCAGTTTCTCTGCCAAGTTTAACAATAGCCTCACAGAGGAAAGCACTGTTGGTAGGAAGCACACAAACATCCCCTTCCTGAGATTAGTTCACATAATTGGAAAGTTGGTATACTCCCACTAACAGTCAGCCTGTGTAAATACTAAACAAGGTTCTGCTCATTTTGTTCACAGGGTTCTCAAGATGAACAGTTTTCCTTAAAAAAATAAAATCAAATCAACATGAACCATAAAAAATAAAAATAAAAAAAAACACTGCAGTGTTAGCACCCCACTGTCACATTATTATAAAAAATATTAATAAGAGAACAATTGTAAAGTAAAATAATAAAAACATTAACCTTGATCGTTGCAGAATTATTGTGGTTATGTATATGTTTGAAATCATAATTTCTTCACAATCAAATTGCTCTGCAAAGTGCAGCAATCCAGAATAATGAAGGAATGTTCAACTGTATCACCACTTCAGTGTAATGCTGAAAAAAAGTTAGATATTC
This sequence comes from Adrianichthys oophorus, assembly GCA_036245035.1. Lineage (NCBI taxonomy): Eukaryota > Metazoa > Chordata > Actinopteri > Beloniformes > Adrianichthyidae > Adrianichthys > Adrianichthys oophorus. Next base: position 8,853,869 of record BSAI01000189.1, on the reverse strand, counting down.
AGTCATATAACAGCAAAAAAGAACAAGCACTTTCAAGTTTCAGCTTTTGAAGATTAAAATAAAATACTTAATACATAATTAAGAGTGAAGTTATTAGAAATATAAAGTGTCTTAAATGTCGGAATATGTACGGCATTGAAGTACACTGAAAAAAAAACTCACACTGAGCGTAAAAATGATTTATTTGCAGTCAATCTCTGAAATGAGTAAGACTAAAAACACCACTACTTTTCCACAATCCTAATATACCATGAATTTATTTTCTTCGTGGTTTAATCAAAATTAAATTTTAAAATTTAACTTTTTTTTCAACATTTGTAGGCTATTGTAACACAATTTTTAAAGCTTTTTTGCCACAATCATCTCTCTCATATCTGACATATTAAAAGTTTAATTGTTTCGTTTTTAAAATGATCAGAGCTGTCCCTTGCTTAGCTGAGTTTCTTCTAAAGTTTAATAAGGAAGACAAAATTGTTGCTAAAGAAAACGTCAAACATCACAGCTAACCTTTGCTAACATCAAAGTTAGCAATTAGCTAACAGCTCATTAGTAAATAAACAGTCTTAATTCTGCCTCAAATAGTAAAACTGTAAAAAGTAATTAAAAATAAAAACTATAAATGATACGTATTACCACATTTTTTCTGACCTTACCATGTTTGTATCGTTCAGCTGAAGCAATGGAGGACTGTTGCCGCTCCTTTATCAGCCGCAGGTCCAAAGGGCGCCGGGCCTTTCCAAGAAGCCTGGAAGACTTCATGACCTTCTTCTTGAAACCCAGCCGACGCTGTTTATACCTCAGTAGCGATCAGCAACTTACTATGTCCTCATTACTTTTTTTTTTTTTTTTATGGCGCAGAAAAGCACTGAACACACATAATGAATCAAGCCTCGTGATTACCAGGAATCTGGTCATTTTCCAGTTTCCTTGTGATGAAGCTCCTACTTAAGATGACACAAAATAAACAAAAACATTTAAAAAATGTTTTATTGTTTTTGGAAACAACAAAAAAATGTGGCAGCCAGGAATTAACCTGCATTCAAAAAGGGTTCAATACAAAGACCTTTATTGACAAAACGAATGCAGCATTTGGATAACAACGCTATCAGGTTGACTACAAAGCATCATAGACCTTTGAGGGGGAAAAAATAACTAAAGTTTGTTTTAAACACCACAGGTTTTGTTTCCGGTTTAGAATCAAACTGTCAAACTCGTGGCTCACATAAAGCTGCTGATGGATCTGCTGCTTAACAAGTTCTCATTTAGGTCAGCAACCTGCTTGACTCATGTTGTTAGACAAAAGCTTGTCCTGAGATGTCTTTTGAGCAAACTTCCTTAGGTTTTAAGGTGTCTGACCCCCCATCTTCATGATGTCCAACTATTTATGGAAACGGGTTTTATATATATATATATTTAATGGTTAACTTTTTATCTTTAACCCTCCATGCCATCGGACGAGTCACTGCTTTTTGACTGTTCCTTTGTCTGGGAATTTGCACTAGGATCATTATCCAGCAGGGAAAGGTCAAGTTCAGGTAAGGGGACTCTCCAGAACTGGAAGGAGTTATACCTGCAGTCTTCACTCTGCGTTACGTCAACTGTCTGAAATAAAACAGAATAATCAAAGTAAGTACTGGAATACAAACTAATAATTTGCAACCACACACACACACACAAAAAAACAATCCATTTAAGGTAAATCATAGCGGGAGTAATGACATTTGACAGCTTAGTAGGAATGCAGGCCAGATTCAACGAGCAAATAGTGATATCTAGCGGATGATTACGCTCACTACATTATCGTTTTCTTAAAACAGTAAATAAAAAAAGGCTCATAAGCCGTCGTGGAACGAAACCCTTCATGATCAAACGCTGTAAAGGTCATACTTTATTTTTTTCTTGAGAAAACGCTGCTTCCGATCCAACGCAATCCTTCCGGGGTCGTTTCTTGTTTTTGAAAGCGCATGAGCTGCGAAAGTCCTGGAAACTTCCAGAGATCGGTTCCGTCAAAACATTAGCCACGTGCTTCCTCGGGTGGCAGACTGCAGTCCGAAGACAAAAATCCGTTTCTTTTTCCCCTGTTGTCTCTTCATCTTCAAAACAGTGCGACCTCTTTCTGCATCGGTTTCCCAACAATGCCAGAAGGGATGGCACACCTCCTACTGAAGCCATGCTGTCCACCTGTATATCCACACTGTGAAAAAGAGGACGGTGTTTTTTGGGGGAGAGCTCGTGCAGCGTGCTCTCCGCGTGCCTCTTAGCCATTACAATTAGATTTAAAGAAGCTTTAGCGCAGACAGCTAAATCAAAATAGGCGTCACTTTCCTACGGTAGCTAATCTGGTTGAAAAGGAAAAAACCGGTAGTGACGTCCTCAAGCACAAAAAACAACCAATAAAATATGAGTTCTGCACTTTTAGACCCTCCCACTGTATTTTCACTTCCGGTGGCGGCATGTTCAGGTTTATTTTCTCAACAGTCTTAAAATTTGATTTTACATCTTTCTTTTTAGTTATGTTACATCCGGATGGATGGATAGATAGATGGTGCCCTTGTCAAAATGATACAAAGATATGTTTTATCTTTTTATACACAGATAATTCAGTCAGTGGATGTCAAAAAATATAAAATGGTTGACAAAGGATTAACTTATGAACTAGAAAAAATAATTTTGTGAAATACAGTCACAACCAAATTTTAAAAAAAAATGCAATTAATAACATTTAATACACTTCAAAGATAGAGTGACCATTTTCCTTCCACAGATGGCAGTTTTATCAAACCTCATCGTACTTTCTACATTTTAAGTCATACTTTGGTGATTGGACTGCTTGTAAAAATCATTGCCTATGGAAGAGAATACTTTACAGCGACAACATTACAGATACACTTGACATAAAAAAAGAAAGTTGTATCCACTGATAATAGTTCTGCTTAAAAAGTTTATTTTGTCAACTTCACCTCATCAGTAAAAATCAGGATCAAAGTTCATCATTTTCCTCTTATGTCATGTAAATCTGTCAGCGTCTTCTTGTCGAGGTGATTTAGCAGCTGGTGGTGAGTTTTGCCACTGATTGTCACTTTGATTCTTGAAACGCATACCTGAGGGTTTTCGTGCAACAAAGAAGACACAGTCATACACATATCTAAGCATAGAACGGTCATTCTCCGTGTAAGTGGTCTGCATGGATTCCTTCTCCACCTGGAAGTGAAAAGGAGACACTGTGATATTGAAATGACTGGTTTGTTAAAAAAATTTCTACAAGTTGATGAAAGAAATAGCTTACCTCCATAACAAATCCCAACTTTACCATTGCTGTCCTTATGTCTTCATAGCAAAGTTCAATTGAAAGTTCATTGGCCATGTTTTCAAAATGATACAGCAGAGGTCCTATAAAGTTTTAATATTACAGTAAAAATTAAACATGTTAAAGATTTCATCCTAAATAACTATTTCACAAATAACAGTTTTACCACTAACCACATATACATATATATATATATACATACACACATTAGTTAATTTACAGTTAAGGAGCCAATACTTTACAATTTTGATCTTCTGAAAACAGGTAAAAAAAAAGATTTCAGATATGTCTCAATTGTTTTTTTTTTTACTTCCAGGAACTTTATTTTACATTTTACATTTACAATACACACAAAGAGTAGGTTTTATTTGTACAATAATACACCTGAATAGCCTTAATATTATAACTAAAATATTTCAATATTTTCATCACATAGTCAAAGATATTCTATAGTTGTCAAACGCATTTTGCCTGCAAATGGAATCTGCTCATGAAATATGTATGACTCACCCAGGTTGATCCAAGCTCCTCCGGGCTTAAGAATTTTCCAAATCTTTTCCAAATACTCCAAAACATTATGAGCCGTATCAATAAAGAAGCAGGTTGCCACACAGTCCCAGGACTCTAACAAAAAACAAGAATTAACATTTGTTCACAATTGGTTCAGTGTTTAAATTATCTATAATATCTCAATAATCTTCAAAAGAAATTCTGATAGTTCACTTAAGATGATAAACAGCTTTTGTTTTGCTTTGCTTCATCTAAGCAATACCTGATTCAGTGTAAACCTCCACAAAGTCTCCCGCTACCATGGAGAAATCAGCATTGTGTTGCAATCTCTGAGGATTCACGTCAGGAAAGGTGATTGGTCGCACTTGGTCAGAGAGCTTCTTGTTGTTGCTAAACTGATGGATCCACGGGTATAATGTAAAAGCATTTACCTTCTCACACCTGAATAGTAAAAAAAAGTGAATGGCAATTACAAATTAAAACGTAAACCGAAGGACAGAGTTACATTGTCTAATAACAGAAAAGATATAAAACAAGTTTTTTATTGATAGCCACAGATCAAAGCTAACAAAAAAAACTTGCGTAAATAGGTGAAAGCCTACAAAAAAGTGTTTTTATTTTTTTTTAGTTCTTTGAAATTTACCTGTTGAGAACAAAATTGGATGAAAAAAGCATGAAGAAACTCCATTCGTTGCCTTGACAAATGTAACCCAGCTGAGCTATCTCCCAGGCTAGACGACCAAGCCCAGCTCCAGGAACCAACACGCTCACCTTGGACACATCACTGACATAATAAAATGCACATATCACATAGAAAATCCCTGAGTACGCCTACAGAAGAACAACAAAATGACCAGTAACAACACTACAAGAAAAACCAATGTGGACACACTAACACATTATTACAACATGATTTCTGTTGGCATGCATGAAGATTATGAAGCAAGAGCGATTCTTACTATTGATCACGTGGGAAGAGTCTTTGGACCTCTTGAATGATGGGTTTATAGCAGGAGTCCCTTTCAACCTGGCCCACATCACTCCAGTCCCTGACAAACTGCTTTATAGTTGACTTAAGTTTGTCCATGTCAAACGTAGAGGATGGACGCACTTTGCCAGGATCATCCTCCTAAAGTAATTTTAAAAAATTCAAATTTACAGTAATATATTCTAGCCATTTAAAAGCTTTAAAAAATAAGTGTATATATCAAGAATAAATCGAGTCTTACCCTTTCACTGTAATACTCCACATTTTCAAACATGTGGAGGCTGTTCTGAATGATAGCCTGCAGAACCTTCTGATTGTGTTCGGCACACTGGCTGATGCATGCCAGATTTGATAAAACACCTGGAACCAAAGACTGGTGGTGTGACGAAAGGCTCTTGAACTGACGCTCAGCACGGACGATCTGCTCCTGAACATGGGCCCTGTGGCAGGAGGAAAAACCCGATCATGTCAAGTGCTCATACCGCCTATAAATTCATTCATTTTGGACAGCTGGGTGATGGGAAATGTCTGAGAGAAGTACATCTGATGTTCTTCTTTTTCATAATTTTACATTTAAAGCATAAACCAGCCGTGTTTTCGAATCACTTGCTGCTTCAAAAACAACACAATCGTTTCACATATGCTGTTACCTGGCTAGCACTGCCATAATACAGAGCAATTGTACCTGTAAAATCGAAAAGCATCGATTATTCTCCAATAGTGCTGCCTTTCCAGCCTGGCCTCCTCCTCCGGGCTGTACTTTATTCGTTCTTTTTTGTAGTAAAGTTCCCTTCGAGTCTCCTCTCTCTTTGTTTCGGCCATTACTGAAGGTACGGGTTTTGTTGTCCAATCAAAAGCCAGACGTTTTCTTCTCGAGGTTTTGCTCTCTTTTCTTCGGCAGATCAGATTTGTGGAATTATCGCACTGCCACCTAGCGGAGGAAAATATTAGGGACTTTAGAAAGTGCAAAAAAAAAAAAAAAAAAAAATCCAGTAAATATTACCAAAAAAAGAAAATGTCGATAAAAAATAACCTAGGAACTGTTATACTCTTAAAACAGGCTTTGAAAAAAAAAAACGTTTTCAATTCAGAAGTTTATGCAACAAGTCAACTTTTAGGGGCATTTTTTAACATTTGGTTAGAAGCAAGATGACAGCAACACCTGGATTTGTTACACAGTAATACATTTTAAAATGATTAATATACAATTATCTGCACTTGCTTATAGATTAGAAAGCCACTCCACCCCCTGTATCTCAATAAGCAGAACTACGTAAAATGACTTATATTGTGTTAGTAACAGAAGAGAAAATGTAACCACTTGACACTTGAATTTATTGGCGAGGGGGTTCACTTGTTTTTGATTTCAAGTAGATGCTAAATGAAGGTAATTTTGGAGCCAAACTGGTCTGATGCATATTTCCATCTTCTTTAACAGAAGATAATGTATTTCAATCACTTTATTTGTGAACATCTTTCATCAACATGCTGTATAAAACAAGGTGCTTGACATAAAAGACATATATAAACATTGGTCAAAACAATAGAAATTCATGAGACAATACATTAAGAGCAACAATAAAATACAAACATAAAATGGAAGGAAACACTGTGGCTAATACTTAAAGGAGGCACTGTATTGATTAAAATATAGAAAGAGTAAAAATATATAAAAGATAATCCATAAAATACTTAAAAGCCAAATGAATAAATAAGTTCATTAAATTGGTTTTTAATTCTAAGTTGAAAAGATGCATCTTAAATTTACACTTAAAAATCACCTCAGATGTGAAGATTCTCAGGTGAGTTGTTTTATGACAACTGGGCTGAAAAGAGGCCTCGTTGAGTCCTGGTTCTCATAGTGAGCATTGATAAGAAAGCAGAATTGAAGGATCTGAGAGCTCTGGAGGGTTTGTAAGGACTGATGAGATATGATAAATCAGAAGGTCCCAATCTAAGATATTTAAAAACTAGGATCTTAAAATTTATCCTGAAGCTGAGAACAGAGACTAAGACGGGAGTAATGTGGGCCCTCTTCCTTATAGTTAAAACGTGCAGCTGAAATCTGGACAACCTGATAGACTGCTTTACAAACCCAGATTAAAATTTTATTACAATAGTCGAGTCAACACGAGATAAAAGCATGGATTTAAGTCTCCGCAATCATTCTGGAGAGAAGGTCTAGTTCTGGCAACATTTTTAAATGACAAAGAGCAGTCTGGGTTGTGTTTGAGATGTGATTTTTGAAGTAAAGATTTGCAAAGAAAACACCAAGGTTTTGCCATGTTGTTTAAATCCATGGCATTATGCTTAAGTAAAACATAAAGTAAAACATAAAGTAAAACATAAAGTAAAACATAAAATACAAGTTTTTTTTTTTTTAAGTTCAGACTTCCAACAAGGCAAGAAGTTGAAGTTTTTAAAACAAAGAGCTAATGCAGTAGTCCAATATTTGTAGGCGGTTCAAATAAGACCAACACACCAAGAGTTTGTTTCAATGTATTTTATTGGTGCAACAGCTGTGCTGTAACCAACCTCCTTTCCTCCATTAAATATTTGGGTTGACAATTTTGCCCATGAAAAGAGTGTTTTGTGCTTGGTTGTCAATAATGAGGACCATAAACGGGCGGTTGAATTTTAAAACTGGGATATACTGGAAGGAGAGGGGTGCAAAACCAATTCCTGTAGCACCTGCTGCAGTGGCTCCTGTCTCATCCACATCCAGGGAAGCCTGGTGCACAACCTGAAAGAAGACAAAAAGGTTTTTGGGGGTGAAGTGGAAAGACAGTCATTGTGGAGGAAATGTGATTGCACTTCTGTTACCTCTGAAACTGCTAGCCGAATATCTTCTGCAATCCCACTCAGATTTGCACGATCCCCGAATACGTCCGTGACTCCCATTTCAGCCAAGACGTCATTGAGCTTATAAGATGTCTTGATGGAGAACTTTGGAACATAGATGTCATATTTCCTGAAACACAAAGCATTTAAAGAAAAGATCTGAAAAGAAAACAAGTTAACTCATCTGACAAACCTTGACTTCTTCCACATCATCCATTTTGCGACATGTCCTGGGCTTATGGCTTGTTCCAAAGTTGCCATATCTCCAGGCAACAAGAGCAGCATGGAGTAGGAGGTGTTGAATTTGAGTTGAAGGACTGTTGTGTTGATTGCTTGGTCACAGTAAGCATCAAAATAGTCTTCCATGTTCATCATCTGAACAGGGACCTGGAAGAAGTCCAATTACATTTATAAAATCAGTGCTAGAAGGTACACAGGTGTCCATGTCAGACTTTAATCAGGCTCTCATTTCAAACCTTTTTGTCTTCTTCCACATTAAACATGTCCTCCTTGGTCAGTGTTGGGTCAAATGGAGTTTCCCACATTCCTGTTTAACAAAGGAGAAATATTTCATCAACCTATTCTGGGATCTTGAGCTCAGAGGACTGTCTTCATTTTACTTTCTCAAGAGGTTGGAAGAAGAAAAGAGACGGCCTATCATCTTAAGGCATAAAAGAGAAACAGGATCAACCACAGCAACTATTGAGACATCTGTACCTTTGTAGTAGATAAAGCTGATCATATACATGACTGTGCTTGGATCCAGGTCACCCACCAGCTTGTCGATCTTTCCTTTAGTCATATCAGACACATACTTATTGATGGTGTTGGCACTGTCTGTAGTATTGTTGAAGTCAACATTGAAGCCCTGAGCAGAATATGACTGCTTCAGGACATCCAGGAACTCTGGCTTTGGCTTAAAGTCGTCATCCACGAACACGGCGGTGCCTTGGCTGGCCTCCTCTTCAGAGGGCCCTTGTGAGTGGAGTCTACGGAAGGCCTGGTCTACTTCTGCTTGAGTCAGCTGGGAGCTGTTGAAACCCAAAGTACTAAAAAGCTGCCGGTGGGTCTCCCCTCGTGCACCCACAGCCAAGGCAGCCAAGGCCAGAGACACACTACATGGTGAGAAGAAGGTGTTTTTGTCTTGGGAGTCAGCGAGAGCTGCAAGCTTCCTGTACAAGCTGAAGGCAAAGTCTTGGGTTGCTGAAGTCACTAGAGACACACTGTCGTAGTCGCTGTTGTCCACAGCCGTGTCCTGGACATGTTCTGAATCCTGTTGGCCTTTCCCCACACAGACCACTGCCAACATCCAGAGAACAACAGCTGCATGCGCCATTCTGGAGTGAAGAGGTGCAAAAGTACAAGGTTTGTTACACAATGTTTGCTGAAAAGGCTTGAGATGTATCTGCTCTGATTTCCTTTTAAGATACAGAAGACCATTGTAAGAGAAGCTGCTTAAATACAGATTTTGAACTAAGCTTTTAAATGAAAGTCACAGCAATTAATCCATTACCAGTGTTGATTCAAATGCCTTTAGTTTTATAGCTTTTTCCTCATTTATAATACTTCAAGTTTAAATTTTGAGATTTCTAGCATTGAGCATAGCATTTCGTTAGTTCCAGAGGAATAATCTCAAGCACTCTGTCATGTAGTGGTATAATTGTAATACTATGATAGAGGCAAGATTAAGTCGCCAACACAGAATTGAAATAAATAAAACCCCAAACATATATTTTTCCCTTTAGAAGAACCCAAATTCTGAAAGAAACAGTAGTTATGCTGCATTTAAATAAAAAACAAACACTTACTTTGCTAGTTGAAGCTTGCAGTGCAAGTCCACCACTGGCTGAAAGGACCAAAAAAAAAACACTGTTCTGAGACTGAAGAGCTGAACTTTGATTTTGTTTATTTTCTGTCATGCACTCCTATTTGTTCAGCTTCCACATTTGCTTTATGTAACAGTTCCTTACCTGTTTGTTCTTCAAACAAGGCCAAGCACGTTCTTACTTGGAAAACACTGGATCTTTATAAAGAGGGAACACAATGAAGGACTTAATTATTCAGTTCAGCTCATTGGTTCTGCTGACACCTGATGATCTTGTTATTTAAGTCAGATGTGTTGGAGCATCATGAGAGTTCATGCATGTAGAGAAAGAGTTCTGGATGACTTTAAATTACTTTACTGACTGCTGTTGTGGAGGAATCCCTTCTGATTCACTCACCTAAGCTTTTTCGATTATTTGATCTATTATTAATTAAAAGTTGAGGCAACTTGATGGCTCAGTTGGCCTCATGTAAGACTGGCTCATGGGAAACCAGGGTTTGTTTCCCAGCTTATTCCAGACTGGGTGCTTGTGCCAGACCCTTACTACCTGACTATGTAGCCACAGGGTGACTCAGCTTGGATCAAATACGGGGGGATTTGTCAACCCAAATGTCCGGCTCAGTGAAAGCTAGTTCGCTGTGGTGACCCCTGACAGGCTATGCCAAAAGGGGAACAACCTTTTAAATGAAAAGAAAATCCACATGAAGGGAGCTGAGGAACTTCCTAAAAAGGCCTTAGATATCACAGACTTTGCTTTTTGAAGAATGTTTTCCTTTTTAAACTGCCAAAATCCTTCCATTTCCACATTAGAATTCACGTCTAAAAAGAGTATCTAGCGATGTTGTTTCATAAGCAGTCCGAGGATTTCATTCTTAAGCCAGTTAAAGTTTTACCAGATTTCAGTTTTATGTACCACAAAAAATCAAAAGAAAACATATAGAAAAAAAAAAAAGCTGATATGCTTGCTGTCAGTTTGAAATGAACTGAATAAACTGGAGACAGGAACTTTTTGGGGTTTATTTGGAATGTCCCAGAAGCTTTGGTTTTCATGGGTTGTAGGACTAAGTACTTGATTGGTAAAACTATTATAAAGGCTTCAGTGTTTGCCAAAGAGCTGTCCATCCAGTTTAATGAGCTGTCTGAGGAAGCCTCGATTGGGAATCACTCCCCGGCTGTCTTTCACTGTACAAATAGCCTCCACTAGAGTCAGATTCTGCTTGAGCATCAGGTAAGCCAGAACCAGGGTGGCAGAGCGGCTCACTCCCACATGACAATGCACCAGTACTTTGCCTGAGAAACAGAAGAGTAAATAATTATCACCCAACACAAGATTTAAAAAACAGAACATCTATGGTGTTTTTTTTATCATTATTTTTACCTCCTCTGTTCAAAGCTCTGTGAATGAAATCTGCAGCTGTCTGAAAGCTGACGCTCATGTCGTATTCACAAGAGTCTCTGGCTTCTATGCCCATATAGGTGACGTTCATTCTCTCATAAAACTCTGGTTTTCCTTTTCGTCCACTATGAGCTGCGTTCAAGATGTGGGTGAACCTATGGGTGGACAGGTCAGCCAGGTTCTCTGCACTATGCCTAAAACACAAAATGTAATTACTACATATGTGACAACAGGCAGATTGTACAGCAAGTTTCCAAAATAAGTGCATGTAGTATTTTAAAATTACAGTCTAATGGGCAAAATATTTTTCGGTTGTAAATTAAAAAATGTTTCCGCTAAGACATGTTTTCATTTCCTTGCATTGCTGGAAACTTTCAGATGGTAGAGATATCGTTTACACACGTTCCTGATGTGGAATGTAGTTTCAGAGGTATTGGGTTACTTCTGCTCATAAATCTTATTTATAGTTAGTCCTTTTTTACGAACAGAAACAAATCTTTTTTTTTTTCTTACTTACAGGTTTAGCTCCAAAAAAAAAAAAAAAACTATTGCGCCCTTTTAACTATAGGGAAACTTATTTTACTTACTGGTCACCAATATAAAGCCTTGGCCACACTTCATCTGCATGGCTGATGATGGCTTTGCCTGTGAATAGGAGTCTTTCCAGCTCAAACACTGCTAATCCAGGCGAACTCAGGTCTATCTCCACTTTCCGATGTGGTTGTTCATCCTTCCAACACGGATGAACTTTAAGCACATACGACATCTTTTAAATGTTTCAAAAAAATCAGTCTCAAGGAATCAAAGAATGCAGCAACTACTTTCAAAATGCACTCCTGGAGATGATTGAGAAAATTCTTTCAATTAAAATATATCCTTAAATTGCCAAGAAAAATTGAACTAACTAAACCGCAAAATTGGTTAGTTTCAGGTCAATTTACCAACAATTTGCTTGCTATAAGAGGGAGCTCAGTATGAGTCGAGGACACGTGAACCTCAGATTAAATCCAGCCTGAGCGACCCAAGCCCTCAGCATGGTACTCTTTTGCATCCAAATAGCAGTCTATTTTAAGATCTGAATGCTGGGTAGCATAGTATGGTCCTGCACAACTTTCCACTAGATGTGAAGATAGAATAAGAGCTCTGTATGGCAGGATAGTGCATAATAAGAAAAAAATCCACTAAAAAACTGCATTCAGATGGATTATTACATAGTTGCAGCAAAATAAAATCCATTGGATTACAAATTCATAAAAATATTTTAATCATTTTACCCTTTTCTTTTTTTTTTTTTATAATTATAGCAATTGTTTTGTCAGAAGGAGAACTTCAGTCTAAAACTGAAAATGTGCATCATAATTGACAGGTTAACACATGACAGAGACATTTTCCATGCAAAACTTGTTATATTTTTAGATTTTTTTTGTTTGTTTTTGTTCTTGCAAGACTTATAAAACCATTTTCTGAACTATGGCACTTTCTTTAAACTAGACCAACATGTAAAAAAGACTTTGCTAAACCAGAAATATGAAATCGTTCTGAGATTTAATAAACAGATTTTTAACCTGACAAAAAAAAAGGAGGCCAAAATCCTGCAAGATCTAACTGAATGTTACTGTACTTTCATCTTTTTCTATATGGAATTAAAAACAAATACATGGAGAACAAGCATAACCTTAATCTTATTTGTTTTAGAAGTTGATTTTAAAGCAAAAGACATGGCATTCATGTGTGGGGATTCTAGTTTCTCTTCAAATTTCTTCTAACTCTTCATTGGTTCTGTATTTTCTTCATATATTTTTTTTGGTAGAAAAAAAAGGTCATTGTTAGAGTTCTGCAGAGCAGGACTGGATCCCAAGCTTTTGTCAAGAGAGAAGATCTCAGAGAACATAAGACTTGGTGCTCCACAAGCAAGTAAACTGACTTCAGAAGGCTTTTTTCTCTAGTTGATCGAGAATGGCCTGAATTCTCTGCACAGCTTCTTTCCGTGCTTGTCGAACAGTCTCCTGTCCCTGAGTCTCCACGGAGTCCAGCTCTAACAGCTCTTTGGTCAGAAGTTCCTCCAGACAGCGGTAGCTCATGTCTGTCTTTTTGCCCACAAACTCGTCAACATCTTCCTGAAGTAGCTGAACTCTGATCATGACATGCTGAACCTTGGCAAGGCCTGGATTATCACTCATAGGCTGCTGTCCAGCCTGACCTGCGGGCAGTGCAGAAGGATGGGCTGGGGCTGAGGGAGGGAGCTCAGCCTGCGAGGTGTTGGTATCACCTCTTCCAGTTTTATTGTAGATTTGCGGAGGAGAACTTATTTCAGCTGGCTTTCCATTGGGGGGTGGTGCTGGCCTGGGCTTAGGCCCCACCTGCAGAGGGCGTTGGTGATGTTGATCCTGAAACAACACAAGACAAACATAAGTGTTTTTTTCCCCTTACTGACAAAAAAACTAATTGTTACAGAAAGCACATGTGTGTTGCAGAGCTCTACCTTGGGCTGATAGGGTGGGGGGGCACCAGTCCCGGTTCCTGGCCACGCTGGAGGATGAGGTGGGCGGACAGGATTCCCATAATGGTTTTGGGGAGGTTGCTGACCTGCCTGCCAATGTTGCTGTGTGTGGGCATATTGGCTGGGGTGTCCCCATGCTTCAGCTTGGGAATTAGGATGAAGAGCCTGGCCGGCTGGGTAGGGAGGATTCGAGTGAATTGCATGTCCACCTTCATTGTAGTGTGGGTATGGTCCAGGAGGATATCCAGGACCCTGAAAGCACAAATAAGATCAACAGATTTATATTTTCAAAAATTTTACATTAAAAGAAACTACATTTTCACAAGGTTTCAAAATAAAATACACATATACAGATTCTGTATTGCACTTGCAAGTAGTGATTGAATCCCCATCAGCACATATATTTTCTTGTGAAAGACACATAACTTAAACTTGATACTAAAACTCTTACCCTTTAAAGAAACCAATGAGTAAATAATAAATAAAAGGTTAAACTTTTTTTTTTTTTTTACTTTTATGCCAATATTTTATAAGCAATGTCCCTGTCTCATTACTGCGTTCATAAACTCACCCCTTGACAGTGTGGACCAGTGTAATGATGATGCTGAGCATGTGGCTGCCCACTGCTTTGATCCACCGGACAGCCTTGGTGTGGATAGGAACTCGGACTTGCTCTCCGAGGATCAGCACAGTAGAAAGGGTTGGATGGGTGGAAGCTACTTGCCGAGTATGGACTCTGTGCATGGTTGTAGGCTGCGTGGCCGTTCGGATATCCTCCTGGCATTACCTAAAACAATGGAGTTTTATAAATTTAGCCCTATTAACAAAGAATTATGAGTGTTTGTGCAAAAGAAAGACGAGGAAACTGGTGAGAATCAAAATGCTGAGCAATATGTTAAAATGTTGAAGGGCTGGAATGACTTGTATAGTGAGATGTACCTGTGGATTGTACTGCGGATGCAGATCTGACCCTGATGAAAAGGTACTTGCATAGGGCCCTGTGGACTGCGAATACCAATACTGTGGAGGGTAACTTGGATACTGAGGAGCATCCTGCAAAGACAGTGAGTTATGAATGTAATCATACCCATTTTGTTTAGCTATCCTAAAAGTACTCAGAGTTATAGCAACTTGAACCCGAAAAACTATCACAAATATCTAACATAGTGATAAACATATACTCGTAGCTTTCCGGAAAAATAAACAAATGGATGCTGATGTTTGCTTGTGTCTAAATGAATGGTTTAGCGCAAATGTTTTTTTTATTTTCAATGTTTAACTCGTGGAACGTTTTATGTTTGCTACAATATCATCTTATTAACGCGCAGAAGTGTTGAGTTAAATCAATAATTTCAAATCACGGTCATTTTAAAGCAGGCACTTAACTAATAAGCTAGCAATAACTATTACATAATGCCCGCTAGCTATAGCTATGCAGCTAGCATGTACATTGCGAAGAACTTCTGTACGAACGAACAAACGGATTCTAATTGTTGGGAGTATTTAGATTATTTTTTTTCCTTTAAAGCATAATATTATCTGTCATACCCCCAGTAAAGTTTTCAAAAATCTTGCTCGCTTACCATAGTGTTACTCCAGCTTCCGTGACTATTTACCGAGTTAGAAGTGGAGGGCCAGCCAGTTTTCCCGTTTGGCTGCATTTGAGGTTTCTGCATCAGTTACACGTATTTCCCGGTTGCCATCTTCGTAAATAAACAAGACTATAACTAGTTCACGGTTCCTGTGGAAATCTAACAGCTGACCTAAGCAGCAACTTCACCGCAGAAGTCAGGATCGCCTGATTGAAACCAAAAAAAACAATAAATGACGCGGAACTCTGGAGACATGGTACTGCGTCTTTAAGTCGAGTAGAGCAATCACGGGTAGAGAGCGGTCACTCTGTGAAAAGTTCTGATCGCAATTGCTAAAAAAAAAAAAAAAAAAAACAGAAACCGCAAAATGCAGAAACAAGGGTGAAAATTGTATTTTTTCCAAGAGGTCTTTTTATTTTCACTAGATTTTGACTGTTAAAAAAAAACTAACTATTTAATTACTCTGTGGTGAACAAAAATATAGGTATTTTGAAAACGTATGAAGCAACTTCTCAAGGTTTTCACATACGATCTTTGAGATGGCACATGCACTGGAAAGGTCTCCATCTTACCATCCATCATCAAATGGGAAAATATACAACATATTTTTAATAGAAATTTAATGTATCATAATTTATTCATAATTATTATATTTCGTTTATGTTACTGCTGTTTCAATAATTTTTGTACAACTATTTTTAAAATTCAAAGCTATGCGCAATTGTAGTGCAGAAGGGGTTAAATGTTTACAGGAAGTGTATAAAAGCACTTCCTGTGCTACGTTGAAATAGAAACGGGTAAAAACATTCATGGCTTGAGGTTTCAGAAATGTATTAAACGTGAGAAAACTTAAACTAAACATGAATTACGTACCAGGGACGGCGAGTCTCATTGATGATATTGACAGTAAGTTGGGCTTTATAGAGGTGGCGTTGTATTTTAAACAAACGCCAAGCTATGTTATCGTGTGGATACAGATTTGTGGATTTTAGTTGATGTTTCTGTTTTGTTGTGTTTTTTTCTTCAGAAAAGCACTTAGTCCTGCTGCGAGATGGAAGAACACTAATCGGTTACCTGAGAAGCATTGATCAGTTTGGTAAAAAAAAAAAAAAAAAGTTTAAAAAATCTATGTATGTTTAACAATATGATACACTGTGTTCAGTTTATTTTATCTTCTTCTTTGTTTGTTGTTCTATAGCCAATTTAGTCTTTCATCAGACGGTGGAGCGCATCCATGTGGGAAAGAAGTTTGGAGATATTCCCAGAGGTATCTTCATCGTCAGGGGAGAAAATGTTGTTCTGCTTGGGGAGATAGTAAGTGTTTTATTTTGCCCCCTTTGAGTCATAGCAATATTCTAGTTTGTACTAAAACTTGCATGTATTCACTGGATCTGAGGTTCCCCTTACAGGGGACACACATCAAACTCTGAATGTGATAAGCATCCAGGTTTTGCACAGCAGAAAATGATGTTCCTCTTAACTATAATTTTCGGATCAACCTAAACTTGTACTTAATTAGATTGTTGTGTTTTTATAGTTAGTAGTATTTTATCCTTTATTTATATTTGATTAAAAAGCAAAGTGTACACGTGTTCACTGTAAAGGTACTTCAATGTTTAGGTTACTTCAAAAACCAAGCAAACAAAAACAGCTTCGTGAAGGCTTTAGTCTTTTTAAAAGATGCTGGTTTGTCCATCCTGATGTGATGTTATTTTTTTTCCCCCTCCTGGTTTGTAATATGATTTAGAAAAAGTAGGAAAAAAGGTGAGGACAGCGAATCTTTGGTCTTTCTATATGAATCATTTTTTTATTTAATAATTTTTTGGAAAATGTTTTTGTTTTTAAAAAAAATCATATAACTTGACATTTGTTTAGTTTACCAATAACAACAAGAATGGTGACAGGATTGCTTTGGATTATTATTGATTCTCTATTGACTCTCTCTGAGTCCCACTCTGATCATCTTTTGATCTAATTCAAAAGTGTTCTTAGTTATCTCTTTTAATTATGATCGTTCTGTTTTTAGCCAAAATTTTTAAAAAATCTGCGTTATTTTCTTGGACATGGTTTCTGTAGAATGGCAGGAGTTCATTAGAAATTCTCCTCTTAGTTGTGGATGGGACTGTTGACAAGGAGTAAGCCTGCCCCTATTTTCCATCATTCATCTGTTGACGTGCTCTCTCACTAGCTTACAGCCCCTCACACCCCAACCTAACATTAGCAGTGCAACAAAAATGGTGAGCAATATTGGTGCTATCCAGCTGTACAGTTTTTTTTTAGCCAGATCAGACAAGAAAAACAAAATGTACATGATCCATTTGTCTACAAGTGGATGCATCAGAATGGACTGGATCAGGGAGCTTGTGGTTTACTTTAGTAGGTTCTACGTCACTGCTACAAGCTTTTTCCAGCATTAATCTGTTGTCTGCACCTGATTCTCAATTATTTCAATGAAGACATGCTCAGAAATACAATTATTAACCTTAATTTTCTTCATATGTCCTCCATGATGAGAAAAATGCAATAAGAATATGTTAAAACACAATTTTCATTGAAGTGCATCTTTAAGACAGACATGGAGTTTTATTATACTTTTTGACAAAACTATGAAGAGTTTGTGCCATTTTTTTTCTTTGTGTCATGGAAGGATGCAAAGAATTTTAAACCACTTAACCATATGGTTTAGGAATACAAGATTTGACCTCACTGACATGTATCCTGCAGGATTTGGATAAACCCTGCGACACAGTCTTGCAGCAGGTTTCCATTGAGGAGATCCTGGAGGAGCAGCGGTTGCAGCAACAGGCCAAACAGGAGACTGAGAAAGTCAAAATGCAAGTTCTGAAGGACCGGGGCCTTTCCATACCCAAAGCTGATAATTTGGACGAGTACTGAACCCTTCACAGGCCTTTCAGTATGTGTAAGACAAATGCATTTTATGTTTAACTGAAGGGTGTCTTTTGTTTCATGGCTAGAATCATGTATGGCAGAATACTGCATTGTTTTGTTTTGTCTTTTTCTTTTTAATAGTTTCATCTAAATCAAGTGTGGGATGTAAGGACTGTTAAAGTTCTATCTATCATCATAATGACATGAACTTTTTATTTGGAGATGGTGATTCTACAAGTGACAAAGAATACTGTTCTCCATTAAAGCAATTGAGTTTGTCACTTACGTAAGCCTGCTTGGAAAATGTTTATTTCTTGTCTTTAATGGTTTAATCTGCTGGTGCACACAAAGCTGTGTGTTTACAGTCATTTAGGTATTTATTGAGCTAATTGACTGACTTCATATCAGCTAATTAAAAAAATATTTCTATTGTAAGGATGATGGTGTTTAGATACTAATCCATTTTGCTGATTAACTGCTAAAATGAAGTGCTGATGAGAGAAGCTTTGCTTTCTACAACTATCTTTCTTTATGTATACTTCTTTTTAGTTGAAGCAAAAAAATAGAAATTACAAATTTAATGTTGTTTGTCAAATTTTAGGCAGGAGTTGCTTTGATTATTTGACTGAAGTTTAGATGTAATTTGGCAGAAAACAGGCTTTAAAAAACATGAAATTAACATCTGAGCAATATTTTCTTTTCCATATTAAAACATTTCCTGGAAGACTTCAGTTACCTGATCTGATACCACCCACTCCTCTGCATGAACTTTGCTTTTTTTTTTTTTTTTAAATAAACATTTAATTAGTAGCTTCCTAGAATTGAGCATGAGTAACATTTTCCAAAAAAATGTCTCATAGTTTGCACCGTTCAAATTCTATTCAGAGTATTTGTGACATTTAAAACAAAAACATGCTTTGTTTGCAGCCTTTGCAATAAATTAGCTTGCATGATGGCATAACAAAATGAAATAGTGAAGATGCTGCAGAAAGAATGCTGTGTTATCAGAGCAAAAAGTAATTTCAAAGCAGTTTTTATTTCAGTTAGTCTGTTTAGTGTTGTGGTTGCAGCAGCAATCACACATATGTGTGAGTTCATGCTGTGCAATCCCAAAACTCAAAGTCCACATTTATTCCACTGAAGAATGTCTTTCATTGAGAATGTTTTCTAGAGTGAAAAAGATAAGATGTCAGTGAGCAGCTGATAGATTTGTCCTAAACTCGTGTTCTGTTTCCTTTTGACTGACAAACTGTTTACCCCGGTCCTGCTCTAAAGTCACTGGACATGCTCTAGAAACCCCTGTGACCTCACACAGGACTAACCAGTATTTGAACATGGATGGGTTTTTCCTGCCAGGTTACACCCACTGAATCCATGAAGATATACCTTCATAAAAAAAAACTCCATTATAGGGTTGGGTATCAGCTCAAAATTTAGAAACAAATACAATCTCTGAATTCTATGCATCGCTCTTAAAAAATGTCTTTTTTTTGGGAGCTGAAATATCTTTTAGCGAGATCAAATTATGTAATTGTGTTCGAAACTTGGGGTTTATATTTCAAAGAAAAAAAAGCAAAAAATATTGACAGCACATATTGGTGAACATGGGTTTTAATCCAAGTTGAACGCTGTGTTAATTTGGTGAATGTGAGACTTGTTTCAGTCGAAAATCTGAGCATCACCTGAATCAAGCATGCTACCTTTACTGGCTCACTGACTGACAAAAGGCTTCTCTTCGGAATTTAAAATAAAGTATTGAATGGAAATTAGCTTATTGATACTGGATATTATTGAGGTAATTTGGTCAGAGCTTAAAAAAAGAATCTAACTTGATACCCAGATCTACTTCCTACCCTAAAGTTCAGTAGGCAAATGTATGTTATTGCTCGTTTTCAAACAAGAGAAATTACATCTGTACATTTGCTGTTTGTAAAAAAAATGCACCACTGTAAATGTTCATATTTTTGATATGTTTTTTTAGATGAAATAATTAAAGAAGATCAAGATTAACTTATCAATAGGGGTGTAACGATGAATTGATTTATATTCCAGATTGACCTGAGGCAAGTCGTCAATTGAATTGACCTAAACCAATATGAAATTGTTTTAAAGTTGGATGAATTAATTTTGGAAAAAGCCATCTGGATGGAGACATGGTAGGTTTGGTAGCGGACAACATGTGATGCAGCAAAAAAATGATCAAGCCATAACTACAGTCCAATGTGTGGAAACACGAAATTTTGCCACTTTTGGTCAATTAATTAGATCAGATCATTTAAATGAACCAGTATTAGCTATTAATCGGATTGTCAACCACAAATTATAGGAATCAAATCATTGTTGAAATAAATCGTTACACCCCTTCTCATTAAAGTGAGTGGAATGGTTTTCAGTCTGCTTCAGGCCCTCCTGATGTCACAAAAACAGAACAGATGTATTCAGAAATGTTTGATTTTCATTTCTCAGAGGTGGAAACATCAAAGTGTCGCATCGTGATTCAATTTTTCTGAAAAAGTCGACCAATTGAAATGAGATTTTATTTGAATAAAAGCTTTACGCAATTTTTGATCCTAAAATTGACCAGCAGGGGGCGACTTTCACTCGATCGTAAAGTAATAAAGTTACAAGCTTCCGTTTTGTTGCTCCAACTGAATTAGAAGTTTCCAATTCGAGTTTTTCCAGTATCTACATGAAGAGAACGACACGGAACATGCGTGCGCGTCAGCTTTTTGCCTCCTCCGTTAGTGGCTGCAGGATCTGTCAGGAGATTATTTTGGCGCATGCTTTTATTTTCCCACTCGGCTCCGGTGGGGTTGGTGCGTACGACTTGACGCCGCAGTGACAGAGAGGCCCAGCCTATTCTGATTACGCACGGGCGTTGGAGGAGGGGGCGCGCTGATGTGCTCTCTGCTTCTCCGCTTCAGCCAACCCCAGCCGTCGTAAGGTAAAGCTGGCGGTATCCCGGCGCGCCGCTGGAGAACCTGGTTAGCACACGTCGGACCATCCACAGTGACCATTCTCTGCAGTGGAGAGATTTTGCACCCAAATTACGCATGGAATGGTTTCGGGGGGAATGGAGTAGAAATGCAGCGCCGCACTTCCAGCCCACAACAAGAACCATGCCCAACTTACACTGCAAGCAGATCCATGACATCCTGTTTGATCCTTTGCGGCTTTGATGTAAGTGAAATTCGCCCGGATATCGACGAGGCGTGAAGGGAGCGATCGCATCGTGCCCAAGACGAAAGGACGCCGCTGACGCCGCAGACGCGTGTGCACAGAAGACCTCTGCGTTTTGGGATTTTACTTCTTTGATGGAGCTTGAGAACATAGTAGCCAACACTGTACTGCTCAAAGCCAGAGAGGGTAAGTGGACGCACAGCGCGGATAGCGGCTTTGCGCTCCGTCTGCAGGAAAAAGGTGGGAATAATGCGATCTGTCAGACGGGCTCAGGTAGACCCTGATGCAACACAATGAAGGGAGACGCGTGCGACCCGCATAGACCCGAGCAAATGAGCTGAGTGTATGTTCAAGGCCTTTGATCATGGTCACAGGCTGTTGGGTCTCGATTTTGACAGATCTGCGTTTGTCGATGGTCTGTTGGTGGCGGCGGGCGGGGGGGGTCTGCCTTGCACATCCGCTTTCGCCGCCTGCGCAAGCAACATTCTGCGCGCAGAAACGCACATCGAAGCATGGAAGAAGTCATATCCAGGGTAGAAGGCTAGCTTTTGGATGGGGACCTGATGACGTGACTGATGCTGACGTTCACGCAAAAAAAAAAAAAAAAAACCGGCCTGCAAAGCCCGGTCTGTAGCTGTCAGGATGCACCCCATGTCTGGAAAGTGTAGCCCATTTGTCTGCAGCCTCAGATGTGAAGGCGCACATGAAAATCTGTGTTGGGAGGGCGGAGATAGGACTCCCCTGGGTTGGTGGGTCTGACCCTGATCATGCGCAGCGACCCCACCGTTGCTTGAGTGGGTCGCGCAGTGGATGCAACCATTGTTCATTAATTTTTATTCTGGTGTGAATTTTTGTAATTTGTATTTATAGTATACAGTTTTGGATCATTTTTTCCCCCTAGATGAGAATAAATGTATCAAACCTGTCAATTTTTTAACTTGTGAACAAAATCAATCTACAACTCCAATTGCTAGAATTAAATTTAGGTGATCGAAAAAGATATCTAAAAAAGCAGCAGAGCCTGTAAAACGAGCAATATTTTAAACTGTTATGATCCAGTTTAACAATTTGATTCACATCATAATCTGTGGTTGTCGAAACGATTCAAAGTAGATATCTGATTCGCTGACCTGTAATCGATCCATCTTGAGTCAAATAAGTCAACCAGTGTGATTCAGAGATCAATGCTTGGTACTGAACAGTGCAGGTGAAGTTTTCCAGATTATTTCTTCTAAGATAATCAAGTTAAATATGTGTACAAACAAACAACAATTAAAGTAAATTAAAGTCCATTCACATTTTAGTTTCATAAAGTTCAGCCCACCTATTTTTCCGCATCAAAATAATACAAATGGAACATTCTATCACATTGTATGGTCTCATCTTTGGAAAATTCAAAGTGATTCCACACATTGGACTGGAATGATGGACTGATCATTTTTTGCTGCCATCAGGTGCGTGGTTCGGTGTTTTGGCATTTGGCTGTTGTTATTTTATAGTAAAATAAGCCTACCACGCCAAATGGTATTTTCCATTATCAAAATAATCGATTTATTTCATTTAGAAATGATTTTATAATGGTTCAGATCAATTCGATTAACCACTTGCCTCAGACAGATTGATTTGGTTGGTTTGTAGGACTATAAATCCATTCATCGATAAGTCGATGAATGGTTACACCTATATGAAACACCAGCTGGAGTAGACATTGAAATATTTTTAGGTATTTTACTCCAATCCTTCAATTCATGTGTGCAAGGTAATTCTCAGCAAAAGCATTTAGGGATTAAACACAATAAGGACATATCACTTCAAAATAAAATGCATTTTACCTTTGCTATTTGTGGAATACTGACTTATGCAAACACTTTAACCTCTATGATGTCTGTTACTAAAACAAAAACTTGGCATCTAAGTGTTTTATCAGCTGTGATGGATAATGCCATTAAAAGATTTAAATATGTAGTTTTCTGTCTTCAGGCTCTTATATGGCACTGGATTAGAGCAGGCATAACTTTATGGTGTCTCATCATAGTGTTTGTCTCAATGCTAAAGGTACATGGATAGAAGTATTCACCCATCATGTTTAAATTACAGTTTTTTTTCATGTCTAAAACTGTCCTAAGATCATTTCAGGTAAATTACTGAAAGTGTGATGGAAGCTTATCTTTGACCTTTAACCCCATTTACAGTTGAAGGTGCATCTTCTTCAAGCAGCTTGTTATCAGTAAACCAAAAGACTGCATCTGAACGGATTAGCATGTGGGTAAATGACACAAGTCGACTGCACTGGCTTTCTGAAGCTACAATCATTCAAAAAGTTAGACAGATTTTTACTCGTAGGATATCATTTTTAGGCAGAAGTTGGAAAAACATTTGATTATTTTATTAGAGACTCACTCCAATGAAAATCGTGTTTTTGGTGTTATTCACATGTTCTTGTTGTATTTTTCTCATGACAAAGGATATAAATACAACAACTTAAGATTAAAACTGTGTTTCTGAGTATTTCTTTATGCAAATCGTGTTGGATCAGGAGCCAAGAGGACCTGGTTGCAGACAACAACATGGCGCCAACATGACGCCAGAGCATCATTGGTTGGAATTCCTTGACCGACAAATAGCCTTTTTTGGTGGAAAACACTGATTTATCTGGGTTAGGGTTATGTTTAGGGTTAGGAATCTTCTGGTGTAGATAGACAATGCAACTTCTGCTTACAGCCAAAGTTTCCGCTTCTGGCTAATGATACGTTTGGGCACCATCTTGTCTGCAACCAGGGTTCCCTCTCAGGATCAGATGAACACACGTGATTTGGAAAATCTCAGGTTTGTGAAGCAGCAACTGACTGGCATGGGTGGGCCAAAGTCTTCCTTTCTTCACTATTATTCTAAATCATCCACTTGAAGACAAATACATGCAATGATGTCTTAATTTTCCTCGTCTGAGCTCCCATCTGGCTCAAAACTGTATGGCTGCATAGCTTCGATATTGCTCACCTTATTGTTTTTTGCTACACTAATTGGGCTTGTGAGGAGCTATAAGCTAGCGAGAGAGTTTGTGAACAGATGGCTAATGGGAAATTAGCCGAGGCTAACTTCAGCGCCAACAGCCCCGCCCACAACTCAGAGATACATTTCTGATGAGCTGCTCTGCAAAAAACATGTCTTAAAAAACAACATAGGACTTTTGATTTTGGCTATAGGAACAATTTTATATTAGAAAAAAATATATAGTCGGAGTTGTACGTTAAGATAAATATTATTTACATAAATCTGACATCAGAGTTCAGCAAGTTCCGATTTTTAAACCATCTACCGTATGTCTCTCAAATTCAAACTCTCACATTTAAAACCCTTGATTGTTTATGGAAATGTCCTCTGCCATTAAATTCTTCTGTGTTTCAAAATATACTATGGGAGCATTCATTCACTGTGAATTTTTGTAAATCAATTGGAGACAACTTGCTCTGCTGTCTGTTATTTATGTGTGGCATTTAAATACGTAAACTTAAATAATGCTCACACTGTCAAAAGCTTGTTGCAACCTGTCCAGCATTTAAAATTCCTTTAAGTCTGTTTTGAAAATTTCTGGTGACCAGTGATTAAAAAAACCCTCCGGTTGTCCCTGCGTGGAAGTCAGTGTAACATATTTTGTGAATAAATCCTAGCATCCTAATGAGACAGAGTGGTCAGTGAACATTTTCTGTCTCTCACATCCTCTGAACAAGCTCGGTCATGGTTTTATGACACTAAATCTTCATGTCAAAGTGGTGGCGTATTTAAGCATAAATAAATAAAGAGGTGGAGCACTTGCACCAAGCACAGATTGTGTTTCACTGGTATTAACGGTGTTGTAAAATTTACCAGGAAGCTGATTGAATCTCTGAAGTCGTGTGAAGCATGCACGAGCCAGACCGGACATTTGTTTTTGGATTGCATAGCTCAACTGGGCCAGGAGCATTGAGCATCATGAATTAATAGGGGCAGTAAATGACCGATGGCAGATCTTGCGTGTCCCAGCTGCTTCATCGGTGCTCATCCAACCCCATGCCCTGACTGTGTGTGAGAGAGAAGAGGGCCTTATACAATTACCAGATGATGGTTCTTTGAGGTAATAGCTAAAGCACAGCTTTCTCAGTAGCCACATCATTATCTCCATAAATGCAGCCAGGTGGGACTGACTCAACAGTTGAGTAAAGATTTGTTGCTGTGCACTCACTGAAACATGTCGCAGGCTGTTGTGAGTACATCAGTGGTTGAATCCTTTACCAGTGTGAATCATTAGAGGTTTTGCATTACAGGGCCTTGTGCCAAAGACTGTGCAGACTTCTGCGCGCTGGAAGCAAGTTCTATGTTTCTCTTGACAGAATACGCTGCACGCAGAGGCTCATCTTCGGTTGCATAATAGCAAAAGTGCAAGGATGCGAATGGAGCAAATAAAGACTGTTTATCCCGGTTTGTTTATGCAAGAGAGTCTCAAGCCAGAGCCGAAGAGAGTGGCGAGCGAATGCTCACAGCTTCACACAACAGGAAGGCCCAGTTTACAATGCCATCTGGCTCGTTTATTCCAGCATCCTCACACTTCCCAATTTAGTAAAACAGCAGAGTGGCAGCTAAGCAGAGAGATCAAAAAAATGTTGCTACGACCGAGTCGTGAAAAAGCCCCCTGTCCTTCTCTGTCCTCATGTTGCTTTTTGGCTCTACTGTGGTGATGACTGTTTTGCCAGAGTTGCTCTGGGTTCTTTATGGTAAGGTTGACCTTGTCACATGGTTTTCAGCATCAGACTCCAGCTAAAAGCAGCTGGGATTTGGTGAAAACCCTCAGATTGGAGATGGATGACCATAAAGCTTTTGTTCATTAACTACACAGATAAAAAGAACCCATTTTGATTTCCATTGGGACAAACTGAAAGCAGCTTTGACCAATTTGAGCCATCTTGTTAAGTGACCACTGTCTTACATAAATGCTACTACACACTATTGGTTTGATGCAGTCCATAAGCTATTTAATCAAATTGATTGTTACATAATAAACTGAGTGGGCTACTGCCATATTCCTGTGGAGCTGCTCTCCAGTCTCAGCGGAAGAGACTTCATGGATGATGGGTGTGCGGTGAAATGAAGCATCACCGTCTCAGATGTGGTCATCTGAGTATCATCTGATGATTACAGCATCGTCCATTGTGTCGGAGCAGAAGGAAATGCACATGTTCTGATTTTTAATGCCCCGTCAGGGTCATCAGGACAGTTCTTGGTGTTTTTTTTTCCTAGTGTTGGTCCTGAAGTGTAGTCAGAGTGAGGATTAATACCAGGGTATACTGTGGGCTTATGTGTGCGTTAGCAGATGAGTGGTGTGGGGCTGAATTCCTTTGTTTAACTGTAACCTGAACTTAGTCGCTGTGACGCGAGCAGCATCAGTGCAGCAGACCCATGCACAGTGTGTGTGTGTGTGTGTGTGTGTGTGTGTGTGTGTGTGTGTGTCACAGTGAGAGCAGCAGTGTCTGGCTGCCACCCCATTCACAACTCTCGCTGGCAGCCGTTGTAGATTCCAGGCCAGGCGAGCGAACGTCATCAGCTGTCGAAGTGAATGAGAGTAAAGGGGGAAAATTGCATTGGTCTTTCACGAATTGCACTCACCACGCAGGGGCATTTAGGCTACAAGTCTTAACTGATACCCAATCTACTTTCTGCAGGGCTCTCATGGATTTTCCTTGAAGTTGTTACATAAGGCTAAATACTCTCCAAAAAAACCCATCTGTTCAATGAGTTCATTAACAATGAGACAGGAACAGTGTAATCTAAAGCTGTAACAACTAGACAACTAAATGATCATAACAGTTTGTTGACAAAATAATGTCAGCTCCTGATCGTAACTCAAGCGTAGTTATGCTCAAAGTTTTGTTGTAAAGTTTCCACCTGATCTTTTTTGTGTTAGAGGTCTGTGTCACACAATTTGCTGTGAGTGCTCTCAAAAAAGAAAATTCCAGCTGACTCCCACTCTGATCATCTTTTGATCTATTTCCAAAGGTCTTTAAATTCTGATTATGACATTTTTAGGCAAAATAAAAAGAACCTGTGTGATTTTCGAGGACATGGTTTCTGAGCTCATTAGAAATTTGCATTTGAATTGTGGGTGGGACAACTGGCACGAACTAAGCCTGTCCCTTTTTCCCATTTATTCCTTTTTTACACTCCTGCATATGCTAGCTTACAGCCACTCATAACCCTAACCTAACATTACCAGTGCAACAAAAATGACGAGCAGTATTGGAGCTGTTTAGCCATACACAAAGGCGTTGATGGATCTGTTTGTCTGGAAGTGGATGCATTGGAATGGAATGGAGCGAGGAGTTTGTGGCCCGCCAACTGTAACAGCTGTGTAGGTAAAGTTTTTTCCAACAGCTTTTTTGCATCTGCTTCAGATTCACAACAATTTGAATAAAAAATACTACACAACATTCATTCATTCATTCATTTTCCAATCCGCTTTATCCCTTTCGGGGTCACGGGGTTGCCGGAGCCTAACCCGGCTACTTATGGGCGAAGGCAGGGGATACCCCTGGACCGGTCGCCAGTCTGTCGCAGGGGCCACAATCACACACCCATGCACACTCACATTCACACCTAGGGACAATTTACAGTAACCAATTAACCTATGAAGCATGTTTTTGGACGGTGGGAGGAAGCCGGAGTACCCGGAGAAAACCCACGCATGCACGGGGAGAACATGCAAACTCCACACAGAAAGGTCCCCCAGCCAGGACTTGAACCGGGAACCAGGAGCGCTAACCACTGCGCCACCGTGCAGCCCATGCTACATGTTAAAAACACTATTTGTTGGAGTGGATCTTTAAAATTCTGCACAAGATAGCAGACATTTGTCCTTATAAGTTACATATGGGAGGGTACTTTGTTGAGGGGATGTTGCTTTTATCAGGCCTCACCAAGCCCGAGCAAGCCAAAACATCTCCTGTCACAGGATTCAAATAATATGAGCCGGCTCTGCACCCTCCACTGTCAAACATAAAACCTGCGTCGTCTCATCCTCCACCTGCCAGCTATTTGTATCACGGCCGTGCACAATGCACAATGGACTCTTTGTCTCTTTTGTCACACACAAACTTTCTCCCATGCTTTCACACAAAACAAAACACTTGCCTGCAGCCCTGCTCCCCCAGGACCACTATTAGAAGATGCTTGCACCGGATAATATGCTGTCAACTTTTTCTGTGAAGAAGTTCTCACTGGTAAGAGGAGTGCCATAAAAAGCAGGGGAACTGGCTTGTTTTACATGGTTGCTTAGCAATTTTAACAAGGAAAAGGAAAACACCAGTTGTGAAGTAGGTTCAGTGGAAATTACCAAATCAGCTGAGGTCTTCCTTTATATATGTCATGACTAATTTATCTATAAAAAACAATCCCAAAATGAATTTTAGCATACATATTTATGCTAGGCTGCTCAGATATTCCCATTTTAAAGTGTTGCTCTATATGCAAATATATATGGAAAAAAGAATATCATTAAATGGTTAGGAGCTTAAGGTATATCAGGAATCAGGTCATTTATTTTTTTTTTTTCATAAACTAACACTGACAGTATGATAGCGTGCTCACAAACCCTGTTGGAACTTCACATTAACTTTCTTCATGTTAAAAGTTGCAGCTACATCCCTTCTCAGTAATAGCTGACTTGATTTAGAAAAAGCAAGTGCCAATGGGTTGGATCTGTTCACCATGTGTGCTGGGGTCTCCCCCAGAGTCCGTTTTTTTTTTCTGACTTTGTATCTTAGCAACAAAAGAGTGGAGGTTATTAGGTCATCTGTGGATGAGACAGGTAGCACTAGTCTTGTGTGTAAGGAAAAACTCAGTCAAAAACAGCTCAAGTTCTGGGGTGCACACTTGCTCATAAAAGTAGTTACGTCCAGAATGACATAATTTGTGGCATTCTCTCTTCATATGCTGTCACATTTTTATTGTATGATTTCAACCCCATATTTGTCTAAATAAAGAAAGGGGTGCCCTGCCGTTTGTGTTACTGTAGCAAACTGTTGTTACTGTTAGCTTATTTGTAATTTTATTTAGTAAAGGTTTAAATGTATCTTCCTTTTTAAGTTTCCCTCCTCTTTCCAAACATAGACAATATGTTTTAGTCTATTTATACTTGAAGGGAAACAGCGGTTAAAATTGAACAAATCTGATCTTATCTGAGCTGTACAACAACTGAATTGAACATCCTTGTACCAGCACCAGGTTGTAGAAAGTACAAAGGGTCCAGGTGTCATTTTGTAAAAGCACACAGATAAGCTGGCTATCTAGATATTTTTTGTTTTTATATGCCCACATGCTGCTCTCTTTTTTATATTAAAACTGTATTTAGTTTTTGTCAAATTTTCTGTGGAAAACCCCCAAAGACTGAAAAGGCAGCTCTTTCAAAATCCCCATTCATGAAGCAGAGTCTCCAGGTAGATTTTTGAGGCCCCTGAAATTCTCTTTTTAAAGATATCTGTAAAAAAGGGGTGTAAAAGTTAATTGATGAAAGGATTTCTATACAATCCAACCAGGTCGGTCTATCTGAGGCAAGTAGTTAACTGGAGCAAATCGAATCGACCTAAACTGTTATTTACTTTGTTCACCATTTCAAAACGAGATAAGTTAATAATCAATATTGAAAAAAAACAAAAAACATTTGGATTGAGGATCGGTAGGTTTATTTTAATATAATGTAAAAATGATCAAGTGATATCACACATATGATGACAGCAGAAAATGATCAAGCCATCATTACAATCCAATGTGTGAAAACATGGAAGTCTGTGCAGATGTGACCATACAGTGTGGTATTATGCTCTTATAAATTCTGTTTGTATTATTCTGATGCGGAAAAACAACCGTGGCCTGAACTTTATCAAACTAAAATGTAAAGGGATTTGCCATTCATTCTTGTTTACTTGTTTGTACACATATTTAATTTACACTTGATTATCTTGCACGAAATACAAGGAATCTGAAAAACTTCACCTGCACTGTTCAGTCCCAGGTGTTGATCTCTGAGTCATACTGGTTGACTTTTTGGCTAAAGATGTCTTGGATTGATTTTAGTTCAGTGAATCGGATCGAATAGGATCCTTCAAAATGAACTGATAATGACTATGAATCGTAAACCAAAAATTATGATATGAATTAAATAGTTGTAATGAGTTCTTATATCCACAGTAAAAAATTATACTGGAAATGAATGAACGTTGCTGTTCAAAGATGGTGTAAAGGTGTCATTGTGCATTTCTATTTACATTGAGATTTAAACTTTTCATAAAGCAATAAAGTACCTAAAATGAATTGGAAAAAAACGGTATTATATTGTCTTGTTTTGACTGTAAAGAGAAAGATAGTTATCCCCCTAAGTTTTGAAATGACAAAAAAATCTGTACTTCAGTCCCCAAAATAGTTTTTTCTCTTTTGTCTTATTTTTTTTCTTTAAAGGGCCCATGTCATGCAAAATCAAACATTTTTTAGCTTTAAATGGATAATAATGCTAAATCCTCATGAAAAGCAACCCAAAGCTGTATTTTGCTCTATTCACACATCTCTTAAATTTCCCTCTAAAATCCTGCGCTGCCCTGAGCACCAGCCCCTCCCAATCCACAAAAACGAGTGGGTCCTCACATTGTGACATCACCAAGTGGGGAACAGCCCCTTCCAGGAAGAGTCTTCGCTGCCAGAACCGCCCCCAGGCTAAGACAAACACCCACTTTCTCTGCGGAACTAGAATTGACCAGCAAAACGCTATTATTATTTCATTTGCACACTATGCACATCCATCTTTGCAAAAGTTCGGATGTTGTTTGTTTTCGTGGGTGAAATGCAGACATGGTGCCGAGGCCGGCTCTAGGATGTCGTCATGAAACGGACGGCATGCTCTAAAATCGAGTTGTCTTACTTCCAAATAGGAAAAGAGCTCGCAAAAATAACTCCGATTTCATAAATAATTCATTCTTTAGTGTGCCAAAGGTAATATATTATTATATATTTGGATATAGTTTACTCTGAAATGCTTAACAATAGCATGATATAAGGTCTTTCAAGAAAAATTTGTGGAATCACAAAGCAGGGCTTTTACACTTGTTATACACAGAGAATGAAGAAGCATAGATATCCACTTCTCATTCGATGACACGCCACAAGGCTCGCTGTGTTTTGAGTAGGAGTGTGACTCATTTTCTCTTGAGTGGAAAAATTCAGCTCTCTGGCTCCTACAAACTCTATTGTTATTGCTGCTTCTACCCACACAAACACTATACGTAACTCCGCTGGATGCAACAAGTTCCCGCCTGTTCTCCGGAGGTTGTCAAGTGGAATTCTGGGAAATATAGGAGGCTATCAGCTAAAGTAGACGGGGTAGGCTGATGGAAGCAGAAAAATGTGACATTTAACTAAAGTACTCTAGAAATGTACCAATTAGCTGGACCAAAGATTTTTTTCCCCCATTATCAAGGTTGCAGATGATTACTTATGCAGTGCCTCATTGCGTCTCATTTCCTGGCCTCCATCCTGCTGCCATATCTCTTTAATGGAATACAAATTAATATTTGATATGCATTTTTCAAGTAATCAATACTGGAGGTATCGATTCTTCCTAACTGATGTTTGTCTTAGAGAAAAAGAGTTAAATGGTGCAGAGGTTCTAAAAAGGTATTGCTTTAAAATGCATACATCAAATTTACTTTATTACTTTGTGAAACTTTAAAAGAAAATGGTCACAGTATCAGCAAAATTCTAGTATTTTATGACAACCAGTAACATAAATAGGCATTGTTTCGGCCCTTGGCCGTGTGGGTGTGTTCCTGGTGCCAGCCCTCTGTCTCCTCCTCCTCCTCCTCCTGCACAAGTGCAGGAGCTTTGGAATGAGAAGATGGAGGCAAGGCTCTGATTGAAAACATGCAGTGAATGTGTAGAGTTTTCTTAATCATTTATACATCTATGTTTTTCCATAACCAGCTGCAGAAGCTACTTTTTAGTTGCTCAGTGTTTTATTATCATTTTTATTGACTGGTTTTTTATGCTAAAACATCTTTAAGATGCGACTAATCATAAAATAGGATGCAATATATTTATGGCAACAATGAAGCACCTAAATTGCCTGAAGGAGTGTAGTATGTTCAGTCTTCTTGCAGTATACTGTCACACGTGGGACAGTCTGACAAAGCGGCTTTGAATGTGGGGAGAGAGACGAACATTTTTTTCCATCTTTGTTTGGTTTTGTCTGCCTTCCCGGTGTGGACCGTCTGGAAGCTTCAGACCAAAATAACAGCTCATCATTTGGGATGCCCCTTTAACGCCTGACCAATGGTTCAAATAGCTATCACAGCACCTTTTTTTTCACCTACAATTACCTGTTCATCAGATGTTTTTAATAAGCTGCCAATCTAAATTACCACCTACATTTAACACACTTTAGTCTTTTATCTGAAAAACAAACAAAACTGCAGCGTAAACTCGATCACTCGTGGAAAATGCTTAGAAATCTACACTTTTGTAGCCATGAAGAAAAGAATATGATTTTACAGAATGGCTTCCATTTTTGAGCAAGGCATTTGTGTAGCATCTCTATTAATGGTACAGGGTGTATACCTATATAACACATTACTACCTTCTTAGAAGGCCCAAAGTGCCGGGCTGGAACTGAACCTGCTATTTTCCGACCATAGGTCGACCAATCATCCCCGACACCATGACTGCCTCATAATGGTGCCCCGCTCTATGAATTATGACTTCGTTGAAATTTGAAAGTTTTTGGTAAAGTAAAAAAGGCCTCAAATAACTTCGAGGAACTCTTTCTGACAGAAAACATAAACTGTCAAGTATTTCAAGAAGTGCTTCAAAGGGTTAAGGCAGGCATGTCCAAAGTCTGGGTAATGGGTCAAATGCAGCCCGCATTCAAATTTCTACTGACTCGCAGGCTCCGTTTATAAAATCTAAAATATGCTACCCCCAGCATTTTCTAAGGTTAAATAAATAAGGATTTATTTATCAAAACCACAATGTTTTTATGATTTAGATAACTAAATATTAGATACGTGTTATGTAATGTTACGTTTAAATAGTTATGCGTGTACTTATGTGTAGAAATTGGTTATTTTCTTCTTCACATGATTGAAATTTAAGTGTGACTGTAAAATAAGATGCAACATTTTAAGTGAACCCATTAGATGTTAACAAAAGTTTTTTTTTTTTTCCACACAGACTATTGTTTTATTTAAATTTTGTTTTTTAAATATGAAAATCACATTATTTAGATATAATTATTTTCCATGTGACGAAATGAAAAGTATCCCACTGCAATTTATTTTTTTTAATTTGCATTTACCCTAAATAAAAGGGTTCAAATAATGTAGGCCCTGAACTATTGTCACCTCACAAAATTATTTGTGTAAAAAGTTTGGACACCAATGGGTTAAACCATGGTCAAATTAGAGTTAATGTAAAAACCAAATCAGCCAAAAAATCCTCATAATCTGCTTGTTATTTTGAGCCTGGGTGGGAGCAAAAAGTAAACAAGTAGAAAGATAAAGAGAGCTCTACTAAACACATAATCACTTTATTCTTGTTTGCACGGGGATTTTTTTTTGTTCGGTTTGTGTGCATCTGCATTTGGGAGCACACTATATGGATATCCATCCGAAGGACCACGTGTCCAGTCAGCTTGATAAGTCAGCGCTTTTTATTTCAGCCACTTTTGGTCAATGTTTGCTCACTTGTTTTATGAGACTGCAGTTCCACTCTTGGAAAAAAAAAATAGAGGTTGTGCTTCCGGGACTTGTTGAATAATCTCCCCTTATTGCTCATAGCATTTATGAAAGTGTACCAAGAGTGTTGTTGGATCAAACAATGTCTCTTTGTGGTTTGCCTCATGTGGACTATGATCTGTCCTTCTGGATCTTTATGGATGAGCAAACAGCATGTATTACCCAGCATGCCCAGTGCTGTGTGTGGTCCTTTGATCAGTCTT
>BSAI01000189.1:8701944-8819735 GCA_036245035.1 Adrianichthys oophorus | reverse complement strand
CCCCCCCCCCCCCCCCCCCCTCCACATTCCATATTTAGTATATTTATAGAGCAGGAAACTTATGGCACCTGACTCTTCCATGGAAGGAAACATACCCTGCTTTTTGCCTGCTGTTGGGACATTTCTGCCCTTGCATGCAAGTTTTCACGACGGGTATCATTTACACACGAACAAAGATACTGCCGCAGTTCACCAGCTCTGAGGTCACGAACTGGTTTGACCACTTCACTTTGTATTAACACATAGCTACTGCCCTTGAGCTGGGCACTATTTTTAGCCGCAATGTTTACAAGGACATAAAGGAAGGAAAACAGACACAGCTGTGCTGTTTTCCTTCAAAGCTTTGTGCAAATGTCCAATTTAAGAGAATATGGTTCATTTTCTGTTTGTGTTGAGTGCGTTGTGTCAAATACAAGCACATTGTCACGGCACAGTTGTTTTTTTGTCATTAGCACAGTCATGGGACACAACTGTATGCTATTATCAATACAGAAGATAAGACTTCTTTTATTGTCTGTGACTGATTTCGATTTTAGGGCCCTTCACTCAGCGGATCAGTGTGTGATCTGCCTGCCACAGCCACCAGAAGAATGGTCTAGTATCTCCAGGTGAAAGCTGTACACGTCACAGATGTTTGCTTTGAGCTTGTTAGCAGATGCTGCTGCCTGATCGGCCCGTTGTTATAATGTTGGTAATGAGGACGTGAACGGGGAGCCTCAATGAGGAGAGCAATAATAAGGTGGCTGGACAAAGGCTCCGACGTGACATTATGTTGGAACAGGTCAACAAAGAGAGTCTTCCTGCTATAGAGTTCCCCTGCTGCTCTGGTCTGGACAATGTTTTCTACAGTTTCCTGTGGCACACAGACCACACACATGATGATTGAGCTGAAGTCCAAACTGACTGGCAGCTGTGTCTTATTTTACTTGCATGCAGTTTGTTTTTCTTCAGCTTTTGCTTTCATTTCCATTACAATATTAGTCTGTACAACCCTGGGTTGTACTTTTCATCTTATTACTTTTTTATGCAATGTTCTAGCAGTTTCAATACAATATATATATATATATATATATATATATTAGAAACAAGTTTGAAGAAAAAACGTCAGAAAAAATGTTTTCTTTTGCTTTTGTTTAAAGTCCCACTCCAACTATTTGTTTTTAATTGTAAAATCATTCACAGTGGTCTTTTAATTATTGTTTTAGCCAAAGTCAAAAAGCCTGTGTCGTATTTAAAGACGAATTTTATGCACATCGGCAGGAGCTCATTAGAAATTTGCCCTTTCGGGTTGTGGGCGGGACTGTTGGTGCAGAAGTTAGCCTACGATAAAATCCCAGCATGCCTTTGTTTACACGTGTTCTCATTAGCTTACAGATCTTCACAAGCCTATGCTAACATTAGTGTATCAAAAATAATGGCAAGCACTGATGAGCATGACGTACAGTATTGAGCCAGATGGAATTATAGCAAAGAAAGGGAGACTTTGGCCCGCCCATGGCAGTTGCTACGTCACTAACCTGAGCTTTTTCAAATCGCAGGTTTTATTCTGCTCTTGATCCACCTTGTTTTGAATAAAGAAATACTTAGAAACACAGTTTAAATCTTAAATTACTTTACAGATGTCTTGTATCACGAGAAAAATGCTACAAGAGCATGTTAAAAACACCAAAAACACAATTTTCATTGGTTTATTAATTTATTTAAGATTTATTTAACTTCAAACCAATTCTAGCTTTAATTTTTAACTTGTAGCTATGAAAGTCATTTTTATGTATTTTATTTTGTTATTTTTATTAATTAAAAGAGATGTACTTGTACAGGTGTAGCTATATTAAGCCTAACTACACACCTTGTGCAAAGTGTTATGTTGCCTTTTTTGTTGACATTTCAATTTCCTTTTATAATAAACATATTTTCTGAGCCTTAACTCACAAAATGCTGCTTGTCCCACAAAAGCCCCAAACTGGCAAGTTGTCCATGTGTCTGTAGGATGCTTAGCGTTTTGTCAGCAAGATGTCTGTTGTGATAAAGAAATCTCTAAAGATGATCATTCGAGAAGCAGGAAGAGGATGTTACTAAGTGCCAATGCAAATATTATTTTGCTGCCATAAGTCGCTTGGTTCTGAGTTCATTTTGCATTTGTAGCATCTACCTGATATTTTCATGCAAATGTAGTATAAGGGCAAAGCAGCTGGCCTTTTGGTTAAAAAAAAGGAGGAAAAAAGGAGTTTAGGAAAAGCAAAGACATCTGAAGCAACGGGTGGATTTGGCTTGTCTGTCTGTCTGGTGTTGGTACCTCGCTGACCACTACAGTATGACTCAACTGCGAGGCCGACATTTAACAGCTCAGACAAAGGAGGTGATGTGAGAATAAGCGAGAGTTGGATAATCATAAAGGGATCGCTTGTTTGTTAGCAATGAGGGTCAGTTCAGTCAGGAGATGAGAGTGAAGAACTGGGGAAATCGAGCAGAATCTTTTGCTATTTTTGCACAGTGTGCGTGTAAGGGATGGCTCAAAAGCCTACCCCGATACGTCTGCCTGCACGCTCATATGACAATTTGCTGCAGATGGTTTTACTGTTTTCCACATGCACACGTGACTCAGGATGTGGTTTCACTCGTTGACCGCAGCAGATCTACCATTTGGGGTAAAACTGTAAGGTGTGGCGGGGTTGCTTTTGTCAAGCGATTAACAGGTACATTTCTCTTGTGCAGCCACTTTTAGGAAGCTCGCAGCCCAGCGCTGACGTTTTTGAACGTGTGGATAGATGGGCCCTGCAGGACAGCTTGTGCTGGTTAATGAGGGCATTGCTTAAGAGAGGTCACAGTGAAGACACTTACGTGAACACAAACGCACACAGATGTTTGGGATGCCAGTAACCCCCTGGTGTTCTTCCAGTCGGATGTTGTACCCCGTTGGACCTTAATTTTCTACACTTGACATGCCCTGACGATGCCGGAGCCGCTATGGGGAAACATAAATAAAGGGTGGCAACCACACCGCCCGCATGGAACAAACTACGCCGACAAGTTCCTGTGTGAAGCAAATCTCAAGTGCTGCACATTTTTCAGTTCGAGGGTAAGCTCCAGACATTGGGAGAGAGACAACTGTTCAGTAAAAAATGAAACGCACTGAGGACAACAACTGCAAGCACATTTGTGGTTTATGAATCCTGGTTTTGAATGTTAAAGATTAAGAAAGTGCATTCTTTCCCTTAATGTTGGTTTATCTAATCCTTTAGTAAACTTCCCTGAAATGTGTTTTTTTTTTCTCATTTCCTCCCAGAGTCATTTCCATGCCCTTTGCACATTCACAGCAGCAGTGCAACATGCACACAACACATTAGTAAAACTATTTTGAACTTTTTGCCTTTGTGTTATTAGAAGGCCATGAATATGAGATACTAAACCCAAACCGGAAACATCCTGTTACAGCCAGATGTCCGAGACACATCATGTATTTGAGGATTTATTCATATATTTTATGGTTATAAATAATACATTTGTTTATATTGGTGTGGTCAGGTTTATTTTCATATTGTAATTTGTGTAATTCTCCCTGGAATAAACCCATAACTGTGTATTAAAGCAGGGAGATTGAACATAGTGATAAGAGATTAATTCACTGGACATCAGGAGATGTCCTCTCAGGCCCCACTCACCAATTTTAACTGCACCCTGTATTACACACCCCCTTTACGCCTCAACAAATACACCCCAACACACATACAAGGAATGTGGGCTCTCTGATCTTCTGTTCCCTACCCATCGCTAGCGAAGGGAACAAAACCCTCAGGAACGAAAGGCGTGTCTCTTGGATGCGGGGGTCTTGTGCCTTCTCCCCAAGCAGGGAGAGTAGGGATCACATCCTACTGGGGTACCTTCATTGAAGTGCTTTACAGTCACCGTCTCATTCACATTCACATATTGATGGTGGCTCCGCTGCCAAACACTGGCGCCAACCTTCCATCAGGGGCAATGTGGGGTTCAGTGTCTTGCCCAAGGACACTTCAACACTTCAGTACGGGAGGACAAGGCGGGAATTGAACCTGCGATCCTCCGATCAGAGACCGGCTTTCCTTTCCACTGCACCACGGCCGCCCCATCATGTTGCTCCATCGGCTGTTTGTGTTTCTGTGGTGCGGGTTCTTGGTCTTCGGCGGGGGTCTTGGTGTGTTGATGGCCGGAAACTCTCCCTCCTTTTTTCTTTTTTTAAATTCCATAATCCACCTCAGCAAAATAAAAACACTCACCTAAATACAGGTGTCAGCTCACCTTTGCACAAATAGTATATGTGACAGAATGAAATGCTTTACATGTGTTGGTTTCAGCTGTTAGACAGGACAAAAAAAAGAGATGAATTCACTCTGATGAAGATCTTATCAACAATAATTGTGTTGCTTCATGAAACTGCACATTCGTAGGATAGTCAAACTCCTGACAGTGAGACATGAAAACACAATAAATACAAATTAAAAATGTGACAAAGTACAGGTCATTACAGGTTTTCTTGTCAGATGAAGTTAGAGTTGACAGTAAGAGCTGATAAATTGTGGTTGTGGTAGAAGTTTAAAACGATACTGAATTTACTAAACTACCATGTCTACAGTAAGTTTGAAATATTTTTGCATTATGTTTTGGCATTAATTCTGTCTTTGGAGTAACACCTTAGATCAGGCATGTCCAAAGTCTGGCCCGTGGGTCAAATGACGCCCACCTTCAAATTTCTGCCGGCCCACAGGGTTCTGTCATGAAATACATAATATGTGCCCCCCGGCAAGAACTCAATACTACGGTTTCTTAATTACGTTATAAGCCCTTGTAAACCTGTGGTAACAACCTTATCCTTCAGAGCCTTAAAGGCCAAATGAATGGACAGATTTATTTATTATAGTGATCAAAACCACAGTGGTTTGTAATTCTGAATGAGATAAGTATTTGTATTATTTTCCTGTTCACATTATTTAAATTTAGAAGTTTACAGTAACTTTTGAATTGTGAATAATGTGTAACATTTCAAATGAACCAAGGTTAAAGGTTCACAAAGGTTTTTTTTCGGCAAATTTTCACCTCACCAATTCTGGCTCGCTCTCCAAAATTTTTGACACCCCCATGCTTTTACATGAAACTCTTAAAGTGTTTACTTTGGATTAAAGAAATAGTTTAATCTCAAAGGTTTCCACCTTCACAGAGCCTTCCTTTCGCGCTGCACTGTGTAACCACTGTTGCAACCCAGTATCTTTCCAAATAGTGTAATACCTACGTTGGTCCATAGGGCTAAACAAAGCAGTTTTTCCAAATGTTTTTGAATGTTGAATTTTTTTAATTGTATGTTGGCTACATTTTACTTTCCTATTCATTTTCTACAGGCCTACCTCGGGTTTTTTGTGTTTTTAACATGTCCTTGTAGATTTTTCTGATGATAGAAGACATATATTCAGAAAATTAATCTTAAAATTCTGATTTTTAAAATTTCTGATTATTTCTTAACTCACATGATTGTGAATCAGGAGCAGGTGAAACAATGTCGTAGATGCTACAACTGGCGGGTCATAAACTCCCTGCTCTGCTCCATTCTAATGTATCCACTAACGGACAAATAGATCCATTTATGTCTTTGTTTTCCTCGTCTGAGCTGGCATCTGCCTCAAAACTGTATTACTGGATTGCTGCAATATTGCTATCCATTTTTGTTGCACCGCTGATGTTATTTTGGGGTTGTGAGGGGAAATAAGAGAGTGTAAACAGATGAATATGTGAAATGGAAGTGGGCCTACTCCGTATGAGCAGTTCCACCCATCCCAAATATCAAAGTAGTGGGAAAAAATTCCAATCAATGAAGCAAAGGTGAATTAACAATTTGTTCAAGGTAATTTTTCTTTAATAGCTGTTTTATTCATTTGTGTCTTGTTTAGCTTGAACTGAAAAAAAGAGATTTAATAGCTGCACAGAATGTGGATTTCCTCAAGAAGCAGTAATCATCTATCGTGGTGTGCTATTCATCTACCCATTGCAATCTCAGAAAATACTTTTCCCTTTAAAAAAATGCTGTGGACTACTAGAGCGTGAGAAAATATGAATGAGCAGACAAGAAGTTTGAGAGAAGATGGAGGAAAAAAGGTCTTTAAAGCAGGGAGAGGAAAAGGGAACAGGACATGGACAGAGAAAGGACACTCTACTTTTTTGTTGTCTAAGCATTGTGTAGGATTTGAATGCCTGGGTGGAGAGCCAATCTTTGGCACAATTAGTTGACATAGCGTTGACCCTTTGCAGGAAATCTGTCCCGTCAGTTGCCGTTTGGTGGACACGTTCATGCGCAGATCCCTTCACAGTAGCACAGTAGTCATTTTTAGTTTAAGTGGCCCCCATGGGGAATGACCTTCTCCATCCACTGCTTCTGTGCTTTTTGGCAAACATTGTGTTTTTGCTAAAACAGTTGAAATGATCGTACCACAGAGGAAACTATGCTGACGTCTTGTACCTCCACGCATTAACACTTTTCAGAGAACAACGCCTGCATGAACAAGGAAGTGGGAATGTTTATAGCTTGTTTGGTCTACAGTAGTGTTTTATGAAGGGCAGTTGAAGAAAGTTAATAATTGTCTCAAGTGATTTTCTGATTAGTCATTATTACAGGCTTAGTTAATCTTTCTTTGTGTGATATAGCACCACTCTTACATTCAATAGACTCTGTGACGTTAAATTTGCTATTAGAAAAAAGTTTTAAATAATTTGAGCGATGATGAAACTAACATTTATCTTAGCTTTTTGTTTGCTAAAAGAAAAAAGGACTGCCTATTTTTAGCACCGTAATTGATGTTCTTAAACAGGAAATTGATTTACTAGTTTCAAATCCAAGCAGTTTAGGATGATGCAGTGTCGAAACTACGTCTCCTCTATGGCTGGGCGATAAAACGATAGTTATCGATGTATTATTTTGAAGGGTCAGAAAGTAACACTCGCCAGTCGCTAGCCTTTTCTCCTCTACGGCGAGTAAAAGTTAGAGGGTTAGTCTCCCCATGGAGGGTAAATGTTTGTGTAAGCTTAGTCATGTTTATTAGCTCTTCTTATGATTTAATATCAAATGTGATCACCTGGAGGTAGAATCAGGAAATCTCTACTGAATATGTCCTTGTTTTCTTAGCATGTTTGAATTTTAGTTTACAGTTAGATGACGGTCAAAACGCGCTCATACCATTTATAAATCACTTTTAAGCAATTTCATTAAAAAAAAAAAAAAATCTCAAAAATCTCAAAAAAGTAAAATGCCTAAGAAAGTATTTCTGTGTAAAATAGTGTTAGAATTTGACTGACAAAATATATATTTGGCTGGTAAATTTTTTTTATCAAACGAACAACTTTGCCAGTGTTTCAAAAAATCAATATCGGCCCCTGTGTGGAGGTATTTTAGTTATTTAAAATATGACAAAAAAAAAAAACATTAACGTGCACTGCAAATTGTGCAGAAGACATGTTCCTTATAAAACTGGAAATACCACCAACCTTTTTTATCACCCGAAGCAGTGCCACCAAGAATGTTCAATCTCAGACTGAAATAAACGATAATTCTCAAGCAAAAACAACAAAGTTAAGACCTTCACAGCAGCAACAGTTTCAATTACGAGAAGAAATTCAGAGAATTTGCTTGTAGCTCCTAGCTTATTCACACAGACAAAAATGTTTGTCAATTTGATGTTTGTTCTGTAAAACTTGAAAACATTAGAATTTATTTGTAGAATTTATGCCTGTTTTAAATGAAACTGATCAAGCAGTTTAGTGTTTTGTCTTATTGATGTCTTTTGTAACTTGAAAGCTTTTGCTTCAATTTTCTGTTTAGTTTGTAATATTTGTTCCTTTTTTAGTTTTCTGGGAGGAAAAAAATTGTTGCATCATGGTCCTTCAGTGCATCTGTTTTGTTTAAAGTATAAGTCTAAATAACCTGCTGATGACAGAGCGTTCAAATAAAACAAATAGAGTTATTTAATTTATATTGTGATATATATCGTCATTGTCTGATATGAAAAAAACAATATCGTGACATAAAAAAATCACTATTGCCCAGCCCTAGACTCTTCTTCCGGTGAACTTGTTAAAAAATCACATACAGCTGTAATGCTACGTTCACACTGAGCATGTGACAAGCTTTCAAGAATGCAAAAAACATGCTTTCTTGAAAACGCGTTTAGGATGTGGTGTGCACAGTGAACTGTTGGTACCTTATACAAGCACATGTACCTACAATTGGAAGAGACTTGGTGCAAAATGTTGAAGTGGTGCAAATCTTGCGAATCTTGCTCTAGGCTTTTCCTCTCACAGCTCTATTCTGATCAATGAAGGACTTGGATCAAGTAATTCTGCGATTATTTTCTTCTTTGTGATCAATTTTTAAACGGTTAGCACTACTATGAATTAAAAGAGATGCCATCCATTACTAT
The DNA here is from genome assembly GCA_036245035.1 of Adrianichthys oophorus. Taxonomy (NCBI): domain Eukaryota; kingdom Metazoa; phylum Chordata; class Actinopteri; order Beloniformes; family Adrianichthyidae; genus Adrianichthys; species Adrianichthys oophorus. The sequence continues at coordinate 8,811,300 of BSAI01000189.1, read as the reverse complement.
AAACCGTCAATATCAAATCCGATCAGTCAAAATGTTTCTAGTTTCTTAACCTTCAATGCACATTCAATTGACACACGTTTTGTAAGTAGAGCCCAAAAACAATCCTAAAAACTTGCGTAGCGACGCATGACTGCGAGAGTTTTGAATGAGGAAGTCCGAAATGCGGAAATACGTGCATTTATATAGATTTTTCATTGAAAGTAGTTGCTTGAACGCACGTTGCCAAGGCCGGTGTGAAGCTATGTTCACACACGTTGCTGTATATCTTTTGATGACTTTGTTGGCGTAAAGAAGTACTGTTGTCTTGGGAGAAGATTTGCTAATGGAAAGACTCAGGTTATGGATTACAGTATTCTGCTGCTTTAAAGAAAATTATTTCAGATTTTTCACCACTGAAAGTACTCCAACAAATAAGCCATTCCAATGTTAGGGTCAGTGTAAGAGTAGAATATGGCAATGTAAGGAAAAAAATACATAGTAGATGCTTGCTGTGGATTTGCTATCTAGCTGCAATGACAATAAGCTGTAACTAATAACCTGTAAAACAGTGGTGTTTAACTCTAATCCTTGAGATCCACTAACCTGCTTGTTTTTTTTAAGCTATGCCTGCCACACTCACTGCTGATCGGCTGGATGGGGTATTTCAAGGTTTTGATTTACTAAACACATCTGATCTAGATAATGAGCTGCAGGTAGTACATGGAAATGTCATTGTTTTGAACACAAACAGGAGGGTACCCTGGTTTTGAGGACCAGGGTAGAAATGTGGGTCCTTTTACACAATCATGGAAGTTTATTTCTTTTTTTCCTGTCCAAAGTAATTTCAAAACAGAACCAATGCGCAGAACCAGAAAAACTTACATTTGCAAGGCTTTGCCCTACACACAGACTAAACTTATTTTAGCTGACATTAGGCCAGGTAAAATTCACTTTGTGGCACATCTGACTTTAAGATTCAAGATTTTTTCATAAAACTGTCCTTTGTGATGGTGCTGAAACAAAACATTCGCAAACCAAATTTCTTTCTGGTAAAAACAAACTACATCCACTGCTAAATTTATGAAAAAAATGCAGTTTACAACAGTGCTTCCCAACCCTAGTCCTCAGGAAACACTGACCTGCATTTTTTTAGTCCTACCCTGTTCAAACACACTTTCCTCTAATGACTGCCTTTATCAGGCTTCTGCAGAGGTAGATGATGAGCTGGATCAGGTGTGTTTAAGCAGGGCAACACGGACAACATGCAAGACAGTGTTCCCCATGGTCCAGGGTTGAGAAATACTGGTTCACAAGACATAATTGCAATTCGTCTCTGAAAAAAAAAAGGTTGAACATCCTGGAAATACAAGAGTTTATAGTGTTATTTCTGCTGAGCAGTGAGGCAGAAACACTTATGAGCTTCCTCTTGTGAATGCTGAGACAAACAAGCCCACTGCTTAACTGCCTCCCTATGGCCTGTATGGTTTATCACAGTCTGTGATTTTCTGACATCAGGGGTTCAGAATGTCCTACAGAAGGTGCCAAATCAAAACAAGGTCATTTTAGTGGGGTGAGGGGAGAGCAAATGGTTCAAAGTAACACTCAGAAATGTCTCAAACTCAGACCTTTGGACCATTTTTATTGACGTTTAATGAGATTATAGCAAGATATTTATTTGAGAAAACATAAATGTCATAAAACATCCTTTTTTTTTGTGTCTTGGATTTCAGCGTCTGAGATTTTTTTAAACGCTTTTCAAGCCGCAGTGAAGGAAAGCACAATGAGAACAGCAGAACTGATGGGAAAACTGCTGAGGCTTTACTCAGAGGCTCCTGCATGACGTAGCCCCTCTCACATTCCTTGGTTATTAGTTAAAGATGTGTGCTTCTCGTTGCTTTCCCTGCTCTCATGCTCCCAGTGTCTCTCACACTGAGCAAGTCAGAAGCTGCAAGTTGTGTGTACAAGGAAATCCCTGTCTCTTCATTGGAGCAGAATGAAAAGAGAATGTAAAACTGGACGAACATAAAGGTTTAGAGTAAAAACGAAGGAAAATAAAAGTACTCCAAGCTGTGCTTAAATCTTAGTAACATTAACTACGGTGGCCCTGAAGTGCAAATCCCATCAACAAGTCACGGGACACAAAAACATTTGAAAGATCGCAACAACAAATAAAAAAACAACAAAATGTTAAAAAGCAGCTTTACATTTTAGAAACAAAAATGAAAAACATTTCAGAAAACAAAATGAAATGGTAAAAAACGAAACACACCCTGAAACCGGAATAGATGGGTACTATGGGTCATCGCTAATTGGATGATGATATCCAATATTGCGTCGAGCCAAATAACTTTCAGTTCAAATGATGGACAAATGTCATTATCCAATCAGCAATGTCTTTCAGTACCTTTTCCATTTTCTGTAAAAACAAAAACACGTTGTGTTTTGTTTTTCCAACATTTCATTTTGTTTCCTTAAATATTCTCTTGTTTTAACATTTTATTTTGTTTTCTGAAATGTTTTTCATTTTTTAAAATTTAATTTTGTTTTCAAGAAGTTAGATTTGTTTGCTGACATGTGTTTTTGTTTTGTAAATGTAGATTTGCTTTTTTAAATGTTTGTTGTGATCTTTGAAATGTGTTTGTGTTGAGTCATTTGTTGAAGTGATTTGCACTTCTGGGCCACCGTAACTAACAGAGTTAAGCAAAACTTTCACATGGATACCAGATAACAATATTAAAATAAAAAAAACAAACATTAGTTAATTATTGGATGGCAAATTACACATTAAGGAAGCTAATGTCAATATTAGTAATTTGGTGTGCCATTGCATTTTTCAATGGCAGCACATAAGTGTTGGAATTCAGTCTGGCAAAGTCATAGGAACTGCTCGGAACAGGATTTCTGTCTGAGTGAAGACTTTTATGCCCACATGCACAGACACACACATTAAAACCAGACTTAGAAAAGGAACTAAATGCAGAAGAAAGTTAGTGGAGAGTAGCAAGATTTACAGAGGAAGTGAGACGTAATCTATGAATTATATATACACCCTGAGACTATGATTTCATTCAGCTAAGAGCCTGCTCACACACCACCCTCCTCCATTCCTTTAAGGCATTAGGACTGCAAATGCTCCTCAGAGTTGAAAGTAAACTTTAACAACCTTCTAACCTTTTCTCATTACAATATTTTTATTTACATGTTTCTTTTTTAAATGCAGGTGGAGGAGGAAAGCGGAAAGGAAGAAGCAAAAAATGGAAAGAGATCCTTCGCTTTCCACACATAAGCCAGTGTGTTGAGCTGGGAAAAACTATAGGTACGTGTGCATTGCAGCATAGAATTTCTGTCTTATGCTTCATCCAGATGCTTTATGCTGAAGTGTGTGTCTTTAATCACTGCAGAGAAGGACTATGACAGCATCTGTGAGAAACAGCCTATTGGTCGGCTTCTCTTCCGTCAGTACTGTGAGACCAAACCCAGCCTGCAAAGATGCATCCAGCTGCTTGATGCAATGGTATCAACACAACTGCACACGTTTTCTGTCGCTGTGAATCTGAACACAAAACCCTCTCTCCCTTCTCTTCTGTCCACATTTTTTTTATCTACAACTCTTTCCTTCTGATTTTAGACTGTTGATTTGAATGTATTTACAGAGCATTTAGCCTCACAGGCAGTTAGATGTACACTTTTAACCCCTGCCTACGTAATACAATCTTTCTAAAATCACGCTTTGATAACCAAAAACATCTAGAAATTACACATACACTTTTATTTTCTCATTTATCAATTACTAATCAATACTTTAATAGAGTAGTCAATACCAAAGTTGGTGATGTACGGTAAATTGTTATTATATTTTGGTAAATTAAGAATGTCGACAATGTTTTAAGAACAGGTTATACCAATGCGCCATAACTTAGTAAAGGATTAGCTGAAAAGTATTTCCATTTTTGAAAGAATTTCATAATCCCAAAAGATTTAAGAAACTTAGGACCTGGTTAGACCAGGACAGGCAGGTGAACTCAGGTGTTCCCCCTCATTTGGTTTGATTTGCTTTGACATAACACATCATAGTGACAACCAAACTATGTGGAATTGACACACCTGCTAATTTGTTTTTTAGGAGTGCTTTTGTTTGGACCAGGGACTAAAAAGGAGCATTAAATAAAGGTTCCAGTTTGAACACAGAATACAGTCCACTGGATGATAAGCACACGTCCTTCTTCTCTATTCCATCTCTGCTGACAAGGAATTAAAAAATATTCTGTTGATGTAGACCTCTGGACTTATTTTCTTTAATTAACATTGCTAGATAATGCTAACATCACTTCCTGTGATGTCCAAAGGGTTACCTCGAAAGTGAAAGGCAGAAAGAAATAAAAAAACAAGAGAAAACAACCTCTTTCAACAAAACATGAATTTTCTTTTTAAAACAGGTCTTTAAAAGATACATACAGTAAGATCTACACTCAAGCATAAAAGCAAAAATGATAATACACCATGAATATAGTTGAAATAAATAGATCAACACAGATATAACCAGATTGTAGGTAAATGCAACAGCACTCTCTTGTCAGTTTGCAATTTTTTTGTCTACGTGAAGGAGAAATTTGAAGGTAAACCTCATACATTTAAATTATTTAAAATGAGTATAACTTCCACGTCCCCCAGCGAGGTCAACTGACTGCCCTCCCAGTGTGTTGCAGCTTTAAACCCCCCCCCCCATCTTGTTCTCCTTCTTGCTGTGGGGATGACAACATCTCCCATGTGACACATTTAGGTCCCGATCCATGCCAAGAATTTGTATATATGTAACATGACAAAAAAGGACGCCATTGTTTCCCAATCATGGCACTTTCCTATCCCTCCCCCCTTTGCCCTCTTTTAACAACCCTCTCTGTTGAAAGTCCACCTCGTTGAAACCACTCACATACATACTCCCACAGAGACACATGCTAGAGGGAATTCTGCTTTCAACTCCATGAGACAAGCCCTGATGTTGCTCTTTGTTGAACATTACACACTCCACTTAATAAGCCAGGCCTGAGAGAGATGACATCCAGCCAGATGGTATTTAAAGCTGTTAAATAACATTTGAGTTCTGTGCAGTTAGAAATGTACAATGCAAAGTAGTCTTGATGCTTGTAGCCAAAAATGAAACATCGCAACCACTCTGATTTTGGTGACAGTGGAGAAGCACCTGGTTCCTCTGGTATCATGAAAGAGTAAAATCTCCCCTTCAAAACGCTTTATTCCAACATTGGAACTGTCAAGAAGCTTTTTTGTGCTTTGAGCTCATGTGCATTTGAGATAACTGTTTATTATTTCTTCGTTTGTTTGATATTTTCCAACCTATATAATTTTTTATGATTCCTACAAGACTTTAGCTCTAAAGTGCCAATGACTCCAGTGTTTTCTCTTAGCTATGCGCTTGTGTGTTCATTTAGGTCTGAATATGTGTGTGAGTGTGTGTTGTAGAAAGCTGGTGATGCTGCTGGTGTGACACACTGTGACACTCCAGGACCTCAAGGAATCCCACAGTGTTTACTGTGTGGTTGCCAAGCAACACGGGACCATGCTGGAAAAAACCCACTAATAGATAGAGTGGAGACAGCATGCAGCATGGACGCCATGTTGCTTCCCCGTCCCACGAGAAGTTGAAAGGGAAACAAAACGCGTCAGAGAGGTTTTGATGTTGTTGCCTCTTAAAAATGTCAAATTCTTGTGTGCCTCGGTGGCCACCTATGAGCCACGCTGAGCAAAGATCAGCGTATGTTAATGGGAGATTGACGGCAAAAACTGAGATAAAGGACAAAGAGGTGTGTTTGTGAAGTGGCCTTGTCACAACCAAACAGCAGTGGTTTTATCATTTCAATAAAGCAGGATGATCTGACACATTTGCGCAAGTTAAATGTAAATATTTTGGGTTGCTTTATGAAAATGTCACAGGGAGACAGTGTGAGAGCTCTTTTTTTTTACCGTGTTCGTGCAGTGGTATTCAGAGCAGATGGATTTATGTAGATGAAAAGAACCACTTCATTCTATACCTCTTATTCAGTTATTAGAGGTCAGTGTGTTTTGTGTGCTTTGTGTTTTGGTTGAATACTTCACTGTGATGTCTGAAATCCATCAAAAAGAAAAAAGTTTGTGCAAACTACACTACAACACAACAAAACAAAGTGTATCATTTGAGATTCTTTGCTCCAAACAGTATGTGGTGATCCCTCTTACAGGCACAGTATCATTGTAAGTGATCCAGCTTGGGACAACAGATATGGAATAACTTCATTGCTCTGCTACTGTATTTCCTCTAACAATGAGAACATTTGTGCATTTGCTGGTTTCACTGCTGCATTGAGATGTTTCAATTGACAGCTTCTGATGACAAAGAAATTTCAATATAAACATCTAATAACTGTACAAGAGAATGCTTTAAACCTTTAATGAAACAAAGAAAAGTGTTTCATTTTGTGTTGAGTCTTTTAAGATGAAATGACTTAGCTCTTTATGAAATAGTCTAAACAGATCTAAGAAATGTATAGTTTAAACACTGGACTCAATATTAATTTAGAAAGCTGATTTTAGATCATGTATGTTGCATTCAGTGTGATCTAATGATTAGAATGTGTTCTTACTGACTTTTTAACAAATTTTATAGGATTTGGAAACTTTCAATTCTCACTTTTGGCAATTGTGAAAGTCACACCAGCCTTAACACGTTCTTGTAGGTTACCTTTATAACAAAAAGGCTCTTCACACAAGGTTTTCTGGATCCATTTTGAGGCATGATGGGTAATTTCTTGGTCTAATTCATTCTCTGTGGGAAATTTTTGTCAGAAAAATATGAACTATACATTAACTGTTTTAGCTTTTGGTGCCTCAAGTAATAGCACACTTCTCACAATGGAACTTTACAAAGCACTTTTGATTGAATCTTTATAGCTGTTTAGGAGGAGATGCACGCCAAAAATCAAGCAGAATAATACTAATGAACTAAAATAAATTTGTAGGAGAGCATACTCTGATTGCTTTCAGCAATAAGACGATAATAAAGAGAAACAGGATCACAATAGCGCTTTAAAACATTCACACAATGAATTCCTTGTGTCATGTATCACAAGTATCTTTAACAGCGATTGAGAAATCTTTCACATTTCCTGCTGGAATGTTAAAAAAATCATTATTAATGTTTTACTCTGGCTGTAGTCAATGATTAAACATGCAATTTTTAATGGCATCATAAAAAGTGACTTTCCTAGAATTTACTAAGACTTTAAAATGAAATGTTATAAAAGACATTTCAATAACCTTAGGATATTAAAAACAACTTGAAAAATTGATCATGCAATTTTTCTCCCATGCAGGAAGACTATGAGGTAACGCCTGATGAAAACAGGAAAAGCAGAGGAGAAGAAATTATCAAGAGTTTTCTCTTAAAACAAGTAAGTTTCCTTATCTGACATAGCTTCACTTTCTGTTTTTTTCACCTCACACTGAAATGTTCTACTAAAACCAAGCATATTTTAAAGGTTTGGAACTCACAAAGTTGTGTTATGTTGTTGATAAGGCTTTTGTGAGTACGTAGGAGGAAAAGCTTTTAGTCTATATTTGTGCACCTTTGTCTAATTCCTTACATGTTGATGAAGTCACCTCAGAAAGTCGGCATTGCAGAGGGTTTTGCAGAGCAATGCAGAAAGAACCTGGAGCTCAGTCCCTGTAAGGAGATCTTCAGCACCTGTCTCAAGTGAGTTTCTTAATCATCCTTTACCCCCGTCTGCTTCATTTGGACTTCCTTTTGAAATACTGTTAGTGAAGCACATTTGGATGGAGATGTTTTGGTTACCCAGACTGTATTGTGTTTTGAACCAGAGCTGTCCATGAGTACCTTAGTGGAGCTCCGTTTGTTGATTTCCAGAAAAGCATGTACTTTGACCGCTTTCTGCAGTGGAAAATACTGGAGAGGTGAGCTACATTCACTTTTTCCAAAATGTTCTCATATCTTTTTGATACAATATTTATAATAAAATGGTTCTCAGGTAAATGTACTTCTATTGGGAAATTGATGGCTATACAATTGGTTGAATTACGAGTCAGGTGAAATTTTAAGTGTTTAGTAGTTCAAGCATCAGCATTGTATTTCCTTTGAATATTTTGCATATTATTTACTTATATAAACTTTTTTAAGTGCAAAACTGAACTTTGTCCTAAATAAACACAGGGGATACATTTACACAACACTTGAGTTTGAATGAAATGCAAAACTATGTAAATGTTAATGCGTCATCATCAACTCCTTTGAAGAGTTGATGATATTTAGTAAGGGACTAAACACCAAAGGTTTTACAAACTTTTAAAAATGTAGCTGGTGTGAGTTTATAGGTCATAACAAATATAAACAATCATGCTGAAGCCATCAGTTTCCCAGAGTGTGAAACCAAGCAAGGATGCCAAGGATTGAAGCTGCTGATTTTAATTCACACATGGATAAAAAACACTTTTGTTTAGTACAAGGATTCCAGTCACTAACGTCACTTTTAAGGTTGAAAAAAGTAAATAAATTAGCTATTTACTTTTATACATTGTGCAGTTCTTTTCCAGAAATATTTGTATATCTGGATTTAGTATTTTATTTAGCATTAAGACTTACATTTATATCTCCAGAACTGTTATTCTTGATGACTGAAGGAAATGGTCCTTTAGTTAGTGTCAAAGTACCACCCAGAATTAGATTTATTTTAATAGATCTATATTTATCTATCTATATCTATATATGTGAGTGTGTGTATAGATGGATGGATGGATAGACAGATAGATAAGATAAATTAAATCACCAAGGAATCTTAGGAATTTTAAATTCCTAAAGGGGTAACTAAGCTTTTGTTTACCTTTCTATGAATGTTAAGTGAGGGAAAGTATTGTTTTTTATCGCCATCATCTTTTCTTGAAAACTTTCAGTTCTGCTTCAGATTGGGCATTAGGGAAGAGATCTATATCTCATGTCTTCTTCCTCCAAATTTGATAGAAGTTATTTATAAAATGTTTACATCATAATTTACACAGTTGGGTGTGCAGTCAAGACAAACATCTGTATGATTCCCTAAATGCACATTTGAAAGTTTATCAATAGATTTAATCACAAAGAACAAAAGACATTTTAATGGTCCAATTTTAGAGTAGCATGCTCGCTCTAGACAGGAAAATATTTCATGTAGATTGAACATTAACGACAATTAAGAGCGAGCAGCAGGCTTTCAAAGCTGCCTTGATTGTATCTGTCTGGGAAGAGAAACTCAGGAGAGTATGGACTTCCACAGATAATATCTCAATCTTGATCAATAACCTATAAGTCTCTATTAATGGATTTTGCTGTCTGTGTCCCATCAGGCAACCCATCACTAAAGACACATTCAGACAGTACAGAGTTCTGGGAAAGGGGGGATTTGGAGAGGTAAGAGGCAAAGGGACATCTGTAATCAACATTTTCAGTTGTAGTTTAATACTTTTGCATTATTCTTTCTTTATTTCTCCTTGCAGGTGTGTGCCTGCCAGGTCAGAGCAACAGGAAAGATGTACGCTTGCAAGAAACTAGAGAAGAAGAGGATCAAGAAGAGGAAAGGGGAGGCCATGGCTCTCAACGAGAAGCAGATTTTAGAGAAAGTTAACAGTCGATTTGTCGTAAGTAAACGCAAAAGAGTGACTGGCGAAACATCTCGTGCACTGTGAAGCACTGACCCCTCTGTCGAATTTTTTTTAGGTGAGTTTGGCGTACGCCTATGAGACCAAAGACGCTCTGTGTCTGGTACTGACCATCATGAATGGTGGAGACCTAAAGTTTCACATCTACAACATGGGCACACCAGGCTTTGAGAAAAACAGGGTCCAGTTTTATGCTGCTCAGATCTGCTGTGGGCTCACACATTTGCACAGAGAATCAATCGTCTACAGGTTAACAGAGCTTTAACCAATACTTCTGATTGCTTTTTTCACCTTTACATTTAAACTGATCTCTTTTTTTTCTCTCAACACAGAGATTTGAAACCAGAGAACATCCTATTAGATGATAATGGTGAGTTTGGAAGCTTTACAAGTTCAGATTTCTGACTATTGATCTGTAATGCCTTTAAAAATAAAAAATAAGTCCTTTTGTTGAGGAGTGAAAATGACCAGTTGCTGTTGTGCTGCAGGACACATCCGCATTTCAGACCTTGGGCTCGCCATCAAAGTGCCTGAAGGAGAACTCATTAGAGGCAGAGTGGGAACAGTAGGCTACATGGGTAAGCTAAATGATGTTTTTGGCTTTTTGAGATACCTTGCATACTGTAACACATTTTGATTTCTGCACAGCTCCAGAGGTGATTAACAATGAAAAATATGCCATGAGTCCTGACTGGTGGGGGCTAGGATGTCTCATTTATGAGATGACCGCTGGTCGATCGCCCTTCCGCGCTCGCAAAGAGAGGGTGAAGCGGGAGGAGGTGGAAAGAAGGGTCCAGGAGGAAGAGGAGGAGTATAACGACAAGTTTACAGAGGATGCCAAGGCGATCTGTAGAATGGTGAGGCTTGACAGGAATGTGTTTGCAGACAAGGATGAGAGTGATAAATAACAAGATGATTCATCTCTGCTTCTCTCTGGCCAGCTGCTCACAAAGGATCCTAAGCAGAGGCTGGGGTGCAAGTTGGATGGAGCAGAGGGCGCAAAAGCCCACTCATTCTTCAAAAGCATCAACTTCAAGAGGATGGAGGCTGGAATTGTAGACCCTCCTTTTGTGCCTGACGTAAGTGGTTTTGTCACGCTGTGCACTAACACGCTAAAATCTGTAATGTGGTTAAAAAGCTGTTGCTAAATAAAGCTAAATGCATTGTTATCATAACTGTAAAAGGGCCTTTATATCCATTTTGATAGGATTCTGTCTGCTATGAAGCTCAGATCTTGTTTTCTTTTGCCTTTAAATATTCCCCTTGTACCCCATAGTCCCTGCTTTTGTAGATTGATGTGCTGCTTTATCTAAAAACTCCTGCACATATAAATGCAATGCATTTCTGCAGAACTGCACTTGCACTGCTGGCAAAAATATTCTTTGTTATCTCCTGGGTTGTTGTCGGAGGCCCCAGATCACTATTTTCAATTCCATAAAATGCTGAATTTGGAGTTCATTAACAGAAACCGAAACAGGGGTGTGTAAAGCAGCCACGCTGTTATTGCTGTTGTTTAAGTCAGCCTAGATCACACCAAAAAGTAATCAAGCGAATAGTTGTAAAAAAAATTTAAAAAAAGAAACCATTGCAAGAAACCGCTTTTAGAACAGTTTTTACTAAAGGTTAACTTGGTGAATGGAACTAAATGGTCATTATAAGAGTGCTTAAAATATGTTGTCATTGTTATATCGATACCTGTTTAGGGGTGGTGTCCCAACTTTCTGCAAAACAACAGCAAAAACGTTAAAAAAAAGGGTGGCAAATTCACATTATGAGGCTGAGTACCTCAAGACTTCCAGACATCTCTACTGACTTGAATAAATCAGAGCCCAGAGGAAGTTTGAATCTGTCAGCAAGCAGGAACACTAAATGAACAAAAGAAAGTCAAAATCACCTCACTAACTTAATTGACTATAGGAATACTTTTACTGTGGATTAAAATACCAACGTTGTTCTCATTTACCTAATGAACAAAACATTCTTATAAGGAATGATATTCCATGGAGATAAGGTTCTCTGAAGAGTTTCCACTCATACTTGTCCTGGTCGTTCCCCTCTCTCAGCCTCGGGCAGTGTACTGTAAGGATGTTTTGGACATTGAACAGTTCTCAACAGTCAAGGGAGTAAATTTGGACCAAACTGACAACGACTTCTACTCCAAATTTGCTACTGGCAGTGTTTCCATCCCATGGCAGAACGAAGTGAGTGGACTTTACATGACATATTTTGTGAGTTCACTTGCTTGCTGCTCATTAATTTCTGTTTTCTCATTGTTTTTGTCCTCTTTTCTGTTTCCACATCTCCTCTAATTTAGATGATAGAAACTGAGTGTTTCAGAGATTTGAATGTGTTTGGGCCTCAAGGGACAAGACCTCCAGATCTGGACTGGAATCAGCCTCCCGAGCCCCCCAGACGCAGCCTGCTGGACAGGATCTTCAGGAGGCATGTAAGGGAGCGCACGGAGATGCAGATGAATCCATCTTTCCGTTTAACCCACGCACAACTTTCGTCTCTCCTCTTATTCACTGCAGCACCCAGAGGTGTCCATTTCCAACAGCCGAGTGCAGTCTTCCAGCGTCAACTCTGTGGACTCAATGTCCAACTCTGCCCCCTAGTGGTGCTGTGGTGATGTGGGGGGCCACGTACAAGGAATTGATCTCGAAAGGGCTTTCCTGCTGCTGATTGGTCCACAGCTGGGGCTCTACCAGTAGCTGGAGACTGCCTGAATGGTCAGCCTTTTAGGAGGGATGGGGTGGGTTTGGGTGGGGGTGCCCTGAGACCCCTGGCATCTGTAGTCGGATGTTTAACGTTGCAGAGACGTTTTGGAAATAATCTAACAAACCTTACTTACCCTCAGGACTGTTGGACTGTAGAACATAGCCACTGATGTTGAGGAAAACAGAAAGAGGATAGAAAACACGCTGAAATTCAGGGCATCCACTGTATATTAAAGACCTCCACGGGGAATTAAAGTTGGGGGGTCTTGGTGAATATTTTTTGCTTTTTTTCCCAGAAGAGGACTTTCTTTTCCAGTCATTTCCAACCTCGTTCCTTCTGGCTGTTATTTAATCTGTTTCATCCTTTTATCTTGCATCTTTTCCATCTCTTCATATGCACAGCTCATGCTCTTAACTTATTCTTTCTCTTTTTGTCACTGCCCTGACCTCTGTTCACTCCTAAACATTCAGAACACATCACCACGACAACCTCAGCGCATAATGTACATTGCCTTGCGTACACTCAGGCCAAAGATTGCAATTTTAGTTTTGTGATACTGTTGTCATGTTGAATTGTTAGTTTTTGAAGGTTTTTAGCTGTTGTGTAGAATCACAGGAGGATCAGAATGTGTGATCCTTTTTATACACTTTCTACATATGAGCCTGCAGACATATCATACTGCTTAAAGCACACATGCATACACAATCAGATAGACGCACACACACTCAGAATTGTGAGAATTGTGTTGTGTTTTGATTGCATGGACAAGTCTAAGTATGGACAGCTGTATCCCTTTTGCTTCTGCATACCTCATTCCACTGATGTTCCCATCTTATACTCAAACCTGTCCCTTGGTTTACAGAGTCACTTTATATTTGACATTATGTGAAGTTTGAAATCGAATTAATATAGTGTACAGAAACAGAAGTCTTTTTTTTTTCCACAGTCCCGGTAGAGTGGAAGGGAACACATGCACTCAGCCTGACTTACAAGTTGCACAGTTTAAAATAATGTCATGCTGTTTGGTTACCAAATGAAAATGTTTTACCTCTGATCATTAAGGCACATTGTTGTACTGATGCTGTCACAAGCCGCTTGTTTTCTACATCCAAAACAAAAGTGTTCTTCTTATCCGATGCCTCTTCCATGTAAAAGATCTTGCTGCACAGTTCCTGTTGTTTCCATGCAGAGGTTTTTGTATATTTTGCCCCGCCTCACATCTACCTTTCAACGTGCTCTTCAAAATGCCTCACAAGTCTCAAGGGTCTTCCTCTAGATTTTTTTTTTTCTTTTGCCCAACTGTAATCAAAGTCACAGTGCATCAAGGTGTATATTATTCGTCTACTCCTTTTGTGAGTCCACCTCCTTCACCTCGGAGCTAAGAAAGAGGAGAGGAAGACCCTGAAAGATCTCCACACAAAGACGTGGCCTTCTTCTCACAGCAGCGCAGCCAATTCAAATAGATGAAGCCCTGAGCTTCTTCTGCTTGTTTTAAGAATGTGGTCTCTTCCCTATTTGAGAAAGCGAACACTGTTTCATGCAGTCGTTTTAAACATCCTTACGATCTAGCGAAAAGCCTTTCTTTTTTTCTATTCCATTTTTTGCATACTTGATATGAAAAAAAATCTGGTTCAGACTGAAGTGCCTCCTTGCTAGCATGATCTCCCAGACAGCTGCCCACAAAGATATCAGCACTTTTTTTTTGTTAAGCTCTGTTTGCTTCGCTGGGGAACACAAATGCACACGGCCTCACACGGTTTGTTGGAAGTTAAGGGAAATGCGAGGAAAACATGGAGTGCAGGGATTCCATGAGGGAATTTTCCTTCTTAATGTGATGTACAGCAAAGTGCTGAGTGCATGTGAAAGCCAAACCCACTGTGTCATTCAAATCCCAATAAACTCTGTATTATAGTTTGAATACTCAACAGTTTGTTTGTCTCTTTGTTTTCTGTGGATTGGACAGTTTTCAGCTTAAAGTGTTTCCTTTTGCTCAAATGTGGCGGTTGAAGTCGCTTTTCTTTGCTCCTAGGAATGAAAGCCACAGTTACCCAATGGAGTACAACACAAATATATCAGGACAGAAAACGGTAACACTTTCAATGAGGTGCTGCAAAACACTCAATATAATGTTGACAAAGATAGTTAATACATTTGTTAAGCTTGTAAACACTTTGTTAATATGGCCTTTGCTGAAAATGGTCTCACTTTAGATGTTAATAAATCTTATTCGGCTTATTGTGCTGATAAATGTCTTACTAACACCCTATAAACACATTCATGTTTGTTAATGTGTTAATAAAGCTTGCTAAGGCTTGTTAGGTGTTACCGTTATGTTTATCTCTATTAATGATTGTTGTTTGTATTTTGGGGTCTCCTTTTAAATGTATTATTTTGTATAAGCTATTTTTTTGTTTTCTGAATGCTGGAGTTTTTTAACCTTTTTTTCTGAAAATGCACTTTTCTGTTTACTCATTTTAAGAAAAATAATTTAAATTTTAAACTAGTTAAATTTGATTTGATTCTGTTCACGTCAGGTTTTTCTTTGTACTTATGATGTGCATTTGCTAAACATTAATAACTTTGTATTTTTTCAAATTTTTTGCTCCACCCATAATATAATATTCTTATGTATTCAATATGTGGCCACATTTAATGATATTTGCTATAATTCAATTTATTTTATTGTTACTCTCATTGTTTATTAGGACAATTTAGGTGCAGTAGGTTGAGATTTTAGTATAAGTGTGGACTCTAAGGGTGACAGTAGTTTTGACACAAGTACCTTTTTGCAATAACTAAAAATAATCTTTTCATTGAAATGAATAAGACCTTAGACATAATTCTTCTACTTTTCTAAAATTCTAAATTTTTTAATGAAAAATTTCCTGGTTCAAATATCATCTGCGTATACTTACATGGAACACCAAGTGGACCAAATAACTTTTTTCTTTGCAAAAATGTAAAAATGATCATATTTAATACTAATTCATTAGACTATTTTTTGAAAGTTCTAGGGCTAACAGTGATCTCACAAATCTGTTAAGTTCACATTGAATCTAAAAGATCATGTCGGATTCTCATCACCCTCTCTGGTCTGTAGATGAACTCTTGCCCTCAGGATGCAGGTACCTGATGGTCCACATGAGGACAAAGAAAGACATTGCATCTTTTGTCTCACTCAGTATTATTCTCCCCAACAAATCTGGATGAACAGAATTCAACACTTTGGGCTTGGAGCTTTCTGCACAAGCTGACACTCAGATCATGTGATGCTTTTACATAAATGTACATTTTTTCAATGATTTAACAGTTTCTACATGTTCTTCTTTCTGTTATGCATGAATATTTTTCATTTCCCTCACAGAGCATTATGAACTTCCCTTAATACATAAAGGTTTTCATCTATTCATACATTCACCTACAACAAGATGAGCAGGTAATCTTTGCAAAGAGGTTAATGCAATGTAAGTGAGAACTCTGAAACAACTCAGTGTCATAAGCTGAAAAATGTTAGGCCCCTCCAGTGAGAACACACACAAAGAACGCACATGATCGTCAGAGATGCATTGTATAGGTTAGATTCCCTGACCTTTAGATTCAAGTTACACTTGCCAGCCTTGGATCCACATGAGACAAAAGCAGTTTGACGCAAAGCTGAAGCTCATTAAACCAGAATTCTGTGCATGCCAAACTGGGTTACATTTGATCAGCCATATGACCCACTTTGCCTTCAGATTCTTTGTCTCAAAAGGAAAAAAGCTTTATAGTACAGCAAGCTGTGGCTCAAATTTTGCTGCTTCTGTTTAATTGATTACTTTGCGCAAGGCCTGCATGTTCCCATGTCAAGTAGGAGATCTCACCCAGCTGAAGGTTTGAGGGAAGCAAGGTTTCAGGTGAAGGTGACTTCAGCCTTTTTTTGACATTTATAAATCACTCCTTTTTTTATCGCTGCTCGTTCCTCTGCTAATCAGATGTCCCACTTCTCTCTTGAAAGGTTTCCATTCCTGTGGTTGACTCTGAGGGCGTGTTTGACGTGCACCATGCTGGGGCAATATTACTGTTAGATAGCCTGTGATTTTCTTGGATGAAGTAAACAAGGTTCACAAAACACGCGGAAGAAATTATAAAACCTGTTGTTTCTGAGTCAATTTAAACTATTTGCAACTATAGAAAATTACAAGAAATGAAAGGTATTGTCTCATTCATACAAGTCACCCCATCACACTTTAAAGTAATTTAAGGGAAATTTGTTTTTACTAGGCATGTAAAAAATCATTGCTTGGTCATGGAACTTGGCAGGAGCCAGAGTTGTGCAAGAGGTTGAGAGGTAACAGCCATAGTTGAACTCACCTCTATGCACAGTCTGGGCTCTGAAACTCAGTCCATTGAGAGGGATTAGACTCTCTAGCATTCTGGAGTTGCACATGGTGAGAAGCGGCGGGCTGGGGTGGGCTTACTTGTGAGCTCCAGCGTTAGAATTCACCCCAGTGGACGAGAGTCGTGTCCCTTTGCCTTCGGGTGGGGGACAGTTTTCTGACAGCGGTTTCAGCTTATGGGCCGAACAGCAGTTTGGAGTGCCTGGCGTTTTTGGTGTCTCTCGAAGGGGTTCTGAAAGTGCCCCAACGGGAGACTCCATCGTCATCCTGGGGGACTTAAATGTCCACGTGGGCAACGAAAGTGGCACCTGGAGGGGCGTGATTGTTAGGAACGGCTTCCCTGATCTGAACCTGAATGGTATTTTGGTGTTGGACTTCTGTGCTCGTCATAGTTTGTCCATTGCAGACACCATGTTCAAACACAAGGGTGTCCATCAATGCACGGGGCATCAGGACACCTTCGGCAGGAGATTGATGATCGACCATGGAGTCGTTTCAGGCGACCTTCGGCCATGTGTCTTCAACACTCGGGTAAAGAGGGGGCAGAGCTGTCCACTAATCGCTACGTGATGGTGAGTTGGATTCGTTGGCGGGGAAGGAGCCTGGAGAGACTTGGCAGACCCAAACATATTGAAAGGGTCTGCTGGAAATGTCTGGCTGAGCCCTCCGTCAGGGAAATCTTTAACTCTCACATCCAGGAGAGCTTCAAACAGGTACCAAGGGAGGCTGGTGACATTGAGTCTGAATGGACCATGTGGTTCACCTCCATTGTCTCTGCTGCTGTTTGGAGCTGTGGTTGCAAGGTCTCGGGTGACTGTCGTGGCAATAACCCCCGAACCCGGTGGTGGACACTGGAATTAAAAGATGCCACCAAGCTGAAGAAGGAGTCCTATCGGGTCTTGCTGGATTGTCAGGTACAGGTAGTCTGAGTGAGATGCGGCCTGGGATGTTGCGGAGGCAAAAACTCTGTCCTGGGAGGAGTTTGGGGAGGCCATGGAGAAGAACTATCGGTTGACCTCGAAGAAGTTCTGGCAAACAGTCCGGTGCCTCAGGAGGGGAAAGCAGTTTTCTGCAAGCACCATTTTCAGTGGAGGCGAGGAACTGCTGACTTCAATGGGGGACATTGTCAGGTGATGTACGGAATACTTTGAGGATCTCCACAATCCTCCTGACACATGTCAACAGAGGAAACAGAGGCTGACGACTTTGGGGTGGGGCTGTCCCAAACTGAAGTCATTGAGGTAGTCAGTGAGCTACTCGATGACAAGGCACCGGGAGTGGATAAGGTCTGCCCGGAGTACATGAAGTGTCTGGATGCTGAGGGAGTGTCTTGTCTGACACATCTCTGCAGCATTGTGTGGAAAGTCGGGACTGTACTGGACTGTCAGACAGGGGTGGTGGTTCCCCTTTTCAAGAAGGGAGACCAGAGGGTGTGCTCCAACTACCAGGGAATCACACTCCTCAGTCTCCCTGGGAAAGTCTATGCCAGGGTACTAGAGAGGAGAGTCTGGGCGATTGTCGAACCTCAGATCCAAGAACAACAGTGCGGTTTCCGTCCTGGTTGTGGAACTGTGAACCAGCTCTACACCCTCTTTAGGGTGCTGGAAGGTTCGTGGGAGTTTGCTCATCCAGTCCATACTGTATGTGTTTTGTGGATTTTGAGAAGGCGTTCGATCTCATTACCCAGGGTGTCCTGTGGAGGGTGCTCTGGGAATATGGGAGCCGGGGTGCCTTGCAAAGGGCTACCGGAGCAGGAGCTTTGTTTGCATAGCCAAAAGTAAATCAGACCTATTCCCAGTGCATGTTGGACTCCGACAGGGCTGGCATGAGGCCATGGTTCTCGACTGGAGAAAGGTAGTTTGCCCTCTCTGGGTGGGTGGAGTGCTCCTTCCCCAGATAGAGGAGTTTAAGTATCTTGGGGTCTTGTTCACGATTGAGGGAAGATCAGAGCGTGAGATCGACAAGCAGATTGGTGCAGCATCCACCATTATGCAGTCACTGTACCGGTCAATCGTGGTGAAGAGAGAGCTAAGCCAAAAAGCAAAGCTCTCAATTTATCGACCGATCTTCGCTTCAATACTCACCTATGGTCACAAGCTCTGGATCATGACCAAAGAACGAAGTCCCGGATACAAGTGGCCGAAATGGCTAGGCGGTCCGTGAGATAGGGTGAGAAGCTCTGTCACCCGGGAGGAGCTCGGAGTAGAGCTGCTGCTCCTCTACATCGAGAGGAGCCAGTTGAGATGACTCAGGTATCTGGTTCGGATGGCTCCAGGACACCTCTCTGTGGAGGTGTTCTGGGTATGTTCCAGTGGGTGGAAGCCCCGGGGAAGACCCAAGACATGCTGGAGAGATGACGGCTCTCACCTGACCTGGGAACACCTCGGGGACCCCCCAGAGGAGCTGGAGGAAGTGGCCAGGGAGAGTTAAGTCTGGGCATCTTTGCTTTGACTGCTGCCCCCTGCGACCCGGTCCCCGAATGACCGGAAGAAGATGGATGGATGGATGGATGGATGGATGGATGGATGGATGGATGGATGGACGGAACAAAGTTTTTTTTCTTTAACCCTTCAGTTTTTGCAATTGTCAGCTCAACCCTTCAGATTTCCTCTGCAGAGCTTCAAATTAAATTTCAGATTTCTCATTTTCTTCACTCATCGTTCATCTGAATTTCAAACTAAATTAAGGAACATGATAAAAAAAGAGCTAGTTTGGATATTTCAAGGACGCATTCCTTAAAAAATGTATATTTTCTGTTTTCTGGTGCAGAACATCTGAGCTCCTCCTGCTTGGTTAACAGTACAAAAGTAGAGAATGCTACATTTTTGCAATGGCTGGCATCATAAAGTACTGTCCTCATAAGGTTACATTTTCATATCACAAATGCATTACAGTCAGAGGGATTTCTCTGCACAAAATCTACTTGCAAGTTTTTGCACAAGGTAAGTTAAAACAAAACAGCAACAATACCCAAAATTAAATTGTCATTTATGATGTAATTTTGACTAAAAAAATATTCAAATTGTACACAAAAACATTGCATGACAATAGTTTGTAAGGCATTTAGATGACATTTTATTTAGAAAAAGGAAACTAGATAGCAGGGCATTTCTATACCATTTTTAAGCCACTGGAGATTTACCAAGCTCATTTTAAGAAAACAAATCTTTATATGTAAAGAAAAAAAAAAGAAAATGTAATGGAACTTTTCTACACTCAAATTTCAGTCTTTATACTGTAATGGGCCATGAGGGGATGTATGAGTCACTCTGGGTCTCTCTCTGCAGGGTGCTCCCACCACTGACGAGAAGCTGTTACCCCTTGTATCAGCCACCTCTGTGGAATTTTTGAGTGTATGTAAAGCAGTGGGCCTGCTGGCGCTGGATGTTATCTCACAAAATGTTTGCTGGAATCTGAGACATGTTTGTTGTGTTTGTAGGGCAGCCTTGGTGACATGGCCATTGGAACAGTGAGTTGATCCACGTGTTTATCTACGTGTTGATAGCAAGCTGGCCTTGTGGGAGAAAGCTCTTATATACAGGAGCTCTTTCAGCGGTTTACAGAATCAAAGTTGAGACTCTCTGCATAGTGGGTATTTTTCACAGCTCAGAAACAGTTTCAATTTTTTGCATCACTTTTTTTTGCCCTATAGACAAAAGGGACCACTTCAATAAACAAGATGCTGCCTGCAACTTTTAAGCTGTGTGCTGGCATCTCCTATCGGCACATGAGAAACATGACAGGTGAGTCATGAACCAATGTTAAACTGAGATTCAAACCCGGTACCTTCACCTAACCTTTCTCCAATGGTTCTCAACTGAAGCAGGTTCACATGCAGTGGGAGATCAGAGTGACTGAATGAACGAACTACATTTTCTTCCCATCTTGACTGATGCTGCACATATTGTCACTGCATTCAACTAGAAAACTTCTTTTTTTTTTGCAGGTTTAAGAAAAAATGCCATGGTGGCCATTCATCATGAGCTTAATAGACTGGCAGGTCCAGGACCCAGTAACTGGATCAGCCAAGTTCGGCGTCGAAGCTCCCTTCTAAGTGAGTGGGAATAACTGCAGCACAATAAATCACATAACTCAAACAGCTACAGAATTACCTGATATGTTGTGGTTTTGATTCATTGTGCTCTAAGGTTCTTGCATTGAGGAGGAGGGGTACAGCGAGGAGGAAATGTCTTACGTGAAGCAAGGCGAAAATGCACTGCAGAAGGCTATCAGCATCCTAAGCGAGCAGGACGGCTGGACGGTTGAAACTGTAGCTGTGAGTTTTCTAATCTTTGATTAAGGTTGATGAGATCACTACTGTGGGATCTGTGCCACCTGTTTCTACCTCTCTACAGCCGAATGGAGATAAGGTCCTGAGTAAAGTACTACCTGACATCGGGAAGGTTTTCAAGCTGGAAGTTGTCATGGAGCAACACCCTGACAGCCTCTATGAAGAGCTGGTGGGAAACATGGAGCAAATGGGGGAGTGGAATCCCAATGTAAAACAGGTCAAAGTAAGAGAGCTGCAGGTCAGAGTAGAAAACATGTGTTCAAAGTGGCTAATTAAGTCTATCATTGGGATGACCTAGATTCTTCAAAAGATTGGCCAGGACACCATGATTACCCATGAGGTGTCTGCAGAGACACCTGGAAATGTGGTGGGACCAAGAGACTTTGTGAATGTCCGCTGTTCCCGACGTCGGGGTTCCACCTGCTTCCTAGCTGGGATGTCCACTCAGCATCCTAAAATGCCGGAACAGAAGGGCATCATTAGGTATGTCAATGACGATCATTTGTAACATGATTAAACAGATATCACTTCTGATAAGTATGCTAAACTGATTTGGATTATCAATTTATGTCATTTTTAGAGCTGAAAATGGGCCAACCTGTATTGTGATGAAACCATGCGCTGAACACCCAAACAAGACCAAGTTTACGTGGTTACTAAGTTTAGATCTAAAGGTATTAAAGGTTGCATTTCCTTAATTGCATTGAATCAAGAACTATGAGCAAAAGTTGCAAGTCGTTCCATGTTAGTGTGACTTTGTCTTTTGCATATGTAGGGCTGGATCCCAAAGACAATCGTGAACAAAGTGCTCTCTCAGACGCAGGTGGACTTCGCCAACTACCTCAGGCACAGGATGTCAGATAATGTTTCTGCAGAGATGGCTCCTGCTTGCTGACACGAGATGCCTCTTGAGCTTTGTTCCAGAGCTCTCAGCAGTTACAGGATAAATGAAATCCTCACTCAAGTCAGCATATAACTACTGAAAATCTGAAAATCCAGACTGTTGATTAAAACAAAAGCAGATTATTCTTTTTCTTGATGCACTTGTAACAACATCTTTGCACCACAATGCTGTGCAATAACCCTCAGTGTTCCTGAAAAGCCTTGTGAGCATTGAACACTCCTTTGGACCAGGACTAAAGAAAAGAAATGTTTCTTTGTAAGTAGTTTAACTGTATAATTTAAGTATATTTATGGCAAAATGAAAACAATGAGGAGTACCCATATCTCCTCGCCACAAACAGTCCACTGGACTTTAAAAACAAGAAAAAAATGAAGCAGAATATTTTACACATGAAACCAACAACCACAAGATAAAAAATAGTAAAATTGCACTTTTGGTCTTTTTTTGTAAGATACATGAGACCTCTTAAACCCCTTAAAGTAAAGTACAAACTAAAGTACCAAGTATCTTTAAGAATGAGACAGCTCTGAATGTATATGTTTTCAAAGGAATGTGCACACTATAATAAAGGCATGTTCAATCAAACCTGAAGTGAGTTGAGCTTTGGATTGTGCATCTTTGCTGCCTTCGTATAGCTTTTAATCTCACAGAGAAAGTCTTACAGAAATGTTGATTGAGGTTCCTGAATTTACAATAAAATCAAGCTGCTGAAATGATTATTTTGCTTTTGTTTTCATGTTATGCACACAAATACACCGATTCTTTAATTAAAAGGCTGCTCTTACGCCCTCTGTTGGTCACTTTCCACCCAGCAGTGAACACTCTTGCACCCCACTTTTATTTTATTTTCTCTATTTTCTTGTGCACTGTTTCCAGTTAATTTTTTTTATCTTTATGTTGTTTAATTTACATTTTTTAATTGTTGATTTTCTTTTTCAAAAGAATATCAAAATTGCAGGGGAAAACCGAAACAAAATTTTTAAACCTTTGAACAAAAACCTTGAAATGGCAGAACAACGACACAGCTAAGATGCTGTGAAAAAGGAAGGGATGGTTCCTGGATTCTTATCAGGAAAAAATGCAGCACATAAAAATGTCTCATGTGTAGACCACAAATAAATGCCATCTTTCTTCTGAATGAATGGATTTTCAGACAGTTAGATTGTTAGAACGAGCAGGTGTTTGGCCGTTCAGATGTGTGAGAAGCCAACAGCAACTTCTTCACTGCGAGCCAACAACACATTCCTCAAGATCCAACCAAAGTGGATCTCATCCCAAACCGGAAATCTGTCCTCCCTTTATTGCCAGTTGTATAACATTTCACAAATTCCGTGTAATTTTGTTGGGTCCAAAATGTTTTGCAACAGCTCATTATCTTTGATCTAGAACAGACTGCAGAGAACCGACAGTGTGCTGAAGGAGGGCAGCGGTTCATTTTCTATCCTGAGCAAATGATTTGTACTTTTTCCAATCCATCCGGATCCAAGACATTATATCACCAAAAGTATTTTCTCACCCTTCTAAAGAAATTGGAGAGCCATTTCAAAAGAAACTGTGTTTTGGTGTTGTTTTTGACATGTTCTCGACATGTTCTTGTCGCATTTTTTTCAAGATGGTGGACATATTCAAAGAAAATTAGGATTAAAATTGCATTTTTGAGTATTTCTTTATTCAAATGGTTGTGAATCAAGAGCAGACATAAAAATGCAGTTGGTTTAGAGACCAATGAGAACACTGTGGGACTTTAAATCATTCAATTAAATCTTTTTTATTGCCCCATGGGTGAAAAATACAGCACCTCAACATGCAGACTGCCTCTAAATTTACAAAAGAATGGGCCGCTGTCTCTATGTTAGGATGCCATCCATTCAACAAGTCTGATTGTGACATTTCCACACTATTAAATCCACTGTCAACTGTCTGTGGTGTAATAACAAAGGTCAGTCACAAAGTTGTGGACCACAAAATCTTACATGAGCAGGGTCATCTGCTGCTGAGGAACATAGTGTGCATAGTTCACCAGCTTTTTGGAGTCAGACCTCCAAATTTAATGTGGCCTTTAGATTAGCTGAAGAACAGTGTGTAAAGACGGGTTGCCATCACCAAACAGCTCCACCCAAGCCACACATCAAATCCAATGACTAGAGCTGGGTTCAGTGCTGTGAAATACTATGCCTCTGGACTCTGGGGCAGTGAGAAAATGTTATCTGGAACATTTGTTCATCTGGCAATCTGAAGGAGGAGTATGGATCTGGCTTTTGCCAGAAGAACAGCGCTTCTCAGACTACATGGGCCAAGCATGAAGGTTGGTAAAGGGTTCATGGCCTGAGATTGTGATTTTCAGGAACAGGGCTTGATCCCTTAGATCCAGTAAAATGCACTCTGAATAGGTTGATATCTTTTGACATTAAGATGTCAAAAGGTTTTGGACAATTCCACGATCCCATAATAACAAGAACAGTGTGGGAACCACCCCTTGCTCTTCCGATAGGGTCCATTCAGATATGGATGAGAGACATTGGTGTGGAGGAACTTGACTGACCTGCAGACAGCCCCGACCTTCTTCCAAAAAATTACATTGGTATTATTTTGAAGCTGAGTCATGGCTTCTGGACCTAATGTCTCCTCTTCTTTGAGACGCTTCGACACTGAACGGTAAAACATCTCAAGAAGAGAAGACATTAGATCCATTAGATGATTACATCTCCTGGTCTGGATAAAGCTGGACCTTTGGGATTAAATAAAGCAAAGGGGTTTTCTCTTCCAAAATCAGCGTTTGACCTCTCAAATGCTGGCCATAAATGTTAAATCCATTCCTTCGTTCATTCTTTTAGGTGTTCACTTAAGGCAAATAATTTAGGAACAGTGGCTCTGAGACAGAGACATGAGGCAAAGCCTTGTTTTTTAAGTCCATCCATCTTCTAAACCCACTATAGGCCCATTCTGTCACAGAGTGCTGGTGGAGGGCCCAAAATGCAGGAGACCAGGCTTGTGACAGAAACTTTAAACATTTAATGAATAAACTAAAACATGACAAAAAACCATGGAGAAACAAAGGAATGAAAAAACAAAGCAGATGAGCTGAAACCAGACACTCAAATAAACTGGGGGCAATTAACTGAACTGAAGACAGCTGTGGATCATGAACCTGAAATCAGCGTGACTGACAAAAGGAAACCATCTCATAACCAAGAACAACAAAGGCAAACAGAACCACAGAATGCTTATATATTCGAGGTCATGTGGTTGCTGGAGCCTAGCAGCAACTTGGGGTAAAGGCGGGATTAGCCATGGACAGTTCGCCCGTCCATAACAGGGCAACACAGAGACAAACACACACTCACCTTAATCTCCCTCTCTCAATTTTATGAATTCAATTCAATATAAAGTTTCTTTGGAAGACATTTAACAAACAAAACAGAAATACTTCTGTTGAAAAATTACATCTTTGAGTGATACTAATAGTAGGTACTGATAGATTGAATAAATACAAATGACAAAACAATACGTAAACAGCATCTTGACAAGTGCATTTTTTACAAAATAGCATCATTTACAAAAAAACACTGCAAACAGCTGCACAGACTTGGGTTTGGGTCTGAATGTTTGGGCTTGAATTGTGCAAGTGTCAAATAATGAAATGTCTTTCAGTTTTAAGAAGAGTTCTAAACTTTACTGTGGGTCTAGTAGTTTTAAAAGGGAAAATTGAAATTCATTCATTCTCCAATCCGCTTTATCCCTTTCGGGGTCACTGGGTTGCCGGAGCCTAACCCGGCTACTCATGGGCGAAGGCAGGGTACACCCCTGGACTGGTTGCCAGTCTGTCGCAGGGGCCACAATCACACACCCACACACACTCACACCTAGGGACAATTTAGAGTAACCAATAAACCTGTGAAGCATGTTTTTGGACAGTGGGAGGAAGCCGGAGTCCCCGGAGAAAACCCATGCATGCACGGAGAGAACATGCAAACTCCACACAAAAAGGTCCCCCAGCCAGGACTTGAACTGGGAACCTTCTTGCTGTGAGGCAGGAGCGCTAACCACTGCTCCACCGTGCAGCCCGAAAATTGAAATGAAAATAAAATTGCTAAACTTCTTTCACCATTTGTTTTACTAATGTTACTAATGTTTTTCGATTTTTATTACCTAAAAACATATCCTAATGTTCTTGGAATTGTTTACAGTCTCATGCAGCCACAGGACAAACAATCCTGTTAAAACCCTACTTTGCATATGGGGTACAATGGATAGCTTACAAGGAAAAAGAAGTAATTGTACTAAAAATTATGCACTATTTATTCCATATACTCACATTTTTTTTGTATTTCAATGTCAAAATCACAAAATGTGTACTGAAAAAAAAATTATATATATATATATATAAACAGTTATTCATTTTTTGTGTATGTATGCACACATGTGTCCATGTATGCATGACTGTATGTATTTATGTATGTATGTGGGAGTTGAGGACATGAGATGATCCAAAGCAATGACGTAATTATGAAGCAAGCGTTGGGCAGAAAACAACAATTCCCAAGATGCACTACAAATTACCGTTGCCTCTGGACTGGACGGGGGAAGGGAAGCTGAGATTGGAGGGAGAAACAATCAGAAACTGAGGTACTTTTTAACGGCTCCTATAAGCACAATATAATTCGACATACAATTGTCCGAGGTTTTTGTAGCATGTAGATTGAATTGCTCTAACTAGAGCATATTAATAAGAACCTTGCGTCCAGATTTACCTCTGATTATCTCCGTTACAGTTCAATAGAGCTGCAGCTAGCCCGTTAGTTAGCCTGACAGCTGCCTTTTCTTTTCTTAGCTGACGTAATTGGGTCTTTACTGTTTAAATGCACGTCGTATATTTATACAGAATTATCACTGACGTTGATTCATGTGTTTTGACTAAGTTGCACGGGGGGCACGGAGCTGTCGCGTTCTCACTTTTAAATTAAAGCTGTAGCTGCGTCTTTGTGCCAGTGGAGCTGCGAGTTGACGTATTGCTATCGGTTGCTAGAGATACTGGTTGCTAGCTGACGGCAGGCTGCTGCTAAAGCTGTCATCACAGTCATAAGTTTCTATTAGCTGCTGTCATTAAAAAATAACGCGTTTACTTTGTGTTTGTCGTATTTGTCATGTTTAGAACACGAACTCAACATATCTTAAGTCATTTGGACGTTCAAAAAAAGTATACAGATTTACTGCACAAGCAAAAGTAACGATAGAAATGTGAATTACGCACAACACGGATCATTTTTGAATTATTTACTTCAAAAGAAGTATCGTTCGTGTAGTATTTAGGGAAAATATTATTAATCTCTTTGCTTTTACATTTTTTGGTCATTTTGTCAATAAATATTCACAGTAGCATGTCTTCAGCAATAATAGTATTTGGCAGGAAAAAGTTTTTTCCAGTATTTTACCCAGCAGGCTTTGTGGTTTGTAGAAGAGAGACAGGCACGTAACTACAGTAGGTTAAAGCAACAAAATACTAATACTGAAGTAATGTACCTAAGTACAAGTTTTGGGTGTTTCGTTTTTATTATTATTTACACAAATTATCCTTGCTAAGCTTCAAATGTTACAAAATGATAACACCTCAAACTAAGAACACCCATATCTAATTGCTGCATAAAAGTAAAGATTTGTTCTGATGAAGGTTTTTCACTACTATTACGGAACGGTTAATATTTATGGTGTATTCATACTGGACACATTTGGTCCGCTTAAAGTGAACCAGAGTTCATGGAAATTCCTCAGTCTCTTTTTTGTTTTGTTTAGAAGCTTTGGCCCCTGAACTGAAACCTTCTGTAGACCCCAGTCTGAATACAGACCAAACACAAAGTTTAGGACTTGATGTGATGCAAACTGAGCGGACTCGATCCAGAACAAATCATTTTTCAAGTGTAAATACACCTTAAAGTTATTGACTTTGTTAAGTTTTTGTTGGGATTTATTTTCTTAAAGATTCCTAATGAAAAGTCATTATTAAGACAAGTTTGCCTAAACTTTTGCTCATACATGTTTCATTTTTCTTATTTACAGCATTTGATCAACGTATCTAGATATGTTTAATTTAAAGTAATGCATAATAACTCCTTTTGTTCTTCCTTTTGATTCAGCAGAAACAAGAGTTATCTCCATGACTCACATCCCTCAAGACATCTTCAATTCTCTCTGCGGACATTGGTTGGCGTTTTGAGGAAAGCTAAAGACAGACGCGAACACCGCTTTGGTTTGAGAAAACTAATCTGACTCTGTACTGGTACTTCTTGGTGAATGCTGGATTTGTCTTGACTGCCAAAGTAATGAAGTGTCTTGGACAGGGCAAGCCCAGCCCCGAGAAGCAATGTCCCTATGCAGCGTCTGTGTATCTTTGGTGGGGTTGAGGAGGGTGGTTGATCTGTGGGGAAGAGGAAGGAGGCAGGTTTCCAGGAAACTTGCATTTTGATGGATTGAAATTTCTTCAAAAGAGCTCTTGTAGATTGATGCCTGCACATTCCAGAGCCCTACAGAGCAAAGGGTTGCCACGATAAAACAAAACTTGCATTCTAATTTCCAACAAAGCAACCAAGAGCGTAATGTGCACAACATGAATTTCATTGTCAGTTTTATAAAGCTG
This sequence comes from Adrianichthys oophorus, assembly GCA_036245035.1. Lineage (NCBI taxonomy): Eukaryota > Metazoa > Chordata > Actinopteri > Beloniformes > Adrianichthyidae > Adrianichthys > Adrianichthys oophorus. Next base: position 8,782,705 of record BSAI01000189.1, on the reverse strand, counting down.
TAGACTGACTGTGCACATTGAGATCTGTGTATGAGGTGATAATTGTGCACTATAGAAACCATGATGTTTGCTTCATCTCCTCAACCCGTCTCACTTCATGGCATGAGAGACTTTTAAAGGCCAGATTCAAGAACGTTTTCAAACAACATAGTCTAATGCAATGGAAGAGGATATCAATGTCACATCCCACATGGAGGTAACTGTTTTTATAAGTACAAATCCTTGCATTAATCCTATTCTGGTGTTTGGCTTTACAGTAATTTAACACCATTAGGTCAGGAAGTAACACTTGCCAAGTTGCCCAACAAAACTTCATCTTCAGGAAGCAGAGGTTTTTTTTCCTCTTCCTGTTTCATGTTGGTCAATTAAGAGCTTATGTGTTAAGAATGGTATGTCACACTGTTTAACTGGAGAGCTGAGGTCAAGTGTTGATTTTGGTATCAGCTGTAATCTCCGATCTGGCTTTCTTGGCGTGTTGCTCTGTTGTCAGTTAATGGGGCATTTCCCAATCCTTTCTCTTTGTTTTGAAGCCATAACATGTACTCTATTTTAGTGCACATGCAATCTATCCACTTGCAGTCTCACTCAGTCTGATAAAAAGTCAAATTTTTTAAAAATGACCTGTTTTTGCAGGGAACATTTTTCCTGCAATGAAAGCGCTGAGTGATGTGTTTTTTTAAGGGACTCTTTATTTTTTTACACATATTTTAATTGTTTTTCAATCCTTTACACCCATTTTGAGTTAAACAAAAATTAACAAAACGTGAAGCCATACAGTACTTGTTCATATCCTGTACATTTAAACAGAAAATAAAATGAAATGCATCTGTTTGTGCTCTCTTGCTAGAGTCTGAATGGTTTGTCACATGACCATATACCTTTAGAGATCACCAATGGATGCTCCAACCATAAACCTGTGAGACTAAAAAAAAAACCTTTTTCATTTATCAAATTTAGTGCTCCTTTATTTTATATGTTTTTATTTGCATGTTTTTTATAATTAATTTTCTTTTTTCTGCATTTTACAGGTCATGAATGGAGTGGTTAAAGGTTGTAATGGAGGCCTCACTAATGGGAATGCGCCTCTTGGGTCCCTGCCGGTATTTTGACCATTTAGTTTGCTTTTTAAATATTTCAAAAGTGGGCCCTTTCAAAAAATAATATACTTTTTTATGTACAGATATCTGCACTAAAGCAGAACGGTCTTCTACAGGCTTTAACAGAAGGAGAGAGTCAGTCCAGCCTTACAGGTAACCTGTCTGCCAGATTTTCTTCCCACCAGAATTTGTATTTGTTTGAGATTTCCTGCATCAATGAAGGTTATGGTCTGAACAGAATAAACTGAGTCTTTCCCCCTTATTGTGTGCCAAAGTAAAACACAAGGGTTTGTATTTTAAGATCCAGGACTCTTCAGTTAGTTTGTTATTTTTACCTAGTTTGTCATTTCCTTTACAGAGGAAAGGGAAAATGTGGATTTGGAGAAGGCCAGGCAGGAGTGGGACGCCTTGGAAAACATCCTACCAGGTTTGATTCTCTTTTGATAAGATAAGATGAAGTAATAAATAAAAATCTATGATTTTTCAGCTATAAAATCTTATAATTTTGCTTTTTTTGGAATGGGGATTGGTGAACTTTCACTGTAACCTTTTTGAAAATAAACTTAAAGAAGTTGAACATTTTCCTTTGTTATTATGTATATTCTTTTTCCTTGTAGCTGTGAAATTTATTTTAAGCCTTTGCTTGAAAGATTATTTTAAAAAATTATTTTGCCCCAACAGCCATAACAGAGGACTCGACCCCAACTCCACTGATCTCCTTTAATGAAGCCTTGCAGTACTTCCAAACCACAGATCTTGGAGACTTGCTGGTAATAATAAATAACTGAAATGAAGTCACATGTCTAACATGTGCTATTTTATATTAACTCAACTGTGAAAGTGTATTTTACTTGCAGTAGTGTTTGGTGGCTTAAAGCTATGCTAACTTCAAGTCTATATATTTTTTTCAATGCAAATATAAGGTTAATTACTTCCAGATTTGATAGGAGTCACATGTTGTTTTATCTTTATCCCCATCTGTAGAAGAATATTCAGCCAACTATTCGCAGGACTGGTCTGACTGCAATCACACATTTTCTCTTTGGACCTCCAAGACTGCATAAGGATCTCCTGGAGGAGAGAGATCTTGTCTTTGCCATCGCACAGTGTGAGTTTGTGTGTGTTGGTTTTTAAAAGCTTGTTGTTATCAAGTCATTGAGTATATATATTATTTAGTGTTTTTTATCAAACAATAATGTTTCTTTTTAACAAATTAATGTGGGTTGTTTTTTTATTTTATATTTCAGGCCCTGTGGATAATGGCCAACCAGTTCACATGCGAGTCCTGCAGACTATTTATAAACGTCTGATTGGCAGCAGGCTGGACTGTCCTCGCTTTGGTCCACACTGGGAGAACATTGGCTTTCAGGGTGAGAAACATACAGCCTTTTGATTCACGTGAAGAAATAATTCTTTAGGTGAACATACAGCCTGTAGTTGTTTAGAAAATCTGATAATCTTTGGTTGGAGACATTCATCGTGTTGTTTTGTGTGAGGCAGGTACTGACCCAGCCACTGACCTACGTGGCACTGGTTTCCTTGGACTAATGCACACTCTCTACTTTGTGATGGATCCAGAGACTCTGCCACTGGCAAAAGATATTTTCAGATTATCACAGCACCCCACACAGGTATATCTAAATCAATTTGCTGCTCTTGTCTGCTGCAGGATGAGCATTTCTGTGCTTTACTAAGGTATTATATTGTTCATACGTCATTTTTTGTATGTATTTACTCTGTTGCAGAACTTCCCATTCAGTGTGATGTCAATCAACATGACCCGCATCGCTTTGCAAGTACTGAGAGAGGAGGCCCTGACAAAGTGAGCCTCTCCTCTTTTGTTTCAGCATACAATTCTTCTGAACTGAGAATATTTTTGCTTGCTGTAATTTTAGCCTCACAACATCTGAGCTCTCTGTCATTGCTTTCACCAGGGAGTGCAATCGCCGTCAGCAAGTAGTTGGTGTGCTGAATGAGTTTTATGTTGCCACGTATCTCTATGTGTACCAACTGTGGAAGACCCAACAGAAGACCATTGCTGACTCTGGCTTTGTACTAAGAGGTGAAAGTGTTTTCTTCCTATCAAAAATGAAAAAAATTCAAGAAATAGCTAAATAGCTTTATTTATGATAAAACATTCACTGTAAATAAGTTAATTAAAATTAAGTCAAAACAACACTATTTAACAATAGTCAAAAAATGTAATAATGTATTGTAATTAATTCGTTTATATAAAACTCAGAAGCAAATTTCTAATGAGCTCTTGCTGCTCTACAGTCTTAAAAATGACAACTTTTTTTTATTGTGGCTAAAAACTGCATAAGTATAATGAAAAGATCTCTGGGAACAATTTTACAATAGAAAAAATGTAGTTGGAGTGGGACTTTAACCATAATCATGTTGTTTTTTTGTTTGTTTGTTTTAAGAAGATCAACATAACATTCATGTTTCCTTGCTAAATTTGCAAACTTGATAAGTCACATCAACGTGCTAAAAAACAGCAACTAAACATTATTTTTTTTATTCTTATTGTTGTTTCTCTTTACTCATGACATTTTTGCTATGTGCCAACAAATACGAAGCCCATTTAACAGAAAAAAGCTTAACGTGTTTTAAACTTGTCCAAAACTAGCTGAAGCTTTTCTACATTTGAGACAAATGAAGGAGGAGGAGAAAATCCTCTGCATCATTTATCTGATGCTTATCTGATGATGAAGCTAAACTTTTTTATATTAATTATGTTTGGATGTGAAAAATTGAGCCTACTAAAGAAATGTGAAGATCTGCTGTAAAAGTCAATTAAACTAAATTGCAAAACTCTAAATTTTTTATTCTAAAAAAAGATTTCTAAGATTAGATTTCTGTGCTAAAATTTCAAAAGAAGCAATCATTATTTTCGTAACATGTGGAACTCTTTGTTTTTAACATGAGATGAAATGTTTATTAGCCTAAATCACTGTTCAAATTGCAGGTAAATACAGGCTGTGAGCCTCATTGAGTCCCATGTTTTAACCCACAGAAGTGGAGCTGTTTGCCAAAAAGAACCCCAAGCAGATACTGCGCCGACTAGAGTGTTTCCTGAAAGAGAAGCGAGCGGGCGAACTCCCCCGGAGGACGTCACCTGACCATCAAGCCCGCCAGCTATCTCCCAGTCTGGAGGCCAGAGCGACGCAAGGAAGCAAAGCAAAGGAGATGCATTTTACAGGAGTGTGTGATCTACAAGCAGACATGGAGGGAGAAGCTAGACTCATCTAGGCTAGACTTTGCGTGTATGTCAATGTGCGTGTGTGTGTGCGTGTGTTTGTGTGTGTGTGTGTGTGAGAGCGCTATCCGGTCTATATCTATTACTGTATGTGTGAATGGCTTACTCAGAGCTACAAGAAGAGCCCACCAGTCCCTGTCGAGGGCCTGCTAACGTAAACCTATTCAAACACTTCTACTCCTTCCACTGATGCTGGGGAGCTGCACTTTGATCCGATTAAGCTTGAGGATCTTTAAGAATTATATTAGATTTTTTTTTTTCTGTTTTTTTCCTATAACTTATTTTTTAATCTACGGACATGGAATAGTCATATATAAGGTCTTTAATGAAAGATGTCACAAACACCTTTTAAGTGAATATTTGCACTTTTCTGTAGATGTAGGAGCCAAATCAATAGCTGCCAAATTCTCATTGAACTCTACGCATCTTGAAGCCCCAAAATGTATACATTATGCTTCAAATACAAAAGAACATGTAGCCACAACATGTTTAAACTTTAGGGAAGCATGGCAAAGAATAGCTTTTATTTTGTAAAGGCTTTTGTCAGAGAGAAATTGCCCCAGTAATAATGTCTTCAAAGGGGGATTAGCAACTCAAAATGAAGCATTGCACATCTGAGTTCGGAAAATGGTTCTCTGTCCCACCAGAGCTCCTCAGCTGCAAATAGTTAAAGAGCAGCATCAGTGAAGATGTGGATGCATGCTCTCTGAAGATTTAAGAACCAAACACAAAAAGTTACCCGACTATGTCATTAGAGCTAACTATGGTCTCCTCAGAGACTGAGATTGTATATTTACCATTACAAGTGAATTATGAGCATAACTTACAGAAGTGGACATTCACGGTAACAAAGTTATTTGTTTGGAAATCGTCTGTCTTCCACCATCTGGTAGGTTAGGCTTACAGTTAAAATGATGAGAAAAAAAATGACACTTTTGTTTTTGTTGATTTGTTTTTCCAGGGGAAATGTCCCTTAAGTCACCACCTCCCAGTTGATGTCGTCACATTGATGGCTTAGTGACAGACGCATTTTTTTAAAGTGACGTTGCAGCTAAAGTTTCCGAGGAGTGCGTCTGCTTGGCTCGGTCGCAGCTGAAGCCAAAGGTCCTCTATAAGCTTTCTCTACATTCCGTTAAAAAGCATGTGATTGTATTTTTTTTATTATTATTTTATAAATAGTTAACAAATTTATTCCAGCGTGTGCATGTGTGTGAGCGTTTGTGTTTGTGGGGGGGGGGTGGTGGTGGTGGTGTTGAACAATTGAGCTATACCTGCTGAAGGGTGCCTCTCCAAGAAGACACAGGAGATGTATGGTCGTATGCAATCCCTGCTCTTTCTCTATGATAATCAAAACACTAGTGCTGCGAGGTGATACCATTTTTTTCCTAACTTCAGGGTTTGTGCACTTGTGCAAGCGAATGTGATTGTGTATGTGTGTGAGTCACACCACAGAAACCGACTACAGATGGGGTGCTTTCCTTTGCACAATAAAAGCCAGCTTTACTAAATACTTGACCCCTCTTCCTACAGATGGTACTCTAGTCATTTTCAATATGGTACATAATGACTATATCTTAAACAAAAGAAGTTTTTCGGTGCGTTTGTTTCTAAATCCCCGTGTCAGTTATGGATCGAGCCATTGTGGTAAACATTTCAATAACTCTGAGATGGGTAGAGCGTCTCAGTAAAGCTGGTTTGTCCTTTGTGCTCACATGAAAACCTCACCCGTCACTGTAGTCTCATCTGTAGCATGTTCAGGTAGCACTAGTACTGTAGCATCTATAGCCTCCTCCTCTGTGTAAAGCTTGTTGATGTCACGTCTCAGTTACAGTCTGTAGTGTCGATGAAAAGTGCAACCTGTTACTAATATAGCACATATGTTTCAGTTGTCTTTGGCCTCCTTGAGTAGTTACAAACCCAAGTGGTACCGTATGAGCTTTGGAGAGATGTGGAGGATGCCCGACACATTGAGCTCCAATATTTTCTTGAGATGACGGAAATGAATTTGGTGCCTGCACAAAGTGGAGTCCCGAAGGGTAGAGTGCTGGTGTTTTCTGGATTCAAAGCATAGCAACATGTCGTGTTGATGCAAAGGACCCATCCCAACCTGTTGAACTCGCTTAACACGTCAACATTTGAATCAGAGTTCACAGAAATCTTTTTTTTTTTTTTTTTCCATTCCTCATCACCATCATAACACTCCCTCCACCCTGCATATGAGCTGAGGCAGTCTTGTCAGGTGTTTGCAAGTGTTTTTTTTTTTTGGATTGATTGATGAGGAAAATTTGCACTGTTGTGGATATGTGTGTGTGTGTGTGTGGATATATGTGTCGTTTGTTTGAGGTGCACCAGAGGAAAGAGGCCATCTTTGACAGCCATATTGTAACGTTCATTATCGCCGATTCATAGAAAACATCGCTCTGGGATGTCCATTAAATTCCCCTCCCCGCTTGAAAATTAAATTGCACCATCGATATGATCTCATATTTAGTTTTTATTCAATTTTAAACAGAGGAGCAGTACGGTGTATGTAAATCAGGAAGTTTGTATATAGAGAATTAATGATTGTAACTGTATGATTGTTTGAAGGGCATTATACTGAAGAAACATTGCTTACCTCAAGACTTAAGACAAATCCTCCCTTTCTCCTGTTTGTTTGACCTCTCAGTCAGACTCTTGTGGGGGGTTTTTTCTCCTTTGACTTTCGGCCTTTTTTGTCACACTAACTGAACATGGATCGTATACATCCACTACCTGAAGCGCAGAGTTAACAGCAGCCAAGAAAAGCTGGTTCTTTGCTATGCGTGTTCGTCTTACAGACACTATATAGGCTCACAGGCTCTGATGCGGACGCAAGCGAAAATCCTTCAAGTGAACTCCGATTGGCTGATGTTTGTTGACACAAGCTGGCTTTTCGTGGCTTCAGTGGTCGTATATACAGTATACTTTTGCTGTGATTAAATGTTTTGCTGTCAGGAAACCACACAGAACCCCATCCTGTCTTTATAGCACCACCTACAGTCACATATATGTTTGTAAAGGTTTGGCTCGGAAGGCAAGCATATTGCTGTGTATTCTTTGATCTTTACATATAAATATATATTCAGTGTCAAAACAAGGCCAGATTTTTATTTGATTTCCCCTCTTTTAAAAGTTCTGTTAATTTTTTGTTGTTGTTGTTGTAACAGATGATATTTCTTATGCTTTGACCATCACTCTGTGGATCTTTAGTTGAGTAACCAGATCCAAAGGGGGGAGGGGGAGGTGAAACGGGTTCTTAAAGGATGTCGGATGCTGAGAGAAGTGCCTCCCGAACATCTGCTTTCCAAAGCAGCCGTTTGGCAAACAGTCGCATCTCCCAGCGTCCGGCGTTTTATATGAAGGTGATTTACTGTTGCCATTCTTGTCATATTCCTCAGAGCATTTTATGACTATACCTTGATTGTAGAAGCCCTATTTTATACTGAGAGTTATTTCAGAATACAGTATGTGCTGTTCTACATTAAATGTATTGTATGGAAAAAGCTAAATAAATGCAGTTTAAAACTAGTAGTTTCTTATTTTTACTCGGAGAATAATTTATTTGTCTTTACAGGATTATTTTCTAACAATGTATATTCAGTTTGAAATCTCACTAATTGAATCTAGAGTTTCTTTCCTTTTACACAGCACAAACTAAATAACAAAGGAATAGCTTTGAATATAATTTTCTTAACACAGGTAGAATTTAGAGAAATACGCTTTGCTTTTAGCTTTTTTTTATCTGGCCACTAGATGGCACACCAATTCTCTTGCTGGGTGGGCAAGGTATTTTATAATTTTACACGTGGTGATATTACAAATCAGATTTCAAGTAGGACTCCAACAAGAGTTGAACAAGTTTTTTCTTCAAACATTTAATTTAGAAGGTGTACAGAGTCCTGTAAGATGTTTTGCTTCCGTCTTTTTTTGTAATGTCACGGATGAGCTTCGTTTTTTCCTTTCAAATAAATGATGTTTAGAAAAACAGCAACAAAATGCACTTTTTTTTCATGTACCAAGTAGACTGGTGTGTTTCCAAAGGCATCTTGAAGCTGCAAACCTCTACATCTGTGCTCAATCAGACTCGTGGTTCCTATCTCACGATGCCAGATCTTTGGGATGTGGTGGACCTGCTGAATCACAACGCGCACAAGAACTTTTGGACCCATATCAATCAAATTCCTGTTTCACAAGCTGTTGTTAAGCTTGCCGTTCCATGGTCAGAGGTCATTTTATTGGTAAATTGATGTACAAAGGGTATAGCTCTTAGTATGAGTCAAAACCAATGAAACATAAATCAAGTATCACAGGGGAAACGGTCATTATTAGACCCTCAAATGAAGGTGTTTGAATGCAGAGTTGATGGTGTTGTATGTTTCCATTTGTACCTAGTGAGCCTGCTGGATTACAGTGTTTTTCTCCCACTTTTTTCCCTGCAGTCCCCTCCCCCAGCACTACTCCTCTTTTTCTCTGTCATTGTTTTCAGGCCAGCAGATCCTGACGCTCAGCTGCAGCCTGAGAGCGCAGACGCTTAAACGCTCTGCGGCTCGCTCCACAAGGCTGTACGAGAAATGTCAGAGCCCTTAACGCCCAAGTGAGACCATGTTTTCATCATGAAGAAATGACTGTATGTTTTACATCCGTTTTATATGGATTGGGTCCCATATCTCCGCTCGTCAGCAGTAAAGGCCTCAGCCTGAACTCCCTGCATCTGAATTATCACTTGCATTCTTCTCAGCAGTGCTCACATGCTTTAGAGGTATCATTGCTCAACTTTGAAACTTAGATAACCTTTCACAGTCCATTTCCTCTGAACATGTTTTCGTTTTACAAGCTTGATAGTCTGAGACTAAATGAGCTGGATATTTTTAACGTTTTTCACGTTGTTCACAGCTTTGTTTGAACACCCAACCAAAGTGGGGATTTTTTTAAAACTTTTTTTCTAAAATAATGGATTGAAACTCAACGATGCTTTTAAAATGACTGGGACAAAGTAACTTTACTCATTTGTGGCTCCTTTTGGTTGTTTTTTCCCCAGCTCGCCTAATTCATCATCAAGCTCTGTGAGCCTGATAATGATGCTCATTTAAATCGGAGGTGACGGAGCAGAAAATCATGGAAAACCCCAGCGATCACAATGGAATGCTGGGGAAATTCGTGCTTGAAATGTTTTGTTACTTGTTACATCAAAATTGTCTTATTTTACAGTCAAGGGCCTGATGAGCTTCACACAAACAGTAGACAGAAAAGGAGGCAGACGGGGTAAAGAAAACAGCAGCATTCAGAAGGTTGTAATTCAGTCATCTGCTCAAATAATTCCCCCTTTCCAGTGTGTGTGGTACCCTGTGGCCCCCTTGCCTTTTTCCGCAGAAGAAAGCTGAAGAAAGACTGAAAGAGCAGGCGCACAGAAGAAATCAAAGCCAAGTTTCAAACAAAGCCAGTCCTTGACTGAAGCAGGATGTCATTTCTACCCCTGCTTGTTTTCATTTGATTTGAATCCCTCTCTCTGACATTCAAGGCTTGTTATTTCAATTAGCAAATGTGCAAAGCTCCTATCCTCCCCCATGCACCCCCTTCAGGCCTCCTCTTCTGCTTGTGGAATCTGGTTAAGGCTGAGGAGTCACTCCTCTGGTCTGTTGCTCATCTCTGAGGTGACACTGCACTAAAGCAGCAGTAGCTGCAAACCCTCTAATCCCGGCGTTACAGAGTGGGGGTTCACCTGTCCTCCCCTGTATCCAACATCAGGGTTCGAGCTTTGCACCTGTCTGGACTCGTCCAGCAGGTGAAGGGGATTCTTCAGCTTTGTGGTGTTTTCTCAGCTGACCGTAGATCCCTGTGTGTTCATTTGACTGGATTACAGCTTTGTATCCGTCTGTCTCTACAAACTAACTCCCCTCCCTCCAGTCCAACCCCCCTCCAGTGTCTAGCCCAGTCTGAGCCTGGCTGACACTCTGGCTGCTGGTTGGTGTGCAGCTGAAGAGTTTTCCTGCTGGATCAACGTCACACAGATATTCTGGAGAAAGAAGGATTGTCTGCAGTGAGATCTGGACAGTAGAAGTGTCAATCTACAAGAAGGAATTAGAAGTTCAGAGGACAGCAGGTATGAAACCCCCCACAGTGACGGTGTGCCTCTCACTGCTGGCACTTTGCTGTCTGATGATTCCCAAAGAAGGGGAGACCGCTGGGAGGATCATTTCTCTGCAGCAGTCTGAAGGGGAGAAGCAGACGGTGGATCAGAAGTCCCTGGATGACCCAGACAGGGAGCAAGCACTTGCAGGGGACCCACACCCATTCAGGGGCAGCATCAAAGCCAGGACTGACTCAGAAGGAGCTGTGCAGGCAGGCAAGTGAAGAAAGCTATCAATTATTTGGTCTGTGAAAATACAGAAACACAACAGACAGACACAACACAAATGTGGTTCAGGTGTCGTCTGAGCATGTTGCACTGACGGGGAAAACTAGTGACAATTTAAAAATGTTTGCTTTTTATCTTCGGTAACTTTTTCCACAACCCGTACATTGATTTATGCAACTCTGTTTTATTTCAAATTTTAAAAAACAGATTGAAATGATTGTATCTGATGGATAAGTCAAAAGCCAGTAGACCTGTGTTCAGTCAAAAATAACCCCTGAGTGAGTTTAAGTGACATTTCTGCGGAGACGGTGCTGTATATTTAGTGGTTGTCTTGACAGATCTGAGCTGCTAGAGCACAACTAATGAGAAAGAGAGACAACATGTTTTCTGTAAAGTTGCAGCCTCAAAAGGAAATTCTGATGGATCTTGAACTGTAATGCATCCAGCCTGCTGGACTCTCACTGACAGCACTGGATTGGCTCATTGCAGTTAATAAACATGGTTGAGAAAACTCAAACCTTTACTCAACCTGATATGCAGGTCAATATGTGTTATTTTCTGTTTGTAGAATGCTTATATGCTCCAACATAATTGGTCTTTATCACTTAAACAGGGGGATATGAGATTTAGATGATTTATAAATAAGGTCAGTCTCCTTCTTTTAGGTCTTCTGAGCAGAGTGAGGAGAGCACCTGATGAAAGCAAGAAGAAAAAGAAGAAGGACAAGAAGAACAAAGACCCAAGTGCCACAAAAAAGCCTAAAACGGACAAGAAAGGGAAGAAGAAGGTCAAGCAGACCACAACTCCACCACCCACAACAACTCTGCCGCCCACCACAACAAGTGAGCAAAAGACACCGCAGCTGTTTTAGCAGGTAAATCAGTTTAGATGACATGATTGACCCGACATCTGTCTGATGCCTTCAGCAATCCCCACTGAGCCCCCCACTGACCCAGAGGTAGACTACTTCCCAGAGGCTGGTGAGAGTCACGCTCTCTTATTGTCCCTATTGTATGGTTAAAAACCAGTAAAGAATTTATAGTGAATAGATGATAAAAGAAACGGTCTGTTGAACATCAGTCGAAGCTTTGAAAAGTGATGTGTGATGCAACAATTTATAAGTTTAAAAGCTACACTGTCATATTCTTTACTGTAATTTACAGGCGGCAGTTTTGTCAGCAAGACATAGTATATTATTTATGCAGCAGCAGACTGTATTTTATGATTACAATGGGATGTAACAGAACCTCTTGCTTCACAGTGTCCTCCTGTTTTTTTAGAATTTCAGAGACACACTCAAAATATACACAGTTGACCTTCAGTGGTTTCCACAGTGACTCATCCACTTAATGATTCGCAGATTTGGTTTTGATTCCATGTCAGATTTTTTTTTTTTTTTTTGCTGGACACAAGCCTCTTCATTCATGCAGACTCGGTACCAGTACACAGACAGCACTGCAACATGCCGCCTGCGGTTGTAATATTCTTTTAAACTGTCATAGAACTCACAAATGAGTAGATTTAGTTAAAGTGCATGACTAGAAACTTCACAAAGGAGTCAAAACCAAACATTACCTTGAGAAATAAATTGTCAAAAATATTAAAACTGTTCTTTATTAGTAAAAGGAATACAGCAAAGTAGCATCATTTGATGATAGATGATACATTTATTTGACTTTAGCGTGACCCTTCACAACATGTTTTTGCAAAAAGCTAACACGCTAACTTTACTTGAATGTTAATAAAGAAAACAGACTGACATACGCTACTGAAAATGTAAGGTATAGAACATTCCAAATGTTAAGGTGTTCAGAGATATCTTATATTGACGATTTTTTTCTTCTCCTTTAAGTTTTTCCCACAATGCATTGCAGTCACACTACAAAAGCAGCCCCCGGCCCCTTAGAAATAAATAAAAAAATATTCAAATTTGAAATGAATTTTTTAAATAAGCAAAAAAACCTGCCAATGAGGTAGCAAACATGTTCTTACCGAGGATTTTTTTAAGACTAACTCTAGTCACTAAGACATATTTTCTTAAACTAACAGGATTTTACTATTTCAAAACTATTTTGAAAAGATTATTTTTTTCTTGCAAGACAGAAAATGAGGCATTTTTCTTGAAGCAAATGTCTTTTTTACTTTTTTTAAGATTCTGCTTTTGCAGCTATGATGCCGGTTACATTAAAATTCTATTGACTGTAAGTTGGCAGATTTACAGCATGAGAGATGATATTATCACAGCCTTTTTATGGCAATAGGTGCTCCTGAGTGTTTAACACTTGTAGCTAAAAATAAAGTAACATTTGAAATGTTTTTCATTTATATCCCAACAGAGAATGACATAAGTGATGAACACAGTAAAGCTTTCTTCGTGTTAGTTTTGTACCATGTCACAAATGTCACTGATTCTTTAAATGCATGTCCCAGGGAGAAGTGTTTGAACCTGGTTGACCACATGCTTTTTGCTTGAGCAAGCAAAGAACAGGCCCTCATCTGGTTCCCAGACTGCAAGTTCAGAGACCATTTCAACAATGGTGACCACATGTGATGGACTCTAGAAAAAAAAAAAAAGCTGCACGCTGTATTTGAAGTATTTCCTGGGGAGTATAAAGAGTTGTTTTGATTTTCTTTTAAAAATGTCCTGCTTCTTTGCTATAAAATACTACTATAAAATAAAAAGACTTGTGTTGCCAGATTCAGTTTTGATATTGATAATTGAGACAAACTCTTGTTTTAAACATTCATTAAATATGTGTCTTATTTTTAGATGATTATTGGAAATCAGACTATGACCTCTGGGGAGCTGTCTCTACACCATCAGCACCCCAGACTGAGACTTTTGCCACAATTCCTCCATACGATTACTGGAACCCAGAGGGGGAAGACCCGGTTCCTTCAGTGACCGACGGCTACGATGACTACTGGAAACCAGAAGAGAAAGACCTGCCCTCGTCTTATTCTGACACAAGGAAACAAGATGAGAGTGAACCGTACCGTCCTGCCACAGAAAACTATGACAGTTACTGGAGGGAATCTGACCCTACTCCCAGCAGCTCTGATGCTGGAGGCAAAACTGGAAAAGATGACATCGACTACTGGGATGCCACATGTATGTTTGATCTCCCCAGTCTTCCAAGGAATTCTTTGGGTCGATGTAATTTGGAGGCTCAGTTCTGGATGCATCTGTTTGGTTTCTCTAACTTTAAGTTTGGGATCTTTTCAAATCTTGGCTAATCTGTCAAAGAGAAATCTAGTTAAAGTCCTAATCCGATCATCTTTTGATCTATTTTAAAAGTGTTCCCAGAGGTCTTTTTATTGTGATTATGGCATTTTTAGCCCACATCAAAAACCCTGTGAATTTCTCTAGGATATAGTTTCTGCAGAGTGGCAGCAGTTTAGAAATTCACCTCTGAGTTGTGGGTGGGACCACTGGCACGAAGCAACCCCGCCCCCACTTCCCCTCCAATATGTGGAACAGAGCAAGGAGCTTGTGGCCCGCCCAGCTTATTTTCTGCATTATAAAAATGCTCTTTTGCAAAAGGCATTTTTCTCAACAATTTGAATAAACAAAAACTCAGAAATGCAAATTTGATCTTAATTTTCTTAATACGTGGTCTCCATCATCAGAAAAATCCCACAAGAACATGTGAAAACACAACTTTTGGAGTGAGTCTTAAAGTCATCAAGAGTTTTGTCAAACTGGTTATTATGACAAAGAAACTTATTGTCATTATCAAAGTTGAAGTTGTACATTGAGTCGGTTCTGGTGCAGGTGGAGGCTTAAAAACTTGCTCTCTTCCATACATTGGATCTAATTAAATGTAATTTTAGAAAGCCTTCATTTCTTAAGATCATTTCCTTTGCACAGGCAACTTAGATTCTTGATTTCTCCAAAGGATCTAGTGCTAAATTCTTGCGTAGCCCCCCTGAGACTCGTCTTAGCCAGTTCAATGTTTTGTTGCGTTTCCAGCATTTTGCACTGTATCCCTTCTTTTCCATTTGCTTCCCTGACATCACTTCTTTCTTTGTGATCTGGTTTTCCTTCCTCAGATGAAGTGCCAGACAATGCACCTTTTCCCGATGGTAAAGAAGTTAGCCCTGATGTTGAGGTCGAGGAGGTTTTTCCAGGTACCTCACTCACACATACAAGAACGGAGAAGGGGAAAATATGACACCACCATCTATCAGACGGCTGACCTGTCAGAAACTTCTAGTCAGAGCTAAGAGGCCGACGGCATATCTGTTCCATCTGTGTCCTCCATGAGCAGTGCACCACATGTGAATGTCTTCATAAGTTACCCGGCTTGCCCTACTTTTCAGACGCAAGTGGGCGGGGTCACTTGGTTCCACCTAGTCAACAAAACTTTCCGTGGTTTTGTCAGGGGTTACAAGAGGCTCTGTCATCAGATCCCACAGGAGTCATGATTCTTGTAAATGTAAATCAAAGATTTAACAGCTTCATTACACAGCAGCCTGCTCAGACAACAGCTGCTCTTGTGGTTTGACCAATGAGGGCAGGGCTAATCTGTAAAATGTAGGATTAAAACATGTAATCTCATAAAATATCACTTGTAAAATGTCATTTGTTTGTTCATTTATACAGAAGAACCCACTGCAGCTGCTCCTTTTGAGAAGACTTTGTATGACGACTATGATGAATACGGAGTGGGTACGTATGAAAATATACAAACATCATGGTTTTTTTAATGCTGCTGTTCAAACACTTTCTGACAGAAGATTAGGAAGCACTGATACCGGATCAATGGTCATGACAACGATCTTCCAGATAAACTATCTCTAAGTGTTTTCTGTCCTTCGGGGTTCTCTGCTTGTAAACCACAGATCACTGCCTTACAGGGAGATGGAGCTTTTACATCCACTTATAATGACTTTCTTGTTTTGCTGCAGCCAGGAAAGAAGATGAAGTGGATGAAAAGTGGATGGAGAAAGAACAAGAAAGAGCGAAGAAAGAAAGAGAAAGTCAAGAGAGAGGTAAAAGGATCCAGATGTGGATTTCTCTTTTCAAATATCTTTTTGCATAGTCATGTAAAACCAAGTGTAGCTGCCAACGCACAAATGCATCGCACTTCTTTCCTAAAGCGAAGGCAGATATCATGTCAAACCCTGTCAAACTCCTGGCTTTGTGTGAAAAAGATCAGAAACTTTATTTGGTTCAAATAAAATGCTGATAAAGCAGAAAGTTGGGGAAGCTTCCTCATTGAGCTGGAAGAAAAGATGTTATCTAAGAAGGAACAGCTTGCACTTGATTAAGAAAGAAAAGAGTCAACAAAAGAAAGAGTTTCCAGGTGTTGGTGAATGCCTGAAGAATGCTCATCACTTTCAGCCACCACTGCCGCGTGTCCGCTGTGTGGAGTGAGGCTAGGTGATGGTCTGAGGAGAAAAGCCCAAACTGGCTGATATACAGTCCTGTCAGGGTCGGGGTTGAGAGGGCATCTGCTGTGCGTGAGGTCAACCTCAGTGTGAGTTCAAGGTTAGAGGGATTTTTAAAAATGTAAATCAGCAATGATGCTGATTCTCGGACTGTAAATGTATTTATACCGGTAAAACAGCAGGAACAAACTTTCTGACTCTTTAAAGGTTATTTTAATGTTTTATTTTTTATCAGAGCAAACTTAGACGAGGAGCCAAGTCACTGTATTCAGGTTTTTTCTTTTCTCTCCCTAAAGCATCCAAGCTGATAAAGCCGTCATGATAAAGCAGCTGTTTTTGCAATAAGACTGTCGTTTTAACTTTGGACAGATAGGGCACAGAGGCTGAAGGAGGCGGAGGAACGAGCCAGGAACAGACCACGTATCTTCAAGGAGCCAAAGAGTGAGTTAAACGCTGTTTCAAGCTAGAAATAACAAACTTTTGCTTTACTAAGACTTTCCTTGTGTATCAGAATGTCCTCCTCTGGGTATGGAGTCCCATAAAATTGAGTCCGACCAGCTTTCAGCATCGTCCATGTCTCAGTATCGTTTCGCACCTCAGAGGGCGCGCCTTAACATGCAGGTACACAAACGTTCAGCCAAAAAAGTGATGGAGCTAAGCAGCTTGGCAGCATGCACTCTGGGGTCTGCCGTTTCCAGGGGTCTGATGAGGAGGACAGCATGAGGGGTGGAGCGTGGTGTGCAAACTCTGAGGATGCCATCTACTGGTTTGAGATCGATGCTCGCAGGGAGACGGAGTTCACAGGAGTCACCACTCAAGGGCGACACTCTCTAACTGAGTGAGGAACTCTTACCTGCAGGATGTGCCGCATTCACAGCTCCACCCAAACTCAACGCGCTTCTCCCACGCTGTCATTTCAGGAGTGACTTCGTGACGTCCTACTTCCTGGCGTTCAGCAATGACAGCAGAGAATGGACCACCATCCACGATGGGTTTACTGACTGGGTAAGCTCACAGGAGACTGTCACGTCCTCTTATTTTTCACCAAACACTGACTCCTCACCTCCACCTTTATGTCCAGCTGTTCTTTGCAAACAGTGATAAGGACACTCCGGTGATGAACCAACTCGCTGTGCCCGTGGTGGCGCGTTACATCAGAATCATCCCTCAGAGCTGGAACGGCTCTCTCTGTATGAGGCTGGAGGTTCTGGGCTGCCCCCTACTCGGTGAGCCTTGCACCCCCAATCGCAGAAAACACAAGGACAATGTTGAAACACTAAATTGATTCAATTTCACATCACAAGTTCACAATTCATTTACAAACTGATGTTTTTTTTACAAATTTCTTTTTAAAATCAAATCATTTTATGAACCTGCTGAATCCCTTTTGGTTGCTGGAGCCTATCCTAGCTATTGTTGGGCGAAGGCAGGGTAAACCCTGGACAGGTTGTCAGTCCATTTGGGTTAGTCACAAAAATTACTTTATTCAACTAGGGAATTTACTAAATAATGTTGAATTTTCTTTTACATTTATAAATTATTACATTGAAAATTAACTGAAAGAAAGAAAAAAAAATTCCTTTAAAATAAAATTAATTGATAGTTTGAAGAACCAATTTTAATAAAGATGACCTGTAAAGATGAAAGAAAAGATCAATTCAATACCAATTGATTTATGAACCCAGTTCTGATAAAACTGTTGATCCCTTTCTCCCATAGACCCAAGTGTGTTCTCATACAGACAAAATGAAGTAACTCCAGTGGATTACCTGCAATTCCGGTACCACAACTACTCAGAGATGGTTGCAGTAAGCATACACTGAAAATACATTACTTTTTTTTTTTTTTTACTTTATTAACCTTTTTGTCTGTTTTTGCATAATCTACCATGGCATGATCATTTTATGTCTGTCTTTCTCAGCTTATGAAGTCAGTGCATGACGAGTGCCCCAACATAACCAGTATTTACAGCCTGGGACACAGCGCCAAGGGGAGGGAGCTCATGGCCATGGTCCTCTCTGGAAACCCCACAGAGCATGAAATAGGTTGGAATATGCCAATAAATATTAATATTATTTATAAGGCGCCATATAGGGCGACACTGAAGGTCACCGTACAGCTAAAACACAGCACATTAAACAAATCATACACGAAAAAATTAGATTTCACAAGGTGCAGGTGAGGCTGAAAAGGTTACAAAACTTCCACAAAGAACTGTTATAGCAACATTTTATCAGGGATAAACCAAAATTATACCCCCCACCTGACCCCAGCACGTCTGTTACATGTAAACACACGTCCCAGCAGTCTCACATGCTTAGGTGATATTATGTTAGACCGCGACACCACCACCGATGTTTCAGGTAAATCCCAAAACAGCAGGCGAGCAGCACGCTGTGGTTTAGCAGACAATAACAGTCTTCCCGTGTCCTTCCTCAGGTGAGCCGGAGTTACGGCTCACGGCGGGCCTCCATGGGAATGAGGCGGTGGGAAGGGAGATGCTCCTGCTTCTCATGCAGTACCTCTGCAAAGAATATAAAGACAGGAACCCCAGAGCACAGCGCTTGGTGGAGGGACTACGCATCCATCTGGTGCCTTCACTCAACCCTGACGGACAGGAGAGGGCGTTTGAAGCGGTCAGTAGAGAGAAAATCCTTCTTTTTTTGATTCCAAAAACAGAACAATTGTTTATTCTCATGTGTTCTTCACTCTTTTCTCCTGACAGGGATCAGAACTCACCAGCTGGACGACTGGACACTTCACTGAAGACGGCTATGACATCTTCCAGAATTTTCCCAACCTGAATAACATCTTGTGGGAGGCTGAAGATAAGGGCAAGGTCCCCAAACTGACCCCCAACCATCATGTCCCGATACCAGAAGACTACGACACCAACACCACAGTAAATAAATGAAAAATTCTTTCAAACAAAAAGCTGTTATAGAGGATTGAGTACCAAACATGTACTCAATTCTAATTCAAATTTAGTTGGAAACTGTATATAAGAAGCTTGTTATATTGAAGATGTTGTAATTGAATGTTATGTACATTTTTACTATATATAGATGGTGGTGTACAGTAAGAGACAGTAACAGATCTTCCTATTTTTGATCCAGATTGCTGTGGAAACCAAAGCCATAATCTCCTGGATGAAAAGCCATCCATTTGTGTTGGGTGCGAACTTCCAAGGTGGAGAGTCACTTGTGGCTTATCCTTATGACAACTTACGTCTCAACAAACCCGCTGAGAGCCAGAACCCCCACAGGCGCAACAAGAGACAGTAGGAAAACATGTTTCTGGAACACTATAGCTTCTTTGACGGCACTTCTCCAGCCTTTCCTTCCAGCTTTAGGACTTCTCCCGTTAATCAGTTAAAGCAGAATTGTTTCTTTCAGGTATGAAGACGAAGGTTTTGATGTGACAGAATGGGGAAGGGGCTACTATGAGGAACCAGAGGACTGGAGAAGTCAGGGGTACGCTCAGCCAGAGGAAGAGTGGCGCGGCCAAGGCTATGAGCATGGTTATGACCAGGGTTACGAGCAAACCTACAACCAGGGTTATAACCAGAGAGAGGAAGAAGAGGACGACAGAGGAAGGAGTGCTGGTTATCAGTTTAGTGAGCCGGAAGATGAACCCAAGGTGACACCAGATGAGTCCTTCTTCAGGTGGCTGGCCATCTCCTACGCCTCAACACACCTCACCATGACTCACAACCACCACGGATCCTGCCATGGGGACACACACACAGGCGCTCTCGGCATCATCAACCGAGCCAAGTGGAAGCCAGTCACAGGGAGTGGGTAGAAGCATTTGCATGGGACTTCGGCGCACCCTGCTGGGCAGTAAGTGTAAGCAAACGTTTGTGTTCCTCTGCAGGTATGAATGACTTCAGCTATTTGCACACAAACTGCTTGGAACTGTCGGTTTTCTTGGGCTGCGACAAGTTTCCTCATCACAGTGAGCTGGCAAACGAGTGGGAGAAAAACAGAGAGGCGATGCTTACCTTCATGGAACAGGTCGGTCCTTCCCAAACAGAAACACAAACCTAAATTACTTAGCATATTGTGAAACAGTGCGATATTTGTGTGTCTGTTTTACATGTATAACTAATAGTGACACTGCAAAAAATTACCTTTCACCAAGTATAATTGTCTTTTTTATGGTTTCAAAGCACATATTTAAGGCTAACCTGATAACCTTTAACAGCTTCTTTTAAAAATTTGATATCCTAAAGAGTCATTTGATCTCAAAAACATCGTTTTAAGCAAGTGCTTTTTACTTTACGTAATATATTTTTGAAGTACCTTATTTGTGAATGAGGAGTGGACTTATTTCGTGAGAAAGATTTGCTTAATTTAGGAAAAAAAAAGCTTAATTTGACTCATAAAACAGAACAAATGCATTTTTAAACTGCAGGACAGAAGGAAGTACATTTATGTTTACCTTTATGTTTCATTTCTTAGACAAACTTATCTTAAAATTAGATGAGATAAATAAGATGATGGATTTTAGGAATAAGGATGGTTGGACTGCTTTACTGTTCAAAATAGATTATATTTAGTGGAAAATATTCATACTTTTAAGAACTAAAACACATTTTTCAACTACAAATTCCTATTTTAAAACATATGTCCAGTTACCAGAGCAATATACCTAAATATGAGTATCCATAGCTAATTTCAAGATTTGATTTTGTCTTTAACAGGCAGGACATCATAACTTATGGTATTTTAAGATATCTTACCAAGACAAATTCTACTAGTTCCAATGTGGATTTTTTTTTTGTTTTTAAGGAGTTTTTCCAGTGCATTAATATTTTAGGCCTTTTTTTTTTTTACAATTGATGATTATGGAAAATGAAAACTTGAAATTTAGTGTCTCCGAAAATTTGAAAATCACATCAAACCATAAAAAAAATTAAGGTTTTAGAATAAATGAGAGGCTTCTAAAAATATTCTCACTTCTTTTGGTGCCTTTTACAAATACGAGTAGATGAAAAGTGCTGCTGGGAATTTTTTTTTAAAAAGCATCTTCATATGGCTTGTCAGCAAAGCGCAGCATGAAGTGCTCTAGAACATCCAGGAAGATGTCTGCATTGATTGTGGACTTCAGAGAAAACACTTCAAGCATCACTGACTCTAAAGGAAATGCATGTCGTCTAAGCTAAAGGCTTAAAATATTTTAATATCTGTAATCTGTTTTTATACAAATGTTGTACAATATGCTTATATTTTTAGATGTACCTGTATTTTAGTTGGCATTCAGCAGGTCAAACTGCTGGAAATCATGGGGATTGAAGGCCTTCAGAATGTTATTTTTGCAGTTCATCTCTACTAAAAATTCTTTTTTTTTTTTTTTTGTCCTGGAGGATTTCTGCTGAGCGTCTTTGGGGCAAAGTCTTCGTGTGCGACTCTAAAAACTGTAATCGCTGTTTTCACAGTGATGCCATACAGATGATTGAGCTATAGATGTGGGGTCTGTTGCCTTTTTGCTGACACGTTGCTGCCCTTTAGGTGAATCGAGGAATTAAAGGCATTGTGAAAGATGAACAGGGGAATCCTATTGCAAATGCCACCATCTCTGTTGAAGGGATCAATCATGACATTACCACAGGTCAGCATACTCTTTGCAAAGCTGTACACTTTCTTAAAAAATGTTTTTTTTTTTTTTTTTACAGGCTTAACTTAAGAATGTTTTTTTCTTTTTTTGCCCTTGCAGCACCAACAGGGGACTACTGGAGGCTGCTCAACCCAGGAGAGTACCAGGTGACGGCTCGAGCTGAGGGCTTTTCCTCCATGACTAAACTCTGCGTGGTGGGGTACGACCCAGGCGCCACTGCCTGCAGCTTTAACATGGCCAAGTCCAACTGGGATCGCATCAAACAGGTATCAATAAAGCCGTCATGACCCTTTAAATTCCACATTTTCTACAGTGGTGCCTAACAGCAGTTTTCTTTCAAGATCATGGCACTCCATGGCAACAGGCCAATCCGACTCAACTACGGCAACGGCCGGACGCCTGCGGTTTCCACTGTTCGTAGAGGCGGAGTTTCAGACAACATTTACATAACTGGCACCCAGCTCACGGCCGTGCAGCGTAGGAGGCTAAGGCTGCGTCGTCTTCGACAGCGAAAAAATATGAAGCTAAGAGCAATGACAACATTACCTCCCACAACCACCACAACACTGCCCACCACAGCAGAGACATCCACGCCCTGGTACGACCCGGGGTTACTTTGGGAAGAACAGTCCTCAACTCCTGGCGGGTTCACAGACTCTCTCCTGTATTACAACTACGATTAAGAAAGTAAATAAACATATCAGGCTTAATACAAGGAACAACCAAATGCTATTAATTCTTCTGAGTCAAATTGTACTTAAAGCTGTTGGAGTCACACGTTGCAATGACAAAAAAAATTAGTTGCTTAACATTTTGACTGACTTTATATAAGAATGTGTTTGTTAGAAAAAAGAGAACTTTACTTTCAAGTTTTCAGTCGTACTTTTTGCTGTAAATGAGATTTGCTTCACAAAAAGATGTTTATTTTCAACACTCATAAAAAAGGGAAAAAATGTATTTACATTTTCTTCTGAAATGGCAGAAATGCAGTTTGATCAGCTGCTGTGTCAAAAGAAACAGTCAAAGAAGCTAAAGTTTCCTCCAGCACAGATGGTGTGCAAATAAACTGTTATTACACAACTTTTGCTTCTGCTCTTTTTTTCAGTATTTCTGGCCATCTGATGTGGAAACCTACCTTAAAAAGAAAAACTGTCTTTTTAGTATAGTTGCAACGACAGTGATCAGTAACAGAAGTCAGCATCACTGGAGCTAGAATAGAGAGTTTTGTCCCAGTTAGTTGAGTCGAAGATGTGAAAAAAGGACTCCAAAGGTTAGTGGCTGACATCCATCTCATTTTCTTCATTTTTGTCAGCGGAAAAAGCAGAGAAGCTGATTGGCTCGCACTGAAGAGTGCGTAAGTTGACCAGACAGGCTGTTTGAGTGCTGTTGAACTCTGGAATCGCAACCAAAAGGACCTCCTGACCATCAGGACCTGAGGGGAGGAGAAACAGACAGATGATGATCATGATCCCTTGTGTTGATGTGTTCTGTACGGCGAACACGTTTCTCACAGACCTTTGATGAGCTTGGACTGGAAGGTTGGAGCGTTGCCGCTAAAGTAAACATGGGGACATTCTTCCAAAATAAAAGGATCTTTCTGATAGAAAGGGTAGCAACCTGAAGGGGAAAAAAGGAAATAAGCCCAATAATCAGAGAAGCAGACCTTTTTTTTTTCCTCTTAACCCACCGAGAGTGTCGGGCGCTGTGGGAGCCAGGTGTCTCAGCTGAAGAGTTTCCTCCAGTATCTCCAGGTGATTGTCCATGCTGCTGTACCTCTGAATGTCACAGACATTTTGGCCCGAAGTCCCCAGAAACCTTCAAAAAAAAAAAATGTAAGCGAGTTAAACAAAAATACTTGTTCAGACCTTTTTAATTGCACTTTTAAACAATTTTAAAACAATGTCACCACAGAAAATGCACACATTAATGATTCATTTAAGGACAAAATGATGAACCACCCAGTGTGGCGTTGACTTAATGTTTAAGAAAAAGACTTTAGGCCATTTGCTACACAGTGAAACCTAGAAACTATTTTTCCACACGTCTGCAAGATCATTTCAGGTTAAGCACGAACGCGCTTGATGACTGAAATAGTGTGAATGATGAGACTGTGTACCTCACTCCATCAATGCTTGCTTCAAATGGATTAGAGACCAGCTGCAGGGTGTTGTATACAGAAGACAAGGGGAACATACATCGGTGAAGAGGTTGCTGTGGGAGAGTGTAGTTGGTTGGATCATACTGGCCCGGCATTACATCCACTGGAACAGAAGTCTTTAAAAAAATATATATATATAGAAAAAATAGAAAGCAATTACTACACAAAACTATCAAAAATAAAGAAAGGTTCTCTCAAAACACCCATCTCCCTGTCTGTGCTTTACTTTGACCTCCAACCGCTGATAAAGTACTTGTTTCATCAACCTGACTTTGATGCCTCTATTTTTTTATCTGTTGAATTATTTTTTAAATCCCTTAAAGTTATCTTTAATTAAGGTAGAGGCAAGAAAAAAAAACGTTATCAGTCTGTTTGTAATTCCATTATCAAACACTAGATGGTGATATAACCTTTTTGGACAGCCTTTCGCTTGCTTTTTATTTGAAAGAAAGATTTGCTTCAATAGATTCTACATTTCTTCTTGAGAAAATAATTGAACTTTTCTGATTGAGAGGTTATGAGAGGAAAATATGTTTTCATTGGAAATTGTTGGCTGCCTAAAGGACCAGTTCTTGAACCCTAACTGTTTAAATTATATCTAAACTTGTGTTATTGCTGTCTAAAAATTGTTTAAATTGTTTTAGTGAGTGGCAACATATTTATATTTTCAGGAAACAATATTATATCATAAAATTTAAAAACAGGATTAGACTAAACCAAAATATCACTGGTTCTTAGAAAACAGATTGTTGGTAAAGGAGACACTTTGTTACAGATAAGTAAAAAAAAATGAAAGGAATAAGGTTTTTGACAAAAAATGCAAACATTTAAACAGTGAGTTTCTTGATTTAGCTTATAACAATGTGTTGCATGAAATATAATTTACAATTCACCACATCAACCAGCCTCCTAAAAGTTCTTGAAAGATTTTAAAAGACATGTACACTTTGAAAAAGAAGAAATATTAATTCAAAGCCCTTTTAGAACTTTGAATGCTGGTGATCAACATTGCATTTGTGATGGTTATGTTATCTTTCTAGTTTGAAAAAAAAAAAATCAATATTTTCATGGGGCTGCACGGTGGCGCAGTGGTTAGCGCTCCTGCCTCACAGCAAGAAGGTTCCCGGTTCAAGTCCTGGCTGGGGGACCTTTCTGTGTGGAGTTTGCATGTTCTCCCTGTGCATGCATGGGTTTTCTCCGGGTACTCCGGCTTCCTCCCACCGTCCAAAAACATGCTTCATAGGTTAATTGGTTACTCTAAATTGTCCCTAGGTGTGGATGTGAGTGTGCATGGGTGTGTGATTGTGGCCCCTGCGACAGCCTGGCGACCAGTCCAGGGGTGTACCCTGCCTTCGCCCATGAGTAGCCGGGTTAGGCTCCGGCAACCCCGTGACCCCGAAAGGGATAAAGCGGATTGGAGAATGAATGAATGAATATTTTCATATAAATAGGAGCTAAATGATAGTAGCAACTGTGTTACAAGAATATAAATCAACATAGAAATATTTAGATTCATAATCTTAGAATAAATATTAAATGAGATTTGCTTTTATTATTATTTTTCCTTTTGTTTTTTATGTTTTCAACATACCATCAAGTGTGATGGGTTATCATTTGAATTCCTGATTTCTGTTCATGAGTTTGTACCAGTTGTCAGTTTATTTAACTTGGTAATAAAGTGAATTTAAACAAGGAGCAGTATTTCTTCTCCATTTATGTTTGATTTTATATTTTAATCTTCTATTTTGTTTGTATTATTTCAAAATAAAAGGAAAGAAATAAAACAAAAAAAATAATAATTAGAGAGGTGCCAATGTACATCCTTTAACCTGCCATCAGATAAAGCAAATATTGCTATATTCTAGTTATCGTAAACAAATGTTAAATGTTAGATGATTTTTGCACAGCAGACTCACCACCAACTGAAGCAGCAGCTCATCAAGAACACGGATGGCTTCCACACTGCCAGCCTGGGTCTTCTTTGTGAGGTACTTAGCCTGAAACAGAAAAAAAATGGTATTTGTTAGCTAAAATTAACTTTTTAAGAGACTACATATCTAAAATAAGGGCACAGATGATGAGTAAAGTCAAGTGGTTACATGTCCAGACAGCCAGATTACCTTTGTTGATGCATCCTTATCCTGGGTGTTTTGGCTTAGGAGGTTTCCAGCTAACAGAACCCGGGAAATTGCTGCAGCCCCGCTTTGCTCTCCTGTGTCTCCAAGCTGACCGGTGACCATGTCAATCAGCAACTGCAGTCCCAGCATGCTGTCGGCATTGTGACTGCCTAACCCGAGTCCTGAAGCCAGGAGCACAAACCTGTAGGAAGACAAAGTATTTAGGAGCTGCCGCCTCCAAACACAGGGGTTTGTTTGTGCACACCAGAGCTCACCTGTCAGAGCTGAGCGCAGGTCTTGGTGTCTGTAAAGGGAGATCAGCCGTACAAAAGTCCTCAACAGTGAACTTGCCATCGTTCTTCTCTGCTCCATATATTGCAACGACAGAACCTACAAGAAGCAACACTTATTTGAATGTCAGTTTTTTTAAAGTATCAGATTTGCATCAATAACACTGACCTGTGACACACTTGTCTTTATCAATTTTGCCCTCCAATTTGATCCTCTGGAGTTCATCCTCTAAAATCAACTCATCCGCTTCACTGATGTACTTGGCTCGTGCAGGCTGGGGGAGGAGATTGTGCTGAAAAACACACGTTCAGGATCTTTTAACTACAGATAACAAATACAAATTTGCTTTGTTTATCCAAAGAGATCCATCGTAGCTCCTAACCTCTTCGCTGATTTCTTTCAGAATGGACGGCTGCAGCTCCATTCGCTTGAACAAGGTCCCCACAATACAACACTGCTCCCCCATCTCTATATCGCATAGTTTCTTGATAAGAATTTTAGACCCTGACAGAGAAGGGGGACAGAACTATTAGATAATCAAGTGATGGTTAACCCGGGAAGCTGACTTGATGACGAACTCACCCCACTTCTGGTGAGCTCTCTCTGCTAGCAGGGGCCTCATCTGCATGAGTCTCGCAGCATAAATGTGAGCATACTGGCGACTAAAGCTCCTCTGACCAACACTGTAGCGATCGGAGTTTAACTCGTAGGGTAGCGATATCCTGTCGAAGGTAGGGGCCTGCTCCTCTGAGGCAGGGCAGCAGAGAAGAGAGGGACCATTCTTTTGGGCGCTCACGTCAGAGAACATGGCTTTCCTAAAAAAAAAAAAAAAAAAAAGAAATAAAGAAATGTTAAAGTAATCTATTTGATTGCACGTAACCGCTTCCTGGCTTTGTGTTCCATTGTTCATTGCTCTATATACTGTTGTTGACAATTTCTCATTGTCATTAAAGTCAAACGAAAACACAACAACAAAAAGAAACGTAAAGTTCCTCGTTAACAGAGGTATATTTAAGATACATTAGCCCCATCCCCTTATAGCAATTACATACAATATTAATACCTCGTTTTCTTACAAATAACAACAATAGAACAACAATACCTTAAACCGGAAGTCTTTATAGATGTTTTAAGAGAGAGTGCAGCTCCCGCGGAATAGCCCGCTAAAGCTTTTCTCGATGAGTCTCGCGAGAACTTAGTAATATTAGTTTTTTTAATTAAACTTTATTTAAAAATTAGCCATTTCTCACAGAATCACATAGACAAACAAAATTGAACAAGGGGGCCAACGGAAGAAAATAACAAATGGAAAAAACAAAAAAAAAGAATTAAAGAGCATACTACTATTACAGTAGAAAGATGGAGTACATGTGTGTGAATGAGAGGCACCCAGGTGGAAGAGTGAGGTTCCAGGGAGACAAGATAAAGAAGGTGGAGGATTTGAAGTATCTAGGGTCAACAGTCCAGAGTAACAGAGAGTGTGGTAAAGAAGCGGGTGCAGGCAGGGTGGAATGGGTGGAGAAAAGCATCAGGTATGATGTGTAATAGAAGAGTTTCAGCTCAAATGAAAGGAAAGGTGGACAAAACTGTGGTGAGACCAGCCATGTGGTTCAGCCTAGAGACAGTAGCACTGAGAAAAAGACAGGAAGCAGAACTGGAGGTAGCAGAGATTACGAGGCTGAGGTTCTCTTTGGGAGTGACCAGGATGGATAGGATCAGGATTGAGAATGTCAGAGAGACAAAATATGTTAGAGGTTTTGGAGATAAAGTCAGAGAGGCCAGACTGAGATGGATCAGATATGGCCAGAGGAGAGACAGTGAATGTATTGGTAGAATAATGCAGAGATTAGAGCTGCCTAAGAAGACTAGGGGAAGACCAAAGAGGAGGTTCATGAATGCAGTGAACAAACATGCAAAGGTATCTGGTGTAAAAGTAGAGGATGCAGAAGACTGTGTTAGATGGAAGAAGCTGCTTCACTGTAGCGGCTCATGAAGGGAGAAGCTGAAAGGAAAAGAAGATCCTGTTGTCTTCCTTGTATTAAAAAAGACAATATGTTGAAAGCAGAAAGAAACATTTGGGATAACACCTGTTTGCAGCAAGTTTAAAAAACCATACAAGAATGTTAAAGTATGTGTACAAGTCCAAAACAAATGTGTAAAGGTTTCGATTTGATTGTTGCAGAAGGAATAGCTGGTGTAAATAACCTTTTGAATTTTAGGAAATGTGATTTGTGTTTTTTCCATGGTCTTTCCAGCATATCGTTAATCTAATACATGATTTATTTAATATATAAAAAAATGAATTAATATGAAAACATTTAAAAAAGAAAATCGTCTTACAAATATAACGTCAGGAATTTTTAATCAAATGTCGCCTAAATGTGACGTCAAGCAACCATCAGCGCAGAGCACCGCGTCGCCATTTTTGCTACTCTTTGTACGACGTTGTTAGCTCCTTGTGCTGCTTTTCATAGCACACTTTCCCGGATCTTTTTGACTTCTGTGTCAGATCATGCAGGGAAACAGAGGCCCTCATCATAACCACGGCCACAACCGCCAGGGAGAATATTTAAAAACTGACGGACCTAACAGCAATGGCCAACAGCCGGAGACCAGCGACCAGACCAACCCCAACGCGGCCTTAACCATAGACCTGCAGAGCTTCAGAAAACCCGGAGAAAAGACCTTCACACAGCGGAGCAGGCTGTTCGTGGGGAACTTACCCACCGGCGTCACAGAAGATGATCTGGCGAAGCTGTTTGCAAAGTACGGTAAAGCCAGTGAGATTTTTATCAACAAAGAAAGAGGTTTCGGTTTCATCCGCCTGGAAACCAGAATCATAGCCGAGATCGCCAGAGCCGAGCTGGATGATTATGTGTTCAGGGGCAGACCCATTCGTGTCAAGTTTGCCACGCACGGTGCCGCCTTGAGCGTGAAGAATTTACCAGAGTTTGTATCCAACGATCTCCTCGAAGAAGCGTTCGCTATTTTCGGTCAGGTGGAGAGAGCTGTGGTGATAGTGGATGACAGAGGGAGGCCCACGGGGAAAGGCATCGTCGAGTTCACCTCAAAGCCCGCAGCTAGGAAGGCTCTGGATAAATGCAACGATGGTGCTTTTCTCCTCACAGCCTTCCCGCGACCCATTACAGTGGAGCCCATGGAGCAGTTCGACGAGGATGAAGGGCTGACCGAAAAGCTGATCAACAAGAACCAGCAGTATCACAAAGAACGGGAGCAGCCGCCGCGTTTTGCTCAGCCGGGATCCTTTGAGTATGAGTATGCAATGCGTTGGAAAGCCCTGATGGAGATGGAAAAGCAGCAGTATGACATGGTGGACCGCAACATGAAAGAAGCCCAAGAGAAGCTGGAGGCCGAGATGGAGGCAGCGAGACACGAGCATCAAGTGATGCTGATGAGGCAAGACCTGCTGAGGAGGCAGGAGGAACTGCGCAGGATGGAAGAGCTCCACAACCAAGAGGTGCAGAAGAGGAAGCAGGCTGAGCTCCGGCAGGAGGAGGAACGTCGGCGGAGGGAGGAGGAGATGAGGATGCGCAACGAGGAGATGATGAAGAGGCAGCAGGAGGGTTTCAGAACCAACTTTTCTGAGAACAGAGAACAAGATATGATGATGCACATGGGTGGTCATGGGATTGGCATGAACAGAAATTCACTGGGGGGGAATTCTGGACCTGCCAATTCAGCTGCTATGGCTGCAGAGAGCGCTCCGATGATGGCAGGTCCAGGAAACAACATGGCTGTAGGAGGACAGAGTGGCTTCCCCAGAGGTCTTCCAGGACCTGGAGACTATAACAAGCAGCGGAGATTTTGAAGAGCTACTTTTTTCCCTGTCTTATTATTATCACTGTAATTTTACATTTTGAGTAGAAAGAGTTACTTTTGGACTTTGAAATGTGCATGTTTTTTTTTTTTTTTTTTTACCGTTTCATTTGTACGTTTCATTTATTTTAGTACTAATGTCATAACTCCAAATGAGCTATGCATTTTCAATTGTTTCTTACATTCACTTGATAGAGATAGAAAATGTGTCCTTGTTCTGAATATGTCAACTTTTCTGGAATAAATTCACGATTCCTTAAAAAAAGCGGTCTTATTAAAAACTCAAGATTGATTTATTATCTATTGCATTCATCCAGGCAAGACATTAAAATCAATTAGTTTTTATCGGTGTCCTGATGAGGATGAAGGAACGTCGTAAACCCAAAGCATATACAACTAGATAGCTCATCTATTCACAAAACAATATCAGACGACACAATTCATTTCTGTCACAAGTTACATTACCATCACAAAAAGTAACTGGTTCTAAACCTGAATCTAACAGGTGATCAATAACATGCTCTGAGGTGTTAGTGAAACAGCTATCATTTACTAAAATAGTTTTTATAAAGAGGGAAAGACAAAAAAGTGGTTTGCTGCATATAATCTGGTCAGTAAAAAGATTGTGAACGTAAAATTTTAATATATAAAAACTACATGTGAATGCCATCTATTGACCTGGTTATTTATAACCCCCTAAAATTTAAAGTAAATGTGCCAATGGGCCACATATTTATGTAACTTTAACATAGAAAGTCTAATGACAATGCAGTAATTAAGAATAAAATACTGTATATAAATATACTTTTCTTTTAAAACAAAGTGATTTAAAAAAAAAAATCAATCAAGTGTAACATGATGCAACATTGCAGCCAGAATTCATAGTTAAATTGTTTCACATTAAAGATTTAAAAACTTGACCAAACCAGCGGTCAAATTTATCAATAGGAAATCAAGGGCTTCACAGGATTTTGATTTTCAAAGTAAAATTTCATGTTTGCTTTGATTTAAAAAAAAATCTGGTTTAAAAAAACTAATACAGCATGCTTCTTTAAAAAATATTATTTTGTACCTTTTGTTTGAATTATTTTTCCTCCTAAATGAATTCATGAGCGTGTCCTAAACTTTCTGCTTTAATATAATAATTTCCCATGCATTTGGGTTCCAGTGCTGTTTAGTGCAGAAAAAACATCAAATCATTAAAAATCTTATATTTTAATTGATAATTAACATTTAATAAATCATTATTCTTGTAAAATTTGAAAGTGTTGGTCAGTCAAATATGTTATCATAACAGATGATAGATTTTAAAGTACATTTTGTGGATTCTTATTTATGTTTTCTATTCTATGTTAACATGTAAATGAAAATTAAATTCAGCTTTGTTTGCTTTATAACATAAAAGATAAAGTTATTATCTATTTTATTTTGTGAAAAACTAGTTTCCTTTTTAAATTATACTGTGGTTAAATTAGTTAGGCCTTTTTGAGGAAGAGTAACAGATAAACAAATGACAGTTATCAGTGACATAAAGTAAAAGAAAAAATGAAAATATAAATGTCTTTAAGTATTATTTCATTTAGTCATCCATTCAAAAAATATAGTGATTAAGTCTGTTAGTCTTCTAAGTTCCAATTTGTCACTTGCGCTATAATTGAATTCAAGGACAAATCTGCAGTAAGTCTGCAGAGACCATGATCCAACTGCCAAATACCTGAATATTGGCAAGATATTCTTTGCTACATAAGAAAATTTTGTCTAAACAAAAGAAAACTTGAGTCAGAGCTAAAAAGGAAACCAGAAACTTACATACAGTAGTTTTCACTTAAAATTTAAAACAGTGTCTGCAGGAGAGAATCCCAATCATATGAATCTAAAGTGCTTTCTTAGTTTCTATATTTTTCTTATTTTTTATTCTTTTCTATTTTTTGTCTTTCTTTCTTTCTTGGTTTATAATAATGGTCATCCAATATTGGATGATTGTCATTAAATAACAAAAAAGAGAATCACATACATGTGAAAATGAAACGTGTCCGGACTCTAGTACGTTTTTTTTTCATTTCTCTGAAAGACAGTAAGTGATTGGATTCAATATGTTACAAGTCTTCTATTAAATATATATTATTTTAACAAAAAAATAAAATATTAATAAAAAAACAGTTGAAGGTTACATCCATTAGACAAATTAATTATGTATAATTCATAATAATAATTAAAACAAAGTTAAACAATTACTTTAAAAAAGTCTTTTCTCTGTTTTAGATTAAAAATAAATTAAGGTACTTAATCCTTAATATGAAATTTGAATTGCTTGAATATTATTTCTCCCCAAAACAGGCCAGATTTTTTGTTTCATAAAGGACAGGGCATTTATGAACGTAAAGTTAAGAGTCACAGTCAAAGGGTGGAGGATGATTATTGACTTGTCAAGGAAACAAACAAACAAAACAAAAAGGAATGCATAACTTCAAAAACAAATCAGTATACTCAAGCATTATTGCAGTGATTACCTGCATATATCTTAAAAAAAACATGATGAGATAAACAAAACCAGTCTGCAAACAAAGGATCAGCGACAGTTCCTGTCTTATTTTTTGTGTAACGTTTTTCCATGATTCAAATTTCTGCCCTAATTCAGAAATCACCTGTCAGCTTTCTGGAAACTTTGACGTGTTGGCAAGATTCATGGATTTATGACAGTAAAAAGAACATCACCATATCAGCTCAAATTCTTCCTGTCTTTTCCTCATCTCTATTTATCTGTCTATCAGATTTCTGTGCGGCAGTTAGATACAACCTGGCTGAACTTGGGATCCTAAGAAGCCTCGATTGTCAGTTTTTATGTCACAGAGACCTTGACTTAAGATAACAACATTCAGCCTTGGAGCAAAGTTAATTTAGAAAACAGGGAAGTAATCCTGCAAACTGCTGTTTGGGTAAGATGAGTTCAGGAACACCCCCTTTTGGACATAAAATAATACAAAAGTATGTTATCAGATGCAGGTACAGTGCGTTTGGCCCACTAACACAGTATGTTCTGAAAATAATGTATGATCACTACACAAGGCTCCTCTAAGAGTTGGTAATACTTAATTATTTGTTGATCTCAGTGAATACAGAGGAGTGGCTGGTACTTTTGGATTCCCCCAGTGTTTTAACTGAGCTGCTCTGAATCACCCCAGCAACCATCCAGTGTCATAATTGCTCCCCGTTAATAATCTAACCGACAAATTGATCCATCACAGCTGCAATTGGCTGACAGTTGCATCACCCCAGATGAGGCCACACTGACGTACCTGTGGAGGTGTTTTTTTCCTCTCAGCGTTCGCATTCTAACACAGACAGAGGATAGGAGCAAGAGGGCTGTTTGCCATCACAATTAGAGCATTTCCAACTGCTTATTGAACCAAATGTGTCTTGGAGTGATTCACATAAACTACACTAACCTATAGGACTCTTGTGACCCTCAGGAGTCATGAAGCACCTTACAAGGGCGATCACCGTCCTGGCTTTAGTGGTGAGTACAACCTACTCTGGCATCTGATCATTTTTCAGTTTGAAATGTACAGTAATTACCTTGATTTATTTGGCTTTTGTCTCAACTATAGTGGGGCCCATTACCATAGTATCTTCAGTCTTACATTAGTAATAAACAATCGATTTACCACATTTAGCTACAGAAATATATTTTCTCTAAAACTCCTCAAGAGCAATAAATATATTTGCTGCTCTTTCTGTTTGTGGTAAAATGCAGATTATAGGAATCATCAATGTCTCTTTGGATTATTTTTTAAGATTTATACATAAATACAGAGGTGAAAGATTAACCTAATCAAAAAAATGTAAATATATGCTCTATTTTTTTAAATCCTACATTCTAATTACTGTGTAAATAAATTATTTGAAGGTGGATGCGTGGATGCATATCTGTTTCAAATATGGTGCTGTCTGTCCCAACCAGGAAGTTCTTGTTAATAACCAAGTTTTTTTTTTTTCTTGGTTAAACAAAAAAATAAATAAATAAAGACATGTAGAAACAACTTAATGGATTGATATTAAACATACAAGAAAGAATTGGAAGAGAAAAGACTTAACAAAAAAATGTGTGGTCAAAAATCGCTGAGGAAATTTTTTTATGAATTTATTTTTCAATTTAATTTATTTTTGTACAGTATAAGCATCTAATGAAAAATGAAAACTCAAAATCTAAACGTTGAAGCTTCATCTCATGTTTGTGTCCAAAGTCAACGTTAGAAGTGTTTACACTGGTGATATTTTGCTTACCAAAGCTTTTCCTGCAGTTTCAGGTTTTCACTGTTACATGAAAAGTGGCAAAGCCCATATTTGCAGCTTTGCAAGAAAGAGGTGATGAAAGAAAAGGAGAGAATAAAGCAAAACAAATAGTGAATTAATTAGATTTAGAAGTAAAGACATCTCTGTGCTAGAATAAAGATAAAAATATGCATACACCTAAATGTTTTTTTCCAAAAGATCTTTTAATTTGCAAGTGTTAGTAACATTATAGCCAGTCTTCTTTGTTCAGTAGTCTATCGTCGTTTTAGGTAATCCTGATGGTGCTTAACATTGACAGTAGCCCAAGTATTTTACCTTTCCTATGTAATGTCAAATGTTGTGGTGCAAAGCTGTAATTCACTGTTTGCTAAATAAAATGCCAGAAAAAAAATCTACAAATCTCAATTTTTGAAGGGACCAGAATAAAAAAGTTAAAAAAAAAGGAATTGTTGAGTAAATGATTACAATTTGATTATTTTCTAAATGTAATTTGTCTGTTCAGAGGAATTAGATTTAACATTCTTGAATATATTAAAATATGAACAAAATGTTGTATATGTTTTTTTAAATAATAATAAAAAAAAACTTGCAATCAAAAAATAAACTAAAGATCCATTTTAAAAAAGTTGTCCTAAAGGATAATAAACACATAACTGAATGGATAATTGTGCTCACAAAAAATCTTTAGAAAAGAAAAAAAAAAGAATGTAACTAAAAAGTACAAATAATTAAGATAAAAGTTTATATGTGGTAGAACTAATGTCGGGGGTGTCA
Source organism: Adrianichthys oophorus (assembly GCA_036245035.1). NCBI lineage: Eukaryota > Metazoa > Chordata > Actinopteri > Beloniformes > Adrianichthyidae > Adrianichthys > Adrianichthys oophorus. The sequence continues at coordinate 8,747,487 of BSAI01000189.1, read as the reverse complement.
GGACGAGACGGCCAGAGTGAGGAACTAAAAGTCTTTAACAAAATGCATCACTTTAGGTGGGAAATATCCACAAACACAACAGACCACCAGGTACAGCTACACCCCACCACTGAGTGCAGAAACAGAAACACTTAAAACAGCTCACCAAATTAACCTGTGCGGCAATCCATGGAGAGCCACCAGAGTGAGGGCGGAGCCCTCCAGGAGACGCCACAGCCAACCAGCACAGAAAAACACAAGAAGGAGGAAAAACAAAACAGAACTGACAGACTGGGTCAACTTAGCATTTTGTCTGCATGTCGTCAAGCATAGCTTTCATAAGCACTTGCTCACAGAGGAGAAAAGTCATCCTTTTAGCGCATAAATTCCTTTATGAATAGACAGTGTTAAAACAGTTAAACAAAATCACAACAAATATCACAAGAGATAAACAACAAATGGGAATTTACAAATAAATGTGATTCCTCCTGGAAACTATGTCGAGCTAAACTGTTAAAAAGTATACTGTAATTAAAAAAAGCTGTTTTTCATGGTTTGTGTGTTTCTACAGATAGAGATTTTTTACATACTTAAGATATATTTTATAGTTTCACTGCTGTAGTGGAGGAGCTGGTTATGTTAGAAGTTTGTGTTTTTATCTTTGCAAGAAAGGCTGTTGTTTTACACCAAGATGGTGCCTAACAGCAAAAACCAAAACTCATTTGATTTCCAGAGATGGGTTAAAAAAAATCAAAATGATCCTTGTTTAGAAAATGTAGTATCAAGTCAACAGATATATGAATAAATGCTCATTTTAAGTAATTTATTGTATTTTTATGCAAAAACATAACTTTTACAGATTTTTTTAAGTATTCATTTAAAAGTCTATTACAGAAAATTACAGCTTTGTACATTTTTAATTCACCAGTTTTTCATAATTAAAAAAAAGGCTTTTAACATAGAAATTTGATGAACAAATTTACAAATCAACCAATAAAGATGTTATAGGAAACTAAACTGATTCACTGCTACAAAAGAGATAACCAGTGATACATAGATTTATGTAGGCTCCTTGTTCTACACAGATGCTGTCAGAGACCCAACACCAGCCAGGATACTGTGCTTTCTACGATGAGTGCGGCCGCAACCCCTCCTTAAATAATACCCTCATTCCCCCTATCGTCCCATGTCTCAACTACAGCTCGGCCCGACACCTCACAGGAGAACACTACCAGCTGTTTAAGGAGGTTTGTTGTTTATAATTGGATCACACAAATAAAATTAAAAAGAGAAGTGAGATTTAACATAAATAATAGTTTTTAATAGTTTGCTAAGTTGTTTCAGTTTGGTTTGACCTGCAGTACGGTAAAAGCTGCTCTTGCTGCAGGTGTGTCCCATGTTTGACCGAGGAGAGGGAAACACATATGCCTGCTGCTCAATTGGACAGCTGAAATCTCTGGATAGGAGCCTGAGCCTGTCTAAAGGAGTGCTGAACCGCTGTCCTTCCTGTTCAGAGAACTTTGCCCACATACACTGCATGGCCACCTGCAGCCCTGACCAGACGCTTTCAGTCAAAGTCACAAAAGTCATGAACGTCACCTACTTGGGCAAGCCAAAGGACGCGGTTGTGGCCTACAACGCATACATCAACAACGAATTTGCAGAGACGGCCTTCCAGTCTTGCAAAAATGTCCGGCTACCAGCCACAGGAGGCTTTGCCATTTCCACCATGTGTGGTCGGTATGGGGCCAGCCTGTGCACGCCTCAGCGCTGGTACGACTTTCAGGGTGACTCCAGTAACGGGTTGGCTCCTTTAAACATTGACTTCTATCTGATAAAGGGTCATGACACCACAGGGCTGCCTGAAGGTGTGGTTCCTTACAACGGGCGTGCTTTAGGGTGCAATGAGTTCATGCCATCAGGGTCAGAGCCCTGCTCCTGCCAGGACTGTAAAGAGTCCTGTCCGAGTGTGCCTCCTCCTCCGCCTCCTCCGTCACCTTTCAGATTGCTCGGGATGGATGGATTCCTTCTGATTTCTATCATTTTAAGTTGTGTTCTGATCTGTGCCTTCTTGCTGTACGTCTTTGTTTCTTTCCGGATGAGCTCTAAAAAAAAAAAAGACCAGGGCGACAGAAAAAGAAAGAATAAAACCAAAGACCAAAGAGAGAAAGACATCCTTCGGAGAACAATTCATCCTTCAGAGGTGACATGTGTTGATAAGACAAGCTTGGTAGCTCAAGATTTCCTCAGTTCGCTGTTTCAATGTTGGGGAACCTTGATGGCCTCGTATCCCCTCACGGTAAAAATAAAACTCAAGCTACAAATGATGGAACACAAAGGATAGATTTTTCTCACTTGTGAATATTTTGTCTTTATTGAAGGTGCTCCTCTTGTCAGCAGTAGTTGTTGCAATCTTATCTGTTGGCCTCAAGTCCATTGAGCTGACAACAGATCCAGTTGAGCTATGGTCTGCTCCAAATAGCCAGGCCCGCCAGGAGAAGGAGTTTCATGACAAGAACTTTGGCCCATTCTTCAGGACGAACCAGCTGATCTTAACAGCCCCGGACAGAAAAAGCAGCATTTACGACTCTTTGCTGTTTGGAAAACATAATTTCAGTGGGATTGTTTCCAAAGATCTCATCATCCAGATGCTGGAGCTCCAGCAAAAATTACAGGTGGTTGACCGTATAGTTAGCTCTTGTAATGATTAAAAACATGCAAGTGTTTATTTACGCTCTTTTGTTTCCGTTTTTGACCTTTTTAGCAAATTGAATTCTGGTCAAAGGATCTCAATCGCACAGCGTCTCTGAAGGATGTGTGCTACGCTCCACTAAACCCGTCCAATCCTTCCCTGACTGACTGCGCAGTCAACAGCCTGCCACAGTACTTCCAAAACAGCCTGGAAAACATCAACGCCAAAGCAAATATGACTGAGCTGGGGGTGACCAAAGAGGTGGACTGGAGGGACCACCTAATCTACTGCTTGAAGTAGGGGCTTGTTCACAAAGTCACCTGTAGCTGTTCATTTTCAGTGAATAACCTGCACTCTTTCCACCACTTCCCAAGCTCTCCACTGTCCTTCAAAGACATCACTGCTTTGGGAATGAGCTGCATGGCCGACTACGGAGCGCCAGTCTTCTCCTTTCTAGCCGTGGGAGGTTATGAAGGTGAGTGACTTCCTGATGAAGTTCTCCTTTGCTCATTCACAAATTTTCCTTCTTTCCCACGTGAACATGGTGTGTTCTTCCTCCAAGGTGATGACTACACCAATGCAGAGGCTCTCATCCTAACATTCTCCCTGAACAACTTTCCTCGTGAAAATCCCAAGTTCAATGTGGCTTTGCAGTGGGAGAAGGAGTTTCTTAAAATTGTCCAGGATTATCAGAAAGACCCAGCAACAAACTTTACGTTTGCCTACATGGCAGAGGTATAGGATCCCAGAAAGCATCATTTCCACAGATCTTCTTACCCAAAATGAAAAATCTGATGCATTTTGTGTTTACTCTCAATTTATTCTCATTTCTCTGACTCTTTTGTTGAAAGAGGTCTCTAGAGGATGAGATCAATCGAACAACGGCAGAAGACATTCCCATCTTCATGATCAGCTACCTCGTAATCTTTGTGTACATCGCTGTGGCTCTGGGAGAGTACTCTTCATGCAAACGCCTACTGGTGAGGTTTTTCCTGAGGAATGCTTAGCTACTACGTACTTAACATCCTATGCCTCTTTGACCCACTCACAGGTTGATTTATCAGCTCACTTTTTAGGGACTTTTTTCCTTTTTGTTTTCAAATCAAAAGGGAAAATGCATTTAAAAAAAGTAATTTGTGCTCTCTGAAAGAGAATCTCTAAATTCTGAAGAAAGAGGTGAAGGAAGCAAGAAGATTGATGCTTAAGTTTGTGATGTACTTTCAGAGAGTAAAAAATATAAAACTAGTTCAAAATGGAGTTTCTTAAACTGTCTGCAGATGAAATTATAATATTAATAATGCATTTGTTTGGATTAAAAACTGCAAAACTTCCTTTATTTTATTATTCCACAAATAAAACTTTAGGTGCTTAGGTGCTTATCATTTCCTTGTTTATCTTTTTTTTACAATCGGCAATAAGCAGAAGCCACCACAGCATCAGCCCCTCTTCATGGCAGAGCTTGTACTTTAAGCTTTTAAGTCATAAACGTATGCAACGTGAAAGGCACCATGGAGTGCAGTGTGCATTGATTAGGGTCGTCTCTTTGTCCTGCAGGTGGACTCCAAGTTTTTAGTGGGTCTGGGTGGAATCCTGGTGGTCGGCTGTTCGGTCCTGGCTTCCATGGGTTTCTATTCGTGGATTGGCATCCCGTCTTCACTGGTCATCTTGCAGGTTGTTCCCTTCCTAGTGCTCGCTGTTGGAGCTGACAACATCTTCATTTTTGTTCTGGAGTATCAGGTACTTCTGTACAGCACATGTCTGCAATACCAGTGACTCTGAGACGGTAGCTTTTGGTGACCTCATCATTTTGACCTCCAGAGAGATGTAAGAAAACCTGGAGAGACTCGGGAGCAGCACATTGGTCGAGTGCTTGGACATGTAGCTCCCAGCATGCTCCTCTGCAGCCTTTCAGAGTCTGTTTGCTTCTTTTTAGGTAAAACTTTCAATCAATATTAAAAAAGGAAAAGCAATCCACAGTAAAAAAAAAAAGGGATTGTAGTTTGAAATGTGTGTCTGACACCTCTGTTTTGTGTCATCAGGGGCCCTGTCTACCATGCCAGCAGTGAGGTCCTTCGCTCTGTATGCTGCTTTGGCCGTGCTCATGGATTTTGCCCTACAGATGACAGCTTTTGTTGCACTCTTGTCCCTTGATGCTCGGCGCCAAGACAAGAACCGCTGTGAACTCCTCTGTTGTGTTTCCGTGTCAGCAAAGCACTCCAACAAGCCAAATGAGGGCTTTCTACTGCCCTTCATGAGGAAATACTACGCCCCAGCTCTGTTGCACCGTTACACCAGGATCTTTGTGGTAATCCTTCTAAACGTTGAGCAAAAATACATCCTGCTAAAAAAAACCTTTAGGTCATGCTCTCTGTGTATCACCTGGACTTTTGGTGGAATAACTCAGCTTTGGGTTTTGCTAGATGGTGGTGTTCATCTTAATGTTCTGCGCGTCCATATTCCTCATGCTGCACGTGAAAGTGGGTCTGGATCAGGAGCTTGCTATGCCAACAGTGAGTATGAGGCCCTTGACCTCTGATTAATCCAATTAATCTGAGCGATTTCACCCAAAAATATTTCTTTTTTACATTTTAGGACTCATACATGCTGCGCTATTTCAGTTACCTGCACAAGTACTTTGAAGTTGGCGTTCCAGTTTACTTTGTGACAAAGAGGGGCTTTAACTTCACCAGTGTGGAGGGCATGAATGCTGTGTGCTCTAGTGTGGGCTGTGATCAGTTCTCTCTCACACAGAAGATCCAGCACGCTACCAGCTACCCTGACCTGTGAGTGTGTTAACTCTTCAAATCTGATTAGAAGACGATAAAGGGAACCTTTATCAGCTATTGCCTTTCTTGGTGTATGCCATTAAAGATTCTTTTTTAAAAACTTTATTTCGAATAAAGATGTGGCAAAAATATTACAGTTTGAAAATAAAAATGAAAAGTATGATTCAAACAGCAAAATACACAAATGTGTTCCCTCAGGAGCATTCTATCAAAGTAATATTCAGTCTTTGAGAAAGCCTCTTGGAGAAGAGGTGGAACACATGTAATAAAATTTGGGTTTTTTTTAATTACCTAAGATATGAAAAGTACCCAGATATATTTCTCCCTGCTGGGTGCTCAGTAAATAGTTTGCTTATTCAGTGTACACATTGCCTATGCTGGGATTTCTCAATGACCTCATCAAGTCTTATTATCCCAGTTTCTTCAGCCTCACAATAACTAAGGACTGCCTCCTCCTGCTATTCCTTTAGGAAAAGTCTCCTGTACTGGAGAGCAAGCTCGATCCAGACAGACCCACCCAAATACCATCCTAGGCTGGCGTCTATCACTTTATCAATACTTTTTCCGAACATGTCCTTGAACCTGCTGATAGTTGCAACCTCTAACATACAGACAGATCAGACTGGTTAATGATAAACCCAAGAGCTTGAATAATTCTCAAAATCAACAGTCCTGGAAAAATAAACAAACATCCAAACACGTCTAATAATGTAATCTTTAAATAAACTTTAAATGAACTTGGTTATACAACATGTCGCTTGAATACTTAATCCAGTTTACATGTTTGTTTGACCTAAAACTCATTGTGAAAAGTTAATGACCAGTAAACTCATTTGTTTCCAGTAATATAATTTGGGTACTCATAAATCCTGTTCTGGTAAAACTGTCACAGATTAAACTAATGTGATTGGATTTGTTTGGGGTTTTTTGTTTTTGAAAAGTATCTGTTACTGACAAAATATTCAAAAAATACTATTTTTTTCCCCAGATTTTTTTCAAATACTTTTTAATTTTCTCACTATACAGTATACTGACAGCATGAATATAGTGAATCATGGAGGTAATACCATAACAAATTAGTTTATGGGGTACTTTTTCTAAAGTATTCTGACATTTAAACCATGTATATTGTCCACATACACTCACTGGCCACTTTATTGGGTACACCTGACCTTGCTAGTACCGGGTTAAACCCCCATTTGCCTTCAGAACTGCCTTAATCCTTGGTGGCATAGATTCAACAAAGTACTGGAAACATTCCTCAGAGTTTGGTTCATATCGACATGACAGCATCACACGGTTGCTGCAGATTTGTCAGCTGCACATCCATGATGCCAATCTCCCGTTCCACCACATCCCAAAGGTGTTCTATTGGGTTGAGATCTGGTGACTGTGGAGGTCATGAGGGCCAAAGAGTGCCAAGATAATATCCCCCACACCATTACACCACAACCACCAGCCCGAACCGTTGATACTAGGCAGGATGGATCCACGTTCATGTTGTTGATGCTGAATTCTGACCCTACCATCTGAATGTCACCACAGAAATTGAGACTCATCAGACCAGATGTTTTTCCAAGCTTTTATTCTCGAATTTTGGTGAGTCTGTGTGAATTGAAGCCTCAGTTTCCTGTTCTTAGCTGACAGCAATATCACCTGGTGAGGTCTTCTGCTGCTGCAGACCATTTCCCTCAAGGTTGTGCATTCAGAGGTGCTCTTCTGCAGACCTCGGTTGTAATCAGTGGTTATTTGAGTTACTGTTGCCCTTCTATCAGCTGGAACCAGTCTGGCCATCCTCCTCTGACCTCTGGCATCAACAAGGCATTTCTGCCCACAGAACTTCTGCTTGTTGAATTTTTTTTCTTTTTTGGACCATTTTCTGTAAATCCTAGAGGTGGTTGTGGGTGAAAATCCCAGTAGATTGGCAGTGTCTGAGGTACTCAGACCAGCCCTTCTTGCCCCAACAGCCATGCCACTTTAAAAGTCACGGAAATCACCTTTCTTTCTCATTCTGGTGCTCAGTTTGAACTGCAGCAGATCGTCTTGATCATGTCCACATGCCTAAATGCATTGAGTCGCTGCAATGTCGTTGGCTGATTAGAAAGTTGAATTGACGAGCAATTGGAGAGGTGTGCTGATCAAGAGGCCAGTGAGTGAACAACATTATAGCAAGATTATTAACTGAGTTTAAAATCACTTTGAATAACTTACTGGCATTAAGTCTGTGGCTGATCTGTTCATTTGGTGTCTTCATAAATCATTTTTTTCATGACAAAAAGAACCTAACCTAAATCAGCACGGATTAGTTTTGTGCTGTAATACTGTCATCTTGTTGCTAACTTATGGTGTGCTCTGTAGATCCTACATTGCCATTCCTTCTAATTCTTGGGTGGATGATTTCATTGACTGGTTGAACCCTGGATCCAGATGTTGTCGACTCTACACCCTTGGTCCAAACCAAGGAGAGTTCTGCCCAGCAAACATAAGTGAGGATTCTGGTTCAGTAAAGCACCTTCTAGGGTCAAAATTTAGTAAAGCCACAAGTGAAAATCTCCTCTTTTGTCACGCACATTATTAGGTGCCTTCTTATGTGGGAGCAAATGTATGAACGGTTCTGCAACCAGTGCCATCAGGCCCAGTGTAGAAATGTTCAACCGCTTCCTCCCTGACTTCCTGGGTAACAGACCTGACCTGCAGTGCTCTAAAGGGTGTGTATGATATCCTCACTCATGCAGACATGCCATTCAACCAGTGGCTTCATGGCAGATATTGTTCTTCAACAGGGGTCTAGGAGCTTATGACACATCTGTAGTGATGGATGACAGTGGGGAAATAATAGGTGAGCGATTTTCCAGCCCTATCAAAACAGCTGCAGATGTGATGAATGAGAAGGCTGTGAATGAACTTAAGTTTTCCTGGTCATTCCAGCCTCTCGGTTCATGGCTTACCACACAACTTTGACAAACTCTCAGGAGTACACTGCTGCCCTGCAGAAGGGTAGAGAGCTGGCTAGCAGCATCACAGAGACCATGAGGAAAGTACCAGGGACCTCTCCAGACTTTGAAGTGTTCACTTACACGTATGTATCCTAATATTTCCACAAAAAGGATTCCAACTCTCCCTTCAAACACGGATTGTGTCTCTTAAACTTTTTTTTTTTTTTTTTTGCAGGCTGACTAATGTGTTTTATGAGCAGTATCTGACCATTGTGCCAGAGGGACTCTTCAACGTCTCCATGTGTCTGCTGCCAACCTTTGTGGTGTGCTGCCTTCTGCTGGGTTTAGATCTGCTCTCTGGCCTGCTCAACCTGATCACCATAATCATGATTGTTGTGGATACCGTTGGAGTCATGACTTTGTGGAGCATTGATTATAATGCAGTGTCCCTGATAAATCTGGTGACGGTGAGAAAAAGCCTATTAAAAAAAAAAAAATTCCATACAATGACTGTATAAAGAGAACTGGACAGAGCAAGTGAGACGGTACCCACAGAAAATGACTTACTTCTGGTTCCAACTAAGTGAAGTCAAGACAGTCGCCATTTTTTTGCGATACGTCCGTCCCCATTGTGGAACCAGACGTTCTCAGTAAGCCATTATTGGTATTTATTGGTCTTAGTCTACATTTATATGGCAGGCACTTTCTCCAGTCAGTAGTGAGCTTGTTATAAGGCCATACCCCTTCCACTGAAAGCTGGCTCAAGAGAAACTGTCAATCAAACGTTTGATACGAGACCACCTACTTTTATTGAGGCTTTACAGCAAAACTATTATGAAAAAAATCATTAGCAAGAAAATGTTTAAAAGATGTAGCAGAACTGTGGGATTTCAGCTTTTTGGGACTAACAGCTACCTCCTATTTGGAAAGCGAGGGAGGAGGGGAGTCACTCAGTCCAGTTCTCTATATACAATCAGTGATTTCATCCTAGTTTGGACCCAATCTCTTACGGTCCTTTTCATTGTCACTAGTGATTCGTATAGGATGAGATTAGCACTTTTATCAACTCTTTAAAGATGCATTAAATGACAAAAATTCAAATAGTTTGGAATTAAAGTGTTTTTTAAACCCCTGATGAAATCCACATAGACTATAGTGTTTGTTTGAGATATACATAGTATCAATTATGATACATTGGGTGATTTGTTAAGTTTTTGTTCACAACAATGTTAGTTTAAGATGCAATGATATTGACATGAGTGTTCAGGATAAAAAGTACCTAAGATCCACACATTTTTCACATGGTGAAACTGTATTTTAAAGAATAAATTATCAACATATTATGTATTTTTAACACAGGCAGTAGCCAATAGATGATTTAGTATCACTAGAAAGTTTTGAACATTAGTGAAACTTTTCCTGCCAAAAGTGTTTTTGAGATTTCACGAGAACAGCCATGTTGAAATGAGCAGGAAAAGCCTTTCTACTGCCCCTAGTGGAAGGATGATGCACTACAGGGCAGAAAGCATGGACCAAGTTTTACACAATGGGTTTTTATGGGTCTCAGAAGTGTGTGTATCAAATATGAAACGAATGGTTATTCAGGATTAGGAAATATTCAGTTAAGACCAAAAATGATGGATCACATCTGTAAACATATCTTGCATCGTGTCATCTGATTTGTTTGTAGGCTGTGGGAATTTCAGTGGAGTTTGTGTCTCACATGACCAGATCCTTCGCCCTCAGCACTAAACCCACACGTGTAGAAAGAGCTGCAGAGGCTATAGCCTACATGGGCAGTGCAGTAAGTACAATTTTATTCAGAACTCAATCTAAAATTAGACGAATACACATTGTCTGTGTTGTAGAGCTACAAAAAGCTTTCTTTACTACTGCAAATGACAGTAAATATATATTTTGTTTAAAGGTGTTTGCTGGTGTTGCAATGACCAACCTGCCAGGCATCCTCATTTTGGCCTTTGCCAAGGCCCAACTCATCCAGATTTTCTTCTTCCGTTTAAATCTGGTCATTACACTTCTTGGGTTGGCCCATGGACTAATATTCCTCCCTGTGCTCCTCACTTATTTTGGTATGGACCTTTTTTCCCCCCTCTGCTCTTGTTTTCTTCTTTGCTGCACAAAGCATCAACTTATAATTTGTTCTTGATTGTTTTTTAGGTCCTGGTCTGAATAAAGCCCTGCTGCTGCAAGTCCAGTGGGTCAACCAGAGTCAGGACACAGAGAAGAGAGTAAAAGAAGCATACGACAACATCAGCTATGTGGACGACGATGAAACAAACCCAGAAACGAGCTCAAACACCACAGTTTCTTCAGAGGGCGACAAAAACCCTCCAGAAACTGCAGAAAGAAAGGTCAAGATTGACCATTTCTGAGCTGCAAAAACTGTTATTGTTAAATGTGTACCTCAATCAAAAATTGACTCATGGAAACAATAAGTGATATTGTGCTTTATTTTAGTGGAAGTATTGCAACAGTAACAATGCAATGGCTGTCAGAATGATACTGAACACTGTCATTTTACTTTGTTTTTGTATTGGATCTAATTGTTTTGTATTTTCACACATATTTCATTTTAGCACTTTTCAAAGATTCCAAGGGAAACACACTCCATTACTTTTCCCTAAACTGTAAAATGCTGCAGAGAATGTAATCAGACAACGTAAAAATATGTTTACTTTAAAAACACTTGTCTTTATTAAAATGATCGTCATGGTGGTTTATCATGATGAATGATTAGACGTTACAAATACACACAATGCAGTTTTCCTTGTTTACTTTAATTTTATTTCTTTTCAATGAGGGACTGGCGCGCTGGCATTTCTCCTCTCGTGACATCCAGGCCTTTGATGCAAAAATAAATAAATGAAAAACACTTTTTCTGTTTTCTGCTAGTGGCTTAGTCATTTAGAGCAAGGAGAGAGGTTTAAGGACTGGCATTTGGAAAATAAAAATAAAGACTAGAAGTAAGTTTCTTGGCATGTCAGTTAGCACTCAGGTAGGAAACGTGGCAACAAGATAATCATTAATCACGAACTAAAGTTTATTTCACACACTACAAAGTTGCAAGCTGAAAACTTATCCATATCTATGTATAGTTATATTATACATTTGGTACTAGGAAGTACCAAAGTTCAGAGTCGGCACCAAAAAACCACAATGAGAACCACAGCATCAAAAAGTTATTTTATTTCTCCAGCAACTCTTACTCGTTCTCCTCTGGTATGCTGAAGGAACTTACAAAGAACGGAACAAAAACATTTTTTTTATTTTATTTAAACAGAATAAAAATTTTGCATGTGAACTCTTTTAAACCTGCAGCAACAATGAAACACCAGCTTTTGTCCAGGTGGAGGGCTTTTCTTTGGACCTCAAGTTGAAGGTCCAGACATAAGTAGGGCCTCTCTGGCGGGTTCTGTAGACTGGGCAGTGATAAACGTCTTTGCTTTCCTGTTTGTTTACAGGAACAGCCTTGACGTAGATCACCGGCATGGATGAGGTGAGCTCCATCATCCGAGCAGGAACAATTAAACCTTTCTGCAAAGGAGATAAAATGACAGGAGGAGACAAAAAATGAATAAATGTTCTGCCCTGCACACTGAGAGTGTCCTCAGTCAGAAGCAGGTCTGCTGCAACACTCACCTCTACAAAGTAAAACTGCCTACAACACCTTAGTGACTGACATAGACTACCGGTGCATTTTGAATGACCATGATGTCTGTGCGTCTATTAAGGTGAGAAGGTGACCCGTACGGGTGGTGCAGGTTTTTGGGTTGTCTGGGGCCATGAAGGGTCGCAGAGAGGAGCGGTGGCAACTTAAAGAGAGAGCAGGTGTGTCTTGCAGTTCCCTTGAGGCTCGTGTGGCCACCTCAGGGGTTGTCCCGAAAACGGACTGTACCATTGTCATGCGTGTCGTAAGTTTATCGTGAAGTATTTGTAAGTATAATATGATATAATAAAGAAAGGAAACATTTTAAAAAGGATAAAGTTAAATGCACTTGGTGCGACATGCCAAAGCACTGCAGATAACGCTATTTGGGTATGAAACAGAAACAGTTCGGTTCATTGATAGGATCCTTGCTGTGGGGGATATGGATTACCATCATGTCAGGAGAGTGGCCTTGGTTAATCTTTTTTTGAAAAACAAACAGACATAGTTAGGCTCGCGCCGTGTCTTTGTTTGTTAGATAAACCAAAGCCATAGGTTACAACCAAATCCCTGATTGGTCAAAGTTTGACATGGTTTAACTGGCAACGTGTGTTCAAGGGCCACACATTTTATACGAGAATCCCGAATGCATCCAAGTCACACAAGTGCAATGCAAAGTGTCAGATGCAGTGGTATAAAGCACGCCGCCACTGGACTCTAGAGCAGTGGAGACGCCTTCTCTGGAGTGATGAATCATACTTTTCCATCTGGAAATCTGATGGATGGGTCTGGGTTTGGAGGTTGCCAGGACAACGGCACATTTCAGACTGCATTGTTCTGAGTGTGAAATTTGGTGGAGGAGGAATGATGGTGTGGGGTTCTTTTTCAGGACTTGGGCTTGACCTCTTTGTTCTAGTGAAAGGAACTCTGAATGCTTCAGGATACCAAAACATTTTGGACAATTCCATGCTCCCAACCTTGTTGGCACAGTTTGGAGTGGCCTCTTCCTCTTCCAAATTGACTGTGCTCCAGTGCACAATGCAAGGTCCATAAAGACATGGACGCAGAGTCTGCTGTAGATGAACTGGACTGGCCTGCACAGAGTCCTGACCTGAACCCCACAGAACACCTTTAGGATGAATTAGAGCGGAGACTGAGAGCCAGGCCTTCTCCACCAACATCAGTGTGTGACCTCACCAATGCGCTTTTAGAAGAATGGTCAAACATTCCTATAAACACACTCGTCAACCTTGTGGACAGCCTTACCAGAAGAGTTGAAGCTGTAATAGCTGCAAAATGTGGATTGACATCATATTGAACTATATGGTTAGGAATGGAGTGGCACTTCAGTTTAGGCGTGAGTCAAGCCAGGTGAGCCGATACTTTTGGTAATATAGTGTAGCTCTTATATTGCTAATGTCAGCTTGGGGTTATAAGATAGCTGGAGAGAGTGTAAACAAAGAAAACTGAGATATCTAAATAGGGTAACTTCCGCACCAAGAGTCCCACCCACAACTCAGAGGCAAATTTCTAAAGAACTCCTGCTGCTCTGCAGAAAATATGTCTTAAAAAATGATAGGGTTTTTGATTTTGCTATAAACGGCACATCATAATTAAAAGACCACTTTGAACGATTTTCTGTGACAGACTGGGGACCTGTCCCCTGCATTCACTCAAGGGTGTCTGGGTTAAGATCCGGCAGTCCCCTGACCCCGAAAGAGACAAAGCGGGTTAAGTAAATGGATGGATGGAAACGATTTTACAGTAGAGAAAATATAGTTGGAGTGGAAGATTAAACAGCAGTCTTAAGGATTTTAGGGGGTTAAAAACAAATGAAATATCCGTTTGACATGCCTGCCTCTCACCTACTTTCCTTTAATTAACCTTTTGTGTTGTTTATGTGTTTGCTACGACCTGTCGCCCGCAGCATGCAGGTAGAGGAAAATGTGCACGAACACTTTCTCTCCACGGGTTAATCGAACGGTCTACAACCATGATATTTCCTACAGGCCATCTGAGTGCCCCGTACAGGTTTGATCATTTTTCAACCGCAGAAAGCCCATATCCACTCGGTTATAGTTGGGGCAAAGGCTTTAATTCTGACAGTACCTGTGTGTCCCATTGGGCTCCCTCCATGAACAGCCCGTGGATGTAGGCTCCTTCACGTGGTGGAGAAGAAAAGTGCTCACGGTTCCTCTTGGTGACCTCACACTGCAGTCTCATGCTGTCCAGAGGCAACTTGTTCCTGTGATTGGAAATCTTTGGTGATAATCCAGAGCTTGCTCCTATAATTTATCTGTGACTACAAACCAACCTTCTAGCCATGTCCTGCATGATGGCGGTGAGGAAAGACTGGGGGTTGAAAAAGCCAGACAACCATACCACTGGAGGTAGGCTGAAGCTCACCGACCACGCTTCCAGCTGACTGATCCTGGTTAAGAGGTCATTGAACCACAGAGCTAAGCTCAGTGTGGAGGGAAATGCCAGTTTGGTCCAGCTTTCCGGCACCGCGTCCAGAAAAATGGCATTCTGCAGGCTCTCCATGTCGCTGGTCATAGTCAGTTCTCCCTGATTTGGTAAAATTACAGTGAAATCAAATATTTTATTATAAAATCCAGAGTGAAAATGTTAATTTCTAAACATGAATATAGAGCACAATAAAGAACACATCAAGGACACAGAGCTACACAGAACTTTTTTCCTGAAGATTTATGAGAGTAAACGTGTTGAAGAAGAAGCTCCGGCTGAAATGCAGGTTTGAAAAAAATTATTAACAAAACCTACATTAACTTTGAGATTAGTGAAAATAGAAGTTCTTGGTCACTGTTCCAATAAACCTGCCGATAAAGTAGACCAGGTTGCTTCTATTCCATCTACCCCACCCTTGCTGTTTCTTATGAATGGGACACACTTGAACCAGGTGATCAGTAGTAGGTAGGGTAGAGATTTCAGAAAAACCATGACTCTGGACCTCAAAGACCGGAACTGGATCATTCTACTGCAGGGGTGTCATTTTCAGTGGACAAAATACAGAATCTTAAAAGAAATCTAACGTACCCTCAATGCATTACTTTGAGGAATATTGGGGGGAGTTGGCAGCGGCACACTTAGCCGTATAGAAAAAAATTCAACATGCTCTTTTCTAATCCGAGAACACAAATATCTAAGTGAGTTTTCCCTGCTACAGTCATGTTTAGAAACTGCGTAGTTCCTTTTGGGGTCGCTGGGCTGCTGCTGTTGTGTAAAGACGAGGTTCACCAATCTTTTGCAGGGCCATGCACTCAGACACACAAGCACACCAAGGGTCAATTTAGAGTTCTCAAATAACCTCTGAAGCATGCTTTTGGATTGTGGGAGGTAACCAGAGAAAACCCACACATGAAAGAACATGCAAATGCAAAGAACATGCTCCATACAGAAAGCACCCAGCCAGGATCTGAGCCAGGGCCTTCACCCTGTTAGGTGAGAGCGCTAACCTCCACAACACTGAGCAGCCTTGCTCCGCTCAAGATTAACTGCTGTGGCTTCTTTTGCTTCATAAAAAAACTTTCCTATTTCTAAAACAAAGTTTGATTTTAATGGATCAACTGAAATTAAAAAAAGTCTAAATTCACAAAAGTACATTACACTGACCTTGAGTCCAAGGTTTAATTCATGAAGGGAGCTTCTGATCTCTCGGATCAGGAAGTTCATCCGTTCACACTCCTGCAGTGCCACCACCTCATAAGGAGTCCTTTCCTCTGCTCTTGCAGAAAGCTCTGCCATATTAAACTGGTCTGGGAGTCTCCCTGTAATCTCCTCCATTGTGGCGCGTACCTGGTGATGTAAAGAGAGGAGGTGAAGACGGATGACTGTGAGAACTGTGCTGTGTGTTTTAAGCATCAGTCACAAAAAACAAAAACATATTTTTTGATAATGGCAGCTACGCTGATGAATTAAAAAACTGATCTACAGAGCACAGACAACCCCAATGAGTGATCAACCAGCAAATACTGGTTGTTGACACTTGTGTTTTGATTTTAGTTATTTAACTTCATTTTTTGGAGAATCAATTTGGTGCCCATAACTAAAAAGTGAGGTTTGCATAAACAGAGAGCTTTCAGCAACAGGGAGGGGAAGGGGGGCGGGCTTGCTCCATGGTGAGTGTGGGTTTGGTTTCTGAATCATTTTTTCTTTTTTCTTTTCATCTTCGACTAAACAAATAAATAATTCTGAGTGTTTCCACTTGAATTACTTAGTAGTGAGCCACTGTTTATCAACCCAGCATTTCCTTTGAGAGTAAATTCTGCAGCTTCGTTAACGGCTCATTCTGATCTCTTGATCTATTTTAAGTGGTCTTTTAGTTATGATGATGCTGTTTTCAGCCAATATAAAAACTGTTGTTTTTAGGACATAGTTTCTGCAGTGCAGGAGTAGTTCATTTGAAATTCAGTTGTGGGCAGGACCGCTGACATGGAGCTACCCCGCCCCCCTTTTCCCCTCCGCATTAATGAGAGTTCTGAGCAGGGAGCTTTTTTTTTTTTTATAAATGTCCTCTATCATCAAAAAAAACGCCCCAAGAACATGTTAAAAACATTCTTTTTTTATCAGAGTAGCTCTTTAAGTAACTTTTGGTTAAAAAAATGTCTTCCTCCCAACACCTTTTCTCAGTCATGGGTCAGTGGGTCAGTCATGGGTCAGTCATGCAGGACACACTAGAATGTTCCAGTAACTAACAACAATAATTGAATAAGTCAGTGTGAAACATGCTCTGTACCTTCTCTTCTCTCGTCATTCCGCCTTCTTCACCAACTGCTTCATCTCTGGGCTGCATCTCCAGCACTGTGGAAAAAAGCTTTTCTGACGTTTGCGTGAGGAAGTCGATCTCTGCATTAGGATGAAGGCCGTACAGGTAGGGGGACTCTTCAGGTAAGTTGTCATCAATGTACTGAGGGAAAAGGAAAAAACAATGACAGAAGCTTTTTGATGGGAGGAAACGTGTTCCAACAGTAAAACTTAAAGATTGGCTTAAAGATTTTGTGGCACCCTATAAAAGGTTTTCAGGAGGCCGTCCTGATCTGTGAAAAGTTAAACTCAAGTTCTGGACATGAGCAAAATATTTTGAAACCATTGAAAATGGCCCAAAGCTGTGGTGCTGTGGCGACCCCTGCAGGGAAAAGAAGAAAATGACCCAAAGATGCTCTCTAAAACAAAGCCTGGCCGGGTCCTCCTCACCTTGTGGTAACTTTCATAGTGCATGTTTCCAGGCAAAGGAAACTTGGGAGCCAGAAACACCTTTCCCTCCATCATCTCTGGCTTGATGAACTCCTCCAGGTAGGAGCAGCAAAGGCGGCGGTCCCAGTCATCAGTAATATGACCCCCGTACATGATCTCACCAAAAAGGTAGCGCAGGTCTTCATATGGTACCTGAGAATGAAAGCAGCATTTGGGTGCACTGTCTGAAATCCTAATGCACAGTCATATACTAGATCTGGGAATCAGGACTTCTGAGTTTTTAACAAATTCTAAAGTAGAATCCTATTTATAAATATTTGTTGCTCAGGCTAAGCAAGTCGTAGAGACTGGATGACTGAAGAATATGAACATGGACAACACTACAGTGAAGGACAGGAGCCTGAATTACGTAAAAAATAATCAAATACTGCCTTAAAGTACCATGGATACGTGTGTGAGTGTGTACTTGCATTAACTGCTCTTAGGTCAAACAGTGAGTTTGTAAGAATGTGTGCAGACTGCAGGTCTGTACCTTGGGATTTGCCTCCAAGTAGTTCTGAAGGACATTGACAGAAATGGTGAGGTCTCCAATGTTGAAGGGGTATGGTCTATTCCACCCCTGAGGACCAAACTTGGTCCTCCCTGCTACCACTGCATGAAAGTAGCAGAGGGCAAACCAGATGCTCTTGAACTCATTCTCCTGTGTGCAGGCTTCCAGTGACACCTGGAGAAACAAAGACAAAAAAAAACAAACAGATTACAAAGTTAGATCCCCAGGCTTCCTGAACAACCCATACGAAGTTAGGAAGGAGGCCACATAGTTGTAGTTAAGGTAAAGAGCTAATCATTTTCGTTTAAAACTTAGTGATGTAAAAAGGCTGCTAAAAAAAGAGATTTTCTATTCATGCCTGAATGGGTCAGAGGAAATTTTAGAGGTCAGAGGTCATTTCACTGGAAGTTTACTGCAGCACTTTTACAACAATAAGAAATCTGGAATAATAGTTATGTTGCACAGCAGTCCTGCACGCCAAAGAACTTTTCATTTTTGCAGTTCTTCCTTCTTACTGTATGTTTGACCAAAAATGTCTGCCACCCCATCACTTACTTACTTAATTTTCAAACACCTAGTAAGTACTCAGAAAAAATTAATTTTGGGCATTATGACCTCCCATCACTGCGGGCGACACTGTAAAAAGTAAATAAAAAGAATGTGTCCAAAATCACTATTTTCTTTAAAATCTCTTTAGGTTTGGTTAATTTATGACCTCAGGAAGAAGCTGCTACCTTGAATGAAAAAAATTAACCTTTAGTGCCTGCCACCTGTCTTTAAAGCATGTCAAATTTACTGCTCAACGCCTTGATGCCGTGGAGCAACCGCCGACAAACTTCATCCGTTGACCACATCATGGAAAACATGGATGATGCTGAGCGAGTAGCTTGTGTTTATACAGTATGTGTTGGAGAGCTCTACAGAGGTGCCGGCAAGCACGTCGCCGTGTCTGAGTTCACCAGAGTCTCTCCTGGTGCAGTGTGTTGCACTCCTGCAGCAGAGCTAAGCCTGACAGCTGTTTAAAACATTACTTTGGTCTGTCTGTGGCCCATTTTGAGCATTGACCTGAGAAGGGAAAAAAATAAAACTGGAGGATCTTTTTATTATTGTCTCCATGAAAATGAGAAAAACAAATCATCAGCCCATGGAGCTGAGAGGATCGCCACCACTATGACGGAACCCGAAGCCACTCTCCATGGGCAAGTATAGCGAGGATTGCTCGAAGCTAGTGGAGTTCCTCTGGCAGAGCCCGGCAGCGGAGTGCTTCGCTAGCTCTGTCCCTGTGCGACAGCGATTGCTTGATTTGCAGAAACCTGTGCAGCGGAGCTCGCTATGCTGTCAACCAGGCAGCTTTTGACCAAATCTATTCTTTGAAATATACACTTGTGATGCCATATGAGATAAACGGACAAGACATAGCTGTGAAAATAAAACAGTACTAATATGGTGTAAGTGTTTTTATAGAGACCAGTCAAGAAAAACAAGCAGCTTTGTTACCTGGTTAAAATTGTCCAGGGCTTTGTGCAGGTTGGCATTCATTCCAGTAGGAGGTTCATTTGTCACTTTGATAGAGTTTTCCAGGATACCATAGGGGATGATGTGAGTCTCGGGTGTAGCAGAGGGCTCCGCACTAAAAAACACCCTGAAGTTCTCATGGCTTTGCTCTGCATGCTGCTCCACAAGTTTTTCCAGAGTTCTAAGCCATCGAGCCACCAGATGGATGTTCTAAAAGAGCAAAAGAGTGAAAAGTTCTGGACATCTGACATGCACATTAGGACTAGGTTGGTAAAGTGGAAGCACCGAAACCAAAGATGGCTAAGTTTTTAGTCCGTTTAGTCCATAAAAATATAGGCTAACAACAACTAGACAGAGATCTGTAAAAAAAACAAAAAACAGAACTAACCACACTTTTTAGGATGCAAGAACCAATATGTAGTTTTTTTGCACATTTCCGCATTTACGTTTTTAATTTGTTAATTAGCGATACCTGGGAGAAGGTCTGATTAGAGCCCACTCACCTGCACTCAGGACAGAGGAGCAGAGGAGAGCTTGGGCTATTTATTTTTTTCTAAGTGTTTTTTTTTTTTATCATTTTGACGCCACTTTGTTGCTAAAGTTTTCTTTGCATCAACTTTTACCAACCTTTGTTAAACAGGTTCATTAATTACGACAGTCTTAGGGCCACCATAACAATGAAACAATAATTTACTAGAATGAAATCGTTATATTGAGGAAAAAGTGGTAGTTTTACGAGGATAAACTTGTAAAATTATGAGAAAAAAATTAATTGTAAAAGGAAACGTCATGCTTTTTGAAAATAAAGTTGGTTGTGAAAGCCTCCGTCCACATTACATGCCAACTTGTTTTTGTTATAACCCTTTGTTTTACCTCATGGCTGTTTGGTTAATTTGTCATCAAGTATGAACTAAAATAAATATGTTAATATTTATGCCATTTCAAATAATTACTGTCAATTCTCTATGTCCCCAAAGTTGCACTGATTTTTTCTATTATCCCTCTTTCCACTTTGCAGTTTTACTTAAAGTTAAAGTCCCATTAGTTATCACACACCAAAGTGTGTAAAATTTGCTCTCCCCATTTGACCCATCCCCTGTGGGAGTGGTGAACTGCAGACGCTGCCGCTCATGAACCATTTGGTGGTTTTACCCTCCAGTTGAAACCCTTTATGCTGAATGTCAAGTAGGGAGGCACTTGGTTCTGAGTCTTTCCTATGATTCCATCGTGGATTTAAACGCACGGCTGGTAAATGCAGCAGCATGTGTTGCAGCTCTGCTGTTTCAATGCTGTACCTGTAGGATGACCCAGTGGCCATTCTTGGCTGCTACATCTAGGGCTTGCTCAGCTACAAGCTCCTGGCCTTGACCCAAAGACACGTTATGGAGGTTTTTGTTGTCTAATGTGTAGCCAAGTCTTTTTCCTGAAGGAAGAAGAAGCACATTTCACATTTCAACTCCAAAACAGCATTCTACTTTTTGACTTCACTTCATATAATCTAAAATCTGCCTTCTACAATACGTGTTACACTTCGTAGTTCATAACATGTGTTTTCAGGAATAAGATGAGATAAAATGGACAGAAATTCTCTGTTTTTTAAACTGATGGAAGTCATGAATCAGCATCAAACAGTTCATTCAGTCATAACTGCTGTGTCTTGGTCCTCCTGCAAGACACAAGTGCTCTTGAGACAAATGCCATGATTGGATGCTAAATGAATAGAAACCATTAGTCAGCAGGTTTTTTCTGGTAAAATGAAGATGGTTTTTCATAGAAGGATAACCAGATTCGGAATCTGGAAATGACTTGTCACACAACCATCATTGTGTTTGACAGGTTAATATTCTTTCTCTGAAATGCTGACGGACCCATACGTCAGACATAACGTGATATCTCAATTGTTCCTCTTGTGTCATAAGGTCTTATGAATCTTAGTCTTAAAAGACCAAATGTTTTATCAAATGTGAGAGAATTCTTTGTCTTCTTCTTCAGCAGGAGTGTCTAAGTCTTGAACTCTCTCATGAATCTCTTTACAGAAATCTTGAACTCTGATCCTAATGCTTCTGTGCAAAGTATTCGACCATCACATCTATCGTATCCCAACCTTACCACAACTGTGTGGTCTAGTTCCTCTTAAGGTTGGGGGGCTTTGCTCGTGACTGTCCATGATAAATGCAATGAACTTGCAGAGTGGGGTTGATACCAAGCCTCTATATCAACCCTGACACGATTGTCTCCAACATTTCAGTGGTTTGGTATTTTCAACATGGATGACATCTTGCTTGCACATTTTTGCTGCATTGGGCAAACTCCCAGACATATGATGAGGCAGAGGAGGAAGTGGTATGTTCTCCCACTAAACAGAAGCAGGCAATACAGCGGCATAATCCGATCTGTAGTGCAAGATATACGCATTTTAAAAGATGACCTAGTCCATTTCAGGTACTTTCACATGTCAATTGCTAGGTTTGATGATCTTTTCCATTGAGTAGGACCACCTATTACCCACAGTGGGACACAGCATGCCTGTTTCTCCAGCGGAATGACTTTTCTGGATCATGTTTGCTCTGCCATTACATATTCTAATTGTTCAAAATAAGAATAGGTCAAATCTACAATCACAGTGTCACAAGATTTCTGCTTCACTCCAATCTGATGCATCCACTTGGAGACAATTAGATCCACGAACGTCTTTGTTTTTGTCATCCAAGCTGGTCTCTGGCTAAAAACTAGACAGATGGATAGCTCCAACGTTGCTCGCTATTATTGTTGCTGCGGTAATGTTAGGTTGGTGGTGTGAGGGTCTGTAAGCTGGTGGGAGAGTGTGCAAACAAAGGTATGATAGAAAATAAAAACAGGGTAAATCCACGCCAAAAGTCCCACCCACAACTCAGATGTGAATTTCCAATGAACTACTGCTGCTCTGCAGAAACTATGACCTAGATAACTATGTCCTAGATGGCTAAAACCGTCATAATCCTAACTGAAAGACCATTGGGAACGCTTTACAATAGATTGAAACATGATGGAAGTGGGACTCTAAAACTGTTTCAGGATTACTTTTATTTGTAATTAATGGCCCTCACTATGGTTGACTGTTGTACCAAAATTTTGAAAATGTCACACATTTTGTTTTTAATTTGTTTTGTAGCTCCTATTTGAGTGATTTGCTGATTCAACATGTCTGGCGGAGATCACATTTGACTGCGGCAACTAAAGTGAACCTCCACAAGATTTAACAGTTTTCTTTTTTTTCTAAAAAAATATAATAAACTAATAAAGAAACAAAAGGATTTACATGTACATCATTTTTGTTACAGTTCTGTACATACAGTGCACAGCGATAACCAAAGGTACCAAATTAAAAACAGGAAAAGAGCATCACCGTGTTCCTCTACAGCCTTCAAGGGGTCAACTCCAGGAGAAAGGATGAAGAACATGGGTGTAGCTGAATCTGCCTCTTCAAAGGAAGATCCAAAGTCCAGTGATCTTCCCATTGTGTACTTGCTTCCCAGTTTCTCCTCCACAAAGTTCCTTCAGGACAGAAGATTGCTATGTTCTTATCTCATTTGATGCAAACTTCATTTCTCAGGCTGACAACTTT
Organism: Adrianichthys oophorus; assembly: GCA_036245035.1. NCBI lineage: Eukaryota > Metazoa > Chordata > Actinopteri > Beloniformes > Adrianichthyidae > Adrianichthys > Adrianichthys oophorus. The sequence continues at coordinate 8,724,544 of BSAI01000189.1, read as the reverse complement.
CAACCAAACCAACAGAAATTGAGAGGATTACTCCACTCATTTATTTTACAACAAAAAACGTTTGATTTTTTTAATGTCTTAGAAATAATAACGCATGGCAGTTAACTACCGGTATTCATCTATTTACATGAGAGAGAGTGATGTTTTTCTAAAGAATAACCAAAAAAAACTCTTATAAGACAAAAACTTTCAGCAATAATTTGGGGTGATAAAACAGCAAAAAATGTTTTTTTGTGTTTGAAGATAAGCAAAATGAAAAATTGAAGCTCAAACTAGTACAGTCAAATATCCTAGATTTAGTGAATACAACCTCATTAATCCAGTTTAAACCACAGTAGTTCAATGAGATCTCTCCTTTCTCCTCTGAGAGGATAAAAGTGCAAAGTTGGAGTTCTTCAACCCTTTTCTGCTTCACAAAACAAGCTGTGATACCTTATAGCCCTTACCTGATAGCGTTTGTCATGCGGTCAGGTCTCAGGACCCTCATTATACACAATCTCTGGAGCGAAGTTTTGCTCTTCCACTCTACTGGAAGCTGCTCCCTCTCTGGACACTCAGACTCCACCATCCTCTTCCAGCGGTTGGGAGTACTTTCAATGTCTTGGTCCAAATTCCTGAATGCTTCCATGGAGCACAGTGACTGGTGGTTTTAAAAAAAATAAAGACACACATTTAAATAATGTGCACAAAGAGATCCCACAATGTGATGACTGCTACAGTTTTTGGATCACATTGGCACATTTCTTTATAGCACAACAAAACCAACAAATATTGCAAGTTTAGGGGAAGTTGAAAGTCAAAAAGGTGTAGATTAACCTCCCCACATCCTCATTGTTTTTGTGTTTTTGTCAAACCTACCTTGATCCCTCCCCAGGCTTGGTTGGACAGATAATCCACTGGTGATGTCACACCAGGTTGTTTGGGGCACCTCAGGAGGAAGTCCAGCTCTGCAGGGTTTATTTCATTATTCATGCGGAGAACCTGGAGACCCACGAGGGACAGAGACTAAGATCTTTTCTTGAGTTAACATTCACACAGACAAGTTTACTGATTTAACAAAAAGCTTATCCTAAGGAGAAAGCCTCGCAGCAGATAAAAGCTGTTCCCCTTCCCACCTGGAACACGAGCTGGGTGACGAACAAGAGCTTGTCACACTCAAACAGGCCTCTGGTGGTGTACTGGAAGACTGAGAAGGTGATGCTGTCAGTTAAGTTGGACACTCGCTGCCGCACTTCTTCCTCTGGCTTGGCCCTCTTAACTGCTCTCTGGAACACGACGCTGAAAGCCTGCAAACATGAGGGAGCACACAGAACTCAGATTTCCAGCTGAAAAAAGGCTGGGGCAGATGGCCAACTTGGATGGGATACCTTGAGAGAGAACTGGTACATGGGGTTGATTTTGTTGAGATCATTCATGATGAAATACAATAAGGAGGCACGGGCTGCTGCTGGTCTGTAGTACTCCCGGATCTCATTGATTTTGGCCTCTGTCACCTTGGCCTCCTTTACCTGTAGTTGAGACAGTTCAAACACAAGAATTTTCCTCAGATAGACAAAAAGAAAAGAATATGCACATATGTATGCAGATAGTGAACAGAAATGTTCAAAGCCTCATGTCTTTAGCAGTAGGCCCAAGTCAGATATTATGTTTTAGTCACAACTGCCCCTATGGGTGGATTTTGGCTGTTCGCTGGTGAAAAACGCTGGATGTAGGCAGCCCACACCAAATTTCAAGGTCGTGGACTACTCTGTGCAGGGGTCCCCAACTAAATTTGCAAGAGGTCCAGTGACTCTATTAGCCTGGAAGACTAGGCTCCAAGCATGCAAAAACATTCAGGCGATAATTCACTTTTCTGTTCTTTTATTTAATTGCAATGTTTTGTTAAATTGGTAAAGAACTTTTTTAAACTTTTAGTCTCAACAAGTATTTCTCTCATTCTTTTTTTTATAAAAATACTTAAATAAACAGAACTACATTGAAGTGTAAAAAGGAGATTGCACATAAACTTGTTTTCTTGTAGTGCAATGTGTGTGCTCTTTCACAAACTTTAACATTCTGCTGTATTTCACTTAAAGTGCAACAAATAACATGGATGTACCTCAAAAGCATTGATAATTTCTTGTGCAAATGTTAACTTTCTGTTTAACAACCCTTAACAGTAGGCTGCAAATATGAATGCATATTGAACATTCAAGTAATAACTTTAATAAGTGCAGAAAAACTTTATGAACATAAAAGTAAACTGCAAAATAGACTTATTTCAGTGTGGGTAGAACCAAACACTGTTAATGTGTGCAATGCCACCTTGATAAGAGAAGGAAACTTCTCCTTTGGCACAATCTGGAGCCAAAGCATGTCAGAATCAGATGATTTAGATTGTTCTCTAAACATGACATCAGCCTGCACATCTAAAAGCTCCATTTGTGTGGCCTCTTTTGAAAAAACGGCAACATTCTTCACTAAAAAGAGATTTTTAACAAAGATCAAGAGCTGCTCTCACAAAGTAAAGCCATCAAAGCGAGTCTTAAAGTTTTCAATCAACTTTTTGATAAAGTCAGAACGGCCACCTTCAGAATGACCAGTTTCTTCTGAAAAGACTGAACAACAGTCACCAAGTCACACACATAATTGTCTTTTCCTTGAAGCGTCTTATTTAAGTCATTTAAGTGTCCTGTGATGGCAACCAGAAAGGTCAGTGTATCCAAGTTACTTTCCTCCTCCAAAAAATCCAGAAATACATGAGCCTTTGGACTTTTTTGTTGTGCCAGGAATTCTTTCATTTCTTATCTTCCAAAAATGTTCCAGCACTTTTCCATTGGAGTGCAGTAGTAGGTCAATGGCAGGTCTATCTACTTCTGCTAAGAATTCCCTCAGCATCGATGCTGGTGGGAAGATAAAGCCCTGAGAAAGTGAATTATTTTGGTGATGGCGTTCATAGCATTTCCATGATGTTCTGAAAGTGATGAGCAGAGGAAAGGCCAACCCATTCTCACTCCCAAGTCGTCAGATATGACACATGGGTAATAACCCCTTTTTGATGCTTTGGGTGTCCCCAACTCATCGTTTTTCGACACCTGGCTCATCCAATTAAATCAAGGCTCCCCAACTTGCGGGCCACGAACCGGTACCAGTCCAGTACCAGACCATTCTGGTACCCTAACCTGAACCCGGTACCGGTTGCGGACGCTGTATTGGATGCAGACAGGACTAGGGAGTTCCAGTTCTGTCTAGATTCCGTTAAAAATCGCTGTTCAAGTGAAATTCAATCTTGATTGTTAGACTTAAAGAATTTAGACAATCAGAGTGTAGTTTATGTGGACATCGTATGGGTGTCCTAAGGACAATAAGGAACCAGTACCTTACAAACGACTAGAGAATGGCATAAGTAACCCAACGACAGCATCAGCATCATCACTGTATGTCACAAGTGCACAAGTCCTCCTCAGATCTCAGATGGTTTTAGTTTTTCTTTCCAACAGCAGATGTCTTTGACTCATGGATATTTGTGCTGTTGAGGCAGTCACTATGCAGGTTTACCACAAATTACTTTGTAGAACCAAAAGGGTACGGAAAAGAGACTTTTGAAGCAAAACCTAAAAATACAGAATTAAAGCAGTGGACCTGACCTGCTTCTCAATATCTTCAGCCATGCTTTTGTTCCTTTCCAGACTCTCCACCAGCTCCGTGTCTCCCAAGAAGTTTCCGGAGGCAGATGACAGGCGTGACAACAGATCGTCCTCCAGTGTCTTCAGAGTGATCCGAAACTGGTTCTGCTGCTTGGTCAGGTCAGACTAAGACACAGAAATACTTTGAGAAAACCCCTGCAGGTCCAACGGCTCCTAAAACATTACATGGTTCTGATTTTAGGTGTGGGCCTCATTAAAAAGACCAGAGCACAACAGCCTCCTCTAAAAGCCCTGTTTACAACAGTCTGAACAGTCTCAGAACAAGTCTGGGAAGGCTGTAGGTATTTCTGTCAGGATGCCAAAATCAAACCTCTACTGTCTGTGTTCAGTGTCAGCGAACAGTGGACCCAATCAGGAGGAAAGCACCATGAGGAGTCACATGCTGTGTCAAAAGCCTGGCTATAAAAATAGGTTTTAAGAGGTTTTTTTTTTTTTAATGGACAGTGGTGTCTGTCAATCTTAAACGTCATACAAGTTTAGAAGTTTTGTAAGAAAAAAAATTGTAGTATGGGGATTTCACAGAGCTCAGGCACTCTGCACTGCCACATTATTGTCATGTTGACATCTGTTTTCAACTTTATCATCATTTTTCTTTATTTCTAGTTCCTCTAAGCGGTGGAATGTTGAACCAATAACTTATCTATTCATTACCATTAATGTATGGTAAAATTGCATTCATAAAATGCCATATAGAAAGAATGGTTTTATCCTTGTACTAACACCCTGACCTTCTCACCTTCTGTTTTTCCAGATCAGGTCTTTCCATGCTGACAACTGCTGCCAGCAGTTGGTCCTCCAGACCATCTCTGGTCACAGTGAAATTGATCAAGGTGCACTGGGCCTGCAGCTCCGGCTGGTAATGAGGGTTGGCAAACTTGGTGTGCAGAATGAGCCGGAAACTGGGGTTGTACTCACACTCCTTGTCTCCAATCTTTATATACCTAAAACACTCAATCGGTGAGTATTTGAAGCAAAGACGTTGGTTTCCAGCATGATAGTCTAAGCAGTGTTTCAAAGTGATTCCTATCAGTTCTAAAGTAAAACGCGTCAAAGTCCAGGTTTTACCTTCCTTTCTTGATAGTTTCTCGTCCCAGCAGAGATCCAAGAACAGGATCTAATGTTTCACCCAAGTTCTCAATCAGAACCATGTCGCCCACAGCCAGCGCTCTCTCTATTACATCCAGGTACCTGTTTAGTTAAAAAAAGAGAATTTCCAGTGAAAGTCTTATACATGGCATACTCTCAACAAAGCAGGGTTGTGATCTCTTTCTTACCCCCGCTGTTCAGTGCGAATGACCTGCAGGTGTTCACCATATTTGTTTTTGACCCAATTGATGCCCTGCAGCTGCGGGTCCACCATGAGGGGCCAGCGCTGGCAGGAAGTGAGAATGGTAGCGTTTTCAGTAGACATCCTGTCAGCAGGAAGCCCCTCATTCTGCCATCCTGCAATGTCAGCATCATCAATCAGCATGGTCAAAGGGTCCAGGTCTGGACTCACTGGAATGGGAACCTTGAAGGGGGAATAAATGCGATTTTGTTGTAAAAGCGTTAAAAAACCCTCCTGCATTAGAAAGATGGTGGAGGGTCATTTTTAGCAGTAAAATTGCCCACAAAGCATTTATTTTATTTGGAAAAGCCCCTCACCTTCAGCTGACTAAGGAAAGGCCTCCAACAGTCTTCCATAAGACGGAGCCTGAAATGTTTTGTGAAGTATCCCGCATAGGAGACAAATGCAGTGATAAGGAGGACATCCCCACACATTGTACTTTCCTGCTTCTTCAAATTTTCAATGTCCTTTGTCCAGCGAACTTTTTCTGAAGCCAACGCATTCATCTGGAACACCAGAAACACCGATTGGTTAGAGATGCTTCCAAAAAGCGGTCAGTAAAATTAGCTGTACACCAATTGGCGGATTACAAGAAACACAAAATTTCCAGCAAAAACTGATTTGCTGAATTTATGCCCTTTAATGTGACTTCAGATCTAATCTAATCTTGTGAGCCACTTGTAAGCCAAGTGGAGAAGGGTCTGGTTAGTCCTCCTTGGATGGGAGACTCTTTGACTACAAGATAATGTGAGTAACTGTGTAAAGTATGTACACACTGGGCATTCGACGCAGGTTCAAGAGCGAAATGCTGGTTCTTGAACGCACGTTTAGCGCATTGTGTTCACACAACAAGCAGGAAGGGACTTCTTCTTTGTCCTTTTCTACATGTTTTGTATGTAGAAGCCCAAAAAGGCACTGGTTTAAGAACACACATTTTGTAGATGCAGCAAGAGCAGCAGTGGCACTGAATGGTAGCATTATTTCCTGTAGGAAGACTTCTGTTGTTTTCCTGAAAAGCAGGGGAATGTTGTAATGCTTTTCCGAAATGCTTTCACATTCACGATTATCACAGACAAACATGCAGCATGTCCCTGTAATGTTGGTGGTCTTCTTACCAAACGGTTGGCTTGTAAAATGGTTTGCTCTGTCTCTTCAGCTTCACGTTGGCACTGGAGCTTCTCTTCTGTTGCTTTTTCAAAATTGGATTGCAGCTTGGCATAGTTTTCATCAAGGATCTGGTCGCAAAAGACAAAGTAACAAAAAACAATATTTAATGAAACGATCATATGTTCCTAAAAGCAAAGAACAAAGAGAAAAACATTCTGTTTTTAATTCTTAATCATTTTTATCATGTTTGATATGCATTTGTGAGACCCCTATCTCATCAATATGATCCAAACTTTCCATATAAACCCATTGTTTATAACTTGGTCCATGTTTTCTGCCCTGTAGTTCATTATAATTCCACTAGGGGCAGTAGAAGGGTTTTTCCTGCTTGTTTCAAAATGGCTGCTTCCATGAAATCTCAAAAACAGTTTTGGTGGGAAAAGTTTAGCTAATTTTCACAACTTAAAAGTTATTCTTTATTTTATGACCATTGAAATAATTCTTTATAATCCAGTTACACCATGTTAAAAATGTGTGGATCAAATTTGAGGCAGCAGGTAAATAAGGTGCTGTTTTTCATGAACACCCATGTCAATATTTTTAGAAAAGAACTTTATTGATCTCACAAACAGCAGATGGATAATAAATAACACTCTAAACTACATCTTAACACGATCGTTGCGAGCAACAACTTACCAAATCACTCAGCATATCACAATTGAGTCTATCTGTATCTTATTTTAAAAAATGATTTTGCTACATTTTTAGTGGATTTTATAAATAGAGTTAAAAAATGAATTTCAAAGAATCTGTATTTTCTGTCAAATCTTTCATGTGTTGGGCATTACAAGGATAAAAAATATTTTCATAAGCTTTTTAAAACAGCCATAAACTTCATTTCCCACAGTTCTGTTTATGACACTTTGATTTGAGATTTATTGTAAACTGTAAAAAAAGAACCTTCACTCCTCTAGAATATATTTTTTGATCTTGGCAAGATTACTGTAATGTTTATAAAGATCTATCATGATACAATTAAATCCTTTATTACTTAATGCATTTTGGATTTGCCAGCAACGCTTACTTTGACTTTTTCTTGGATCCGGTTTAGGTTCTTCTCTGCTGCCTGCAGCTCGTCGTTGGCCTTTTTTAAGGCCTGTTTCTTGGGCTCCACCTCACAGTAAATCTTATAGAAGTTCACAGTGTTCAAAACCCACAAGCACAGACCTTCTGCAGCCGAGGACTTGGCAGCCACCTCAGCTGGACAAAAACTTGGATCCTGGAGACAGCACAAAGGAACACATGTGAAGATGCACTGAAGCTCAGATTTCAGAGCAGTTCTTTCATTTACTAGTTTGTTTCATTTTCCACCATGAAGACTTTGAATTTGTAATCACACTTCTGCTAAAGTGAAAATCTGATTACATAACCTGCATAGAGCCATGACTTGAATCTTCTTCCTCACATAGTGTAATGGCTAACTAACAAACTAACCTGTAAGTAGGGATCGAGGGCTTTCAAAGATGTCTCTGGGATAATCCTTCCATCAAAGGTTTTAAGAGAGTCGAGGAATTTGTCCACATTGGCCATCATCACCTTTGCTTCCTTCCAGCTGAGGTCTTTTGGGACTTTACCACTTGGAGCTTTCAGAATCATCACAGCTTCCAGGACTCTGGTCACAGCCTCCACAGGAGCTTTGAAGGACTTCAGTTCTGTCAAGTTTTTCTGAAGATATGAGAGGAAAGACTTTCAGGTTTTTGCCTTATTTGCTTGAGTATGAAGAATTGCACAACTTTTTAGTCTTGTAAGAAAAAAGTATTCGAAATAAAAGAAGTTAAAGAAAAAATAAGGAAGTGCTTGTACTGACTTTATAAAGACTTTGGAAAGTTTAAGCATAAGCATCTTGAAAAAGTTCTAAGCAGAGTCTAGCCACAGACAGGGTTAGAAAGTCTCAGAGAGAGTCACTTTAATGCTTAGAAACATACACTTTATGATTCTGTGGCCATTAAATCATTTGTTTATAAAATGTAGCTTTTAAATATTTACAATAACTGAATTATAATTTTTTTACACAAAGAGCAATTTCAACTTTGCTCTCATTTAAAAGTTCCTTTTAAAATAAAACACACCCACTGTTAAATAAGATCATCCTGCTGCAGCAGATTTACTTGAGTAGGTGCAAGAAAGCAAAAAAAAAAAAAAAAGGCATTTTCTATCATTATGACTTTGGCGCACCAATATCCACACCATGTTTAGTGTTGGTGTAGAATTTAGTTTTTAAAAATGTATACATGAAAATGTAATTCTATCCTTTGTCTGTAACTTTGTCTCTGAACATCAACTAGACACCACTGTGGAGCAAAGAATACAAATATAGGCTTTGAACTTATTCAAATAACAAATAGGTTAAATCTTTTACTGTAATTTTCCTCAGTTATCTGAAATGTAAAATTCCAAAAATAAGTTTAAAAAAACCTGATTAACTAAAACTAATAACTAAAAATCTATTATTGATTCAATTTATTAGCACTTTTCTTTAAAGCAAACGAGCAATGGAAGATTGAAGGAGCCTTGTGTGGCTCTTCGTAGCATCAGGTTGTAGACACCTAGACTAGACTATAGACTAACATGCCAATGTGTAAAGCTCAGAGAGAGGTTAGTGAAATGTCACATACAGAAAATACAGAGAAAAACAATAAAAACTAACTTTGTTGAGAGTGTTCAGTGCTTTTCGAGCTGCATCCAGTAATGGTTCAGCGTTGTCCAAGTCTTTCTGACAGTCTTTCTGTTTGGCGCTGACTGTAACAGTGATGGCTGCCACCTTTTTTTCTTCTTCGTCTGCCAAAGCTCTCTCCTTTGAGACTTTTTCTTTTTCTACGCCAAGCACCTACAAAAAATAAAAGGGGGATTCCAGCAGGAATAACATTTATGTTGATCAACATGCCATGAAGTAATGTTTAAACTAGTGCTATTAACATTAATGCATGCGATTAACAAAAAAAATAAATAAATAGATTATTTAATTAACACAATTATTTATTAACACAGATTAATTACACGTCAGAAGCGCCGGACTTACACTTTGCGTCAGGCATTATTCCACTCATACCATGGTTACTTACAAAAGAAATAATTATTAAATCAATTTTTAGAAATTTATTCTTATTTTTTTAGTTTATATCGCTTTTTTTCCCTCAAAAAGCGGACCATTTCATACATGGTGCGGCCCATTGTCATTGATTATCACGATAGGTTCATTAAAACATCAGTTCAGAGATAAAGTTCACCTCTTACTGCTTGTTTTTGTCAAGATGAAGCAAAGATGAAGAAGTCAAAGATGAAGCAGATGAAGCAAAATGTTTGTTTTAAAGAAGCCTGCGCAGTGGTGTAGAATATTGCTATGTATGGTTATGTGACCGGAACTACTTTTTAAGGTGCGCATCAACACCCAGCAGCCAATCAGATTTGAGTATTCACCCAGGCCATTTAAAGTGCAGAAACACAATGTTTGTTTCTTATGGCTGTATATCAGTATCTTTTGTTTTCTTGAAGTAATACTGCAGACATAAAGTCTTTAGAGTTCTGCTTATCTTACTGTTTATGTGTTTTGTGCACACAAATTACATTTCTGGGATATCTCAGTTAACACTTTACAATTGAAAACATTTGAGACAATGAAAACTAAGGAAAAATGTTCTCTCTGGCCTTTTTTTGTTCAAAAGCCACATATTGTCCAATAAAATTAACCTAGTAAAACATTGGGATTCATCGTGGTGAATAACAATCAAAAAGTATGATTATTCTGATTAACTTTTTAAATCGATTGACAGCATGAAAAAAACCAATCATTTATGCTAAAAAAAAAAAAGGTAAGTAAAAAACAATTTTCAAGACTCCTTGACACCTATTGATGCAAATACACATTGCTCCAAACTTAATTTAGCATCTACTTGAAAGCAAAAACATAAGTAATATATTTTTTTCAAAGTCAGAAATAAATTCATGAATTAAGAGTTAAAACAACGTAAATTATTTAATTGTAGCATCAAAATGTTCATAACAATTAAGTAAAAAATTTCTGCATGCTAATGCTAACCCTCATGGTAGGTTGGACACTCAACTTTGAGAAAAGTTGAAACTAGATGCAAATGAGATTATTTGAGTTAATCTCTAAGAACTAAAAACTCTAATCTCTCTGAGTTCTGTTTTATCAGAGCAAATTATCAAGAAAAAGCAGACACTTCTATGATTTTATTCCCTGAGCAATTGTAGTTTATTAATTGCGCTGGGGATAAGAACTAAAATCTTCTAAAGTAGTCTAGGTAGCGATTAGTTCAGCTAAAACTGTCTCAGAGAAATAATACCAGAAGACACCATTTCTACACAATATCAGGGGAGTCTGAGGGTAGAGCAGTGCTCCACATCCTTTTTTAGACCATGGATTGGTTTAAATGTCAGACAATATTTTCACAGACAGAGGCTAAAGTGGGAATCTGATTTTATTTTTTTTTTATTTTTGGACTCCAGTTTCCCTTAACTTTTGAGGGTGAAGTTTATCATCCTCTGTAAAATATTTTAAGACGCCTTAAACTTTTGTACACTAGATTTCTACAGGAACCATTCAAATGTGATCTAGATTTTCTGTCAACTCACAACTGTCAAAGTGAAATCTTAAAAAATTCTGATGCCAACTTCAGCCTCATCCTTCTTTTAAGGAGATAAAAAAATGTCACTAAAACTGTTTTTTTTTCTAAATACTCTAATAAAGGATAATCCACCATTTGAGCAACTTTATTAACAGCATCCTCGTAACAATGCACAGCCGGTTGCTTAATATTCTGCAGAGCAGGCTTGGTGTGTGGGAGTAACTCTCGCAATAAATCCATATTTGGAGTAAAGACTCCTGCTGTTTGTCTGTTACATGCAGATTTCTTTTTTCGTTAAATCAAAGCCTTTTCTTCTACAAAAAAACAAAACAAAACAAAAAAAACTTTCCAAATAGGTTTGCTTTTGTTAACTTTGCTAGCTTGGGGGGTTTAAATCTATTGGTTGGCCCAGCCGCTTTAAGAAGGCATGTATTTCCTACACGTGACTTAGCAACTTGACATGGAAAGGAAACTTTGAATTAAAATGTTCTTTTTACCTTGATCAGTTTGTCAGCATCATCATTCTTTTGCTGCAGCACCAGCTGCTGATCTGCCAGCTTGACCTTCAGAATGTCCACCTATTAGACAACACATAAGAAAGGTTGAATCAGGAAAAAAGGGAACCAAGAAATACTTATGCTGTAATACATAAAAACTTTCATTTTCATATAATACGATTCATTTATAATCATTGATTCTTTATAAATTAATAAAATCATAAGCAAAAATTTGGTAAAATTGTGTATTAAAACAGATTTTTTCAACGGTTCAGAAAAGTTGCTCTAATGTCAACCTTCAAACCTTAAAAAACAGGGAATGACATTGAAAGAGCTCAGACTGGCTATTCAAATTTGGATTCTTTCATTGAATCAACTCCAATATTCATCACAACAAAACAAGAGTTTACCTTCAACTCAAATGTCTCCCTCTTATAAAAATAAAAACTGTACCCACTTTCACTGAAAGGTCTATGTAAACACAAACATGAATGTTTCAGGCTCCTCTGTTCAAAACTCTTGGGTTCATGCATCACTGCACAAGTTTTTAAATCCATTATTGCATTTCACGTACAAACGCGTAACCACTGAACCCGTGTTAAAAGTTAAACCAGGTTGAATTTTGGAAGTGACATAGGGATGGCATCCTTTTCAATTCATTGAAGTGCCAACCATGTGAAAATTGATCATGAAGGAGAAATTAATAATTGCGGTTTGTGCCCGACCGAAATTATAAAACATCAAGTCTTTCATAAATCAGAATAGAGCTGTAAAAGAATGAACCTGGATCAAGATTTGCTCGATTTGCACCCCTTTGACATTTCGCACCAAGCTTCTTCCAGCTGTGAGTGCATACACTAATGGTTAGCGACAGTTCATTGTAAACATCATATGCTTAACGTTCTTGAACGCACCTCTCATGTCTGCTATAAATACAGTAACGGATGACCTGACCCTTTGCTGGAAACTTTTTGCCACTATTGCAATGCCCTGAAGATCATGGAGGTAGTTTTTAATCCATAACAGAAAGAAAATCTATGCTCAGAAAAAAAAAAAGATCATCATCAGGGGCTCACACGGGCATTGTTTCCAACACTCATTCAAAAACACGTGGAAATTGAGCAAATTTGGATTTTCACCTTCAAATTTTGCTTTTGGACACTTTGATGAACTAAACAATTGTTTGCAGGTATAACTATGGTTTGAAATAACCTTCAACCAGAAGCGCTACCTGAGAGGCGGCACTTTCGAACTTTTGCAGGCCATTCTCCAACCGATTTATTTTGCCGGTGAGCTCTTTGCTTCTGTGTCCCAGCAAACTGCGGAACAGAGTGATCTGCTCCAGAAAAGACTTGGGGGTGGCGTAGTTGAAGCGGCGCTCCTTCGCCAAATACTCCTTGGATGCCTGATTCACACTCGTATGGACGTACGCCATAAATTTACTCACGGACTCTTTCACTTCAGACTGGGAACATTAAATAAAACAAAGAACCGGTTATTTGACATAAAAACATAGAAAATGCAGAGATTTATTTGAAGAGCCACACACAAACAGACTCTAAATTGTGAACATATTAAAGACCCACTCCAATATAGTCTTTTTGGTGTTTTTAACATGTTCTTGTGGGATTTCTCTGATGTTGGAAGACATACACTGAGAAAATTAAAATAAAAACCGGAATTATCAGTATTTCTTTATTCAAATCATGGCGAATAAGGAGAAGACTGGATAGCTCAAATATTTCTTACCATTTTTGTTGCACTGCTAATGTTAGGTTGGGGGTGTGAGAGGCTGTAAGCTAGCAGGAGAAAGTGTAAACAAAGGAATGATGGGTAATGAGCGCAGGCTTACTCTGCACCAACAGTCAACTCAGAGGTGAATTTCTAATGAACTCCTGATGTTCTGCTGAAAATATGTCCTAGAAAACAACACAGGGTTTCTGATTTTGTCTAAAAGCAGCATAATTATAATTAAAAGACCACTGGGAACGATTTGAAAACAGATCAAAAGACGATTGGAGTGAGACTTTAAAGAACCTGTTGGTAGTCTGCATTCTGAACTAGTAATTTGAATACATAAAGTGTGGAGCCCTGGTGTGTTAAAATGTTGGCTGAATGAGAACTGGACTGAGTGACCCCTCCCCCCTCGCATTCCAAATAGGAAGTACCCACTGCTTCCAAGAGGGTTCAAAACATTTGAATCGACAGGTTCTCCTGAGCCTGCTTTCAAGTGGAAGGGATGTGGACTTCCAACAAACTCCTTCCTGATTGGCCAGAGTGCATGGCATAGAAATGTTGACTCAGACCAATCACTGCTTACTGATGTTGTGTGTTGATTCTCCTCAGATTTCTAATCTGGTGGTTGCCAAGAAGAAGTCCGGTGTTGTACCTTTGACTGGTCAATAAAACAGTAATCCCTGACAATTCCTCAACCATAGGCAGAGGGCACTTGCTGGGGATTGCTGCTTTATTGATTGGCTCCAACATGGCTACGTCCGAATCACGAAAAAAATGGCGACTGAACTGACTTAATTTGATTGGTGCCAGCAGAAAGCCATTTTCTATGGATGACATCACGCTCGCTCTGTCCAGTTCTCTTCTACAGTCAGTGGATGAAAAAAGAGAAGTTCTCACTTCATTAACCTCCACCCCCTCCAGGAATTGGAGGCTCACAGACTCCAGCGCCTCCTGTGGCCACTCATGGAACCAAATGATTGTTGTGCAGTTTATCACGGCAGGAAACTTCCTGCTGCAGAGCCTTAATTTACTTCCCACTGGAGAGAAGCACAGAACCACCTGCAACACATGCGCAAACATCCACACTAAAATCTGGAGTCACCAAAGACCAGAATCGTGACCAGAATCTGAATTTGCTACAGCTCTGACATTGATCAAGTAAAGAAAGCTTCAAGCACACGAATGACTGTTGAGCTGGAGGTAATGCTGCGTAGATTTTCACAACTCCTTTTACATCCATTCTTTAAAAGGTGATGGCTACAACAACTGTTGGTTAGAAAGCTTGTTTTACATTATAAGAGCACTGAGATAAAACATGACCTCGTCTCTGGGAAACAGATAAATTGTGAATCACTAAATTTCTAATAATTATGAAAGTAATGCAGAGTGAAAGGAGCAAGCACAGTCTGTGTTTTTGTTTCACCTTCAGTTGTCTGCGAACACGCGAAATGAAGAACTTCCAGCAGGTTTCTCTTGTAACCATCATTCCTGCGCTGTGGACAGCTGGCTTCATGCTCTCAATAATTTGGTCCACTTCATCATCCTGGAACAGATCAGGAATCTCTCCTGGAATAAATAAAAAGCATTTTATGACATAAAGCATCCAGATTCCTAAATCAAATCTGACTCTCAAATTTCAGAAGATGGTGGAAAAATTCAAAGTGATGTATTTTATTACGGCACAAGAAAATAAGCGTTGATCATTATTAGTTTCAAGAAATTCTGATGACATTTTCTGCCATTTTGCCTTGTCTCCTTAATGTAGAATGAAGAAGCGATTTTTTTTTTGCTGGTCCAAGCAGTGCAGCAATTGGGTGACAGTGAAAAGCTGCTGATTGGTTGATTTATTCAGAAGCAAAAGAATTGTACTTGTAACTTGGGTTTTTTTTCATTCAAAATCAATGTGCCAATACTTGTATGTTGGTGTGACGTTTCACACAGACAAAGCATTCTTAGAGATGTTCTTAGAGACAGTTTTTTTTTTGTTTTTTTTACAATTGTAAAGCTGTTTTACAATCACACAAATTTCTAATTATAGGTCCAACATTTTTTTTATGGATGGACAATTTATTTTCTACAGAAAAAATCTTTTTACAAATACACAAATTCCTTATTACAAGTAAAAACCCTTTTTACAAACACACAATACTTTTGCAACATCTAACTTCATACAAAAAGCCTTAATTTACCCTCAAGAAAAATAAGAAACTAAGTTGTATTTATGCTATTGTTATTATTGTGTTTTTTATTTTAACTTTTAGGCCTACTTAATTTCTGACTTGTATAATTTTGACTATATTTTTATGGAGAGCAAATAATTGTAAGTTATTTAAGGTTGAACTTGATTTATTCTGGAATAATATTCTTGTCTGTTTTTATTAGTATTTATACTTTAAAAAGTTATGATTTAACAGTTTTAAAGTTCTAAAAATGTTGTTTTAGTGTATCCAATAAATGTTCTTTTTCGGTCCGTAGCCTAAGGTGTGTTTTGGATTTTGGCCCACAGTGTGATTGAGTTTGACATCCCTGATTTAATTGGTTCAAAAGTAGAGAATCTGTCTTATAATTCAGTGCACCTCAATTCTTACCACCAACGTTCTTTTTCTGTGATACAGGGCGCACAATAATCAGTCAAAATGTTTTAGTTTCATATGTATATTGTCCTTCAACTGTTTGTAAATTAGTTCAATAAAGTTTGAGTGAGTTTACTGTCCTTTTTTTCACATTTTTAAAAGTTACGTAGTCTTTATGTTGCTAATTACTAGTTAGTTACTAATTAAAGTTTAAAACATTTTATTTTTATTTAATCAGAGCCAGAGTGGAAAGAGCAGCTGGTCCCAGACTCCTGAGCTAGAAAATTAAGGGCAAGTATTATACCATTCAAATCTTAGAATTTATGATGGTTGGCTATTGTCATAAACCAGGTTTCCATGGAAACCAAATGTTTTATATAAAGATTTTCATTTAAAGATGAATCAAAGTAGGATTTTTCCAAATACATATTAAGACTTAGGAAAATAGTTCCAAATAACAAGCCAAAATTTGTTAAAGCAAATAATAATAGTTGGTGTTATTGCTCTAAAAACTGTAAACGTGCATCAGAAATGGCACAGCAATGATCTGTGACAGCAGTGAAACCACCTGATGCTAAGAAGTCATTGACCGGGACAAGGAACTTCTCATCCACCATTTGGGCATCAGTCAAAAGGAAAACGGTACCAATGTCCTTCACACCAGCTTTGATGCACAGAGATGCCAGGTCAGTCTAGGTGATGGAAGAGAAGGAGGGACCGTGACATGCGGTGAGACTAGACAACAAAAAACTTTTAGTTTGCAGTTCAACATTCCTGACAGCTGTGCTGCTGATACTGAATGGATTATCAACAACATACCTAATGGGCCTCATTCTGTTTGATTCACAAATCATTCAAACATTGTCAGAGTCTCAGAAGAGCATGGATGTAAAAGAGTAAACTGACTTCTTCACATGGATGCTATTAGTGTGTAGTATCAAACCTTCAGGTCAGATACTCCGTATCCCTTTCTCAACGTGATCTGAAAAACGTCCAGGTTGGAGATGAAGGCAGCCAGGCGGGTCAGACTCTGCTTGCCACTTCCACCAACTCCAACAAGCAGGGCATTACCCTGCGGAGCCTCCAGGATCCGGTTTATTCCACAGCTGCATGTGGAGATGCAGACAGTCAAGGGATAAAGGAATGAGAGGCTAGTTTATTCAACTCATGTTTGGTTTATGCACTCAGTTATTTAGTTCCAGCCATATGCACTTTCTTTTGCCACAAAAATGCTGATTACATTAACAACAGTTGGGGGTTGAGTTATCGTTGACATCAACATTTAATTATGTTTCCTTAAATTCAACAACACTTGGGCTTGCTGAACTCACACGTGAGCCATGGCGTCCTCAAACAACACCAGGTTCATGGTGGAGTTGACCTGGTTGTGTCTGTCCATTGCTTCCAGCAGGGTTTTGTTGAGTCCACTCAACGACTGGACAGCACTGTACCTGGACTCCTCCAGCCCACCAGCAAAGTGGCAGAACAGGTTCAACTTCCTAGTCTGCTCGAGAACTTCGTCCTTGTCCTTTAGACGGACACAAACAAAGCATGGAGATGCAGATAAGACAATGTGCCATTTTTGTAACATAAAAGTTCAGCTAGAATACTCTGAACACGCAAGTTTTTAAGCCCATTTTCAGGCTCTACCTACAAAACACGCAAACAATGAATGTGCATTGAAAGCTTAACCAGTTGAACTTTGACCAGTAAGAGACTTGAATATGGTAGTGACGTATGGGTTGCTTCCTTTTTCATTCATGGAAGCGCCAACCACTTTAGAATTGATTATGGTGGATATATTAATAACTGCAGTTAGCGCTCGATCGGAATTCTATGACACCAAGTCTTTCATATATCAGAATAGAGAAAAAGCCTGGAGCAAGATTTCCATCTGTTTGACATTTCGCACAAAGCGTGAACACCATGTGCTAAAAGTGCATTCAAGAATGCTCGCTAAGCGCGTTCTTCAACACATACACATGCTTGTTGTGTACATTGTAGGATTATATAGTAAGATCAGTGAGAGCTAAATGGTTTCAAAGTTACATTGTCAAATCTGCAAATTGTAAAGTGAATGGGATCATCCTTCTTCCTCTTGTATAAACTGTGAATAAGTGAAACTTACTTGTTCTACATTGCAAGATCCCCCACAAACTGAGCATTTTAAAACTCTTACCTTGTAGAACTTTTTCACCATGTCAGCCTGCAGCTTGTCAAAAGTCTGAATGTCCTGCTCATCCAGCAGCTTGTCTCTGTAGACCCGGCAGGTCTCGTGCAGGTACACTTTCAGCAGGTCTTCAGGGGTCTTCAGACACTCACTGGTACAGAAGAGAATACCCTGGGTGGAAAGGAGGACAAAAATAATTCAATCAGGACAAAAAAAGTTTCAGATTATTTTAGGAGGAAAAAAAAACGGTCTGCTATTACACTATAGCGCTCTGATGTCACATAATTTTATTATAAGAATAAAAACATGAATATTATGGTTGATAAATCATGGCAGAAGCCTGGCTGCTTTTAAAATATGACTGACTTTGAACACTTTGGAATAAAAAGTGCAACTTGAGTCCCTGACTGCTCTTCAGTACATATCTGTTATCTGTATGTGTGATATGTGTCTTGATATGTGTACCTGGAAGATGTTGGAGATGTCTCGCAGGTTGAAGATGTAGTGGAACTTAACTGCTGAGAGTAGAAAAGTGATGGAGATGGCCTGGTGCATAGCCAGTGCAACGCTGACTAGGGTGGAGCAGCTGTTTTGCAGAGCGGTGCTAAATTCCCCTGCTTTCAGGTGCTGAGAGAGGATGGAGCTATAGATAGTGGTGAGGGCCTCATTTCCCGGAAATGGTAGAGCAAAGACGGAGAAGTGTCTCTGTGTGAGGAGACAGAACACAAAGATGATTGAAGTAAACAGCTTTTCCAGATTTAACTGAAACGTTCGTCTTTCGGAAGTCGGCTGAAGTTTAAATATTACAGGGACTCTGTGAGATGATAAGAAAACATTAAATCAATGTAGTAAATCACAGCTCTTTATAAACTGGCTTGTTTTTTTAGTCCAGCAGAAGAGGAGCTAGAGCTCATGAAACTTCAGATATAAACATGCAGGTGAAGATCATCGGGTGTGGGTTCATGTACCTGCAGCCTTGGGTCAATGGTGAAGCTGCCAGCGGTGGGGTTCATGCAAGCGATGTACTGAACGTTTTGAATGTCTTTCAGTAGCAGCTTACTTCGATCGTACCTGGAGAACACACAGAAAACAAAAGGCATATTTACCATGCCTGCGAAACCACAAGCACCTTTCTGTCTCATTTAACTCTAGTCATTCTCTCTGCTTCACACCTATAATCCTTACATTTCATTAAGAGGTGGCCTCCTATTTAAGCCATTCAGCTGGTTTCTGATAATGTTTAAAATGGTCTAAGTGTGTCAGGCACAAGTACATAAATAATTTCTGACTCCCATAAACGAAGCAAAATGAAATGGAAAAGTGTGAAAGCACATGCTTCATGAAGGGAATAATCTTGATCTATCATAACACAGAGATACCAAGTGAACGTCAGACACAGAGATCCTATTGGAATCCGCATGTATGAATAATAAGATGGTTTAAAGATGAGAGCTAAAGAGCCAGTCTTACCAGTGTTTGTAGTCCATGTGTTGGCGTATGAGTGTGTGGGGTTGAACTGTGCCAAATTTGTCTACTTCAGGTATATTTAAGTCATCTATGAAGCAAACCATCCTTCTTCTGCCTGGGGGGCTGTAGATACGTCCTCCTTTCTTCTCAAGGGGCTTTTCCAGAACAGCTATGCAGGACAAGTAACAGAGCTGTGAGCACGAAAAGGCCTTTTCAAAGCTGCAGCTAAACACACCCAGCTCTGACTGGATTCACAAAGTCAGGTCTCCACATTGATACTGGAGGATAGACATTATTTTTCTGTCTTTACTAATGCTGGCTACAGACAAATGATACAGGCTGATCTCTACTAAATCAGCTTCAGTTCAAAGATGAGACCTGAGGGAAGTCTGTGATCACCAGGTCCATACCTTGAAGACTTGCAGATGTTGTGTAGTAATTAAAGGGGACATTGTTGATCATGTATTTTTCTGGGTCCAGGGATTCCAGCTTGTTGCTGACCAGAACAGACTTTCCAGTGCCGGCGCTCCCCACCAGCATCACGGGCCTGCACTGCTCTAAAAGGCGGTCCATGAAGTACTGAACTTGAATGGTCTCTGTAGTGTGGACCAGACACCCCTATGAAGAACACAAAAGACACAATAAGGACAATCTGGAATTTAAAAAAAATGTGAATTTCTGTAGCTCTGGAAAAAGCTGCTGCACTTTGACAGATATAACTGAAGCCACACAAAGCAGAGGCCTCCTTAAAGACGAACTCCAACTACAGTCAGGTTTGGTTTTTTTTAACATGTTCTTGCAGCATTTTTCTGAAAATGAAGGACATATACAAGTATTTCTTTATTCAAACCGTGGTGAATATGAATGAAAAAGATGAAAAAACGCTGTTTGAAAAAGCTTGTAGTTGTGCCGTAGATGCTACAACTGACGGGCTACAAAGCTCCTTGCTCCGCTTCATTCTGATGCATCCACTTATAGACAACTAGATCCATGCACGTCTTTGTTTTCCTTGTTCGAGCTGGAATCTGGATGAAAACTGTGCGGCTGGATAGCTTCATAGTTGCCATTTTTGTTGTAATGTTAATGTTAGGTTGGGGATGTGGGGCTGTGAGCTAGCGGGAGAGTGTGTAAACAGATGGATGACGGGAAGTAGGGTGGACTTACTCCACGCCAACAGTCCTGCCCACAACTGTGTGTATCTGTGTTTTTTGGAAATTACTTCAACTTCAGAAATATTTCTCTAAAATGTCTTTTTGGGGTTAAGCCAAGAGCTTTGATCTGGACCAGAAGAAAAAATGAATCACTTTGGTTCTTTTACTCATTAATAACAGTGTAAAATGGTTCGTTTTGTTTTCAGAATTAAATTTTTTTATTGTTGAATTTATTGTTTTTAATTGTCCATCCACCCATTCCTGCCCTGGATAACAGGTGATGCTGAGTCTGCCACTTTTTTTTCTACACTTGTTAAAATGAATGGAACTCAACTGTAATGTGCAGATACAAAAAGCCAGTCCAGTATAAACACTCTAGTATTCTGGACTGACAAAACCAGTGTTTGAAAACTGTAGGCGTGGAACCTTTTGTCTTGTCGGTACATTGTGCATCATTCCAGCAGAAAGAAGCTGAGCATCAGTCAGTATTTTGCTGTAATGTGGAAGAACATCCTCAAACATCCACAGTTATGGATTTACCTGAAGGGGTGCTTCTGGGTCCATCTCAAACTGTGGAACTATGTTGGACCAAGGTTCAAATGTTTTGGTCTGTGGGTTCACATAGTAATCAAACACGGTGCCACTGGATGGAAACTTGATGGTTTTGAACTCAGCAATCCACCATTTGCTGAACTCAATTCTGTAGTCCGCCAGCTGTACTCAAACACACCACACACAACGAAGGTAAGGTGACACCAGGGGTTACCTTTCTCACAGGTCTCTCTTCCACATAACAATCACTTGACATCGTTCTATGCTGAATTCTTTTACAAGTCACAGCAGCCGTTTAGCATTATTTTGTGTCTTTTTTGCTCAGAGGCCCATACAGTACCTGCTCCCTGGACAGAGCGCCTCCAAAAGCCCAGATGGAAGCAAAGACAAAGTAGAGCTCGTGCAGTTCTTGGCTACAGTTGACTGGAGTGTTTTCCGGACTCAGAAGACATTCCAGTAGGTAGCAGAGTGTCTGGATCAGACTCTGCTCTGTGACAGGAATGACGGTCTTAAACCTGAGGCAGAATGAAAGGACGTCACACCATTCAAACACTAGCACTTATTTTTGCAGTTAGGGCATTCAAATGAGTTAGCATTTGTAGGACAAACAGAGCTTATTTAACTTCACGAAGTTTCATTTGAAACATCTAAATAGAACATCATTTAAGGCCTTAGTCACATGCACCCGTATAGGAGGTTGACTCGTATTGGTGCTGCGGGTTTTTGGGCTGTCCAGGCCTGAAGAGGATCATAGACAGCTGAGGAGAGTGCAGGTGTGTCTTGCAGTGTGACTATCTTTAGGAACTTTGTGAAAATGGAACACATGATTGTCGTGTGTGTGTGGTAAATATATCATGAAGTATGGTATCCTTATGCCACACCCGAGTCAGTAGTGAGGTGCACACACTGATACCTTAGTACCTTAGGCACAGGTGGGGTCTGCAACTGATACATAAGTTCCCAAAATACACATAATTAAATTCTAACAGTCAGGCTGTACATGAGGACTGCACAGATATCTCTTGGACAGTACTCATAGGTTTCTTGTGCAGGGTACAGGTATCGGGTCTCGTGCAGATTTTTTACAGATTTTTTTTTGTTCAAGATGCAGAATGAAATCCAGCAACCAATTCAGTCTGGCTTTGACCATGTCCAATTTCTTTCTGCTCCGTTATCACAACACTTTCACAAAATAACATGATCTATAGCACCTCATTGTTGTAACATGCATAATCAGGAGCACAATTACCGTGTTCTGAGGGCATCCAGGCAAGAAGGAACATATTTGTCAAACAGGAGGATCAGATTGGCCCTCTCAGATTGGTGCTCTCTCTCTTTTATCCAGCTAAAAACCGGTGGGTTCCATCCCAGATCTCCTGGATTGATGTACAGAATACCTGAGAAGAGGAATGAGGATTTGACAGTTGGATTATTGAGAATGCAATAAAGACTTGCAGTATAAGATACCGAAGGAGCCCCTAAAGAGACATATATATAGACATATACATATATATATATATATATAGACATATATATACATATATATATATATAAATATGTCTATATATATATATATATATATATATCTATATATATATCTATATATATAAATATGTCTATATGTCTATATATATAAATATGTCTATATGTCTATATATATAAATATGTCTATATGTCTATATATATA
>BSAI01000189.1:8685287-8701544 GCA_036245035.1 Adrianichthys oophorus | reverse complement strand
TATTAATTCTATGTCCCTTTAGGGGCTCTGTAGATACCAGACGTACTCTTAAATAATATACTCAGGAAAGACAGGCGGACCTGCTCTGGATACTGTGGCAGGAGTTGCAGTGCGGAGGTTGCTGATTTCAAATATGAGCCTCATGGAGGGCTTCAGAGGGATCCGTTCATTGCTGGCTAAAGTCAGCACCTACCAGGAGCAAGAAAAATACAAACTGCTTTCTTTTACATTTGAAATGTGACAGAAAAAGTGTGTTAATAGATTTTTTCTGTTTACAAAGCCTAGATAATTTCCCATGCTCCTGACCACATGCCTCAGTTATCATCAGAACCATCAATGAATGTTCAGTTCTTCATTTTAGAAAATCCTGGTTTTTGAGAGTCAACCAAATTAATTTCTCCTAAACTGTTCACACCTTGTTGTCATCCATAACTGTGTTGAGAGACTCAATCCACATCGGGTCAATGTCTCCATCCAGAACAATCCACTTTGGCCCATCGTGAGTGATGTTGGCCAGGTCGCGCATGATGCTAGAGAAGAGGCCTGTGAAAGGAACCAAAGTTAGTTCTCTGCATGTTTTAGACCAATCCTTCAACAAACTGCACTTTTGTTTCAGAAGCACTCGCCGTCTTTCCACTCTCTAGTTGCTGGGTGGACAATTCCAAAGAGTTCATCATTGGTCACAGCCTTTGGATTTAGGTCCGCCCACACAGGCCGAAGCTTGATGTTCTTATAGGTTGCATACAGAGACTTCAGAACCTGACTCTTGCCGGTTCCAGCGTTGCCGATCACAAACACAGAGTGACGGACTGCCAGCAGCTCATGCAGCTGCACCACCTAATGACACATATTCATGATGGCATCTAATCTCATAAAAAAAATGTGAGGTTTTATGGTTAAAGCTACAGTTTGGGATACTTGCAAACTATTAGACTTTATGTAAAGATTTATGTTAAAGTAACACTCTAAGGAAAATTGTGTTTTGAAGTGTTTTATCCCTGTTGCTCTACAAAAAAACTATGTCCTAGAAAACAAAACAGGTTTTCTTTTTTTATTTTGGCTAAAGATAAAAATCTACTTTTGAATTTCTGTGGCATAATCAAAATTTTAAAAAACCAATGGAAAGAATTTTAAAATACCAGTAGGTGAAACGATGACTGGAGTGGTACTAAATTCTTTGCTTTTTAAAAAAAGGCTTTTTAGAGTTGAAAGAAGAAATAGATGACAACATTGAATTAAGTCCTTGCTGATTCTTTTTATCAGAGATTCCCCCATCCTGAACTCTGATTTGTCAATTACTTTAACATATCTTTAAAAAGAAGGAAGAAAATCAGTGTTCCCCTCTTGTTTAAACCTCCAGAAAGCTCCTCCCTGCTTCCACCCTCAGTTCATTCAGGTCAAATATGAGATGCTTTTATTCCCAACTCTGAAAGTCCCACCTGAGAATAGATTTATCACCAGCTAAAGCGTAAGACTTTTCTGTTTGATTTGCAAACTTAAGTGACACAAATGTTAAATTATTAAGTAAACAAAGAGAACTTGAATGCAGCTTAATGAAAGCACTGAAACAGTAAGATCTGTCAAAATGTTGAACAGATTTTGATGCTTGACTTGTTTGATGAACGTGAAGCAAACATAATGACAGACATTAGGTCTGTTAGGACTGCTATACCTTAAGTACAAAGTCATCCTCTGCCTGTAGCTTCAGGTTCAGAACAGTGTTCCGCACTTGCTTCTCAAAGTCCGGATTGACCTTTCTGGGTACATCCAAGGCGGGAAAGAGGTCTCCTATCAGGCCCATGAAGACAGGCATGTCGTCGGTCACGATCTTTGGGACGTTGAAATCTCTCAGAGCTCGCATAAGTACTTGGTCCTCAGCTCTTTCAGGGTCTTCTCTTTTCAGAGAGCCGGCCACTACCAGCACTGACTTGATGGCACGGAGGCCCCAGTCATAGTGATCCTACAGGCAAAACCACAAAGCTATTGTGAGCTCAGAAACATACACTGATCTCTGCTCATTCCATGCTCCAGCATCAACTACCTTAAAAAACCATTAAAATATGTCTAAAAAGGATCTGAGCTTTAGAAAAGCACACTTCATAGTTAATTCTTGACTGCAAGGTTTGAATGTTTTCGCATTTCTTCTTTCTTATTGCAGCTTTAGCCTCTGAATTATTCAGTAAAATGTTTCATCATCAGGAAACCACATTGTTCCAGGTTTAATAAATTATTTTTCCTGTAAACAAATAAGTTTTAGGTTTTCTGTACTCGATGCATCATAGCATAGGAAATAATTTTTAGCCTATGCGTAACCTGTTTGGAGAGCAACTCTTTGCACAGAGTGTACAGGGTGATAAATTTCCTGGCCAAGACCCGCGCGTCGAGAAAACCTTCAGCCACCAACATAATTTCACAGATCATCTCAAAGTCGGGCACCACCATGGCACAAGGTCTGTAAACAGACATTAGAAAATTAAAGGCATCTAGTCAAAACTCCAGATTTGTTTTCTTTTATTTTCAAATTAAAATGAATGTAGGATCAAATACAAAAAAGATAACACTGTGCTGCATAAAACATATGCTTGAACCTCCACAAACCTGAAGAGGGCCTTGAGATTTTCAGGAAGCTCCGTCCTCCCAGCGTATCCTGGATTCATGGTGATAAAAATCCCCACAGAACGAGAAATGCTGATCTCTTCGCACATGAAGAGAAATCTCTTCTTCTTCTCCCGGACAGCATCTTGGATGCTTTTGACCTTGATGTCAAAGAAACCATATCAGCTTCCTGCACCATCATGAACCCATAGTTCAGGTAAATAAACAGCAAATGACAGAAAAGAAAAAATAAATATTATTCTAATGTTTGTAGCTTTTATCAGGTTGTTAGTATGACGTGATAGCAGACGAGAGCAAAGTCTAACATTTGTTTCAAATGCATCAGGAAAGAAATGTTTATCATCTCTCAGTTGATACATATCATGGTATAAAAACATGGTTTTGAGTTTAATTTTAAACTAGATAACAAAATTAGAAAAAAAAAAAACAGGCTGGCCAAATGAGTCTTTATAGATTCCAAATAATGTCAAAGGACAACACATCCTGTCACTAATCACAAAGTCTAAGATAAAGATGATTTCAGGCATTTCCTGACTTAACAATTCATTTGTAATCAGTTCTAAGTTGATCAAATTCATAATAAAGTATACAAGGTAACAGTTTTTAACACAAATTGTAAGAAAACTATTATAAAGAAATATACAATATCAGTAACATTTTTTAAACTTTATTATGGAGTGTTTGTTCGGCTCTTAAAGATCTACTCTGATCATTTTTTGATCTATTGTAAACTCATTCCCAGCGGTCTTTTAAATGATAAATGATGTGTACTTATATCGTGCTTTCCATCTTCCTTGAAGGCCCAAAGCGCTGTAAAATCACAATCCCATACACCTATGCGCACACACATCCACACACTGATTAATCTTTATTTGCTTTAGAATTTTCTTAATTTTCTTGATAAATGTCCTCCATCATCACAAAAATGCTACACGTTAAAAAAAACACTGCATACATGATTTTTATTGGAGTGGGTCTTCAAACTGACCTGAAGATTATAAAAAGCTGGTAACTCTAAATATGTTTTTTAATGTTTTATACAAAAAAAAAAAAAATTGTTGTGTTAATGGACAAAAATTCATCAAAACAGTAAATCTGGATTGGTGTTCAAAACAATTTAACATTGTACTTTAAAGGCAGAGTGGCCTGTTCTAATGGAGAGCTTATGTTTGACAAACTGCGTCACTCATAATGGATGAAATGATGTTTTTTTAAAGGGCTTTTATCCATCACTAGTACAAGGAATGAACCTTTACTTGAAAAATGAGGACAAGCTAAACTCTTGCCATGCAGGCCCTTTACAGGAGTAAGAGGTGTTGAGTTGGAGAACATGTGGTTGTTCCTACCTGAAGAGCCACCACAGAAAGCACTTCCACTGAGATCCTGTTAAACTCATCAAAGCAGCCCCACGCCCCTGTCTGAGCCAGACCTTTGAAGATGTTTGCACAGGACTGTTGGACAGACAAAAATGGAACAACATGAATTCATCTGGAAGGTGAAAAAGTGAACATGCTCCCTGTGCATCAAATTTTAGGAAAGTTAATCAGTAATGAGGAGATCCTCAGTGGATCTTTGAGTGACCAACTGCTGAGGCATGTGGGCAATTAGCATTGGCTGTCTGAGAGAAAAGGACTGAGTGTGTCATCGCCCATAAAAATGGCTTACTATACTTTCAGATCTAACCAAATTAATTCACTTCAGTCACCCTTTTTTCACAGTACAGATGTCGCCTTTTCGGAGCCAGATGACATCAGCAAGCAGCGATTGATTACATTTAATCGGGTCAACATTTCTGACCCAGTCTGTTTTGTTGTTATGTTTTGTTCTCAGTCTTAAGTTTTCCATTCAGGTTGCCAGAAATACGTCATTTTCCCTGGGGGATGTCACACTGACTTAGTCCAATTCTCATATAGTTACTTCTAGTTGCATGTAGTTACTCACCTTGTAGTCCATCTGCTCAGAACAGTTGAACACGTACACCATGATGCCGAGGGCACGCCCCAAATCTTTGGTCGTCTCTGTCTTTCCTGTGCCTGCAGGCCCTGCTGGAGCTCCGCCCATGGACAGGTGAAGGGACTGAGTCAAGGTGATGTAACATCTGTTTGAAGCAAACACATGAACATCCCAGCTCAGCCTGGAAAGCAGCTGCAGATTGATGGCTTTCACTTGTTTCTCTGAGTAAAACTCAGAACTAAAACCTTAAGTTCATTCACAGAGAATCCACATAAAGACAACACAGCATTCTGCTCTGTTTCCATTAAAGGTCGAGTCTGCATACAAGCTCTGCTGTGGTCACATTCTCGATCCATAATGCAACAGTCCAGCAGGTTAACATTTTTAAATATACAAGTATGACCATAGACCAGTGCTGGGCATTAGATCAACATGTCCCCGCCAGTCCAAATGGGAAAAAAGGTATTTGTTGTAAAGATGTTTTTAATTTTTCACAGCACTGTCTTTGTTGCTTCTGCCTGTTTCCTGAAAGCATTATCCTGTCTTTTCAGCCCGAGTTAAGTCACACAGTTTTTAAAATAACAGTTAAAGACCCACTCCAATTACTTTTGGTGTTCTTAACATGCTCTTGTTACTTTTTCTCATGATGGAGAACATTTACAAAGGAAATTAAGCTAAAAATTGCATTTCTGAGTATTTCTTTATCCAAACCATTGTGATTCAGGAGGGGACAAAAAAAAAAGCAACATTTGAAAAAGAGCTTATTTGTTATGTAGAAAATACACTTGGCAGTGCCAAAAACTCCCTTCTCCTCTTCATTTTGATGCATCCACTTGCAGACAAATAGGTCTATGCACGTCTTTGTTTCCTCATCTGAGCTGGAATCTGGCTCAAAGCTATACGACTGGACAACTCCAACATTACTTGACATGTTTTTTGTACCGGTAATATTAGGTTGAGGTTGTGAGTGGCTGTAGACAGCATAATCATAATTAAAGACCACTGGGAACGCTTTCACAAAAGATCAAAAGATGATCGGGGTGGGACTTTAACAATTAGAATGGTCGTGCTTTTCCTATTAACAAAAAAGACTTTAGTACAAAACACAATTAATTCTGTTTGAGAATTTATATCATTTACAGCTGCATCAACAAATGTGTACCAATCAAATACCAATTGTACCAATCTCTCAGTCAAAAGCAGTACTGTTAAGCTGAGCAATGGTGTTGCTTACATACCGGTCTGTCAGGGGAGTGATGACCAGTCTGGGTGTGTTCCCTAGGTATTCGTAGGAGTAGAGAAACTGGGCATCACAGATGTTGGCAAAGCAATGATTTTCATTTGAGCACCAACGGTGTCTCAGCTGGGAGATCCAGGAAAAGGCCTGGGAATTCTCAATCTAAAAAAGGTCAGCACAACAGCAAGATTTGAGATGAATCACAAAATGTTTACAAGGTTGAAAAGTTCTGATGACAAACGAATCACCACAAAGCATCCAGAATGACTGACTCTGCAGCAGAATTTGAAGAAACTAGAAATCTCACCTTCTGGGAGATCATTTTATCCACTACGTCTCTGGCGTGGACATCAATGGTGCAGATGGTCATGATTTTCTGCCTGTCGCCTGATGTGAGCTGACCAATCAGCATTGAGATAAGGGTTTCCAGCTGAGCAACCTGGGTTTTGTAGAACTTCTTCAGTGAATTACCGTAACCCTTCTCAATATTGGAAAGAGCATAAGTGACACCAGCTGTCCACCAGATCTGACTGCAGGTCAGTGCCACCTGAGGAGGACATGATAGCGAATGAGTCACACCATCAAATGAATGTACCAACCTTCCCACAGAGTGGAGTAGAGTGCAAAAAGTTAGGATCAAAATAGGAGGGGGTTAAAGATGGTAGCTTTCTGTGAGGAAGCAAAATTTTGAGCATTATTTTTACAATCCAATCCAACTGATAATCTTTGGAATGAATCAGAGACTGATGTACACAGACAAAACCATTCAGACCAAATGAATGAAGGATCTGGAAGTGTTTTTGTTCCAAAAAAAAGCACAAATCCCAAGGGCACAACATGCTGAGTTTACGTAAAAGTTAGGTAATCATCATATCGTATTATATATAAAATGCATTTCTAAGACCTCTATCTCATATTCATGATCCAAACCTTCCTTAAAAACTCAACTTTTGCATCTTAAACCAACATAAACAATAAAAAATTATATTCCAAAGTATTTTTGTGGATTTCAATAGAGTTTAAAAACATTTCAATTCCAAAGAATTTGAATTTTCTCTCAGCTCTTTAATGAAGTGAGCTTTACAGGGTTATATAATTACTTTTTTCTTGTAGAAAAAATATTTAGCATGTTAAACTCATTACATGATTCTGACGTGTGTAAAATATAATACCTTTTTACAGTATGTTTTGCATGTAACTTTTTATCTTGTCATATATTTATTTCCTTTTATTTTTGACGTTCAGAGCAATCAGTTGGTTAAAAAGAAGAGGATTTGGTTAAGAAAACGTTTCCCTGTTTTATGGTAACTACACTCAAAATGAATTCAAATGAATGTATGAAGCTTCTTTACTGCACTGCGGCACAGAGCAAAAGAGGTGAATAATGAGCAGAATCCTCAATGCTTAGCCATTAATTTACCTGTGCTGGATAGTCAAACAGCCACTGTTCTCTGGATTTTTCTTGGTAACTTTTGACTGCTTTGGACATCTGATGACGGACAGTGGAACGCATAGCGTTCAAAACCCGGTTTAACCACACCTCCACCTTACACGCACAAAAAAGCAAGAAAGGCAAGAAAAGGAAACAGAGTACAGAACAGTTCACCACATGAGAAAAAACAAGCTGACCCTAAATAAGCTTTAAAAGGAATTTCTTTTTTTACAACTTTTTATATAAAAAAACTCCATGAACACAGACTGTTTCAACAGTTTTTTAAACATGATACTGACACATGACATCTAGCTATTTCAACTGATGTTTCTTCAACAGAAAAATACAAATGAAACCATTTTTTTATTCATTTGAACTATAGAGACTTAAAGTTGCTGACAGCAAGACATGGCTTAATGTAGAGGTTAAAGACACACTGAGGGAAAGAATTGTGCTTTTGGTGTTTTTAACATGTTTTCGTGACATTTTTCTGAAGATGGAGGACTTGTATAAAGAAAATTAGGCTTCATCAAAGACTGATGTCCAGCATCAGTCTTAAAGCTTAAAATTGCATTTCTGAGTATTTCATTGTTTAAATTGTTGTACATCAGACCAAAAATGACTGTGGTCTGTGTGGGTCTTTAAAGCACAAAAATAAAGATGCTGGATGTGTTACCTGGCCGCTGCAGTCACAGGGGTTATCAAAAGGAACATACTCCTCCTCTTTGCTGTACATGCCAATAGCTGTCTTGGTAGGATTCCCCTCTCCATCTGTTTCAAATTTGACTCGAGACAAACTGTCAAAGAGCTTGGACAGATGCTTCTGGACCTGAGCAGAAACAGATATAGATACCTATAAAGCCTATAATCGTGGTCACATCTGTATCTGTCAGTGCCGTGTTTCAGAACTGTTCATACAAGGATGTTACTTCTTCTATAGGAGTTTTAATTTAAAAACTCAGTAGAGGAAATCATGAAAAAGTGACGGCAATGGAAGCAATATATGAGCAACATTGTAATTTAAGACAGAAAGTACTGCAGCTGCCAAGAGCAGAGAACATTTTTATAGGTGTAGAAGAAAAAAAGATTAGGTGAAAACTAAACAAGTAAACATAAAAAAGATGGTTGGAGCCACCTGATGTGGGTTGGTCCCATTGGACAAGATGTCCAGAAGATCAGCTGAAGAAACGAAGCAAAATCGAGGAAAAGTCAGACGCTTGGTGTCCAGATACTCTGCAAGGGCTTTTTCACAAAGTAAGAGCCTGTGGAATAAAACAGTTCCCACAGAGTCAGTGTTTGTCCACAGAGAAGCACTTTAAAAACTGAAAGCTCTACTTAAAGCTGGGCACCTGAGCTTCCCCTTGTCATCATTTGGGTGAACTCTCACCTTTTCTGGATGTCTTCCAGCTCATTCAACAGGCCTGGTTTGTTGGTGCCCTCCACCACATTGGGTGTTTCATGCATTGAATTTGCCAGTTTTCTGAAGTCAAAATCAATTTCATTAAAGCGCTCTGTGTCCTAAAAGAAAAAAAAATATCAGGGAAAAAATAAACTTGCCAGAAATGAAATGAAGGTTTTCCACATTGTTGCTTTGTTTGGAGGCTGATGTTAACTCATTACTATCCTATTGTCTGACTGTAACTGGGATGAGTCAAAGACTCTGTCCTGGGTTTGTGTTTGGATGTGTGCTCACGTGCGTTTGTACATGTGTATGCGTGTTTCGGTGTGAGTATGTGTGCATATATATAGATATATTCATATCTATATATAAATATATGAATGACCTTGGGGAGCTGTATGCGAATATCCTCTGAGCAGATGAAGATGCTCTCCAGATGTCTCCAGCCCCTCTGAACCTCAAACCACACAGAGATGACGGAGTCGATCACCCAAAGCTTGTTCTGCCATGAAGACACTTCATCCAGGAAGTGGGTGATGTACTTGTTTGACATGAGGTTCTGCAGCTGAACTTGATTGTCCTCCAGCATCTCAATCAGCTCTTCATCCGTGCAAAGCAGAGGCAGCTGAGTCCTTTGGTGGGGCTCAAACTGGAACTGCATACCTGAGCAGCATGCCATCAAGTATTTAAGACAAGAAAAAGGTGATCCACAAGAAAAAGATGGTTACAACGCACCTTCCCATGTGGATTTGAGTCCTGACAGAATCTTCTCGATGCTCATCTCCTGGACCGCCCTGTCTACAATCTCTCTCACCTCATCTTCGTAATGGTGCAGGTTGAGCTGCAGAATGTCCCCCAGAGTCGTGTCCTGCTCAGAGGCAGACAGCCATGTCAGCATTCTGACCAAAAAGTGGATTTTTTTGGGTTCTAGTTCACACCATCTGTGGTGATGACATTAATACTTCAAAGCTTAAACTATGGAAACTTCTACCTCATCCAAAACTTCATTTCAAACAATAGAGCTTTGCTTTTCTCAGAAAATATTTATTTAATAGGAAATATTTTAAACTTTTTTAGTGTTTGCTGCAAATATAAAAGGAGAGGAGGAAATAAGATTGTAAACTCCAGAGATATTCTCATTTTTAGAAGAAAAGTTCAGTACATCTTTCTGTTTGGGAGTAAACTGTGAACCTGATTCATGGTGAAGCGGACACCAGTGGCGGCCATCAGCTGATGCCAGTGACGGCTTCGCATTGCAGGGCTCCGGAGCTCTCCCACAGACCGAAAGGAGATGAGGATGTTTCTCAGACTGCTGTCTAAGCCTTTGAAGGCATCCCATTCTTTCATCTAGAACCAGAACCAGAACAAGATATTTTGACACAAGAAAGCTCCTCAAGATGCTTTTTAAATTTGACTGTTTAACCTATTAAAGTTTCTATTAATATAGCAGCTGTTACAGCAATTGTCTTGTGATGTATTATTACAGAAATCTGCGTTATCTCCATGACACACTACTTTAGCAGATCTTTAATCAGTTTAACAGCCAAGAACCCACGTACTCAAAAAGTTAATTGATCTGATGTTCACATAAAGTTAGTCAGATGAGAGTGCCATTAAGGCTTTAGTCACATGCACCAACACAGGAGTTGACCCATATGGGTGCTGTGGGTTGTCCGTTAAAGGTGACAGGAGGAGTGCAGTGGTGTCTTGCAGTTCTCTTGAAGCTTGTGCGGCCACCTTAAGTGACATCATGAGAATGGAACATCCCTTAATGTTGTCCTTAAGGTCCCTTAATGTCCCTCTAGGTTGTAAGTGTACTGTGAAATACAGTATTTGTAAAGATAATGTAAGTTACACATATTTGTGACATTTGCGTGATTCTGTTGTTTGGTGCCCTTGTGCTGCACTCTAGTAATTAGTGTGGTTCCTTACTGACTGTGTGTAAATGTGCATGCACAGGGTGTGCAGGTGATATGTTAGTGTCCCTAGGATGCCCATGGGATGTCCGTGCAAACTACACTCCAACTTCCACATTTCTCATGCTACATTCACACTGTGGTTGGAAATGTGCATTCAAGCGTCCGGTTTCAATGAAAAGTCCATGTAAACGTGCGTTTCAGACTTCCACGTCCATAACAGTCACGTTCAAATGCTGCCATGCAGCTTTTAGGTATACTTTTTTGGATTCCAGTACAAAATGTGCTGCGCTTGAGCGTGCGTCAAAAGTTAAACCAGTTAGGGTAGTTTTGCTTGGGTGAGATGCTGTGAGTATCGCGAGAGTCGACGAGACGTGTGTGGTGAGTAAACTTGGCGGCGCGAAAAGCGGTTGAACAAACATTTCCGTCTGCTTTTCTTTTTCCGCCATATAAGTCATAATTACAACAATATTCACTAAACCTCTAAAAAGATTATTAAGTTCTTGACAGCCTGGAGGACCTGGAGAGCTTCATAGACGAGTGTTATAATACCTTCGTCATGGGGAAGACAAACACCACCACTCCTTCCTCCAAACGCGGCCGTCCTGAAGACTCTCCCGGGGCCGCTTCTTCTCCAGGCAGCGGCATCAGTGAAATCCTGGAGTCCATAGATAAGAAGCTCTCCAGCCTTGATTGCCGCCTGAACCTGCTGGAGATCCTCCATTAAGGAGTTCCAAGGCCTGCGAGAGTCCCTGGAGTTCAGCCAGCAGCAGGTGCAGGAGCTCGCAGTGGAGAACCAGGCCCTCAGAGAGACCGTCCAGACTCGGAGCAGCGACACCGCTCGTCTCTCTGAGGAGAACCGCTCCATCAAGGAAACCCTCCTGGATCTTCAGGCGAGGAGCATGAGGGACAACCTGGTCATCTCTGGGATTCCAGAGGAGGCGGGAGAAGACCCGGAGGCCACGGTGAAGTCCTTCATGGAGGCCCAGCTGAAGCTCCCCAAGGAGGAGGTCCAGAAATCTCCATCCATAGAGTGCACCGACTCGGAGGAAGGAGGTCTGATAACCAGCGTCCGAGACCCATAGTGGCTAAGTTCGAGCACTACAAACAGAAGGAGCTGGTGAGGAGCCGCGGCCGGGAGCTGAAGGGAACACACTTCAGCGTAAACGACCAGTTCCCGGCGGAGATCCTCCGGCGCAGGAAGATCCTTTTCCCGCTGAGGAGGAAGCACCTCACCGCCGGGTCTCGAGCGGTTGTCTCAGTGGACAAACTCTTCATTGATGGACGGCTCTTTCGGGACCCCGAGATCACCCCGTGGCTGCGCTGAAGACCCTCAGATGCTGCGATCAGAACCTCCATAATGCGCTGATGAAACCGACTAAACTGATTTAAATTAATGGAAAATCAGTCCATCAATCATCCACACCTCCATCTCGTCAAATCAGTTATTTCTCTCCCCTCTCATGTTTATGTTGTTTTGTTGTGTTTGTTTTTTCTTGTTTTTCTTTTCTCTTTTCATCTTTTTATTTCCCCCCTCCTCCTCCTCATATTTAAATCAACTAAAGGCAACACATCCCTGGTAAGTACCCATTTACTCATGCACGAGACATGCGCGCGCACGTACACGCGATCCCGCACGCACTCGCCGACATACCGCAAACACCTCACATAGGCTCATATAGGACACATACAACAAGCCACTCACACAGCCAGGAAACATTCACGCGCACAAGCACACAGCGCTCCTCTGCGCATTGGTCAGCGGGCACGCGCACAGGACTCACAAACGCACGCGCATTACTTAGCATAACACTCAGTCAGTGTAGTCATGTCCAGTCTGAACATCTTTAGCTGGAATGTGCGTGGACTTGGCTCTGGGACAAAGAGGCTGAAAGTTTTCAATCATCTGAATGATCTAAAAGCAGATCTAGTTTTACTGCAGGAGACCCACTTATCCAGATCAGCTGATCATCTCCTGTGCTGCTCACAATTCCCATTCATCTACTCAGCTAGTTACAACTCCAAACAAAGAGGAGTTGCTATTTTGATTAATAAAAATATGACATTTACTCATAAGAACACAATTGTTGATCCAGAAGGCAGATTTGTAATTATTAACATATCATTTCAGAATAAAGATTTTTGTATAGCCAGTATCTATGGTCCCAATGCTGATGAATCCTCCTTCTTTCACAGATTCTTCACCTCACTTTCGGTTCATGCTGACTCCACAATAATTATAGGAGGAGACCTCAACTTGGTCCTTGATCCTGAACTTGACAGACTCAGCACAGCAGGACACCAGCGCACATGGCGTTCTGCAAGTATTTTGAAGCAATACATGGATGAGTTGGGTCTCTGCGACGCTTGGCGCTCATGTCATCCAAACACTAAAGGGTTCACTTTCTTTTCTCCAGTTCACCACTCACAGTCTCGCTTAGACTACTTATTAGTCAGTAATTCTCTTTTAAAAGATATCAAGGATTCCAACATTCATCCAATTATCATTAGTGATCATGCACCAGTTTCTGTAAATATTTCTAGAGATATACCCACACCTTCTGGCTTAACCTGGAGGTTTAACACTTCGCTGTTAAAAGATCAAGAGTTTATTCAATTCTTTAAAAAAGAGTGGGCAACCTTCTTAGAATTTAATGATACTCCGGATATTTCACCATGTGTTCTTTGGGAAACAGCAAAAGCAGTGATGAGAGGAAAAATTATTTCTTATCCAACAAATAAAAAACACAAAGAGAAAGCAGATTTATTAGAAATAGAAAATAAAATCAAAGATCTAGAGGCTGCTTATGCTGCTTCTGCACAAGAACACATTCTGGGAGATCTGAAAAATTTAAAGCTTCAGTTAAATGACATCATCAATAAACAAACACAATTCCAAATACAAAAACTTCGACTCGAAAATTTTGATAACTCAAACAAATCGGGTAAATTTTTAGCTAATCAGCTTAAAATTAATAAAGAAAAATCAACAATTACCTCTATTATGGACCACACAGGAACTGTCACTCACGAACCGGTTAAAATCAATAAAACGTTTAAAGATTTTTATAAAAACCTATACACATCACAGGTCAATCCATCAGAACAAAGTATTAACTCATTTCTTAATAATGTAACTCTACCCAGATTAAATGAGGATCAAAGCTCAAACTTAGACTCTCCGCTCTCATTGGCTGAACTTCATGAAGCTCTGTTACTGATGCCCAACAACAAAGCTCCAGGGCCTGATGGCTTTCCTGTTGAGTTTTATAAAGAATTCTGGGAACAGCTGGCACAAACTTTTTATAAAATGGTTACTTTTATCAAGGAAAGCCAATCACTGCCACCTCACATGAATTCAGCTAACATAATCCTCCTTCTCAAACCAGAAAAAGATCCCACAATTCCTTCAAGCTATCGCCCCATTTCTCTAATCAATGCAGACGTAAAAATTATTTGCAAAGCACTCGCGCAGAGAATGGAAAAAATCACTCATATAATTCATCATGATCAAACTGGATTCATCAAAGGTAGACACTCAAGTGATAACGTCCGCAGACTTGTTAACATAATAGATTTTGCCACTATTAAAAACCAAGAAACAACCATACTCTCATTGGATGCTGAAAAAGCATTTGACAGAGTAAACTGGAAGTTCCTCATTGCTGCCCTCCATAAGTTTGGGTTTGGGGAATCCTTCATTGATTGGATTAAAATATTATATCACAACCCAAATGCATCAGTCAGAACCAACAAACAGACTTCTGACAGGTTTTTTCTTGGTAGAGGGACCAGACAGGGTTGTCCACTCTCCCCCTCTCTTTTTGCTATATTTATTGAACCTTTGGCTGCAACAATAAGACAGCGCGAGAGCATTAAAGGAATTACAACAAAATACAGTAATCATAAAATTAGTCTTTATGCTGATGACATATTACTTTTTCTAAACAATTCACATTCCATTAGTGAAACAACAACAATTATTAATGAATTTTCCTCTATCTCAGACTACTCAATTAACTGGAACAAATCAGTTTTATTGTCACTGAATGGTAATGTTGAGCAAACAATCTCAATACCAGTCAAATCAGGCAATATCAAATATCTAGGTATTTATTTCTCCCCGAAACTATCAGAACTGGTGCAACTAAACTACACCCCATTACTGAAAAGTATACAGGATGATCTAACCCGCTGGGTCAACCTGCCTCTGTCACTCATGGGTAAGATAGCCACAGTAAAAATGAACATTTTACCCAAAGTTAATTATCTGTTCTCAATGATCCCCACACAACCACCACTAAAATGGTTCAAAACATTAGACTCTGCCATATCCAGCTTCTTATGGAACAATAAACCTGCAAGAATTAGTCTAAAAACTTTAAAATCTAGAAAAAGCTGTGGAGGCTTAGAATTACCTAACTTCCATAACTACTTTCTTGCCAACAGACTGCAGTACCTCTTAAGATGGATAAAAAACAATCCAGAAACCAACCCATGGATGGATCTGGAACAGGCATTTTGTGGAAAGATCAACTTGTCAGATCTACCATTTATAAGCCCAACAATAAAAAAACATGACTGCTACCAGAGTAGTAATATAAGTACTACTTTAACAGCCTGGTGGGATTTTCTTAAAATGTCAAACTCTTCACTACTACCATGCAAAATGACACCCATCTGGAACAACCCAGACATCCTGATAAATAGAAAAATGTTGCACTTCCCTGCTTGGCAAGCAGGGGGCATAAGACTACTCGAGCACTTGATTATCGACAGAAGATTCATAACACACCAAGAACTACAAGAAAACCATGGAATAAATAAATTCTTGGAATATCAGCAACTTAAATCTGTAATTACTAAAACATTTAAATCCAGTGACAATGACTTAAAATTACCAGAACTAGTTACCTCTATGATTAATTTTTCATTGAATAAAACTGTCTCCAAAATATACAAACTCTTATGCAACTTAGATAACGAAGTCTCAATTCCAACAACAAAATGGGATGCAGACTTAGGCAGAAGTACAGACACAAGCTTCTGGTCAGAAATTTGTCTAAATACCTTTAAATTAACCAAAAGTCCAAACCTACAACTAATACAATTCAAAACTCTTCACAGAATTTACTATACTGGACAGAGGATGTTCAAGATGGGTCTCAAAAACTCAGACATTTGTGAGCATTGTGATAGTAATTTACCTGACAATTACATGCATGCTCTGTGGTTCTGTACACCTGTCCAGGCTCTCTGGCAACAGGTATGTGCTGATTTATCAGTCTGGCTTAAGGTTTCAATCACAGCCTCACCTTCACTTTGTGTGCTGGGTGACATGAGTGCCATCGACACAGAGGGAAGTTTAGCATCTATAATCTTCATAACTCTTTGTATAGCAAAAAAGACAATTTTATTAAACTGGAAAAACAAGAAAAATATTAGTTCATTACATGAATCTGCTATTGGATCATATCAGCTTGGAAAAAATGTCAACTAAGAGCTCAAATAACTTAAAAGGAATTCGGGCTCTCTGGTCTCCCATAGCTAACTCCATAACTTAGGGGGCGGGATTCCTGGGTGTCGCCGCGCCTTGACTGTCTGCCGGGGTCGGGGTCTACCTGGTGCCTGGTGGGGGCAGGGGGGCGCTGTTGGTCGGGGGGTCTGGTCCGGCGCCTGGGTGGGGCAAGCGCGGGGGCCGCAT
>BSAI01000189.1:8624101-8679673 GCA_036245035.1 Adrianichthys oophorus | reverse complement strand
AAAAAAAAAAAAAAAAAAGTTAAACCAGTTGAACTTTGACCACTCAGGGACTCTGATTTGGTAGTGACCTACGGGTAGATTCTTTTTCAAAACACAAAAGTGCCAAGCATTTAAAAAAAAGATCTTGATGGATAAATCAATAATTGCGGTTTGTGCCCGGCCAGGATTATACAATACTACGTCTTATATGTATTAGAATAGAGCTGTGACAGAAAGAGCCTGGAGCAAGATTCACGATTTTCGCACCAGTTTGACATTTAATAAAATATAATGCAGGCCAACTGAGTACACCAGACAGATCGTATCCACCCGTAAGGGTAGTTGTGACTAATGCATAAAGAGCCAGAGTGATGGTGGACACAGCTAAGAAGGGTT
The DNA here is from genome assembly GCA_036245035.1 of Adrianichthys oophorus. NCBI lineage: Eukaryota > Metazoa > Chordata > Actinopteri > Beloniformes > Adrianichthyidae > Adrianichthys > Adrianichthys oophorus. The sequence continues at coordinate 8,679,298 of BSAI01000189.1, read as the reverse complement.
TCTTTCACCTTTCCCCAAGCAAAAAGATCCTACAACTAAACATGTCAAAAGAAAATCCCAATAACAGGTTGTAAAAATAAAGAATTTCCTTCTATTAAAATTGATTTAACTGAATAATACTTGGACGCCTCCTGCTGTGGATTTGTTTTCCTTCTGGTCTTTAGATGATGTGTGCCTCACCTTACTATCCAGCCCTCCAATTTCCTTGTAGAAACTTTTCAGCTCCAGCTCCATTTCCTCCACTTGGATCTCCATCCAGGGAGCCATCCTCCATGAATCGATGCTCGTGTTCACCACAGTGATCATGTCCCACAGCTCTTTCAGCAGGCTCAACTCATGCCTGGGGAGGAAGTCCGTGGACAACAGGAACCAGTTTTGAATGAAAATAATTTTTTTTTTCACATTTTCACTGTGAAAAGAGGTTTGAAAATCTGGAAAAAGGTGGTGGGATTTCTTCACCTGCAGAGTTGCAGTTGGCTGTTCTTCGGGGCTGGGACCTCAAACAGGTTAGCAGACTCCAACAAAGAGGCCATTTTTTCATCTTTCTCCTGAATCTGTTGCTGGAAGTCATCTAAGAACTGGTAGGGCTCCTTGCTGTTGTGGCAGGAGTGACACACACAGAAAACCATGAAAACACGTTATAAACTTGGAATTAATCAGTACGTGTTAACGGTAACGAGGAGCTCCAATTCAGCCAAGACTCCTTTTACTGCACTGGCTTCTGGTTCTCTTCTATCCAAAGTTTTAACTCGTAGGGTGTATTCAGAATGCAAAAGTCCATTGGTCCAGACCAAGTCCACTTAATTTGGTCTGGATGACGGTCAAGGCCAGGGGTGTCAAACTCCACGCCTCCAGAGCAGGTGTCCTACATGTTTTCCAACCAACCTGCCATTGAAGCTCCTTATTGGCTTAACACACCTGAACCAGGTATCAGCAGCAAATTCAGCAGGATTTCTGGAAAACCAACAGGAGGTCGGCCCTTGAGGACTTGAGTTTGACACCCCTGGTCAAGGCAGTTACTGAGGAGTCGACAGCTAAGAAGGTGTGTTGTTAAGTGTTCATTGACATATAGATCGTGGGGAAAACTGTGTGAGAAGCAATGTGCATCACGTTAAAAGTTGTTTTAATGGGTCTGCATTCATCCGAACACATTTCAATGAGTTGCTGTTTGTCATTGTTGCTTCACGTTTCTCAGCAGCTCATTAGTTGCTTCCTTCCTACTCTGCTACAGTGGCCATTTGGTCCAGTTGGTTCTGCTCTGAGCATAAGCCTATTCAGACTGAGAAAACTCAGAGCAAACTGGAGTTCAATTCAATTGGAAACAAACTGAGACCATCTTGAAAGATGGGTCTAAGGTTCCAGACCAGGGTCCACTTGAGTGTATTCAGAAGAAAAATTTGTTCCAGATTATCAGGGGAAACGATTCTGGTTCACTCTATACAAACCAAATGTGCTCAGTCTGAATACACCCAAAGTTATTTTTCCATTTTTTTACCACTGTTCACAAACATCTAAACTTAAAGGTCTTTAAACTAACTTATGCTGAATGTGCTAAAGTCTAGATGTGAACACTGCAGTGGATGAGCACTCTCTGTTGCCCCGAGCTCTGGAAAAAAAAAAAAAAAATCACCTCTAGACCTGGATGTAAAGTCTGACCAGAGTCAGACCACTTATAAATCAAAGCCTAGAATTTTTTCTCTAAATGACTTCTTGGTTGCACTCACTGCAATTGTATTATTTGCTCAACTTTTTACCAATTAAATAAAATTGTAAATATTTAAATGTACAGAGAAAAATTCATAAAATACACTGAAAAAAGAAAACACTGACTTAACTTTAAAAAATGTTTTATTTTTTAAATTTTTATTAAATGTGCAACGATTTCAAAAGAACTTCTTCAACATTATAATTTTGGGTGTTTTTCAAATAATTTTTTTCAGAAAGAAAACCAATTTAATCAATTTTGAAATAAGGCTGTGACATAATAAAATGTGGAAGAAGTGAGGCACTGTGAATCCTTTCAGAATACACTGTATGTCCTCCATCATCAGGAAAATGTCATGAGAACATGTTTAAGAAAACAACAAAAACCCGATTTTCATTGCAGTGGGTCTTTAAATAAGTGTTGTCGACTGTAACTGATGTAGACACGTTACCTGATGGGCATATTTCTGTTGAAGGATTCCCGTAACTGGAGTAGATCTGTTTCAAATAATGCAAATGTCTCTCTTAGGCGGGCGGCCTGATCACTCTGCCAGGATGCCACCCTCTCTTTAACTGAAATCGCAAGCTGTTCGAGACTCTTCCACTTGTTTGGCAGCCCCTGCATGAAGACCAGAAAAACAGGACCAAAGATTATCAAATTTAAACAAAAGAAAAGAAAAGAAATGACAGTGATTTTGAAAACTGTCTGCATGGGCACAACACTGATTGAATATAATGTCTCATCGTCCTGATGAAAGTTCCAGGGAGTAACAAAGACAGAAGGAAAAGGAATGTCCAGACGCATGATCATGCATAGATATAGTTCACTCTGAAAAGAGTAGCATGATATTTTCAAAGCCTAGTAGGAGCCGCAGTCTTATTTAACCCCCTGGAAAATTTTGATAGTGCTTTGTATTTATACATAATTTTTTATTAAATATGAATAATATTTATTTTTTGGAATGAATAAAAACAGAAATATCGAGAGAAACTAACATTTTCTTAAAATGTGAAATTACTGTTTATTTTTAACAGAGGTTTACAGCTCTTCCTTTCAAAATAAAAGACATCCTGTTCCGAACAGTATCATTTCAGTGCAGTTTAAGTACTCGTATGAAAGGTTTTAAACAATGCAAGACAAATTATATTTTCTCTTTCTTTTTTGGCTCTACTTAGGTGAACCATTATCCTTTTCCTACTTACTACTGCTATTAAACTGAACATAAACATGACTTCATTGGTTTATGCTCCAGTAGATAAAGTATATAAAGAATTTACAAATATATATTTAAATTTTAGCAACTCCCCTTTGCATAGCTACTAACTATTGTTGAGCAGCACCAGATAAGATGTGCTTTATACTCATATTCAATCAGAAAAGATCAGATTTTTTAGCAAAGTTTACTATTGAAAATCTGCACGTTCTGGAGGAAGCGTAGAGCAAACAAGATTTCCTGATGTCAGCAAGGATATAAAAACCTTTGTTTGTCTTACTATAAGGTGCACCTTAACTAAAATATTTTCAACTAACTAATCTAAATTAAATCAATGCTAATTTAACAACCCTTACTGGGTAAAAAATACTATTACCGGTATTTTATTTTTCTTTAACCAGAGCCACTATGGAGGGTCAAAAGTGCCACATGTGGCTCCGGAGTCTCTGGTTCCCGATCCCTGTCAAATACAGTCAATGAGATAGACTAATACCTCTTTCTTACCTCAAACTGAGTGTACACCATCTCTGGAAATTCCTGTTCATACTCATTCAGCAAACTGACAGTCTGTTGTAGGGGCTCAAACATGCCATCTGTAAGCTGTTGTTTTTCTCTAACAGCGAGCAGGTGACCCATGACTTTAACCAGGCTGCGGTCATCCTTCTCGTCCAGCTCATGGCTCAGGCCCTCCTTGGTAATAGTAATAAATCTTTCAAGGTCTGAAAGGCTGTGAACAGGAATAAAAAAAATTGTATGGACTGAAATGAATTTTTGGCATTAAAGGCAAACAGATTTCCCAGAGTTTGGTATAAAGTTCATTTGAATTAGTTTTTATTTTTCACAATGAAAAATGCCTTACCTTTCGGTTACCATATCTACAAGGTGCTGTTTGAACATTAAACTCCACTTTTTGATGCAATTGAGAAGAATGACCTTGAGGTGAAGGCAATCCAGCTTCACCCACTCGTGGATTACACAGACTGGGTCAAGACTCTCAACTTCCTTGTAGAGCTTCTCATAACTGAGGACAGAAATGTTCACATTTGGAAAATCCTTGCAGTATCTCAATATCGGTATTCAAATTGTTCAGGTCGCTTTTCAGGGGACCCTTTGAAAACACAAATCCACCACTTTTACCTTGATTCATATTTATTTCCTACCTGTTCAGCTGGTCTCTGAAGTTCTCCAGTGTCGGTGGATTATGTGGGGCACTGTCCTCAGGGTCAACCTCTATGTCAGCCTTATTTGGATCACCTCCACAAAGGAGGAACTGACAAAAATATGTCTTCATGTCTTTCTTATACAGGTAGCTGTAGCGCTTTAGAGAGTTGCAAAAGTCTGTGCATGCAGCTACAGTGCGCTCCACAAATTTCATGAGCAACTGTCGATCTTGTGCTAGATTTTCACTAGTCTCCATTTGCTCCTGTAAGGTAAAAGGTTGTTATCTAGGAGGTATCTGGGGTAGAGAGCAGGAGAGATCTGAATAGGCTGGACCTGATAGTGGGGAAAGGGGCTGTCCTCAGCGAGGCGTGGCACCAATGAGGACATGCTGAACACATCGTTGATGACACTCTCCATCATGTCAGGAAAATTGCCGCCAACTCCAGACTCCATAGAGGGAGTGAAAACCATATCCAGAGCCTTCAGGTCCAGATGAACTTCAAACAAAGGAGCCACCACATTGCCTTCTTTTTTTTTAACAAAAAGAAAAAGAAGATTTTAATAGACATCTATTGGCAACTTTGGTTTGATATTGAGAAAAAACCAGCACAATAAAAACAATCAATCCAATGCTACATTCACACTGAGCTCGGAAAAAAGCGTTCGAGGGACCACTTTCAATGAAAAGTCAATGTAAACACATGCATATGTGCGTTTCAGGCTTCTGCGCCAAAAATTTTACGCGTCACTATACAAGTTTTTAGGGCCATTTTTGGTCTCTACATTATAAAAAAATGCAGCGATTGATCCCATTGAAGATTGAGCTTGTTGAACTTTGACCAATTAGGGATTTGAATTTGGTAATTACATGTGGGCAGTGTCCTTTAATTCACAAAAGTGACAACCGTTTGTAAAACTGAATCATCCATCCATTCTCTGAAGGGTCACGAGGCTGCCAGAGCCTAAGCCTGGACTGGTCGCCAGTCTGCCGCAGGGCCACAATTACACACTCACACACCTAGGGACAATTTAGTGTCATCAATTGACCTATGAAGGATAATTTTGGACTGAGGAAGGAAGCTGGAGTCCCTGGAGAAAGCCCACACATGCACAGGGAGAACATTCAAACTCAACACAGAAGGAACCAGGGCCATCTGGCTGTGAGGCAAGAGTGCTAACCACTGTGCCACCAAGCAGCCCATAAAATTGCTCATGAGCTGTGAAAGAAAAAAAACTTCGAACAAGATTCACCCTGCTTTGAGATTTCACACCAAGCCTCTTCCAACTGTGAGTACATGCACTGGTATTTGGTAGCGACAGTCTTGTGTAGACACAATATGTTAAAATAACGTACAAAAACCCATGTTCAGCATGTTCTTGAACGTGCCACACTTGCCCGGTGTGTACGTAGCTTAAGCCTGTGTCAATGAGTATCAATGCACACTGGCTTTTCACAGAGACTTCTGGGAAATAACTAAGGCACTGGATTTTGGAATTGCAGATTCAGACAGCTCTACAAAATGACAAACATCCCATATAGAGCACTAAGTAGTGAAGGAATTCTGATGAATGGTTAATTATTCAAAAACATACCAATGTTGTTCAAAAAGAACTTGAGGGAACACAGGATGCTGTCAGTGAACCCTTTTGCAACCAAGTCATCAATAAGGTTTACATAGGCCTTCCACCCTTCAGAGGCAGACTCCGCTCTAAACAGCTCCTGATTGGTCTAAAAAACAATCAGGATTATTAGTTTCTATTTATGGTAGGTTTCAAATTAAATCAAACATTAAAATAATATTATTATATTAATCTCATAAGATATTTAAATGTTACTGAGAACTGACAATAACCTTATACTGTAGTTCCTTAAAAAATTTGCTGAGTTCAAATGTCAAGTGTTTACCTTAAGCAATGAGTGAATCCTCTCACCAGACGACCGTATCAGAGTGTAAAACTTATTAACCATCACAGACTTATTCTCCGAGGCAAACAGGAAATCTTTATTTCCCTCCTTCCTGTCGAACATGGGTTTGGTCCATGACCTTATGCAGCTCTGGATCTCCTCCATATTGTCCATGGTCTTCTGAAGATGGCTGACCAGCTCGCACACAAGGTCTCGCACATGTTGGATGTACTGCCAGACTCCTGAGGGATTTATGTGTTGACATTGACTGCTTTGCATTAGTAATAAAACTGGGTTTTGGTGTGGTGTACAAAAAAGGAACATTACACTGCCCTGAACAATTGCAGTTATTTTTTCCACTCTGAAAAAACAACTATAATACTAATTAAGCATTTCTGTGTTTTTCTATGCAACATAGTATTATACTTATCAGTAATTGCAAAGACCTTGGCTGTTCCAGCTCAGACTCTTCTCAGCCTTTCTGAGTTCAGCTTCAATATCCAGAAGCTGTTCTTGCACCAGAGGAGCCTCCACAATCAGCTCTCTCTGGATCATCTGTAGCCAAGCAGCAAAATGAAAAACACAAGTTAGTCTAAGTTGCTTTTTTGATGTAGTAATAATGTTCAATGACGTAGAAGGCTTTGATCATGGAATGTAAACCAGCGCCCCTGCGACAGACTGGCGACCAGTCCAGGGGTGTCCCCTGCCTTCGCCCATGAGTAGCCGGGTTAGGCTCCGGCAACCCCGTGACCCCGAAAGGGATAAAGCGGATTGGAAAATGAATGAATGAATGAATGAATGTAAACCAGCTCAGTGAAGAATGTAGGCAGTAGCATTGAATTTAGCAGATAAAAGGCAGTGATCGGATCTTCATGTTGATCTGTTCCTTCAAAACAAACCTTAAAAAAATGACCAAACAGATGATACTTTGTGAGCTCCAAATTCTCATGGGACTCATCTGCCCCCCATCTGGAGGTACTTTTGCATCAAGTCACAACAATTCAAAAGCTGTCAACATATTTGGGACTAACCTTGTTGTATTGGAGGGCAGTGAGTTCTAGATTGTTGACATAATTCCGTAGTTGCTCCTTAGTCTTATAGATCTGCATTGCATCTTCTGGAATATGGAGCTGATGGCATTGTATATACCTAACTTCTCTGAGCATGGTCTCCAGCTGGGAAAAGGTTAGAAGAACTGCAACATTACTTGAAGGTTCAGCTAATAGTCTAGTCATTAACAAAGAAAAAAAAAAATCATTTTTACAGAAATGTATCAAATTCACATAAAAACCTTTGAGCCGGCAGAAAATACAAGATAACCAGGACAGAAAAACTCTAAAAGCTAAATTATGGTTAAATCAATAGTTTTAAAGGATTTTTAAAAGAAAAACCCACACAAATGATGCTTAAAATGACTAATTGCTAGGAAAGTTGTATTTTTAAATGTACAATCTTGGTTTTACAAATCTTGGCGTATCTTGAAATTAATAAAATATGGACTAGATGTCTTAAGTTGATGAAAGAGTTGGATCACAAGGACAGTCCGAAGCTCTTCTACTTTGTGGCAAAGATATCGTGATGCAAACAATAGGAGGTACATTTTTTTATTGTTCCTCCATATTGTTTTGAAAACCATTTATGTCAAGAAGCTCAAAATAAAGTTCTATTCTACGCTTACACTACAGCTACATGAGTTTCTATGAACTACTAAGTAGGATTTGCTTCTTTGCTGAGAACTATTTTTGAATAATCAGTTGTTTCGTAATTACCTTGTGTATTCTTATTTTTGGATGTTAAAACAGCTTGAAATGACACACCAGATTTACACGAGAACACAGCAGAAATGGAAAAAAAAGAATGTGTCAATACTCTATTTACGGAAGATCAAACATCTCTGTTCTTCCTATGATACAAACCTGTGGGCTGTAGTTGACTGAGATGAGCTTGGTCGCAGGGTTTCGTCTGATCAATGGCAAACTGAGGCTCTGCTGAGAGAGCTGGCCCACATCCATAGCCCATGTCTCGTACACCTTACTGGAATATCTACAACAGCAAAAGCAAAGCAGACAACAGCAGAAAGATAGGCCTTTAAAACAAATAAAACTTTTTGTAAAATCTAAAAAAAAAAAAAAAAAAAAAAAGCAAGAGTTTATTTTTATAACCACAGGAAATCGACTTGCGATAACATACAGCATAAAGTTTGGAAACAATCAGATTAGTGCAATCTGCGCTAAGTTATGCGTAAAAAATACTAATTTGTGAGCACAAGATACTCATTTGTATGGAAAAAAAAGATAATTTGTGTACACAAAAATGCTCACTTGTGTAAATAAAATGATTATTTGTGGCAACACAACCAAAATGTTAATTTGTGCTAAATACTTATTTGTGGGGAAAAAATGCAAATAATGAGCACAAAATACTAAGTTGTGGACACAAAATGCTTGTCTGAGTCTGCACATCTTTGCTTAGACTGCTACCCCCACAACCCGGTCCCGGGTGACCTAAAGAAAATGGATGAATATATCCATTAAAATGCTTCTGCTTCAGCTATAGCTACATGTAAATTCATCTGTGTGAAGTTACACATTAGCACAAGAAAACTTACAGCTGCACAGAAAGTTAGCACCTTTCGTTAAGTTTTGACAGAAGCACTTTCATGGAGCTCATGTGTAATTATATACAAGCAGGATTTCTTTGATGGAATGCTTCATCTGCAGATTTGAATCCTGGATGTAGTAAGGTATGTATGACTCTTCATCCATGCTAGAGTCCGTTGGGTTATGGATGTGTTGTGAATCACCAATAGTTCAAAAATAAATACGACCACAACTGCATGTTTTCTATTCCACAATGGCTGATTCATGAATGTCGCATTACATCTTGCTGCATGTAATAATAACAAAATCCATAAAAAGTATAATCCAGAAAATTACACCCAAAGAGCAGTTTAGAGTCACCAATTGACCTATGAAACGTGGTTTTGGAGTACCCAGATAAAACATAAACATAAAACGGTGAGAACATGCAACCTCCACACAGAAAGGACCCAGCTGGGATTACATGGAAATCAATACCCACCGTCCAAAAACATGCTTCATAGGTTAATTGGTTACTGTAAATTGTCCCTAGGTGTGAATGTGAGTGTGCATGGGTGTGTGTTTGTGGCCCCTGCGACAGACTGGCGACCAGTCCAGGGGTGTACCCTGCCTTCGCCCATGAGTAGCCAGGTTAGGCTCCGGCAACCCCGTTACTCCGAAAGGGATAAAGCGGTTTGGAAAATGAATGAATTAATGAATCAATACCCAAAGGATTGTTATAACAATGATACCAGGGCTACACTGATAAGTACACAAGCAAGTAATAGTCCATTATCAGAATCAGTATTGTGAGATGAGCACACTCACCTGTCCAGATTTTGAATAAACCTTTCAGACTTTTGCAACACTCGGACTGCTTCTGGAGTCTCCAGGTCCCTGCAGAAAAAAAAAACGAAATGTACTTCCTGTGCAAACAGGTTTTAGGATGCAGTTACAGAAGGACATTATCCACACTGGCATCAAAAATCAGCTTGGTACTTTGTTAGAGCTCAGACCCAAGACTCACATGTAGGGGATGCTCTTCAAGTTGGAGAAGAAATCCTGGATTTCCTCCTTTAAATTCTTGGCCCATTGAAGTTCTCCAGCTACCGGAGGAAAACTCCAATGCATTGGGACAAAATCTAGGGGTATCAGAAGTACAGAAAATGATCTAAATAATGTGTCAGCACTTCCCATATGCTTACAATAAAAGTAGTTTCTAGTGAAGAATTGTTTACTGAGTTTGAATGATCCCTTCTGCACTAACTTTGTTTTTTTACATTGTACATTTTACAACATCTCATCGTTTTATTTATATATGTAACTATGTGTATTATTATATTTTTGGAAAATGTACTTTAAGAGGAAAGAAAAGCAGGACAGCTGTTTATGTTTTGTCCTTCTCTTTGCAAATAGCAGTGTAAGCCCAATGAGACAGCTTTAGTTGTGACATTGGACTATGCAAATAAAATTAAATTGAATTTCAAAACAGAGACAGCTCTAATTTTGAGGCAAAGCTGTGAAAGTCAAAGGAAGCAGTTTGAGTTTAAACTTTTGAATGTGGTTATTTTTGACCTTCTTAACTTAATGTGTGCTGATGGCCTGAACTAAACTCCCAAACTCTGCATTTTTAGTTTACTGCTGAAAAAAAAGCAGTTTTCTGAAACAGAAAAAAAATCCTGCTGGACAACTCACATTATTTACATCTCACAATCAAAAATAACAGTCAATTTCTCTGTTGTAGGATCAAAAGGTTCTGTTCTGTTAAAGACAGATTCATGTTAATGTCTCTTTGCATCAGAAATTAGTTAAAGTTCTGCTCCAATCATCTTTTGATCTATTGTAAGTGTTCCAAGTGCTCTTTTAATTATGATTTTGTCTGTTTTTTGCCAAAATTAAGAAAAAAAAAATCAGTGTTGTTTTCTAGGACATAGTTTCTACAGAGCAGCAGGACTTCATTAGAAATTCAATTCTAAGCTGTGGGCGGGACCATTAGCATGGAGTGAGCCTGTCCTCTTTTCCCATGATCCCTTTGTTTAGATGATCTCCCACTAGCTTACAGCCCCTCACATCCCCACCCTAACATTAGCGGTGCAACGAAAATGGCGAACAATATTGGAGCTAACCATCCGTACAGTTTTAAACCAGATGCCAGATCAGACGAGGAAAACGAAGATGTTCATGAATCTATTTGGCTAAAAGTGGGTGCTTTTCGCCAGGAATGGAGCGAAGCAGGAACTTTTGGACAGCTGAGTGTAGATTTTACAAAACAACTACAAGCTTTTCAAGCAGCATCTTTATGCCTGCTCCAGATCCACAGTCATTTGAATAACAAAATACTCAGAAACACAATTTTATTCTTAATTTTCCTTATTTACGTTGTTTATCATGATAAAAATGCTACAACATGTTGAAAAAAAAAATAAAATAAAAAACTGGGGACTGCCACAGTTCACAAAAATAATGTGAACCTTCCACATGCACTCCTGTTAAAAGGTCGTCTAACTTTACGACAAAAATAAAAATTATTTTTTTTGGCCTGTGATTCCAGTTTATGTACATGTAAATATTTTGGTTCTTCGATCATTTCAATTTCACACTTTGCATGCAAACGATGCTCCAATGGCATCTTTGGATTGGCAGGTGATTGCACGTTGTTCAGCTCTCAGCAGTCATATGGTATCTTCACACCAAGCACGTGGCGCAGATCCAAGAACATGTTTTTCGTGCGTTCTTGAACGTGCCATGGTGTTCACACTTGAATGCAGGGAGGGGCTTCTTCTTCTTTACCTACTGTTTAATAGCGCATGTCCGCCACCTGCAGCTGGAAGAGGCTTGGTGTGAAATGTTGAAGCGGTGCAAATCTAGCAAACCTTTTTCCAGGCTTTTTCTTTCACAGAACAGTCTTGATATATAAAAGACTTGGTGTCTAATAATTTCGACCAGGCACAAACTGGCATTTTAAAATGGTTGGCACTTCCATGAATTAACAGAGACACCATCCATACATTACATTTAACTTTGCACATAGAACCTGAAAACAGTCTTTAAGATGTGTGTAGCTACGCGTGATTGAGAGTTTTGAATGCAATAGCCCAAAACCTGCATTTATGACATTTATAAAGACTTTTCATTGGAAGTGGCAGTTTGTTGTCCAGAAACTGATAGAGCTGTTTGTCTCTTCAATATGCCCACTTATGAGGGCCTGGGGATTGGTGATGCCACCTCCAGCCAAGATGGTGACAACCACAGCGCCCAGTTCCAAAACGCCTGTTGGGTTCCAGCACCTCATTTATTGTCACAAATAGATTTTTTTCTTCAGTCTAATAACAAAAATAGAACATAAGTGATGTGCAATAAAGGCACTGAAATGAAACTCACCTGGACAACATAGTCTCTCCATATGTTGGTTGTAGAGGAGTTTGAAGCCGTTCAACTCTTTGTCAAACATGTTCAAAAGTAAAGAAAATTTGCTCTTGGCATCTGCAGCGATTAGGGGGTGTTCCAACAGGCTGCCAAACATCTTCACAGTCTGCAAATATCAGAATAATCCAAAGGGTTTCATAGGTTTGTGCTTTTCCTTTGAGTGCTGGTTCATTTTCTTTGCATGGAGAAATGAAGACCACAGACCTTGAAAGCATTGCACGGCACTGAGGCATTGTCAAAAACACGACAGAAGATTGTTCCTATCTGTTGGTAAATGCCATCCGTTTTATCTTTCAGCTCTTTTGCAGCATCTTCAAACTCCTCCATAACAGAAAGAGCCAGGAAACCAACGGCCAAAAACACCATGAGGTAGACACAGAAAACTGATCATAAACATTCTTGTTGATTTAACAGTGTTAAACTAAAAACAATGACTACTTCTAATAAGCAAGTTTGCATTTGACCCAAAGCATGTACAGTGGAGAAAACACATATTTGATCCTTTTCTGATTTTGTAGGTTAGCCCACTTATGAAGAAATTGACGGTCTGTCATCCAAACGGTAGGTTCATTTGAACAGTGAGAAATAGAAAATCACAAAGAAAAACCATGACATTGACTTGAGTAACCACAAAGAGTTCTGGTTCACACAGACCAGTTAGGTTCTCCTAATCATACTGTCACCTAAATTGAAGACACCTGTTTGAACTAATCACCTGTAGAAAAGACACCTGTCCATAGAATCAATCAGTCAGACTCCAAACTTTCCAACATTGGAAAGACTTGAGAGATTTCAGGGTTTTACGGGGGAGGATTATAGACCTGCACGAGGCCAGAATGGACTACAAAACCATCAGCAACAAGCTGGAGATTAAGGTGACAATTGCTGGTGAAACTGTAGCAAAATACAAGACCATGACCATCAATCCACCTACAGGTCTGAGGCTCCAAACCAGATCTCACCTGATGTGGTTTCCATGATCATGAGAACACTGAGAAATGAGCTTAAAACAACACGGCAAGAGTTAGTTGATGAGCTCAAAGCAGCTGGAACCACAGTCACCAAGAAAATCATTGGTAATAATTGACATCATAATGGTTTAACATCTTGAAGTGCTCATAAAGTAGCCCTGCTTAAGAAGACATATGTGCAGGTCTGCCTGAAGTTCACCAATAAACACATTTGTGATTTAGAGAGTGAATAGGAAAAGCTGCTATGGTCAGATCAGACCAAAACTGAGCTTTTTGGCATCAACTCAATCCGTCATGTTTGGAGGAAGAGAAATGCTGCCTATGACCCCTAGAACACCATCCCAACCGTCAAGCATGGAGGTGGAAACATAATTCTTTGGGGGTGTTTTTCTGGACAGTTACTTCACTGTGTGAATGGGAGGATGGATGCAGCCATGTGCCATCAAATCCTAAGTGAGAAACTCCTTCTATCCACCAGGAGGCTCAAAATGGGTGGTGGATAGGTCTTCCAGCAGAATAATGACTCAAAACATTCAGCCAAGGCAACCACGGAATGGCTGAAGTAGAAGCCTATCAGGGCCATGGAGTGGTCCAACGAGTGCAGAAACTAACATTTGACCTCTGTGCTGCTAATAAGATTTTTGCCACAAAGTACTAAGTCTTTTCAACAAAAGGGTTCAAATACTTTTTTACTCAATGAAATGCAAAAAAAAAAGTATTTTAATTCTTTAAAGTCTGTGTCTTGATTGTTTTATCTCTCACTGTTCAAATGAACCTACCATTAAGATGACAGACTGTTCATTTCTATTTAAGTGGCCAAACCTAAAAAATCAGAAAGGGATCAAATACTTATTTCCTCCACAAAATCACATGTAAAAAAAGATCCCGTTGTGTCCAAAAAAGACCGGGCCAATCTAAAGCTCGACTCTGGTGATACACACCTTATGGACCATGTCCACACACTTGTCAGCAGCCTTCTCAGTGAAGCGTTTGTAGGCATCTGAGAACTGCTGATGAAGCTGCTTTATCTGCATGTTGAATTCTTGATAATTGAAGCCATCAACAACTAGCATCTCGAGCCTTGCCAGGTCCAGAGTCATTAACAAAATGTCCTGCAAAAAAGTAATGATGAGAACTGTGGAATAATCAAACTTCGTTTCAGAATCACTGAGAAATGAAGATAGGCTTTTAAAGTCAACCTAAATAAAATTGGCATCTTTAGACATCACTGTTTGCGTGCCCACCTTGATAGCTTTGAGCCTGACAGTGAACCTATCCAATTCTGAGAAAACCTTGGCTGGATCAAAGCTCCACGGCTCAAGACTGATCCCTGGTTTCTTGCATTTTGTCAGGTTGGCTCCATAGTTCTCATGGGAGTTTCTGTAGAGCTGCAGAATATCAAGGCTCTTCTGCAACCTCTTCAGGCCGTCCGAAGCATCTTCACTCAGAAGTTTCTCGGGAACAAGATAAGCCTGGGCCTGAGTGTTTGGTAAACATACATGAGAAAATACAGCTTTGCTTCAATCTCAGCAATGAGATTTCCATTTCCTGTAAAAGACCTGTTTTATGAGGAGTCCACCAATCTCCTGCAGGAGCAAGATTAAGTGGGATTTATATCTGGGGTATCTGGAATTGGCCCAAACGAGGCAAACTGTCACCATCAGAGGGTCAATATGTTTCTTCATGGCAGGAAGCTCCAAGCTCTCAGTCCTCTCAAACTGTTTCTGCAGCGGCTTCATGCATCTGCAGATATCGTTTGCATCTTCCAAAGCTGGAAATAACCCAAAGGCAAACAAATAAAGGGGATACTTATTTACCAATATTTTGTTCCTGTTTACTCCCAAATCATAAACTGAATTTATTACCTTCAGAAATGTTCTTGCAGATGTTCAACCAGGGTTGAAAATAAGCACTATTTGCAGCCTCCAACAGCTCCATAACTAACTGTGCTTTCAAGGATGTCAACTGAGCGGAGATGTTCTCCAAGTCTGAATGTCTGCACAAAAAAGCGACATTATTTTAGCCACATTAAGAAAATATCAACATGGTACTAAATCTGTACTACAGCTCTTTGTGAGTCTATCACTTTCCTTTCTGCTGTGCTTCAAGGTATTTTGGTTTCAAAGCTACTTTGTGTTTATGAATAAGTGAAGGCTAGGTGAAGTCAGAAATTACTGCCATGAATTTGAGCAAAGTATGAGTTTTTAATGAAAGAAGAAGAAGATGTTACAGTTGAGCTGGTTTCTTTACCTGTAACAACATTTTCAAGTCCAACTTTGATCATCTTTTGATCTATTGTAAAAGCATTTCCATTCATCTTTTAATTGTGATTACACTACTCTGTTTTTAGCCAAAATCTACAAACCTGTGTCATTTTCTAAGACCGTTTCTGCAGAAGTTCATTAGAAATTTGCCTTTGAGTTGTAGGTGGGACTGCTGGCACAGAGAAAGCCCATCCCCAATTCCCGTCACCCATCCACTTACACTCTTTCCCACTAGCTTACAACCCCTTATACAACCCAACATAGCATTAGCGGAGTAACAAAAATGGTGAGCTATATTGGAACTATCTAGTCGTACAGTTTTGATCCAGATTCAAGCTAAGATGAGAAAAATAAAGACATTCATGGATCTTTTTGTCTACAAGTAGATGCATCAGAATGGAGCAGAGCAGGGAGCTTGTGGCCTGCCCAGCATATTTTCTACGTCACCAATATGATCTTTTTCTAACTGCATTTTTTCATTTGCTCCTGATTCCCAATGATTTGAATTAAGAAATACTCAGAATTTTAATTTTATGCTTAGTTTTCTTTATACATGTCCTCAATCATGAAAAAATGCCACAAGAACATGTTAAAAACACAATTTTCATCAGAGTGGATCTTTAACTTGTAGTCGTCTCTGAACTCACCAGTGAGTTTGCCAATTACATCGGCTGTTTAAAATGACTTAGGACTGCCATCGACCCCCCCAGTATTATAGTTTTTATTCAAAATGTAATGTTTCAAAAAGTTTTTATCTTTTTAGAACATTTTTGGTATAAACAAACACAAGTTATTCCACATAATTGTGTTTCCCCTTGGAATGCATTTTCGTATTGTTTGGACTTAATCTTTGCTTTTTTCATTTATAAATTACTATTTTTTGATACGCAGTTGATTTTTTTTTAAAACATAAAAACTATTTGATCTCAGTTTTTGTGATTTTGTGAAATTGAGGTTTTTGGAGAGTTTCATGTTCATCGTGGAATTATCATGCAATATTATTAAAAACATTTTTGTAAAAAAGAAAGAAGCTGGGATTGTACTAAAAATAGGAATATCAAGTATCGCCTCAAAAAACAATTTTAAAGATGTATTATTAGAGCAATTTTAAAAAAGGATCCTGCCAAGGGAGGGTTAAGTTGTCATAATATAGCAGTTGTTCAGCTGTGGTTTTTTAGAAGAGATTAGAATAGTACCTTCGCTGATCCCACAACGTGGAAATTGATTTGTTACCATCAGCTCAATAAAAAAAAACAGCTGATTATTAATCAAAACAGCTTCAAAATATTCTTCAACTGTCACATCATTCACAAGCCACACATGCATAGGGAAAATACACAACCTCCACATGAAGAGACTCTGGCTGTCAATCAAACCATCACCTTGCACCAACACACAGCTCCTCATTTTGTATACAAATTCTGTGGGAAGTTGTGTGGTGAGAACACACACTACTTGAAATTAGTTCATCAAAATATTATCTAATTCCACAAATGAAAAAAAAATGTGAAAAAAGAACATTTATCTAAAATTTCCACATCAATGAACGCCAACGAGCCCCAACATGCATTTTCCAATAAACAGCTCAAGTGCAACTGAATTACATTAGAGGAACACCAAGGAAAAACATTCAATTATCATTCTTCCTGGAGTATTTTTCCAGTGGTTATAATAGTGAATATATTGCTTCTCAGAAGATGCCAATGCCACTTTCTGTGAGAGCAAAGGTGCAGACCTGTTTTTCCAGAAGTGAAGCTCGGAGTACAGCGTTGGACTTCCTTCCTCCAGAGTAGGAGTGTTTATCTGTAAGATGGGATCCAGTTGGTGGCTCCAGTTAACAACTATAGTCTCCAATATCAGAGTCAGGGATTTATCCTTCAATAGCTTCCTGTGGTGAAGAAGTATTGTGAGTGTACATGCAGTACCAGCAATACTATGATCTGAACTTTTGTTACAGTTTTTATGCTTACAGTTTGCCCATCTTTGGGGCAGCTTGCTCCACTTTTTCAAAGTCCACGGGGTAAACCAGCACGGTTCTGCCTTTGATGCGGCCCGATATCTGACGCAGATTGTTCTGGAACTTCAGAACTGATTCTTTAAAGTCCTGACTCAAAGCTGTTGGGTGATCATTGTTCCTAAAAGTGTTGACGCCCAAGCCACACATGGTCTGGGGCAGCAGGAGAAAAGAGCATGTTTTAAGAAAAAACAATTCAGTGCATTGCAAAATGAATGTGGGTCATGCAACAAGTTCAAACTAGTAAAAAATCTAGCAGAGGTGGAGATGAGAAAACGCATCTTTGAATTGAAAACATAATCACCGGTATTAAATTCTGGCTTTTCCTTTATAAGATACATTTATCAGATCGTCTTATTCATGCTCTGTGAACAATGGATCAGTTTGATTTGACAGCATAATTGAGAAGGGAAATGAAAAGAGAACATTTGCTTTGTTTTTTGTTGCTGTTGTAAAACAAAGACACAAAAAACAGCTTCTGATCTAAGTTTAGGTTTTATTTTGAAAAACTAACATTTGGTCAAAAGTACTTGCTTTTCATCCAGGGCTTTATTTAACATTCTCTCAACAATAAAACAGACACAACCAGCTGTAAAGAATAAATATATAGATATATTACACAGAATTATAAGAGAGGATTGCATCATTTTGTTTATTTGTTTGAACTGAGGACTCCATTGTTGACCCAGACTTTACCTAAAAACTTAAGACCACTATTTGATGATTATTGAACACTAGATCCCCGTAAATTAGGGGTATAACAAATTGGTTTAACAATGATTCAATTCATATCAAAATTTGTGATTGACAATCTGGTCCCATTTGATCCGATTCAGTGAGCAAAAATTGATCCAGGACATCTTTATTCAACAATTCAACCAGTGTGACTCAAAGATAAATCTCTGGTACTGACCAGTGCAGGTGAAGCTTTCCAGATTACTTGTATAAGATAATCAAGTGTAAATAATATAAGTGTTCAATAAAACAAGTAAACAAGAATTAATGACAAACCCAATTACACTTTTTTTCATAAAGTTCAGTCTACTGTTGTTTTTCCACATCAAATAATCCAAAGACCATATTCTACTGCACTGTCTGGTCATGTCTTTGCTAAATTCAGTGTTTCCACACATTGGACTGGAATGATGGTTGATCATTTTTTTGCTGCATCACATGTGCGTTGTCCGCTGTGATGGAACTTGGTTGCTTTTAAGTTATAGTAAAATGAACCTATTGTGTCTCAATCATAATGCTGGTTTTTGAAAATTTAATATATTTGATTGATTTCATTTTGTGATGAATAGTATAGTATATGTAGTGGTCTAGGTCAATTCATATAACAATTTGCCTTAGACAGAATAATCTGGTTAGATCATAAGTAAACAAATCGAATAATCATTACACCCCTACTGTAAGCTTTAGGTAAACATTTATTTAGATTAAAGAAAAGTGTCAGAACAAGAGTGCTTTTTTTCTGACAAATAAATGATAACGGTTTGTTTCTCTAATGCAGTCTATATGAGCCAACAGGTACTTCCTGTTTGGAACATCGGGGGAGGAGTCACTCAGCCCTGTGTTGAAGTTAGTTTTAGGTTGAGTATTCCACAGACATTCAGCCCGGATGTCCAGTTGTGTCAGTTAGGGACCGTCAACAAAGTAACCAGTGTATGAAAATCCCTTGAAACTTAAGCAGAAATGTTTTGCAAGAAGAAATTGATTAAAACTAAACATTTCTTTATGATGTTTTTTAAGGATCGTAATTATTTTGCAATGTTTTCTATTTAAAAAAGGTTTTGAACTGATGGTTTATTAAATTTGTTTCAATAGCTGCCAAAGCATGTGATCTGAAGACTTCAAATATATCCCGAATTGTGGGCCCTACTTACCATCACCAGACACACCACTTTATTTTGCAATCATAGATGAAGAATATTTTATATGATTTTTTATATGAAAATCCTAGCAGCTGGAATATGAATTGCTGTTCAGTGATTTAATAAACCAGTTTGTATTGCATTGCCCATAATTCGGGATATGTTTCAAGTCTTCAGATCACAAGGTTTGAAAGCTATTGAAAATAAACTTAAGATTTTACATTACAGCTGCTAGGATTTTCCTTTTAAAGGTATTGTACTATAAGGTGTGTTTGACAATGTAAGCTAACAAACATCGTGCGTCGAGTTCAGCCGTTTACCTGACTTATCGCAGAAATTTGGTCCTGCAGAGCTGGAGTCAGGTTCCCGACGAGAACACTTCTTCTGATGTTCTCTTCGGTCAGCTTTACCTTCTTCTTCTTTTTCTTAAAATACAGTATCTTTCTGTCAGAGCCCCAGCTGTATTCCGTAGACGGCGCCAGGTCTCCGGCTGCATTCACGGAAACGTATAGCATTAAGTTTTCCTCTGCGTCCAAAAACTCCTCCAAAACTTTCCTCCTGTCGTCGATGGAAAGGCATTTCTGCCACTTATCTTCGTTAAGCTTGAACATTGTTAAAACAAACTTCTTAACAAAATCCATTCTCAGAAGGAAGTGGTCTCTCTGTACCAGCTGCCAAAATCGAATGCGAAAACTGATTTAGTTTCCTGGTTTCCATGGCAGCGCAGCGTTCTGTTGTCAAGGAGACGTGGTCTCCTGCTATTAATCTCAACGGACAAGAATTGTTCTTCCTCTAAAACCACTGACAAATTAAAGGTTATAGCCAATTGACTTTTAATTTTTATTGTTCAGTTATTTATTATTATTATTATTATTATTGTTATTATTATTATTATTATTATTATTATTATATGCTGTTTTTTTATAGAGCTATGATAACAAATCAGTTTCCACATTAAGGTATCAATAAAGTTATGTTCTCCTATTTTCTTTGTGTTGTGTTTGATTTAAACTATTTTTGTTGTTTTTTTACTTGTTTATTTATTTAAAGAAATTACATGCTAATTCTTGCAGATACAATCCGACTTTTAAGCCATTCCCTTAATGAAAAATTAGTATGAATCAAAACAGTTTAAACTACATTAACTAAATAAAGTCTTACAATAGTTAAACATGGTTTAACATTTACAGAGCTTTTCTCCAAAATGAGAAAATTATGGAAAAGTGTATAAATTCCTACAATTTTATCCCATAGACATGGTCATATCATGTAATATTGTTTTGTTCACCTTGCGCAAACTTGCGTTTTCATTACGGTTAAAAAAAATAGACAAGCAAAAGGGAAACGCCACTTTTGAAATCTCGCCACCCTGACATTTAAAAGCTACAATTTCTCATTCTGACATTTTCCCCCTTCCCTATGATGCTCGAAGAGTTAAGAGGTGATGAATCAACATCTCAGGGAGGACTTTAAATTTGCAGATGGCATTAAAGAGGTTTTTTTTTATTATTATTATTCAAAACAGCAGCCTTCCCAAAGTCAAAGGTCAACTGAACTTGTGGATGTAGACTTAAACTGGTGTGTGTTAAATTTTGGGGAGTTGGCTAAGACAAAAGTTTTCTTTTCCCATAATGTGTGAAAATGTAAAAGTCGCCACATTTCACAGGTTGCCAAAAAAGAGCCACCAAGCTGTAGGTCATGTGGGCATCCTGAAATTTTTAATAAAAACTTCCTTCGGATCCTGACTCCTTTCAAACAAATGCCAGATCTTCAAAATTAATCCACTTTCCTAACCTGCTTTAGCCCACAGAGAAATAGATTGTCCACAATATTAAATGTTCTATTTACCATTTATCTATTATAGCTATAATGAAGCCTTTCAATAAGGTTTTTGTCTTGACTTTTTTATATTTAACTATGACTAACTTTAGAGCAAATTGCACAATAACACCACATTTTTGTGGCATTTATTCACTAAAATGATTTTTTTCTTGTTTTACTTGAATAGGTAATAAAATACAAGTACGGGATGGGACCTTGACTACGTTTGATGTTCTTGTCATCTATAAGGATTTCTGGTCATAATTTATCTCATAACTTTAACTAGAATTTCCTAATATGGATGGAAAGTTCATAAATGAAGAAAGCTGCAAACAGAAAAACATGTAATTTTGGGTATTTCAAATTTTGTTTTATTAACAATGCATCCCTTTGATAGGATTGTATGTTTTCTTTAGGTCATCAACGCCCCCAAAAACATACTGTACACATTTTACAAGGGAAACCACGAATCAGGCAAAAAAAAAAAAAAAAAAAAGATTTAAATTATAATACAGTCTTGAGGAAAAATATAAATATTTTTTTTCTTCTCTGGTTGAGCTCACTATGGTACAGACATATAAATAGATCAGATCTGAGGTCACTCAGGTGATCTATGAATCATCTCTCTACGAGTCCATTTGTTGTAGCAGCATTAGAGCAAAAACAAACCAATGGAAACAGAGAACCAAGTTTCCCTGGAAACCATTTACATTATCTTTCAGTCATCACACTGCAGTACATCCCACCTTCTCCTCCTTTATCCTCCTACTTCCCACCCAATCAAAAAGCGTCATACTGGATTGTTGAAAAAGACCCAGTGCTCTTCGTATTTCTGACAATGTATGGCAGAATGTAATGGCAACCTATTTTTTTTCTTTTGTTTGTTTAAAAAAAAGAGGTTTCACGAGCAAGAAATACAATAAGGTGACTTTTCAACTTTGCCATGCTTGTCGAACATGCAGTAGAGGTGAAGCACACAGGTAAGAAGGCATTGAGAAGAGCAGATGCAGGAAATATCTGAGAGGTTTGGTTCTGGATCTGCAATCATTTTACAAATAACTTAAAAATTAAACCAGAGCATTCTTGAAAACCTACATTTCTGTAAAGCTCGCTAAAATCTGAATGGAAAAAAACATATTAAAGGCCCTATTAATACGGTGAAGGCTGTAATAAACTAGCATTAGACTACATGCTACTCTCATTATGTACTGAGTAAAAGTGGTATATATAATGCTTTAGAAAATACAATACTAGAGATGTTTGATTGTCTGGGTGAAGAGAAATAGAAAGCTAATGAGCTGTCTGTTCTGACAAGAGGCTACAGGTTGTAGAAAGGGGTGAGGTGGGAGAAGCAAAAGCACATATTTGGCGGGAACGGATCAGAAGTCAGAATGAGGACGTGACCTAGAGCAGTTAGGTTCTTAAAAACATTAGGATTCTGTGTAGTGTAATGCAAGATCAGAATAAATCCCAGATCAATGACAACATGCTAATTTTCAAAATAATACAGAGAAAATGCTCCACTTTAAAGTGATTTCTGAACATAACTTGAGTTGTCTATTAAGCTTGTCCTTTAGCAGAATGTTGGTGTACTTTGTAGTACTCCTCAAGATTGGCAATTCAAGTGAAAACAGTATTGGATAAACTGCTTCTTCCTGCTTTTTTTCTTTAAAAAAGGAGTCTAAACAGTGTTAGGTGTGTTACAGTTTTTTCCAGAGACTGGCATTTTTTGTTTCCAGCTCAAATTCATTGGAGGAAACTTGAGTGATGAGTGCGGCCTCCATTTCCTTGGCCATGTTACTCTGTTGTAGGTAACAGAAACACGCCAACAACCTCCTGTGCAAGCAGCGTTCACTTTTGCAGTCGATCCATCTTTGTGAGGAGGCAGGACTGTAGCTTTGCAAGAAAAACGAAGGGCGCGAGAAGAGGGATCAAGATTCTGCAGGAGGGTTTAGATCCTCCTCAGCAGGTTTTGGTAGCTTTGTCAAGATTGCCTCTGCTTCCTCGTACATCTAAGAGACAAAAGTATAGAATAAAATGAGTTTGCTTAAATAAAATAATAAATAAATAAAGAGCTGTTTGTTCACTTACTGGCATAAATTGCACATCCTGGAAGAGTTCTTGTATGAACCGTCTGGAGGTCAGGCGGAACATACAGTGGGACAAAAGGTGTGAGACCTCGGAGTAGAGGCAAATGTCGTCAAAAGCATATGGAAACTTCTCTTTAATTCTGAGGACAGAGCAGACGTTTACAAAAACATTTTTTAAAAAAAAACAAGAGCTGTCAAACTGGAAGAGAAGATTCAACAGGTGCTTTTGATTTTAGAGGAGAGGAGGAGAATGAGTCTTACGTCAGAAGTCCTGTTTCATGACCTTTGGTTCCAACTGAGGAACTGAGGTTGATGATGAGGCGAAGCACCTCTTTCCTCAGCAGGACTCTAGAGGCAGGGCCGTCCTCTGATATTGCCTTTCCACCTAGAAACAGACGTTTACAGCTCTGAATAGATTTGATTAACAGTGACACTCAATTAAAATGTTTGTTTCACTTATTTTTTTGAATAAATTCAGAGTTTATCTTTAGTTTATGAGTGTGTAAGCTTTTGACCTTCATAGCTCTACAAGAAGATACTAAAAGAGCACCAAGTGGCTTCAAACTACAGAAAAAACTGTGACAAAGGTCTTGTTAGAAATATCTGTCTTACCGATGACAATGTCATTTGCTGTGGGAGTGCTAGACATGGAGCCCTGTGACACAGCAGCATCGCTGCAGCCAGACACCCCAGAGAACTTTGACTGGGGCATCACCTCTAAGCGATGACCGCTCTGACCTCCCCATGACTGGAAGTCCACATAATCTGATAAAAAAAAAGACTTGAATTCTGCACCAACCTTGAAATCCATTTGAGTTAAGTTTGGCAACTCACCCGTCCGAGGGTGGGTGCTGTTGATCTGCGGCTGTGTGGGGTAACCGAGGACGATGGACCCCACACAATAGAGACAGTTTTCTTCAGTGTGCTCCTGCAGGCCTGTCTCCTCTGAACCCACCACGTGGTTCTGGGTGTCACCTCGGCACACGATCAACTCAGAGATGCTAAACTGCTGCTTCAGCAGCGGGAGAGCAGGTCGATCCCCTACAGAGATGATCACACACCCGTAACATAAATATCTACAATGTAATGCTGACAAATTGGTCAACTTAGTGTGAAGTGACTTTTACCGTCTCCGTCTCCAAAAAGGAAGCGCTTTCTCTCCTCTGAAGGTGGACTGATCCTTTGCTGAAAGTAGGCTGCATCTCGAATGTGAAAAATATCATTGATGTTCATTGGCAGCGCGAGGCCAATGTAATCATCATTACATCCAAAGGTGACACTGGAGACCATTGAGCGCACTGAAGAGCAGCGCTGCAGAGTGCTTTGGTTAATGGGGCTGAGAAGTTCCTCTTTGTCCAGAGAGGCGAAGCTCAGAGCTTTCAGGAACCTAGGCAGGGCGAGCGGAGAGGTGCGTGAGAGGATCTGGGGCGAGAGGCTGGGATGGAGCAGGAACATGGGGAGTAAGTGAAAACATGTTTGATCAACGTTAACTAATCTAGAGTCAAAAATTGAGAAATTTGTTCCATCAGAGTTGAGAAAAAGCATCAAAACATTTTTTTGGGCAAAAGCCTCCCAATGGATTTTCACAGGAAAACTTAACAAGGCTGAGGTTTCTTCACTCATAACTAAAGATCACAGCTAACACTAGTCACATCTATACATGGAACTTATCTATCTGTTCAGATCTGTAAGTGGGACAGCGGGGATGAACAAAATAAATCATTTTCTCCGAGTTGATCACACTACAGGTCAAAGCAACGGCACAGCAGAGGAGCTGGAACTACTCTAGAGAAGCAGTCAGCATGAAGACTCTACTGAGGAGGAGGAGGACACTGTGTAGGTCCACCCACCGCGGTACAAGTGTTCTGGACAGCCTGCGGTATGGACTTATGGTGTTGGGTTCTGGACAGGTGCGCCTCCTATCTGATATCCTGACAAAAACAGCAAAAACACCTCAATACCTGCTGTGGCCGAGACAGAAACCAGAACCCTACGAGGTCACATAGTTGCTTAAGCTACAGTGAGAACTGTGGCAGAAATCATAAAGAGTGGATCTTTCTCTTGATGCTGCCATACATTAGATGTAGAGAGCAAAAGGGAGAGAAAAACATAACAATCAGGGATCTCAAACTGTGTCTGCAGGGATGACTGACCTGCGAGGTGTTAATCTGGAGTCCAGGCTGCCGGTTTTCATGGTGATCGTATCGGTGAAGAGCACATCCTTAGCAGGTGAAGCCAACGCCTCACTGTGGGACAAAGACGGGTGTATCCTCTGCTGCTGCAGCCTCTTGAGTGTGGCGTAGCCCAGTGCATCTCTAGGGCTGGTGTACATGAAGCTGCAGTCAGCCAGGCTCTTGATGGTGGTCACCGAGGGAGACTTGAGAGACTGGGCCCTGCGAGGGAGAGTGTGCGAGGAGCCCGGCGGTACCAGGGAGACATTGGAGGACTTAGAAGAGGTGGACATGTGGTTGGTCTGTGGCTGGGGGGACGGGGAGGAGATGGTTTTGACAGTTTTGGCAGAGACGACGGTGTTGAGGCTCACGCAGTCAGAGGAGTCGGGCTCTGGCTCCGGATGCTCAGGGTTTCCAACGGTCTCCCGTGAAGGGCTGGAGCTCATGGAACTGATGCCGCTGGTTGTGGTGTCCGTGTTAAAGCTCTGGCTGCGGCTTTTGAATTGAGTGCCCCCACCACCTCCTCCTCCCCCGACGACGTTTCCTCCACTGGAAGAAGAGCTGCCATCTCCCGCTAAACGCTCTCGGCTGCTCTGCTCCTTCTCTCGGCTGTGAGGCTCCACAGGTCCATGTCCAACAAGAGCACTGAGTCCGTGGCCAGAGCACCCTCCTCTTGCCAGCCTGTTGTCAACAAGATGCTCCTCAGAGTCCCCTTTGGTCCCAACAAAAGACGTCTCAAGACTAACCGTTGGACTCTTTGGCATCCCTCTGCCATTAAACACAGAGGAGAAAACGTCCCCCTGGTTTGGACTGTAGGCTGAAGGTTCTGTCACTGTTCTGGTCCGCCTCATGCTCCCTGTCATGAGCTCTGTTGGTGTGCGAGAGCCTGATAGAGTCTTTGGGTCACTGGTGGATCTAAGTTTCTTGCTAGGAAGGGACAAGGAATTGAGGAATCTGGGGCGAACGAAGCGTGTGGAAGCCAGGATCGTAAAGGGGCTGCGATCCTTTATTGGTTTGGAGTGGAAATACAGAGAGGGCTCATCTGACAGATCCAAAGGATCACACTTTTCATCATCCAGGATGTACATGTCTGAGAACACAAACAAGAAGTCAGCTTTAAAACTCAACAAAAAGCCTGAAGAATTCAGTTTAACTGCAACAATTCTCCAAAAACACCCATCTATAGGGTTGCTGATAAACACAAAATACTAAAGAGTTTGTCCCACGTACTTGGCTGAGACTCACTCTCGCTGTTGTGACGGGAGCTGGTGGACTCCGAGTTCAGACTGAGCGTGCTCGGAACAGAAGAAAGCTCAGAAGTCAGCTGTGTGTCAACCTCGTCTGGAGTGATGGGCCAGAGTGTCCTGCGACTGTGTCTGACCGCATCCCAACCGTACTGCTTCAGCACCTCGCAGCCCTGCTTGGTCTTGGAAATCACTCCAAGCACATAAATACAAGTCCTGTGGATGAATAAAAAAATAAATAAAAGGATGCAAACGTGGCTCTCTGTCAACAACATCTAATGCCTGATTTACACTGGTCCACCTGCAGTGCGTCTCTGTTGCGTTGACGTAAAAAAATAGAACGTTCATTAATCAATTGGAATGTTTACATCGCCTCTGTCGTGTCTGCATCTGACGTCCGTCCCTCCGTGGCGCAATGCAAACTTTATGCAGGTGTTCTATTTCCAGTCGAATTCCCAGCAAAAAGCTGGGTTTCTAAATAAAAACTTCTGCTGTGCTTTAAAAATGTACATTTATAGTCTAATTTTATATTTTGGATGATGTGCAGACACAATAACCCACAATAACACAGCGAGTAACACTGTTGACCATTTTCACCATGGATGACAAAAGTTTAGTTTTGGAAGTTCAAAAACACAACATAATTTATCCGTTTTACAAGGACTCGGGGAAAACTACTCAACACAGGATAGCAGGACAAACCACTCCTCCAGAAGCCAGGAGACGGGGGACGGGGGACACTGGAGACGCAACAGAGACAATGTCAACACAACTGACGGTCGTGAGACAGATTCCCCAGGCAACGCAAGGGAGACACACTGCAGACAGACCAGTGTAAATCAGGCACAGGTCTAAAGGAAAGAGCGCAGCTTACCCTCGAACAGACAAAACCTCACAGTGCTGTGCCAGTGTGAGGATATCAGGAATGACATTCTCTTCCTGCAGAAGATTCAAGCCCCAGTTTGAAGAGCCAATGTTACCCTACACCACAAAAAAGAAACCCAAAACATAAAAAAAAAAATCTCACATTTGCATCTGTAAATCTGTAGTTTTACTAACCAGAGCCCAGAGAGCAGCCTTCAACTGTTTAATTCCTTCCCAGGTTTCCAGCATCGGGGAGCGGATTGTGTAGCTGAGGTCGGGGACCACATTCTGCATAGAACAACAACAAAACCGTTAACAAGAAAAATGAAATAAAAACTCAAACCGAGAATTAAACTTAACATGTCCTACCTGAGACTCTAACAGATGACAGCCTGTCTTATCATGGACAAGCTGACCGTACAAGTGCACAGGCAGATAGACATTTGGTCTTTGTAACCTGCAGATGGATTTAGAGATTCAAAGTAAAAACCAGAGAAGCGCTGGGTCATATCAGGTTCTAAATAAATTCATCGTCTCACCTTTGGTTGCTGCGTCTAACGTAGTTGTCTCCATCAACAGGTTTGCGGTAAGTTGTCAGTGCTTCATTGAGCTGCTCCTCTATCAAGTCCACATACTTAAGGTTGTACTCCTGCAATGCAGTAGAGATTAGTTTCAACTACTATCAATGTTTGTTCTTACCTTAAGTTTAAGAATGCCTATATTGAAAAACATGGTTAATTTAGATTTCTTTTTGGTTTAATATTTTTTAAAATCCTCTCTATACCTTCTGCCATTTATCCAGCTGTTTGCTGACATAACCCCTCTCATTAAGGTAGGAGAAGCCTTTGGGAATGGACAAGAACCTGGAAAATGAACATGTACATTTTATTAAGGACGAACGGTGTTTGTAACCACTCATTTTACTGATAGCATACTGTCGTTTCAATGTGTAATCCATAGAAAGGTGACAGAAAACAAGCAAAATACAGAAAAGATAAAAGGAGAGAACACCAAATACGGCCACAAAGTTAAGCTTTATTCTGTGTTTTAAAGATTTACCTTTGGAATAATGGAAGACTGTTGACCACCTGTGACAATTCCACAGAGTGCCACAAAATTTCCTGTCATACTTTATCCATTTTAAGGACCCACTTCGAGCATCTTTTGACTTATTTTAAAGTTGCTCCCAGTGGTCTTTTAGTTATAAGTAAACTGTCTTTAGCCAAAACAAAAAAAAAAACTGTTGTTTTCTAGGACATAGATTCTGCAGAGCAGAAGTAATTTCATTAGAAATTCACCTCTAAGTTGTGAGAGGAACCGTTTAAGTAAAGCAACTCCTCCCTCCGTTTCCCTCCCAGTTCCTGAGAGCTCTCAGTTTACACTCTCTCCTGCTAGCTTACAGCCCCTCACAACTCCAACCTAACATTACCAGTGCAACAAAAATAACGAGCGATACTGGAGCTATCCAGTCGTTCAGTTTGGAGCGAGATGCCAGCTCTCAGACAAGGAAAATTAAGACTTAAATGGATCTATTTGTCTGCAATCAGAATGGAGCGGAGCAGGGAGCTTGTGGCACGCCCAGCATATTTTCAACAAAACACTTTTTGAACTGCATTTTTTTGTCTGCCTCTGATTCACAACAATTTGATTATAGAAATTAAGTGGTCATTTGTTCTATTGCAGTTCACCTTTCACAGATTTTTTTAAAGTGCTATTTTGCATGCTCTTTTTTTTTTTACAGTGCACTTTTTAAGACGTATAAAGTGTGGTGTGTGGGATTTTACTGCCTTGAAATATCTACAATCCTACTTCATGGATTTCACCTATAGTGGATTAATGTAACCTCTGTGATAAACGAGGGAACGCTGTTCTTAGAAATGTAATTTTCTTAATATACATGTCCTCCATCATGAGAAAAATGCTACAATAACATGCTAAAAACACCAAAAATATTGTTTTCATCAGACTGGGTCTTTAAAGAACACAGAATAGTAGTTCACATTTTTGGGGCTGCAAAAGTGATGATCCTTCTGTCAGCATACTCTGTGTCATCAGTTGTCCTCCACACAAATATCCAGAAAGAATGGGTGTAAGAAAACATTAGCCTCCTTTCAGCAAATTAAGGGAGAAACAAAAAACTAAAATTTTAACTTGGTTAGGATTATGGATTTCAGCAGCCATTATGGCTCCAACTGACATAACCTTTTCATGCAACATCTCCAACTCCCCTGGAAATGGGCTTAGATGATTGTACTTTCAGGACATCTTGAGAAGTTTACTAGAAGAGTAGTTCACTTACACCAAAGTTGCCCAGCCAATATGTTGAGGTAAACAAAGTCATGTGTTTTGATTATGTCAGTGCATACCCTCGATATGAGGGGTCTTGGTGGAGACAACAACCACACACTCACTGTTGCTCCCCCCAAAAAGGACTCAGAGGCACAAAATTACTAGTAAAATATGTTTTTTGACTGTGAGAGAAAGCTGGAGCAAACCCAATTTTACATGTAAAAAAAAAGTGTGCAACCTCCACATAGAAAACCCACCTGAGGAGCAGCAAGAGGCCTTTGTCTCCCAGGTGGGACACAGCGGGCTTCAGCTGGATCAGAGCATGAAGGTTGGCCTGTGAAAAAGCAGATGGTTCAACAGTTCAGCTTATTCAAAAACCAGTTCATAACATTATAAAGATATGAAGGAAAAAAACTATTTTCCTGAAGGGAAAAATGACCTTTAAACGACACAAACATCTATTTTGTGAGTCATCTAAGTCATGCACACTTTTCAGTCACCTTGTCTTCACACGCCTCGTCCAGTATGTCCAGAGCCTCCATGGAAACCGCCTTGCTGTGGTCGTGAAGCTGGGTGACCAGCAGCTCCATGCCCCAGCTACTGAAGAATTCCACGCCCGCACGTAAGAGCACACGGAGGTGCTTGGTGGCATACAGCCTGCACGTCTGCTTAGTACGACATAAAGAACACAAATTTTAAGAATTTGAAAGTATCAGACCTGTGACCCTGAAATTCAAAGGAAGGGTTTGCACACTTCTACATAGAACTGTATTTCTTTATATTTTTAAAATACCCAGTATATATCATTTTTTCATTATTTTGAATGTTATGTATACATAAGAATTTTTAAATGACCAATAGGTGTCTTACGTCAGTAGCTGCAGTGAGGACCTTAGAGAGGATCACTCTGGCCAGACCGTCTCGGCTGTAATCCAATGTGGTTACAGCGAGCTTCAGCACAGCGTCCTGATTCTTTATGGAGCACAGATTCAGCAGGCTGCAAACACCAAATTGCGGGCAAATTATGTTACACACACAAGGAAAACAAAAAGGAAAACAAAACTGTTGGCATCCCATTTTAATGAAAGAAAAACGTATATTTAATGCCACAGACTTTCTAAGCTTTGAAAAGCTCCAAAAAACAAACCTCTCACCATTGAAACAGGCCACATTTCTCTAGTAGTTTGACTCCTTGTGGGTGTGGAGAGAGAGTTCCAAGGAAGAGGAAGTAGTGCTGGCTTAGTGTGGTGAGTAGGCCATTGCTCTGCAAACAGCGGTCGGGCTTCAGTCCTGAACACGAGGACAGCCATGACACCATGTCTCGTACTAGATCCTCCAGGTAACCCTGACCGTCCTGCGACACAGAGAGGACGATATGAAAGATAAAGAGCAGATGAGGAATAAAATAGCTCAAGATCTAGAAGGAATTTAGGTGTTTATGCAATCTGATCTAACCTCATCTGAGTCCATGAGGAACTCCACAAACTGACAACCAACCACAGTGAGCTGTCGAGCGTTTGGGTGGTCCAATGCTAACCCCGCATACAATTTACTACTGGGTTTATAAAAATACAGCAGCCTTCGAACAAACCTGCAGCAAAAAAAAAAAAAAAAAAAAAAAAAGAGTTCAAGATGTAATGTTTTACTGAATTTTTAAACATTCAAAAAGATTGTGTCATCTTACTTGTGCATCTGTTCATCTTTGTTGTTCCTAAGGTTGACATTTGGCCACTGAAAGAGAACAAAAACTTGAGAAGAGGATGGGACAGATGTGCATCCTTTTTTTTTTTTTTTTTTACAACATGTGAACTGTCTGACCTTAAGGATGGTGGCTATAAGCAGCCAGTTCCACTCCAGGTTCTGCTTGTGGTTGAGAATCTGACTGTCTCTCAGGTTCATCATCAGTGCTTCTTCTGTGTCCTTAAAGTTAGAATAAAATAAACTTGATTTGACAGCGAGGAAAAGTAAAATAAACATAGTATTTGAAATGCCATTTATTTTTTTTACAAATATTGTTTCCCTTCATCAAAGCTGCTATCTTTTTGTGCAACATACATGTACAACCTTTTTTCTAACTAAATAAAAAGACACTGAGGACGTCATTCATTTTATTCATATTTGTATTTATTCATTTTAAAAATGTAATCTCTGGAGCATTTGTTGAAGTATTGGGTTATATATACTGATATAGACTTATATCCCTTTTAAAAAAGTATCTTTTGGGTTGTAATATGATGTCCACACATTTTTTTTAAGAAATGCACAAATTGTACATGGAAACCCCGATTACATGTGTTGAAAATACTTGTGAAAAAGGAAGTTTACCTTAATCACATAGATGTCTTTTTGGACTCGTGAGTGGGAATCTCTGCGGTTGTGCGAAGACACGGACTTGCGAATAATGTGATCTAGGTAAAGACTGTGCGGCTTCAAACCTCTCTTCTTCTTCTCGTGGAAGCGCTTCAGATTGTTCACTGCTGCACTCGCACGGCTGGAAAACAAACAAAAGAAACAGGAGATGATCTTGTGAATCCATGAAAAATGTGATAACTTCAGAACTAGTTTAAATAAACACAGCCCAGACACATTTTTTTCTGTTTAAGATCTTCACTAAAACTATCATTTGCTGAATGTTCTGAAAGTGAAATCAATTTATGTCATTTTTAGAGATAAAACAAGCTCGTTTTTAGATGACCCTTCCAGATAAGAAAATCTAATTTCACTGCACTGAACTTTGACATAAAAAATTTCTTATAAGGCCTGTCGCTCTCATTGGCCGACCGTGTGGTCAAAACTTTTGAAGAACCGCCTACAGTGACGTCACTTGTGAACAACTCATCTATCAATGACGGGGACGTCCAAACTGTTCAGAACAGATCCTTTCTTAATCAATAGATGAAGCCAGACTCTTCTCTGAGATGCTGCATTATATGACAACATTCCTGCTTTTACACAGGAGTTCACAATTATAAATAATCAGTTAATTAAATAACTTTGCTTAGTAATCTGACATTTAATTACAAACTTTAAATGAAAAAAACAGTAAGAATTAGAGGTGTAGCTATTATTCAAAATTTTCGATTAATCAATTTTACGATAACATACATCAACCAATTGCAGCTCGGTAGCTCAGTTGATTAAGCGCAGGATTAACACAGAAGAGACCATGGTTCTTTTCCCAGTGGGCACGATGACCTTCATCCAACATGGATCATTAGGCAAAACCCTTGTTGTCTAACCGTATACAAGGGGCCCCAAATCTGGATTCCCCTATGCCAGTCCCCAGTGTAAAACTCTCTGCCTTTACCTGTGTGAATCAGTGGAAGCTGATTTGATGAGGAACGCTTGATTATCTTGCAAAAAATACAAAGAATCTGGAAAGCTTCATCTGCACTGTTCAGTAACCAGGTTTGAGTCACTCTGATTGAATTTTTGGCTAAAAGATGTCCTGGATTGATAATAGGTCAGTGAATTGGATCGTTCCAAATTAACCAATATCGACTATGAATTGTCCAAATACTGATAGGAAATGAATACTAGTTAAAATGAATCATTACATCGATAGTAGGAACCCTATAGTAGGAACCAGGTTATTTCTTTATATTACATACTGATGTGTAAACTACAAAAGATAAACTTTTGACAGACTATTGTTAAAGATCCAAACATACAAACACCCATCTATAGCAACAGAAATAGGAAATATACTTTAAATACTTTAAAATAAACATTACAAATCCAGGTGAAAGATCCACCTGTTCACAGTTTTTATTTAATTAGTGTTTAATTTAAAAGTTTACATCTGCACTGTTACTTTCAGCTTACTTTAAATTCTGTTATTTTAAATTTTTCTTTAAAATGTTTCTTTTAATATATATATTTTTTTAAATAAACTTGCCTTGCCTTACAAAAGGAAAATAGGATATAACATTAAAAATTAAACACATTTAAATAAAAAAATGTCTTTAATGTTATAATCCTAAAACAAATAAACGTGTTTTTGTGTTAAAAATCATGTATACAGATTTTGAAGTGTGACTCATATTAATGTTTACTGACATTATGTAAAACTTGTTTTCCGAGGATAATCAATAAGTATTCCGTTTTGTTACTTGATAATTTGCACTTGATTTGATAAGGACTTGATTATGGCAACTATATAGAAATATATCTAAAAATACATTTTGAATTTTTTTAACTTTTGAAAAACGTATTTAATAACACAATCAGTTTTAGTGTTCCATTGAATTTGGTTATAACCCATCAGCACAGATTATAAGTAGATCGGGCAACATTTTAATGTTTTGCGTGCAAATATTTCCGGACATAATTCTGTTTGTTTGTAGTGTTAACAGTTTTCTCATGAGGAGGAACAAAAGCCCGGGACAGACTGGACTCACAGTCGTTTCTCTTGGGGAATGTCAAAAGAGGCCGCCATGTTGATGAGGGTTGGAAGGCAGTGAAGGTGGTGACTGTGGGAGTGAGGGAGAATGGTGTTTGCCTAGATAACACAAGCAGAGAGAAGGAAATCAGAGACATACCGTCAGCAGAATTTACACTAATGTTGTTCGGTAACAAATTATTTTAATCCAGCTTTCTAAAATGTTTTATTGCACAGAATAAGATGTAGCTTTTTTTATTACCATGTGTAGAAGCTCTCCAAGGAGGATGGTGGCTCTGACAGAAAGCTGGTCATCACTGCTGGTTACCACTTCCACCAGGCCCTACAGCAACAAAAATGTTCACAAACAAAAGCATCATCTATAGCACCCATTGCAAAATGTTAAAGAACCACTCCAATCGTCTTTTGATATATTGTAAAAACGATTTGAATAAAGAAATACTCAGAAATGCAATTTAAAGCTGAATTTTCTTTATGAGTGTCCTCCACCATGAGAAAAATGCTGGTTAAAAACACCAAAAACAACATTTTCATTGGAATGACTCTAATGCAATACTACATTGTCATACAACAGTTAACAATTTATCTTGATGCATTCCCAAAAAATAAATAAATAAATGATTAATCTCCTAAGTAAATAAAAAAAAAAAATTCTGTCTCACCTCTAACAAACTGCTGTTGATGAAGGCTAAAAGAACAAATGCCAGGTAGTTGTCCATCAGATCGGGCCTAACAAAAAAAAAAATAATGTCATGTAATCTTTGAACATGAAATAGTTGCTTTTTTCTGAGCCATTATAAGTCACCTTGAGCGGGCCCGATGAGGAAGGACAACTTTAGCCTCAGCAGCAACAAACCCATCTGACAGTCTCCAGGTGTCCTGGAACCTGGCAGGGTCTGTGGTGTAAAACAGCAAAATGAACTGAATTTAGAATGGCAACGTAGAATGTTCAACTTAGAGTGAAATTAGAAATACATTTTTATATGAGGGCTCCACAAATAAATGAATTAAAATGTAGGAGTAAAGCTAAAAAAACAAAATATCTTATTTTGCTGAAAGTTTAGCCTAAAATTAATAACTTGTAGTATATTTTGTTTTATAAGTAACAGGTGGATAACTTTAAAAATCTCATTTTGGGTCATCTTTGAAAACTGAACACCATGCAGGATCAGTTAGAGGCAGACTGAATCAGGTCATTTGTGACTTTTATAAATGAAAACGAAGATCTGTTCGCGATTGAAGGTTTATGTTGGGGGAGTTGCACGTATCTGTACAGGAAACACACAAGAGATTGATTGACAAGGGTAACCGCCAATCAGGACACAGAACACAATTCAGAAAATTAAAAATGTAAAATTACACAAAAAAAATCTTTGCAAAACAGTGAGACCGTGAATGCTGAACCACGATTAAACGACAGAGCACTGAAGATATAAATGGAGGTTTTCCTCACCAACACTTTGGAGAGCTTCAGCAAAATCTTGGGTTGCAATGGGGACGGGGAGCCTAAATATTTCATAAAACACCTCCAACAGGCCTTTCTGTTGGATGGAAAACATCTGCATTTAAAGACATTCAATATGGACAAAGATCTAATACAAATAACAAATAATAATAACAAATAATAAAAACAGTTTTGCTGTTTATTACAATTGACTCCAAGAAACTAATACTTTTATTAATAATAAAGAAGATTGTTTATTTCATGGTTATATGTCATTTATAGTGTAATTTACACATAAGATAAATCTGTTGATGCACAAATATGTCTCACTTAGAGCTTTGGTCCTTAAATTTTAAGCTTTCTGATTAAAAGTAAAATCCTATGACACAGGTTAATGTAGTTTGTTGTGCAGTTTAAGTTATTAATAAAATTATAGTTATAACATTTAAAAAAATATTTCTTACAGTAATTCTGAGTCAGTTTATATTTTTTATAAAGAAAAAATATTTACCCGAACTTCCATATTTGGTATGCAAAGTAATCCAATCAAAGACTGAATCCCAGAATTTCCATCTTTGCAGAGGTTTATGATCCCTGTTTTTCAAAATAAAAGACACAAAGGAAGATGCCGACACCTTTCACCAAAATAATGAGATTTTTTTTTTATTATTTATCTTACCAGACCAGGAACGGAAGGCAGCAACTATTGCCATTCGGCTCGATAAGAAACGGGCCTCCCTATCTTCCCTGAAGGGAACAAGTCAAAAAGTTATGACTTGCACAACAAAATTGTCATGATTTCAATTATTTTTTGATAGAACTATTGCAATGCCTCCTGTGATGGGCCAAACAAAGCCTTGAGAATAAGAAAATGGGACAAAACAGCATAATGAGTTTGCAGCTCTGACAACAAATACTTGAAAAATCCTGGACTATTCCAACACACACAGTCATTAGTATTAGAATGCAACAGTCAACAAAGCAAAATGTCAGTTACTTGATTGTTGTATTTCCACTGTAACACTGATACTCCCTGGAGTCCCGCACACACACTCACTTGATTTGCCCTTCAGCTATGTCTGCATTGTGCCGATAGTGAAAGTCGGTGAAAGGTGCAAGGATTTGCTGCAAGACAAGACAGAGAAACGTGAATGACTTCACATTTTTCACAACTTGGACAACCAGAAGCTTGGTCTGCAAATCCCAGACACTCTCCAAAAATTTGTATTCACTATGTACCTCAAGCTCAACATCCGTACGGACATACTGCCGAGTACACGGGTGGTTGAGCAGATGGAGGATGGTGGTGATCAGTGCTTCGTTGATGCGACTAAGCTGACAGTCGATAACACTTTTTAGTATAGTGCTGAGACCTCCTCGTTTGGCTACCACCTCTGGGTTCTTCAAGGCTACAAGAAACACATCAGAACATTTCGTTGACACCTTGATGGAAGTTCCTCTCACAAACACACCCTGCTTTGCTTGATGAGCCTGCCACAATCTCCAAAATACAACCTGTGACTTATTTTATGATGCTACTGAATGCCAGAGCATCACCAACTGCAGAATCTGAGTTGACCCTTTTCAAAGCTTGCTGTTTCACTCGCAGTAAGCCAGATCTTTAACTTCTAAACTGAACTTTTTTCTAGCACAGCTTTTGCAACCTTTTATTGAAAAGCAGGGGACTGTGCATCCTAAGTGATGTGAATGTCCACATTTGTGATAAAGCCAAACAAAAATAAGAGACACCCCCTCACCCCCCCAAAAAAAATCATTACATTTAAACTAACCGCCCCCCACTTACCACTATTTTAGATACACTTCAAACAGGTTCAAGAGAAAAAAAGCAGCATTGTCTCAGATGACTGAAATAGTAATTTAAAATGAGAGATAAACAGTGAGCGCTGCTTTCTAAAAACCTTTAAAAAAGTCTTCTATTACAACAAGTCAGTGCTGTTATAATGGCAACATCATTGGACGATTATAAAAATATTCATAAAAGCTGAACTGAAAAATCCATAAATGTAGTCATCTTGTATTAAAAGTATCAACACCAAACTGTTCCCTTTATGTCACTAAGACACGTCATGCATCAAAATCCAGTTACCAGTTACTGAGCCTTAGTTATCAAACCATGAGCTGTTTTGCTAACAGCAATCATTAGCAGCTTTCTCATTGAAAGAGGGGTCTTGGTCAAAGATACTGAGCAATTTAAATTTTTAAATAGATGCTTCAAATTCTATTTTTAACATCTATTTTTTAAATAGATGCTTTATGGCTATAAAACCCCTCACTACACACTTTATATAGAAATTTAGATAGACAAAAGCATTGTCACACTCTTCTCTCTTTTTAAACTCTTAAAGTTCAAAACCTTGAAGAAAAGAAAGGCTAGTTATATAGAATGAAAAAAAAGATCTGATCGCAATTGAACATTTAGGTAAACATGGCAAGCTGAACGCATTCTGTACAGGAGACGTGTCCCGGAGACTGATTGACTACAACCAATCAGGATGTAGAACACAATGTGCTTTTAAAAATAAATAAAGCAAAAACATGCAAAATTGCACTGAAAAAAGTTCACAAAACACCAAGAGAGCAAAATGCGAACCACAATATAGCAAGAGGCCACTGTGTATCTATTATTTACACATCTAAAAGAGTTTCACAGCAGACTTTAATCAAACGCACTGGAATAACTGGATTTGAGCCATTTTCAATTAACCTAAGAAATACAGCTTAAAGGATTTGTCTGTCCTACTTCACTTTTTTAAAGTCTGGCTCAGATTTACGTGTTTACCATTCATTTCAATTCTTTAAACATTTCAGACATTTTTTAAATTGTTGCTTCCTGTATTTTTCTTGACTATGGCATACAAATAAACAAATACCATTTTGAAAAAATTTTCTATGAAAAAATCTCACAGTAGAAAACGGCATTTGGAGCTGATCTTTCACGTTTTGTGCCTTCATCCCACACTTACCCAGTTCGCACACAATGGCGATAGCAGCACGAACCATTCTGTCTCTCTCCTGCAGTCCATCAGTGCCAACTGCTATTAGAGAGTTTGCGATGGAGGTGGGGAAGAGCATCGCATTGACGCTGATAATCTACAGAGATGGGGAAAAAAGAAAAACATCAGGGAGGTGTCCACAAATAAGCAACAGTAAAGCTGTCTCTTTTTCACATTTAAATACTGTAAAGTCATTAAAAATGTAACTACATGTGAATACATACCATAACATTTCAGACAACTTCAGCATTTCTAAAATAATTCTGTCAAGGGATGTCATAAATACTTATTGATATTCACAACTAATTATCAATTTATTTTTATTTTTTATTTGATATATTTTGAGGATTTTTTTTTAAATAAAATATTGTTCTTATGAAATAACTGTTAAAGGGTTAAACTGGACATAACAGAAACAACAACTTCATTTTATCTAAAAAAACAGCTTCTTTTAAGACAAAACCGCAGGTTAAGACATGAATCCAAGGATTAAGTTACAGGCTATGAATTCTTCCTGAAAAAGATCACATCCTGTCTGTGCGTGTGTGTATGTTTCCCTTTTTGTGTGAGTGACTGAGGATCGTTTACAGTAAACTAACCAACAGAACTATAAATAACCTTACATGCAGATTTATACAGACAGTCCAATGCTAACGCTGCTGAACCAGTTACTCTTTTTTTAAGGTTATAAACTGACAGAAAGCAAATTCCTGCACAGACAAAAAGCAAATGAAAACACTTACCTTGCGAACTAGACGCAGAGCCTGAGTTCTCTCCCCCTCATTGCTCTGCTGGATGTCAATGCATCTGGAAAAAACAAAAAAATAATAATCAGTTCTGCTGGAGAGGACACACATGACTAAAAAATATCAAATGACCCACTACATCTCCTCCCCTAACAATGAAAACAGTTTTTACCTGGATATCAAATAATCCACCTGTAGTCGGAGGACCTTTTGAAGCACGCATGTGTCCCTAATGAGGTAACGGAGTGCTCGCAAACCTGCAGCACGCACTTCCTTTGCTTCATTCAGCAAAGCCAGTCGCAGACTAGACATTGAAGGGAAATACAATAATTTACTTAAACATATAGAACTAAACAACACCACCTAACATCATGGAATAATTTTGTTTTGTTTTAATTTGCCATTTTTAAACTGATCATACTAACCAAATGATGATTTCTTCATATGTAAACCCAAACTGCTCCTCGTGATGGCTAACACTGCACAGGAGCTATAAATGAAGAGTAAAAAGAACAATAACAAATGTTATTTTGTTGTTTTCAACTGGACAACACAAACATGAGTTTTTGTGCACTTTCAATCTATTTTTCAAAACAAGAAAAAAAAGAGAAGTGACTTAAAAGCAGTTTTGCATGAAGCTAAAAAAGCAAACAGGTTTACATTGAACATCTCTGACATGCTGGCCTGTTTGGAGCAGGGGAATTGTGAATAGACAATTCAATTTGGCTGGTGGTAGGCGTGGGTCCGTAATAATGAAAGCAAAACCAGCAGCACAGGCAGGTTCAAGAATAGATATCATACGACCATTCGACCATTTGTTGTTTATGAATACATGTGGCTGTCATTGTTATTAATGTGGTAGAAGGAAAACAATTGTTTATCCTAATTCTGTTATAGCCAGCATCATAGTTCAGCCTTATGAACAAACAAAACTGGTTTGAAAAGGCAATGTAACCAATGAAACAATAATTAAACCATATCCATCCTACATTTGAGTGACTCAGATTTATGAATCTAAATCAGTTCAGGAATTTGGATATGGTGCCCAGCTCTATCCTTTATTAGTGCTTATAGAAAAGGTCCTCCTTCCTTTATCAGGAGCCCACACACAGACAGTGGGAGTGAGCCGACAGCCCATCGCTAATAACAGCCTGTAACACAGCATATGTAAAGTAATTGGATCTTTGAGTGAAGGATGCTGTCATTTCAGAGCTCTCCCTCTCTTCAGGTACTTCAAGGAGACTTACACAATAGATATGTAGCTCCATCACAGCTGTGTGTCACTGAGGAAGATAACCAGATAGTTGCTTTAAATCAACTCACGAATATGAGCATAAAGCTGAGCAGAAGGAGGGTGGTGTGTGATGGGTTAGAGTGACAGTGATGTTGTTTCAAAACAGTTTGGATATCAGATCCCAAGCGGGTGGAAGGAGAAGGGATGGAAGCATGTGACCACCTCCATGTGGGATTAAGTCACCCATGCTATCCTGGAACCCTTATAAGGAATCAAAGTGACAGTGCTCTAATAAATGTATACATATCCACACTGAGAGATCTTCGCTGTTAACCTCCATTCGGATTTAAAAAGTTCAGATTATTGAAGATATAGACCATTTCACTTTGGGATTTATCTTTAGCTGTATTTTTATTTTTTTTTGCTGAAGACACATAAACAATAGTTCAAAATACATTCAGGAAAGACAGAAGTAGTGGGAGACAAAGAGGAGCAGGAGATGTTGAGGAAAAACAGCTGTTTGACCAATCAATAGATTGTTAATAACTTTTTTTTTCTAAAGGGCAATAATGGTAAGAAAGACAAAACAGTTTCAATAGAAAAAATGCTACGTTTTTGCTCTAAAAATGTATTTTTTCTTTTAAAACAATAATCAAAGCTTTTATTACCAGTACAGTAAAAGTGAAAGCATGAAGACACTTCAGAGGTTAATGGCTCACTCCAAAACTTTTAGAACAATTCTTGTTAAAACCTGGTTTAAATGGACCCACATTGATGAAAATTGTGTTTTGGTGTTTTTAACATGTTTGTGTGGCATTTTTCTCATGATGGAGGACATGAATAAAGAAAATAAAGCTTTAACTTGCATTTATGAGTATCTCTTTATTCAAGTCATGGTGAATCAGAAGCAGATGAAAAATGCCCTTTGAAAAAGATTGTAGAAGTGACTTTGAACCTACAATGGGCACAAACTCCCTGCTCATTCTGTTGCATCCACTTGCAGACAAATAGATCTATGTACGTCTTTGTTTTCCTTGTCTGAACTGGCATCGGGATTAAAACTGTATGGCAAGATAGCTCTGATATTGCTCGCAATATATGTCCCACCAGACATTTTCAGTTGGGGGTGTGAGAGGCCTTAAGAAACCTCAGGAGCAAATTTCTGATGAACTATGTCCTAGAAAACGACACAGGTTTTTTGATTTTGGCTAAAAACGACAAAATCATGATTAAAAGATCACTTGGAGCGCTTTTACAATAAATCAAAAGATGATCAGAGCGGGGCTTTTGAGTGTTGTTTCAAATATAAAAGTATGCCATAAAAATATTAAAACCAACCACATTTCCATTGATTTTTGCATTACTAATAATAGAATGTGTTTCTAATAAAACATTGTGTTATTAAAAGATGGTCTGAGCATTTCAAAAGTCTCTTCAGACGTGCTCTGAAATCCCTGATCTTGTTTTCATTTAGATGGACCTAAAATTGACTCAATCTCATTAAAAATTGTGCCACCAATGTCATGAACATACGCTTAGGAGACTTTTTACATTTGCAACAAACATTATAGATAATTCATATTAAACAAGTTAGGCTTTTAAGGCATTTAAAAAACAATATTATTTCTGTTTTACAGCCAAGAGATTACTATAGACGAATATAAGCTTAGGATGTTTTTCTATTTCCCAGAGGTTATATTATATTAACTGTGGGCATCTCAGTAACAAAAGCTCAGCCTGCAAGAAGCAACACTCAAAGAAAGAAGACAGAGGAGAGGTCAGTAGCTAAATTTCAAAGGAAGAGGAGCTGGTTATTTATTCAATACAAAACATTTTTTAAAAGTTTCTTGCAAAGATTTATCTTAAATTTTATTGGTGTGAAAAACTGTTGCAAGAAAGATGTTGCGACATTCTCACCTTTATGAAGTTGTTCAGGTGGCCCAGTTTTCGCATGTTGCTAACTCCATGTGGTTTTGCCACATTTTGAAGAATTTCCCGGAAGTTTTCTGATGGTTCTGAAGGAAAATTAAAAGAAAATCTAATGAAATCAGGAATAGCATTTAGCCATAACAGTGGACAAAATACCATTGTTGTTACAAGAGGATAGGAAAGAGGTTTAAATTAGTTTCATACTTTTTTAATGCAGTCAAAACGAGATCTTAACAAGTAGAGCAAGTTATTTTTTGTTTTTTTTAAAGGATTAACCAAATAGTTAATTATTTGATGAAATATTCACGGGGTACCAGAGCCTGTCCCGGCTACTGTTGGGTGAAGGTGGGGTACACCCTGGACAGATCGCCAGTCTGTCGCTGGGCTACGCAATCACACACTCACCTGAAGGCAATTTAGAGTTGCTAATCAATCTATGAAGGATGTTTTTAGACTGTGGGAGGAACTGATATTATTAAAAAGAATTTGGAACTTAAAATTTATTTTAGAAAAATAATTTCTAAAATAATTTTAGAAATTATAATATCAAGAAATAAAAAAAAACCTTTGCAGCTACAGAACAAAATATATGTAATAAGGTATGAGGAAAATAGTTTAACTGTGGTTGACATTTAGTCAATGAGATGCCCTGTACCATGCTGAGATAAAAGTAGCAAAAAGTCAGATAAGCATTGGTGTATGACTATATCTTAAAGATTTAGCTCTTCATTCATGGAGAAAAAACCTTTTAAGAAACTGTGGTGTTATTGCATTATAAACAAGCCTGCAATGATGAAGCATATTCCTGTGAATACATTTTACAACTGACACTTTAAAAACAACGACCTAATTTTTCTAATCTGGGACCGAAATGTCTCAGTCTGAACCTTTCGAGTGTTCACTGTCCCCCAACAGCGACGAAACGGTCCAAACAAAAGACGTACAGCCGCTGGTTGATGTAAACAAACAAGCAGACAGTGCTGTTGCTAGAGAATCAAATTTAACTTGGCTGAGCAGCTGCGAATCAGGAAAAAAATACACCCCATGCCCCCATATGCATTGCTCAGCAAACCGGCTTAAGCCCATGTTTTCTGACAGCCAGCGAAGCCCCGACTATTAATGCAACTCTAACGGCTGTCTCGCTAAATAGCAGGCTCTGCAGCCCACTCACACCTACCAAAACAACAGCGCATCGTCATGACTGGTTAGCTGTGGCAGCCAGCTAACGCTAACTCGGCTAGCTGGTTAGTTAGCTCGCTCTCCCCTGTTATTACAGCCACACAGGAAGGTTTTTGAACAAAGCAACAAAGAAAACTTTTAATTTAAAATGCATCCACGTGGCAATCTCACGATTAATTTTAAGGCTAGAATTTTGTGTGCATAAAGTCAGCCTTAATCCATTTTGAGTAATAATAGCTTTGAAAATGATGAGCCTCTGCTTACCTCTACTCAGATCCAGCGGTACGTTCTCCTCCCCGCTGTCATTCCGCCCTGACAAAAACAAACGTAACGGACACGGTGATGGAGCGACTCAATGCAATGCTGTGCGTGAGGCTTAGTCTTTATGCAATAAGCTGCCATCCCAGCAAAAAAACAACTGAGTTTTTTACGCTTACCTCGCATCCGAAGA
Source organism: Adrianichthys oophorus (assembly GCA_036245035.1). NCBI lineage: Eukaryota > Metazoa > Chordata > Actinopteri > Beloniformes > Adrianichthyidae > Adrianichthys > Adrianichthys oophorus. The sequence goes on along the minus strand of BSAI01000189.1, from coordinate 8,635,307 downwards.
CTCCGGATAGGACGGCCGCGGAAGCTGGCCGCCATGTTTCCAGGAACATACACAACACCGGAAACTTCGCGGAATGTCGCGAGAATACGGACATCAGAGACAATTCGCTTCGGCGTTGAGCGCAGATCTGGGATCAGGTGAATCCCATTTAATCCTTTAAAGTCCAAGGGGAGTGAAAACATAATCTGACCTGGCGACTGAACGACATAAATAAATAATACATATAAATAAATAAAGAACTGTTTATTTAGTAGCTGCGTTAGAGTTTTTTTGCAAATCTGATATTTTCCTTGAACATGTAAAATATTTACGAAGAAAAAACAAATATATTTATCAATTGCAATAACTTCCAATACAATAAATGTGATTCATGTGTGCTTATAAACACAAATACAGAAGACACATAGACAGAAACAATCAGGATAACACAGCAATAACACCAGACAATTAGCAAAATCATCATAATGTTAAAATAAGTTATATCAACATTTTTCTTTAAGACGATCATTAAGATTATTTTTTAAAATTGTATTTGAAACAAAAGTGTCCGGTTTTGTGGTTAAATATTCCAGTCTCTGGTTGCTGCAGACTGAAAGGATAAAGAACCCAATGAGGAGAAGGAATATAGCCAGTTAAGAAAATTGATGAGATGGGGATGGATGGATTTGGGGCAAGTTCCATTATGGTACAGTTATATTTGTGAATATTAAATAATCAAAGAATGCACAACAATAACAGGAAATAAAGAGTTAGAAATCACTGCAGCTTTTTTATGCACACATGTCAGAATACACATATTTTTTTTCTTCTTCTCAAAGACAATTTTTGATCAAACCAGAGACAGATTTCTGTTGTATCAGCAAACATTGCTTTTGCAATTACGGACAGACCTTGACCTACTTTTTTAAATCTTAACATTAGAGTCTTGATGTCTGTCACTGTTTAGTTCATGATTGCTGGTCCTTAAAAGCTTGTTACTCAATTAGACAAACATTTCATAGAGGTGTACTGAAAATATAAATACTTTTCTAATTTTTAGCTTCTCTCTTGAGTCAAATACAAAAAACCTTGGATTTTTTGGTAACGTTGTGATGCCAAAGGCCCAATCATGCAAGATATGGTTATTACTGAATAGCAAGAAACTGGAAAACAGAGGGAGAAGAGAAAAAAAACGCTTTTTTGTCTATGTAAACGTTATCGTTTGTTGGATTTCTGAAATCTCTGGTTGCAATAACCATGATAACCAATAGATGGCATTAGTGGTTTACAAACTTCACCCAAGACGGAAGCTGGTTTTCTTTTTTTTTTTAGAAATTTCTGGAAAAAAAAGATCTATTTTTCCAATTGAATGTTTTTCTCAAAATTAAGCACCCATTCTTTAGAATTGTCATCTTCCTAATCTGTCAAGTGCCTTCGGAGGAACGTTGTGTCACTTCAGCAGTTTTTTTTTTTAACCTTAAAAACTCTCTGCAGTTGCACTGTTGGTTAATTTACTATACGTACTAGTAAACTGTCACTTTTTCACAATCTTTAAAATCCAAAAGACACAAGAAACTATACAACACCATCAATTTATTTATTCAAAAGTTTAAATTTAATTTGTTATCTCTAATCACACATCGGTAGTTTCTTCTTGGATTGGTCCATTGTATGTACGTGTTGCAGCACATATAATAGCATCAATGTCTCGAATGGCTTTAGAGGTATTTTCAAGTGCTTCAGCAATACAGTCCTCATTAGCAGGTTCACAGGTGATCTCAGCAAAACCTTCTTCGACCACTGCAGATTCCTTCTCCCTTTTAAGGAGATGGCTGTTCTCCAGCAGGACTGGGTGCAGTATGTTAAAGAGTATTCACAGCCATCCCCTGTTGAGTTGGAACATTTCACAAAATATTTTAAAAGTACACGCAGAAAGATACAGTTGAATCGCTTTATCTTCTCCAGTTCTGCAGCAACAATACATGACCTAAAAAAGAACAGAAAATTTAGTGAACCGTACTCGTAATACAGCATAGTAAGATGATGAGGAAATACTTCATTTACCGATTATCAGCTCCATGTGTCACATCCACCTGTTGCTCAATAGTCACACAGTTGGATGGATTTTTTTCAAATATTCCTGATTCATAACTTCTTTTGCTCTGCAAACAAAAGCGTATATCACACTGTTAGCCAAATAGAAGCTGGCTTTATGGGTAAACACTGCACCACTTGAGGAACCTTGTGAAGGCAGCTAGGAGAGGCAGGGAATTTCAGTAACTGCTTGGCCTGGTTATAACTAGCAATGATCCTGTAAAGAAAAAAAAAAAGTTTGTGTGTCTAGGATCTGAAAATAACTTTGAAGACTTCAAGCATTTTGAACTGCTCAAATGATACCTTACCTGTTTGCACGATTCACAATCGAGCACACAGAGTATGCCTGTCCATGTACATCAGGTGGAAGACTGTTCAAGTGGTACGTGAGCTTTTTTACCTGCAAGGAACATAAATTTGTGTTGAAATTTAACAAACTGGTACAAAAAAAGAGTCTTTTAAGTATTCGTTTGCTGCAGCTAACCTGTTTTGACTGAAGATCAAGTTTGTGATGAGTAAAATAAGAATTGCTGATGCCATTAGACCGAATGACTGTTCCATCTCCAGGGGAAATTTCAATGACTGCTCCACTCAGCATCCTAATAACAGACAACATACATTGCAGAACTTCATATGTCACATCATAGCATAAAAGTAAGAAGCCTTGTGCACCTTTTTTTTTCTCACATTATACACTCAACATCACATTTGACCAAAAGTTATGTATATGAGCAACTGATGGGATGCATAAATGCTTTAAAACTTTAAAACCCTCAAAAGAGGCGTCACTACCTGTATGTAATTCCTTGACACCACACTATTTTCACAAGGTCTGTTGGAATCTCTGATGCCTTTCCTCGGACCAGTGGATCTTTAAACTTCCACCTTAAACGAAAACATAAGAGCTGACACATGAACCCTTAGACTATGACTAAATAATGCCTTTTTATCAACCAAACCTGTGCCAATGAGGCAGTTGACATGTGAGTGGCAGTGCCAGAGGGAGTTGGGATGTTCTTTCCTCACAGGGTTTATGAGGTCTGTATATTTTCCCCTTGGTCTCTGTGGAAGCGCTTGATTCTCCAGCCTCAGTGTCTTTAGAAAATTGAGACGTCCAGTGATGACAAACCAGAGACAAAGGGTAAGCCCATGTGGGAGAGAGAGCACAGCAAGAGTGATGCTGAACCACTGTGGTGGATTGAAATATCTGTGGAGGTTTGAAAGAAAGAACATAGTAATCACGCTGTCCGGCCAGAGGTATAAGCACTCGCATAAACAAAGCATTACCTTCTCTGGAGCAGGGGTGATTATTCCAGCCTTATTCAACTTTCTGCTCGCTCTACTCTGACTACTACTCTGACTATGCATTTTAGTGCAATCATCTGTACTATTAACGATCAGACTGCATGCTTGTGTTTGACTGCCTGTGCTGGTGTGTTGCCCATCCAAACACTGGGATCTGGAATGCTGACTTTCATCCCAACTCAAATTGCACGTGAACTCCACTGAGAATGTTTCACCTGAGGGTGACAGTATCAACAAGGCTCGGTCCTCCTCGGACTTTATCCCAATCTCACCTCCAGGTCTGTGCTCAGCCTGATAGGATGGCCTCACTGGCCATTGAACGCACTGTTCAACACTGAAAAAAACCTGCAAAGGAGATATGGAAGGGTTAGACATGCACTTGCATAAAGAAGGAATAATAGTGGGTGGACATATAGCTGTGATGACCTTCTTTTTGTCAGCAGAGATGAGTTCTTCTGGCAGATACGGTCGACTTGCATACTTGTTTCTAAAATCTAAAGCAGCAACAACCAGCTCCTGTATAAATAAATGACAAATGTTAAGTAGTCCTGATTTTAAAACAGTATTGCACTGAAAAGAAACGTTTTTATATTTATAAAATCAGGATATATTTTAAAGGCAAAAACAGAAAAACCCAAAAGTATGGTCCAATTCCCAGCCTCCATCAGAGCTTAAAATCAAATTATAAAACAGTAAAACATGCAAAATATAAAGAAAAACAAACGTTTAATATTTTAAAGAAACTGCATTTTCCCCTTCTATTCTGAGTAATAAGATAATGTAAACTTCTGTACTGTAAATATTGATTGTTCATGTGCCAGTTACACAGAATTTGAAGTGTTTTCTTGATCTTTTGTCTTATGTTGTTAATAAAGTTTTTTTTTTTAAATTTAAAAATCGTATAAAAAAGATAGAAAAAGAAATCCAAAAGGGCACCTTTTTTCCATTGAGCATATCACAACACACACATGCAATCTCTCGTAGAAGATAATAACATAAAATTATAACAAATAGGGCCTGGGCAAAAGACACAACACCGGTATACAGTCATTTCTCGATTGCCAAAATTACAAAATACTTGAAGCAAACATAAAAAGGGAACACAAATAAAGAAGAAGCAAAAAAGAAAGGAAAGACACAAAGAAACTAAAACAGTAACCAAGTAGAGAAAGTGCACCTTGTATGCGCTGACAGTGAACCTGGTCCTCTGTCGTACTCTTTCTGTCGGCTCCAGAAGATGTCTGTTAGGGTCCGGGGATTTCTCCAGCAAAAACTCACTTCCGCACGGGGACAGCTGTAATCGTGTTCCGTCTCTGTAACGGACATCCACCGACTCGTCTTCATACATTAAGATTAAACTCACTGCTGCGTTGGTATCCATCCTATCGAGGGCGAGGGAGTCATTCAAACTGTTACCGCTTGTAAACAACGTCACGAGGAGCTCGTTTGCGCGCGCGCTCATCTTGCATTCCCGGATGCTCGCTCGTCGTCACGTGACTGCCAAAATATGGCACTTGTACAAAGTACTATCTTAACACGTCCAGTTTTCTTAACGACTTTACCATTTAATGTACTTCCTTATATAATGTGTGTATTTTTTATTTGATTCTCCGGACGTAACGTTTTTTTTTTAATTTAGCGATTGGAAACGAAAGAACATGTCTTAACTTTCAGTAAATTCACTACTTGAAAAAATCTGCACTAGATCTGATCAGGCTTATAATTTATAACCGGATTATGAAAATGAGGCAAGACTATGAAATTAAGTAACTATGTAGGGGTGGGATTATATAAATTCGCTTCTTCCCACTCCTTTTCATGCTCTACCAGACTTCAGTTATAAATTACTATATTTAACAAATGTTACAATTGTGACTTAAATGCGTTGTTTTTTTTCTTTGTCTTTCAATCAATGCATTTCATTGTCTCAATAATAAGTTTGATAATTCTGTGATTATTTTTTACGTGCACTGTCCAATATCTTCTTGACATCAATCAATCAACAAATCAATCAATCAACCATTAATCTCTAGAAATTGTGCCTATGAATATTATTTGTGGTACTTACCAGTTGTTTTGGTGTATAAAAAATAATTGGTCTAATGTCTCTTTAGAATTTTCACAGAAGGAGTATATATTTTTGATTATTATTGTTGTTGTTGCTGCTGATGATGTTTAAATAAGTCTTTACATAGATATATGGCATTCCTGATTTAGAAATGCCTCTTTAACTTTGGATTGGAAGTTTAATAAATAACGCTCTTAACTTCCTTTAATTTCGAAATCGAAATTCGAATTTTATATTAAATTACTATAGTATGTAATTTAAAAATGCTTGGAAAGAGATTTTTTTGTCAGAAGAAATTATAAACGTGTTTTTTGATAAACTGCACTTGACTTTTTAAGGGTTGTAAAATCAACAGTAGGTGGCGCCATTGCTACTCTTGGCAGTTACTTGACATTTAAACGAATGCAGAAGAAGAGGGACCACTATAATAATACTACGATTGGCTGGTAGCGCTCCTCATGAACTAAGCCGGTTACATCACTGAATCCAGCGACTAAATTACTCTATGATGATTGTACTGTTACTTTTCTCTTTCTCAGTCGCTACAGTGGAGCTGCAATGAAGGTTTGACAGTCTTATCGAAACCTTCGTAATTCAGTTGTATCTCTGTGGAGATGATCTGATCGCTAGCAGGAGCTGTCTAATGTTAGCTTGAAGCATCGCAGCCTTAGTGTTGTTGTACCAGAGAGCTGATGGTGTCATACCTTGAGTAAAAAATATTTTCACGCTGCGATGGTATTCATAGCGATATTTAATGTGGCACACTTAATTTATTTTAAAAACCGTTCGATAGTTAGTACTTATTTAGCGGTACATAGTGTTCCTGCTTTTAATTGTTTATATTTTAGAAAGCCGTAATGCTCGCTAGTTGTTCATCTATAGAAAAAAAAATGAAATCTGCGTCGTAACCATTATTAGTCACACATTTACATTGTAATAACAGTGTGGAGTAAAAAGCGTTTCCTCTCTTCAGGCAGGGGCCTCGTCCATGTGGGCTTCATGCTGTGGTATTTTGAATGAAGTCATGGGAACCGGGGCCGTCAGAGGTCAGCAGCCGGGGTTTGGTGCTGGTGCGGGGCCATTCAGGTTTGCCCCCAGTGCGGGATACTCAACGTACCCTCCCACGAGCTCAGGAAGCCCCACACTGGTATGCAAGGCCTGTGGTCAGGCCTTCACAGTCTTCAGGAGGAAGGTAGGTTTGTGAAGGAGAGTACATCCTAGCCCTCTCTTCTATTGATGTCAACACAAATAAGTATTTGCTTACACCAAATAAAATAAAACAACAGTGCACTAAAGTTCTCTAGTCATCACATTCACACACACTCAAAATATCCACTAATACCAATAATTGAAACGATCAGATTAATAAAAAATAACCATGTATACAGAATAATTGTATGTCCTTAACCTGATAATGACAAGTATACGTTTGAATGGTTGTGATTGAAAGTGTAACGACGAATGGAAGAGAAAACATGCTGCACAACAGCATTTGTTGCTCTCCTCTGTTTCTGTTTTTCTGCTCTTTACTGTGTTCATCACATCATCCGTTCTGTTGAATGTCAACAATTTTATTTGCTTTGCTTTTATTTGTTTTAGTCACCTAGGGACTACAAATTATTAAAGCAATTTACTGGAATTTGCTATAACCTAGCAACAAAACATTTTTACATTTCACATGATCAATGTTCTTTTGTGCATTGACCCTTGTTTTAAATAAATAAACTTTATAACAAGGATATGAGCCCCACCCCCCACCCCCACCCCCATATTACCCATATTCTTATTTCTTCCTGCATGTCTGTCTATTATTAGTTCAATTTTGTTCATTTACATCTAAGAATAATAAAAAGAAAAAAAATTGAAAAAAATTCAGTCTTTGGAGGATGGCATGAAATTTGACAGACATTTTTTCTTTGTGAAAAAGGAAGTATTGTAATTCTGCAGATCTATGATTACCATGGGACAACTCTTAACACTGAGATGGCTTGGTATAACAATATTATACCTGATGTAGAAAATAACTGAAGTTTTAAGATTCACGTGGCTTACTTGCTTGCAACAAAACCTTTCAAAATAAATCCTGATTACTGACTGACTTAAGAAGGTAAATTGTGTTTTTTTATGCTCAGTCTTCTGATTATCAAAAAGAAACATATATATTATTGAATTTAAAATGTTTAAATTGTGTTTTTGCCTCTGTAAAATTAAAATTACATAGTTAAAAAAAATATACTCAGCATTCCTCTACCATTTAGGTGAACATGAATCTCTGATTGCTCCTCTAACATCCCCTTCTCTCTTGTTTCTTGTTCAGCATATTTGTTGTGACTGCAGGAAGAGCTTCTGCTTTCTGTGCTGCGTGCTGCAGGAAAACCTGCGCATCTGTGCCACTTGCCATTTACTAAAGGCTACCGCCTTTCAACGTCCACGCCTCATGCGTCTGCGTGTGAAGGACCTACGTCAGTACTTGCAGCTGCGAAACATTCCCACCGATACCTGCAGGGAGAAGGAAGATCTTGTGGATTTGGTGCTTCGTCACCAAGGCATCGAGGAAGAGGAGGAGGATTACCCTGATACAGCAAGCCTTCGCTCACGTAGCCTGTACACAGCAGCCCCCTCTACCACGCAGTCTGCCTCCGAACTGTCCGCCTTTGCTGCCTCTCAGGAGGAACCTCTCAGCAGAAGCGACAGCTCTGACACCAACCAGGCAAGGGCTAACTTTATTGACAAAAGCAATCTGAAGAGAAGAAAAAAATGTGCCACTTGTAGTTTTTACAGATGTTTCTGCTTCTTCTTAACACAAGCTGGACATGATATGTTATTTTGCAGTAGTTTTCTTTAGGGGTCGTCCATAATTTTCATAGTTTTCACACGCCTGCAAACTGTTCGCTGTTAGTTAGCACTATGGTCAAAATACCAAAAGTGAGGAGATATAATCCCACAATCATGAACATCACCGCTCACAAGATACGCACATGTTCACTAATTATATGGGTATGACTCACTATGATGGAGTATCTGTCACTGGTGCAGTAGAGCACCTTACCGAGATGCACCTTAATCTTGTTTATAACCCATCTGACTGCATGAGTGAGCCTGTATCTGCATAATTGTAGCATGGACACAAACGTGCACACATGAACATATATTCACCAGACCAGTGAAACCGTGCTCTCTGTTCTCTTGTCCATACCACCTTGGGCTTCACAAAGTGAAGTTTTCCGTGACTCCTAAGGGTGCACAGTTGGTAAAACATACTTTACTGATGTAGTAGGATCCTGCAGATTTACCCTTTTAAAAAAGAACCATTATCAGATCACCACACATATACACTTGAAACCAGATAACAGGAAATGACATCAACACCAGCTCTCATGGCAAAACTGTGTTTTATTTGAAATATAGTTTCATTAAAGTATTTTATAAATACTTTTAATATTCTTCTGACACCTAATGTCGTTTTTTGACATTTGCACATTTTCTGATGTTGAGCACAATGACTCCCAATATCGACAAATGACTCAAAACATCAAGAATGGTAGGTCGTGATAGAGGAATCTCCAGTGTTAAAGGTTTAAAAATCGCCTGTTAAATTTGTATTTTTCGACCAAGAACAAGAGTATTTTTTTACCAAAATGTAAGGGGGGGCACTCATTTCCAAGCAATTGAATGTAAATAAAACCTCTGCTTTAAGCCCGGTTTTCCCCCCTTTTCCTTCCTTTTTGGCTTAAAGCTGTCCGAGGGTTTGTTTTGCTGCTTTTTCATCCTTAAAGTTTTAAAGAAGTACTAACGGCTGCAACACCGCCCCCACCCTACCTAGTTAAGACTGCAGCATGGTCAGGTAAGGAGAGGTGTCGCACCGGGCAAAGTTATTGATTAAGTCAAACTTTTGAGTTATTTTATTTATGATTGAAATGATTACTGTTTTTTATTTATTTAGTTTTATTTTAAACTAAATGAGTGTTGTGTCAAACTGTTTATAAATTTGTAAAAAAGTGTCATAAACTTGTAAAAAAAAACAAAAAAACTTTGCCTTATCATTGACATTTGGTACTCTCTCCAGCAGATGGCGCCCTAGGCGGCCGCCTAGGTTGCCTATGCCCTGGGCCGGCCCTGCCTTGAGGACATGGTTGAGTTTATGTGTCATCAAAAGTATTATACTCCTGATATTTGACAAACTTCCTCCTCGTATACACATTATAAGCTTACTTGAGTTGCATTATATATCACAGCCTAAAGAAAACGTAATATTAGTTTGTGCTGAGGCCTAAAACAATGTTTCCATGTGAATTTTAACAAAAGACTAACTCCAGTTTACTGGCGGCAGGTGTTTGGTTTTTCTTTAGATATTTTTCTTGGTTTATTAACCCATTTACCAGAATCTTCAGTTTGGTAGTCTGCTTGTTGTGTTTTTTATTTGTCTAAAGCCAAAAAAATTTTAAATTAGTGGAGTAAAAGTTTGGGTTTTGAGATAAACCATAGTGAAGACTTTCTCTGGAACAAAAATTGAAAATTAACGGACGACCTCTTGCGCATCACAGCTAGTATTGCAAACACATAGCAAACAATCTGTAGGAATTAGGCTTTTAAGTCCAACTGACTGTAGAAAGGAGGCTTATGTGTGCAATGTCAGGATCCACTATAAATACTTGTTCTTGGGCTGCTTATGGAGCCTTAAGCTTTTCTATGAAAGAAAGGTACAAGGTATTGTTTCCATTGTGTCAGTGAGCCGCCTGTCTAATCCTAATCCTCAATGATCCAGTGCCTCCTGTGCCCACCTTAATGTTTGTCGTTACCTGTTGTTATGCAGGATATAGGGGATGCCACATCAGTCTCCCTCCTTAACTTGGATCCCAATGAACACACTCCTGAGGTGATTTGGCTCCTACATACCATCATCATCATCATAAGCAATGTGATGGCAGTTCATCTGTCTGTTCTTCTTGCTGTTTGTATGTCCAAAGCCTTTAAAACAACATCAGTCAAAGTTTTTTTACAAACTCTCCTTTCAGACAAAAACTGATTTTAATTTCTTTTTTTTAAAGAACAGAAATGTGAAAATTAAATTTAAAGAAATATGTTTATTACTCGAAGGCTTTTTGTAGACTGTAAGTATTGGATGAAGTGTTTCATGTCTTTTTTTTTTTCCTTTCAGGGGAGTCCTCAGATGCGCCGTCGAGCCAGAGCATCTTTATCAGACATCTCCAGTCTGAGAGACATCGAGGGTCTGTCTGTCAGGCAGCTCAAAGAGATCTTGGCCAGAAACTTTGTCAACTATTCAGGGTGCTGCGAGAAGTGGGAGCTGGTGGAACGCGTCAGCAGACTGTACAGAGAGACGGAGGAAAACAGGAAATCCTGTGGGTGTCAACTCAAAAGCAATGAATTTGAGCTTATGTACATTAGTTTTTTTTTGTTTACTGACTCTTAATCAAATCTTTACATTTTTTTGTACTATAAAATCAGTTACTAATATAAATTCACATTAAGTGAATTTAATGTACTTTATTTTGTTGCAGTGGAAAATGTGAGCAGTACTGTAACCACAGGTAAGATATCACTTGTGTTTGCTCTATTCCTGTCACCTCTAGATAAAACTCTACACTCTAATACACCCTCTTCTTCCTTTTCATTAATAATAATGATGATCATGATAACAAAAGCAGCATAAGTGCCTCCAATGCAGTTTGCTTTGCTTCTCCTACACTAAAGTGATGGCCTTTTCCCCTCCTATCTGCAACGGTGCCATTGGAGGTAAGT
>BSAI01000189.1:8566347-8624001 GCA_036245035.1 Adrianichthys oophorus | reverse complement strand
CCCCCATCATTTCTGTGAACACAATCACATTCTTACTCCATGTAATAATTGTGGAGTTTTCCTCAGTCATTCATTCATCTCTTGTCAGTACGTAGTCCTAATGACTGATTCCTGCTGTGACAGCTTTGATGTGATCATCTAATTCACTTGGGTCCATTCATGGAGATACTCTCCGTTCATCTGTACACTTTGAGATCACACACCTCCAGTGATCTGCATGTGCACTAATCCTGCAACTCCCCAGTGATAATGATTGATGTTGTCATGGAAACATGTCGATGCATTGACTTTTTTTTTTTTCTTTTTTTTTTTTTTAACGTGTCCTGTCCAACAGTTGAGCAAACAGATATGAGCTGAGAACCTCTTGTATTAGACAGATTTTACTCTTACAATCAGGGGTTATAAATCATAGCGAACACAAAATGTATGTTGGTATAAGCCCCTTTTGTAATTTAAACCAAACTTTATTCATATATATATATTTTTTATTTGTGTCTTTTTTGTTGGACCGGACGGAAAAGGAAAGGGGGAAAAGGAGAGAGTTGGGGGGTGAAGGGGGGGAAAGAGAGATGGTGGATTATAGAAGTTAGAGAAGGACTACTGTGAAGGGAAGGTAGATTTGTTAATCTACAGGCAACAAAATGCTGGAGCTTATACCCATTGCAATAGTGAGTGTTGGTCTAAAATGGGCGGGGCCTGTCCACACACTCAGCTGTTACATACCTGCCGGCTCCAAGAGTGTTCACAAACTTGTCCACATCCAGTTCACACGCACACTTGTGCATACCAACCAACACATGTAAAGCATTACATTCTGTCACGCACACTATTCGAAGGTGTAAAGGTGAGCTGACGCCTGTGCTCAGGTGAATGTTATGTTAAGCTGAAGTGGATGATGGAATGCACAAAAAAGGAGGGAGAACCCCCAGCCATCCCCACACCAAGACACCCGCCGAGGCGGCATTGACTTTTTAAAAGGCATGGTGGGCATGACATCATGCACTGGATCAGATTCTGTAGTTAGTGGATGATTTTTGAAACATTTTGCCACTTCTAATAGGAGGTTCTTCGGTTGTCTTCTCACTACTTTTTGTCTTCTTCCTGTCTTGCAGACGGGGAGAACTGTCCACTGACGATTCATGACGACAACCTCTGCAGGATCTGCATGGATGCCACAATCGACTGTGTTCTTCTGGAGTGCGGTCACATGGTCACTTGTACAAAGTGCGGCAAAAGGATGAACGAATGCCCCATCTGCAGGCAGTATGTAGTGAGGGCCGTGCATGTCTTTAAGTCCTAACACACAGCTGCAGCATCTGTTTCCAAGGGTGACGGTACCAATATAACCCAACAATATAACTCATGAACTCTAAATCACAAGAAAAAAAATATTTCCTGGATGTTTGTACTTCTTAAAGTCTCATAGTTTGCACACAAAAAATGTATATATATATTTTGTTTTTTACAAGAATTACAAGGATTCTTTTCAGATAAGGACTCAGATCGACTCATTGTCTTACCTAAATGTTTGGCATCGACAGTTTTCACAAAGCAAAGAATGAGTGACACACATGACCTGCAGCTTTTTTCACACACACAAAAAAAAAAACATGATTAGTTGTTGAGATTGTGTTTGCTTAGAATCGCTATGGGCATTTCCCTGTATGGCTGCTGCAAGTACTTACTGTATCTAGCTAGCCGGGGGGCGTTGCAGACTCATACTGAATCTCTAAACAGGAGAGCAAACAAGGTGCCAAACTACAAAGGGCATGCTCCTTTTTCTTTTCAGCTATGCAGGGGCATGGGGTAACACAAGTCTTTTAGCATGTTGAATCACAGAAACACTTTGTTCATGCTTTGTGTTAACACACCAACACTTCTAACTCATTACATGCTATGAACAGTAACTGAGCTAAGGTGTGCTGAATGTTTCAACAGGTTGACGTTCACTGAAAAAAGCTAAATAGAAATGGCAGTTTCTGTTTTACGTTTTCTCTGTACGAACTTGCATTTGACGCTGTTGGGCATGCTCTCCTCCGGACACCACTGCTTGATTAGGAAGGCCTTCAGGGGTCTGTACTGCTGTGATTTAAAGATGAATTCTAAAATACAACCATCTCTATTATGATTAGCAACACTTCCTCCTCTTTAGCCCCCCATGACGTTTGGTGTCCCACCAGGATCCATCTTGGGCACTCTTACCTTTCTAATTGGATTCAATTATTTCAAAGCAGAATTTCTCCTTTTATTTTTATAAATCCATATGCCTGTCATGCCAGATTCTATAGGTAAACTTTGTGATGTTGGGGTGAGATGAAACTGGCTGCCTCCATGACAACCAAACTGAATGTAATGTTTGTCCCTCTCCTGCCTTATAATGTTGGCTCTTTCAGACTTAGTTTGACTTTTTTTTTTTTTTTTTTCAATTAACGGCCTTTGCTTTTCAGTGGTAAAATGGTTGAGGTCTAAGGATTCGGGTGACTGTTCCTGTCGTTTTTTACCCATCAAGATGCGCAGTGTCACTGATCTGCCTCTATTTAGGGTCCAACTAAAAACCTTTTATGTAGAACAGCGTTTGGGATATGATAGAACATCGTCACTTTTTGAACCATTTTGATTCCAAATGCATTATTTAGGTTGGATGTATTATTATTTAGATTGCCCATTCCTATATATTATTTTATTTAATGCATAAAACATGAAATGATTCCCAAACGTCTGTCATTGCACCAATATTTACCCTCTGGTCCATGTGAGCACTTAGGTAGAGACAAAGGACACAAATAGGTGCTAACTCATTCAACTATCTTCCATGTCTTCTAGATGAACTGTGAATGTGGAACTGAATGTTTTGTTTTAATTTCTAAGGGGAATGAAATTAAGTGTCTTAAAGCTTTTGAGTTTCTCATGTAGGAGCCATGTATCGAACTATTTAAAGATGTAACTACAGGTTTACCCGATACCTGTGGTAGAGTGAGTATATAGAGAGAAATCGGTAATGTATATTTGCATATATTGATCAATATCAGATGTGTGTAATTATATATAAATATATGTCCCTGAGATTGGGTTATTTTTTACAAAGTTATACTTTATTTTTTATTCAAAATGTGCTTTAGCAGATTTTTTGTTTTTCAGCAGATCATTCATCTTGGATCAGAGCATTATTATTACTATTCATTTCCCCCCTTAAATCCATCTTATTGGGAATGAAGCTGTTAGCTTTGGTTAAACATCAAAAACACTACAGCTTTCACATCACACATCTATACAACCACTCAAAGTAGTGTAGCAGTTTGCACTTTTCTTTCTTCATTATTGTGTTCAAAGTTTGGTCTTTGTATTTGGGAATGCTGAACTTTTTATTTTGGTAATTAAAGACTTCTTAAAAGTTTACGTTGTTGTTTATGTGTGCAGAACATTTCCATAATCTCACATCTTAGTTTTGCAGCAAACGGAAAACTTTTCCTTGTGACAATTTCTACTTTTTAACCTGACAAACTATTTTTTCCTTGGTTTTATAGGCACTCTCTTCCTTATTTCTCTAACACTTGTAATTATTTTAATGAGTGCATAATTTTAAAAAATATTAAAACATAGGAAGAAATTTTGAGACAGCAATGGCTAAAACACTTTTTAATGTCTTATTGACAATAAGTTAAGAACCAGTGAGCCAGTACTCATGTTTTGGCATTTCATCCTGCCACTTTACCGGTTTCATTCAGTTTATCAATTAACAAAAATCTGAAACCCACATTTTAATCTTCAGATTGACATATGTAATGTACTTTATATTAGATCTCATTGTGGATTAAATTTTGCACATAAATGTAAAAATGAGTTCTCAATTAAAAAAAAAAAAAAAAATCAAAATTTTGATTTTTCTAGAAAAAACTGCCGAGGGACAGTTGGTGCAAAGTTTTTCCTGAAGTGCTCCATCTGCATCAGTTGAAAATATTGACATGGCAACCTGAGGACTTGACAGTTGTCATTTAAGAAACTAGTTGTTGGCAGTGTAGTGTCCATCCACTGGCTATTTGCTGCAGTTTCAGTTGTCCAACTTTTCTCTTAAGTAGCAAATAACTACTGGTCTGAAAAAATATTTAAATTTCCAGAGGTTTAATAATGAAGATTATCATTTTTTTATTGATTTGATATGCAGTTGTATTAAAAATACATAAAGTAAAAATACATTTTTAGAGAACGGCGTCTAAAATCGTCACTCAGTTGTTAAACCCTAAAAAAAGGCACCATTACACAATGATGTGTTACAAACAAGCACAAGACAAAGTGACTCAGTTAGGGTACAAATGAAAATCTTTTAATGCATTTTAGCACTTAATTTTAAGATTTACAATTATAAACAATATCACATTCACCTGAGGCGATAGAGGACAGCACAACACCCAAAATACAACAGGCAATGCATGAAGCAAGAGTTTAAATTTACAGAAATATTCCCAAAGGTCATAAGATGCCACCATAGAAAACCAGACGCGTGGGACTCAAGGTTTGTTCTGTCAACTTCCTCTAACTGACTTGTGGGTGTCAAATCCCACCAACTGCATACTGCCACAGGCTCAGAGCTGATAAATTAGATGCATTACTTTAACTTGTGTAAGACGGCTCGGTCAAAGTCATAGAATAAATACAAACTGTAATAAAAAAATAATAAATTAATGTTGAAATATTGAAGAAAAACCCTAGTAAAATATAACACTCCACATTAAAAAGTATAAATGTAAAACATGAGGGTGTAACAGAATTTTACAGTTCGTTTACTATTTTATCATCACTGAAGTACATTCCAAAAAAAATCAAAGTTGATGACAATTGAGTCACTTCACATGCAGTATTTAATATGATATGGAAACGAACTGTCAAACGTTGATATTGGCACACTGATATGTGACGGCAAGAAGGATACTTTCTGTTTTCTACGCCAAACAGGCTCTGTGGTACTTACATGCCTGGAACACTAAACTTATGAAATGCTGCTTTTACAAAAATACAAATTTCAAAATTTGAAAGAATAAAAATAACTCAGTTACTTACAACCACATCTTTAGAAAAGCACAGCCTTAACAGAAACACATGCATGCTTTTTTCCTTTTTATCAGTTCAGTGAGAACCCAAGCTTTCCCTCCAGAACCTTCCCTCGTTTCATCTAAGACAGTGACTCAGAGACTTATTATCACAGGACCGGTTGTTCCATTAAGTGCAAAGACAGACTGAACGTGCTCGTCCTGGTAGGAGCTAGCTGGTCTTCTGTAGGAGTTTCTCTTCTTTTAGTCTGAAAGGTACGCTCACTGACATCTCTGCAATGAACCTTTCGCAGGCCGTTGTGGTCACCTGCTTGCAGAAGCGGAGGTCGATCTGGCAGATGCTTCCACAGCGCTTGAAAAAGTTTAAGGAATGATCTGTAACTCGGTTACAAACTGAAAGAAAGCAAAAAAGAGAAAAGAAATCAGTTGTGCCTATGACGTCGGTTTGATTCCTTTTCAGAGGGGTATTTTGAAGGTAATTAAATATAAAAATACAACAAAAGTGACAAAACTTGTTATATTTGCATCAAATGTCATTGTAAATGTGAAAATAAAAATTGCATTTTTAAAATTTTATCTAGTATTCAAAAATGCTCCCAACTTAAGCTTCACATAGGTTTTTCAACAATGAAGTCTTACCTTAAGCTATTCTGAGACTTGGAGCTCTCAATTACGAAAAAAAAAACCAGGTGATTTTATTGTCGTTATTAATGCTAATGAACACGCGTTGTCCTCAGAAGGAAAGAAAAAACAAAATATGAAGAAGCCTAAATTCAGATTTTTGGATCTTGGATTAGATTTTTTTAAATTTCTAAATTCTAATTTTTAAATCAGAAAAGAAAATTTAGTAAGCGAGCACAAAGCTGTTTTGTAGACTTTTACTGTTACTGGTAAAGTTTGGCCTAAAACGTTTTTTAGTCGTTCTAAATCTTCTCATCTGTAATTAGAATCCGACCACGACAAACATGGAAGTTCTGTTTCAAATGCATCAGATGCTTAACACACTGGATGGGGAGTAGTTTTGACTAAAAATATATTTTAATGCTATGGTTAACTTCCATCTTAAATGACAAAACTTGTGTAATGTTGTTATCTATTTTTCGTCTTTTTTGAGTATAATGTCAAATTAAGTTCAGTATTTTTTGTGTTAGTTATAAATGAAGGACAGATTTTTTTTGTAGGGGGGGTTATAACTTTGCCTGTAACACTAAGAGATGTACGGCCTTTAGGTTTTAGCTTTAATGTTTGACGACTGCAAAATACCTCCACAAACCCAGGTGTTTATGTCTCTATACTGCCGCCCTAACTTAACCTAAAGCCTTGGATCTCACCTGATAGGTTGATTTCTGTGAGGGAGTCTCTGGTTGTGGTCCCTGCTGCTGTAAGTAAGTTAACAGACTGGTCATTAATATGGTTGCAGTAACTCAGGTCCAACCTGGACAGCAAAGGCATCTGCCGACTTATGAGCCGCAGGGACGCGTCGGTGATGTCCAGTCCTGCCAGCCGCAGGTCCTCCACGTTCCTCAACTTGCAACAATTGTCCAGCTGACCTGTTGCACAGATACATAGAGCACGAATCAGTTCACTTTCATTAGCATTCTTAAATCTTTCAAAATGTACAAAAAAAATGTTTTAATGTTTTAGTCCTAAAAAGTTTTTATTTCCCTCTCAGCTGGTTTAGTCTGGTGTTATGGTAACTAGGGAAAAAAAAGGGGGGGGCAGAGAGGAAAAGTGAAAGCACCGTTTATTTTAGATAAATATGAAAGGAAAACAAAGGTTAAGATGCAGCTTCCAGCTCCTACATGATTTAAAGATTGTAACTGATAATGCAGCTGCAGGGGACGGATGACCGCTTGGATGTGACTGGATCCACACAACTAGTTCAACAGGACTCTGTTAATGTCAGAAGAGGAACGTGCAGTTCTCATCTTTTGATGGTCGAAATTATCTCTAAAAATAAATGTTGGCATGTGTAGCATTTGTTTGGAGGCTCAGATGTGTCATCAGCTCCTCCTGATTAACATGCAGTGAGATTTGTGTTACTAGAAACCTAACAGCTAAACTCAAATGGGGGGGGGGGGGGGGGGGTGTTAAGTGGCAACAAAAGTTTTGTGTTTTGTGAAAGACAAAGCGTTTCAGTGTCTTTAAATATAGACAATTAAAGTACAATTATGATGGTCACAATGTTAAAAATGTTCTGAGAGATTTTTTTCCACTGTCGATAAGTATCCCGGCCACATTCCGTCAACTGAAAGATTTCACTCTCTGTTCTGAAATTTCCTTTTCAGTCTTTTCCTTCTTCAGAACTAAAATATTTCCAGAGTTACACAAGGCAGATGGTGCTTCCTGCACATCTTTCAGATGGCACTGATAAGTCAACTGAGGAAATAGTTATTTAATTCTAGGCTTAAAGCTCCAACAGCAAATACAAGGCTGTATTCAGTGGATACATAGTTGTGGGACAGACAAAAGTTTACTTAAAAAAAAGAAAGAAAAGAACAAAAAAAAACAAAGTATAACTTTTGTTTCTTTAAAATGTGATCCAAGGCTTAAAAAAAATCTTCAAGTATGACATAATTAAAATGTTCCTCAGAGACTATTAGCAAATAGTTTTCTAATGACAAAGGTCACCCTCTTGTAGTAAACAACTCTCTCCTTAAACCTGTTGCACCCTTTTCTGGTTTTGTTTTTAAAGTGTTCCAACAAGCTCCAACTTGAAAACTCTTTTCCCTTCGTGCTGTATTGATTTGTCACTCACTTCCTCATAGCACATCTCCTTTTCTCTGCATATTGCGCGGTTATGTTTTAACGTTTGGTTTGTTCACTCTTTGCCTCCAGTAAGTGAGAGATTTTTTTCTCCAAAAGGAAAAAGGAATTGAATCTTCTTCGTCAAGTTAATCTCTTCTGACTTTGCTGACTCACTATAATGTAAAAAAAAAAGTGTTCTTTTTTTTTAACTCTAAATCATATTTTGTTATATTTTTGAAAGAAATCAAGTTAAATTGCCTTTTTTCTTTTGGGATACTGAATATATTTATTGTAGTAATGTGTCTAGGTGCCACAACATACTTGAGTATTGCAGAAAACCTAGAGCCAGAGCTTAGCGTTTGGTTGTACCTGGTCTGTTGTCTGTAGGTGGTGAAAGGAGGTCCCTCATCTGTGCATCTTTGAGTCCTTCCACCCACTGTATATCGAGGGTGCGCAGCAGAGGGCAGCTGGAGGTGCAGAGTGCAGAAACAGCAGCCCAAGAACAGCCTGACAGCTTCAACACTCGCAGACCTGTACCACAGAGCAGCTTTTAAATACAGGTGCGGCGCTAACGTCACAGAGAAACTTGTGAGGTTCTCTTATAATCACACTCACCTGGTAATCTGTTAATAAGCCAGCTGAGCTGTTTTTTAGAAATGTTGGTCCAACTGAGATCCAGGGAAACCGGCTGTCTGCGGACGATTCCACTGAGCATAAGCGGGGTGATCGACGTGCAGCGATTCAGATCAATCTTTGTCCAAAGTCTCTTATCACAACACCTGGAGTGGAGAAGTGGATATTTATGAGGCATGTCAGTGACAAAAATGGAATGTGGTCATTTAAATTGAACCTAAAAATATACAGTCAATCCTGAAAGTGTTCACCACCCTGGCAAATTAAGGATGCTTCACTTTTGTTATTTTCTTCACAAAAATGCTTTGTGTGTTGTCTTACTGTTATTGTCCCATTTTCAATCAGGAAAAAATTTGTTGGTAAAATAAAAGTCCCTTTAAGTCAGAACCTGCCAGAGGTATAAATAGTTTCAGGCCTGACTGTCAAGGTGCAATGCAGCTGTACCATCTGTTCCACGTCTTGCAGACTCTCATGCAGACACACAGCTCCTGGTGTGTGAGGTAGCTGAATATTTTCATCCACACCTCGCGTTGCATGACGTGCGCTTTCCCGTCTTTCAGAGGCAGCCTGTCAGGAGGCGGGCTTATCGGAGGAGGCCGAATGACATGCCGTTCCATTTGGACACACTTGGGTGGGGAGCGCGGAGGCACCGGCCGTGTTGTCGGGGTACTGCGGTTGAAACCGAGCGGTGTGATCCGACTTGGGTAAAAGTGCCGCAGCTCCCAGGGGGTCCCGTTCATCTCTTTGGTCTTAAGGTGGGACCGTTGATCTGAGAGCTCGTTGCCGTTGCGAAACAGCCGCTTGGGCTCCTCGTTTTCCATTTCTGGCTCTACTTTGAGAGGCTGCCGGTTCTCGTTTGCCAGGGAGTCCTCTGTCTTCTGGATTTCTTGGTTCAGTTCTTTGCTCAGTTCTCGGCTCAGGTCTCTGTTAGGCAAGCGCCGCTTACGGCGAGCTTTTGGACGGTGACCCTTTTCCTGCGTCTCGCTGCCGCCCTCGCTGCTGGGACCGGCCTGTGGAGAGCTGCAGTGGGATTGGTCGCTGTCTCCGAGAGGTGTTTTGATGGAAGGATTGAAGTGATCAGTTTTTGAGTCCTTGTAATCCCATTCGTCTTCGGTGTCTCCAAACCGCCCTTTTCTATCTATGCTGCTCCGGAATTGAGGCTCCCTTATTTCATCGTCGTCTTCCTCATATGTATCTTCATCATCCTCTTCGGTCTTGATTTCCTGTAAAGTTTAAAAAAAGAAGAGTATGTACTCCTGGATTCAAACGCTGGGAGAATACCTAATATTGTTACAGTGACACAAATCAAACTTCTAAAGAATCTGGGCAGTGTCTCTTACACAAACCTTCCTCTTCACATTGAGATCCTCCTCTTCATCGTCATCAAACAGCTTCCTCTTCTTTCTCAGTTTGTCCTCAGGCCTGGAGCGTGGCAGGTTGCTAGGGGAGAGCAGAGGTGGCTGTCGGTGGATAGAATCCTCGGGTCTGTGCCTTGGCGTTTCCTCCCGTTCCGGCTTCCTTTTAGACACGGACGAAATGTCTCCCTCCTCCTTTCCAGGTTTCTGTTCCCGCAGCAAAGAGCCGGGGAGGTTGGAGGCGTACTTGAACCCCGGACCCCTTTTTTGCTTCAATACCAAAGGGGACAACAATTGCAAGGCGACTTTATACCTTCAGCTTACAAAGACAAGTAAATTCAGCACAAACATTCCTCTAATGTTTGACAAACTTGCTCTGGTGACAAAAGTTTAAAGTCATTGCTCTTCTGCTTCTGTGAATCGTATAGCTATGCGTGAATGACATAGCAAAAAAATTAGTAAACAGGAAGTTGGTTAAATATAAAACTGGTGAAACTCACAAAAAAAAAAACAAAGGAAAAAAACCTGTCCTACACTAAAACCAGTTTTGTGGAAAGTTTGTTTCTAAAATACTTGGAACACTGACTTAGAAAACTATGGGGAAATTCATATCACCTCAGTTACACACATTACTACTCACTTTTCCACTTTTCCCAGCATGGTTGCACTTTGGACACTCCCAACAGTTAGGAAGTTCATCATTCACCACTCCTGAGGCATCGCTCACCTGAAGGGAATAATGGAATGATGCAGTTTTAACACAGACCACACACTTTGACCATGCTCTACACCCAGCTTTTGTGTGTGCGTAAAACAGGACAGGGGAAGTGAAAGTAGAAAAGACAGTTGAAATGTTTGCTCGGCAGGTTTGTCAGCACAAATGAACTAGAACTGGAGTTTGAAGTTTTCCTTTAGGGATTACAAGAAGTACCAATAATCAAGTATCTTCACCAAACTTTCCTAAATATGTTCAAATTGCACAGTACACAATTAGGTTTCTGTGACAAAAAACATGTTATACACAACAAGAGATAGGAAAAGAGGCCAAAAAACTAAAGGTGGGATGTTTAGAGCATAAAAAGGCAATACATTTGCATCATGCTTTGGTTTTTTGTGCTAATTTTTAACTTTAAGTTCAGACAAAAATAAAAATCATGAACCTTTTACAATCCAAACCTTACGCTATCAAAACCATATTTGCCACACACTAGGCTGCATATGAGCTGTATGAATTTAATATAGTCAGCTTTTCCTTTAGGGAAGTGAGTATGAATCACATCACACAATATTTCTCTAATGTTTGAGTCATTCAAACTTAGCAACAATATAATTACGGGGGTTGTTGTTTAAACTCAATTTCAGCGTCAAATTGACCTAATTTCCTGAAGCACAACTGCCTGGATCACTTCTGTGGTATTAAAATGATCTGAAATTCATCCGACTCACACATTAAGTGACTGTGGTAATTACTCGACCGAGTTGCTCAACAGTTACCAGTCGGTCTTTCAGTACCTTGAGGCAGTTGGGATGAACAATCTCGTTGCAGATGGAACACTCCATTAACATAAAGTTAAATTTGTCCTCATCGTCTTGAAGTGTGTCCTCCTTCCCCGCCTCTTTGCAAACAACACACACTGCAGTGTGGGGCAAGACGGGCTGCAGAGCAAACAAAAAAAAGCACCGCTATGAAAAAGCATGAACAGTGCCATCAGTTGTATTTATTGTGTTAATTAAAATATGTCGCAAATCTTCTTTTTCTTTAAAAGCTGACTCACTGCGATACACTGCCTCATGATGCATGACTGCTTCATGCGCCCCGGTCCACCAAACTTCTTCATGTCCTTACAGAAGTGACACTCTCCGCATTCGGACCGCAGGCATGCCTCACACTTACGGCAGCGCGTCCGCCTCCGTCTAGCTCCAGACGTGCTGCGGTTGGACGGCAACTTAACGGTGGACGTTGTCCCCATCTTAGGCTTGGGCCGGTTAGCTGCCCGCTGCTGAAAGACAAAGCGTTGTGAATGGATGTGATGAATGGTAAGAAAATTAAACCTTGAAAAAAAACTAGAAGACATGCTGATCCATTCATTTTTCCATGTGTAAAATATATTTTTTAATCCAGCAAAATTTGCATCCAATAGAATATAAAGTGATGCAATCGTGTTTCAGATAAAAAAAATAAAAAAACTTTATTGCTCAGCTTGGATCAGTTAAAATTCAATTGAGATTGTAAAATAAAAACAATGGAATGTGTTTAATCATAAAGCTGCTTTTTCAAACAGTAAAAAGCACCAATCACAGTCATATAGAGTGAAAAATTTTAAAAAATCCCTGCACTGAAATGCTGCAGTCACACACATGGTAACAGCTGGTGAATCTGCTTTGATCTATCAGGAAATTACCAAAAAGAATTATGAAATTGTTACGAATAATCAAATCTGTGCATGTGTTGCATTTTTCTGCTTCTTCCCAGCAGTCACAACAGGACTACAAAAGACTATGAAGAAAAAGACTAATCATAGACCATGACCGTCATCTTACTCCAGCAAGAAGGGTTACCTTGGCAACACATTTGCCTTCCTAGTGGCAAATGTTTGAATATGGGCCTGCGAGAGAGATGGATAAAAATAGGCTCATAAGAGGCGGTTATTGTTTTATTTGAGGCTGGAACATTTTCCAGCTGTCATTTCTGCTTATTATGGGTAACAGAGACGCGTCCTGCATGAAATGGATAAATGCCGTAGCCCACTTGATGATTGTGGAGCATCTCTTTCAAACAACAAGCTGATTTCTCCCCACTCCAACAAATACATTTCCCTCACTTTGGGTAGGTTTAACAGGTACATTTCAATAGATAGGGAACAGGTTTTTCCAGGCTGTTCACATTCTCAACAACTGATGTTCAAATTTGGAGCAAGAGAAGGAACAAAGTAGAAATGTACCACAGTCCTTTCTAAGAAAATCATAAATCTTGATGACAGTTCACCATAGATCTTGCTCTGAGAAGGATTTTGAACTTCTACAGATTAGAGGTTTTTCTTGTGTTTTTTTTTTAAGTGTGAGATGGGTTTTCTTCATGCAAACACTTCCAGGAAGGAAATGTGAGAAGCTAATATAAACAAACATAATGTCAAAAACAGTTTGTCCAATAGCATGGTGCTTTGAGCAAAATGCACAGATCATAGGCTGAACTACTTTCTAACAAAGCGAGAAGAGAACGTTGCAAGGTGTTGACAAAAGCGACGTTTTACAAACGCTGCATTTTTATTGTCTTCCTGAGAAATATCTGACTAACGTGAAGATCTCCTGATCAGCCTCTTTGTTGTCCTGCAGTGCTGACTTGTTCAACATCTAACAAATCTAGGCTGATAAATGGATCTGAACGTGTTAACTTTGCAGTTTTTGTAGAAAAACAAAAATAATACAAATCTTAGCATTTGGTTGCAAATGTGACAAATCTCCACTTGCAAAACGTATTAAGTTATTACGCTACCACAAAGTTAGTGACACACTATAAGACTAGAGTTGTCCACTGCTTAGTTGTGCCCTGGGATGCAAAAAAAAAACAAAACCCAAAGCAGATATGCAGAGCTTGAACCTATAAGCAGTATCCGTTATCAGCTGACTTGTCCTTACTGTAACTCTAGAACAATATGTCAGGAATTTAGGATTGTTGCCAATGACTATAAACAAACAAAAAAAAAAAAAAAAGAAAAGTCCTCCACTGTGAGCACAGCCCTCACACTGGACATCAGTGTGAGAAAGTCACAAGGCTTATTAGTTACAGGATTTCTTCGAAAGGCATGTGTGGCTGTCTCTGACCATGTGTGTCTCGAGTGACGATTTCAAAATTTCTTTGATTAAGTGTTAGTGGGTGTTGTGGATGCAGATTATGTAAGCACAGTGCAGTGACTTACAAATTACATATTTTTATGGCTAATTGTCAAGCCAAGTTTCACTTGTGCAATGCACTAAACTAGGTGTGATTCATGGAGTGCTGTAGCTGCACTTAATCCCACAAATGTTCACCTCTATGTTGGCATTAACACTTTCTCCAGAGCCGCCTTAACGCCTAAACCAAGTCCATGGCCGGTGTTTGGAGGAGACCTCTGCTCCTCATTTCTGGAACCACTGGATCAACAAGCAACAGAAGTAAGAGCTACTTCATTGTTCCCTCTCCCCATCCCCCTCCTAGGTCCCTGCCCCAACAACGTTTTGCCTAAAGCCTTCTTAAAGGCGCAGAGTGGTGGGACAAGTTTTGGAAGTGTGTGATTTGTGCCAAGAAACATATCAAAATAATAATAAGAAAAAGGCTCATTTCCATTGCGGAAGGTGAGTGTGAAATAAGAACAGTACAAAGCAGAGCAGTCAAACTGCTGAAGGATAGAGGCTTCTGGCCACAGCAGGAATTTTGAAACATGATTAGAGATGGAGCTGCTGAGTAGTAGAGATGGACAGTACAAAATGGGTCAGTTCTGGATAACATGATAAGAGGATACAGGCAAAATTAAATAAAACCTACGCTGTCATTTTGACACTCGGTAAATGTGCATTTTTATAAATAATGAAACGTGCTCGTTTCGTTCCCCAATTATTCGAAAAAAGACGAGAAAAAGACGATGTACTCCTTTCAACCTGACTCACATAAACACAAGAAGAGCGGGTGTAACGTCAACCTGGAGTAACCGCTGAAAAACGCTTTCCTTTTGTCTCGGTACTCCGGTCCAGCTCACAATACGATAGACTGTTGTTCTAATAAAGTGTAAAAACATTTACCTGCTCAGACTCAGACTCGTATTCCTCATCCTCTCCACTCATTGACAAGGCCATGACTCTCTTCTCTCATCGCTTGTGAACAGCAAACGAAACTAACATGGCTGAACAAACCACCAGATCAGCCCGTTCCCCCTCCTCACGTCATTACGAGCGTGCTGCCTTCACGTATCATTGGAAAAATCAGTGCCATGTTATCTAATCAACCTCTGCTGTTCACTTTGCTAGAACCAGGCAGAGGAGAAACCTAATACAAAGAAAGAATTTCATTTGTGATTTCACGTATATATCAAACCCGTTAATATAACGTAAAACGTAAATTACTGGGTAAAATCATCCCGTTAAGACGGCCAGAAGAGGCCCGCAACTGCTGTTTGGGTATGCCACGTGAATGGAGCCTCACTGTTGCAGGAAGTGAAGATAGGCAGGTAAGACAAGACAGTTCACTTAGACACGTCCAGTCGTTGTGCCATTTTTAAAATCTTTTTGTTAAGGGAGTGGTTGTTGTTATGTGATTAGTGACATTTTTTGCAGTTTTACTAAACATTCATCGTGCAAACTGTCCGCTAGTTTTAAACCAAATTTTAAGGTGCCGAACAGATTATTTTGCAGGCATTTAATGAAAACTATCATTAATGAGCACAATCTCAGAATGAGATGTACATTTGGGCTGTTCCATTCCGAAATAAAATGCGAACCTGTACATTTTTATTTAAACTAGACATTGTTTTCCATAAAAGAAAAGAAAATTTAAAATTTTGTTGATAATTTTAATTTCATGTTATTATGGCTTCTTTTCAGGAAAGAACAGTGCTGACATTTATAACAGTCTCCTGTGTTCTGGCTCTGCATGCTGAGTGAAAAGCTGCATCAGCTGCAGGATTCTTCTTTAAGCTGTACTCTGTCAACTCTGTCAGCACCATACCTGAAATACTGTCACCTTGTAGTGTTTCAAATTTGTATGCTAGAAGCCTATAATTTGTATAAAGAATAACCGTGGGTTTATTGTAGAGTAAATTGAATCAATGATACAATAATGGTGAGTCGTGAAAATCCATATAAAGTGCAAAATGAAATACATTTCATTTTATATTGTTTCTTCAATCAAAAACGTATGCGTTTTAAAAATTATAGACTTTGGAGAAACTTTTACTTTTGTAAATGTACAATTGGCGGTGACCAGAGGAAAGGGGTGAGCCCAGCTGAAGCAATGCATTGTGGGTATCTTGAGTTTCCTCACTGTCAGCTGTTGCGCCAAAGTTTTGACAAACTTCCTAACTTACTCCGAGCAGGTTTATATCGTATTATTTATTCGAAAAGAACACACCCCAGGCTGGCCTTGAATGCGTCCTCACTGCTAAGAAGAAGAAAAAACATTTCGGCTGTCAGAAAAATTCTTTTCCGACTTTTTCTTTGACTGAAATACTTTCGTTATGAGTAACGAGCACTCTATGCAGGCTCTCTCGTGGAGAAAGCTGTATTTGAGTCGAGCTAAATTAAAAGCCACCAGTCGAACTTCAGCGCTCCTGTCGGGTTTCGCAATGGTAAGTTTGCTTTCGAGATATGCGCGGTTCGCGGGTGGACATTTGTGTGTGCAGTGTTTCTCAAGAGCGGCGGCGTTCACGCCTTTATTTAGGCCCCGTTACTGTTCAGCGTGCAGGCACAGTACCCGCTCACTCAGGGGAGGAAGCAGTATACGTACTGCGTTTAAATGACGGGGGAAATGTACACGAAAGTATACTTTCTCTAATTCAGAACTTTTTCTACATATTTTTTTTGTTTGTTTAATTGTGGGGGGGGGAGGTAAATGATCTGGAATTGAACAAATAATTGGAAATTCAACCTTTAAAACAGCTTAAAATTTACAAAACAACAACAAAAAATTACCCTTACCAAAAAGTAGTGCACTTAAAATGAATGTTATTAAGTATACTTGAGTGTACGGATAACAAGTATACTATAAACCATGTTTATTTATGTAAGTGAAGTACTAATTGAATACTAACTAAATTGGAACAATTAAAGTTTACAATATATAGATAGTATATAATAAGTAAACTTTAGGTATACTCCATCACTTTTAGTGTTAGTACACTTAAATAAAGTACTTTTTAAAAAATTGACTAATAATAAGTCTTTTTTTTTTTTTTTTTTAAGCTTGGACTAAAAAATGTTATTACTGAAGATGATTTGGTATTAATACTATTACTATTCATTTTGAAAGCTTAATAGATGGATCAGAAATATCTTTAAACCTCCATGCCTTAAGCCAAGCATCTGCAACCTTTGACGGTGCTAAAAGAGGTGGTTGGTCCAGTTTCTCAATGACCAAAATCCAACGAGAGCTGCAAAGTCCCACTTCACTGTTTGGAAAATAAACTTTTTCTTTGTTTGTTTGTTTTTATTGGTGTGGCCATTAAGCCTTTTATTAATAAAATGTAGCATTTATTTTTTCTTTTTTTGCCATAGTTTGAATTATAACAGTGTTGTATTTTTCTTTTTGGATAACAATTATATTTTATTTTACTTTGGATAGCAGCACATATACAGTAAGTTCCTTCCAAAATAAAACACATCCTGTGTCAAATAACTAACTAATCAATTATTTTCAAAGCATTTGCATTTTTATTTAGAACCGCACATGACTCTAGAGCATAATTTAGACACCTGATTAATAACCGATCTTTAGGGGCAGCCCTTGTTTTTGTTGATGCAGAGCTCTTTTTCCTTGAACATCATCTTCATCATTAATCCCAACAATAATTTTTTCCCCTTACATTGCTTAAAAAACTAGTTTTTACTGTTAAATTTGTGAGGTTTGTACTTATTTTAGCAACAACCAACTTTTTTTGGTCTGTTCCCATCTGCAACATTTATTCTTTATATTATTGAAGTAAGCCTAAGGAGCCAATATCAATTCTTTGACTTGGTGTCACACATTGATAATCTCTATGAGTAGCCTCAAAAGAAAAACAAAATAAACTCATTTCAAATTGCCTTGTAGCCTTGAAAGAAAAAAAATCCAGTTTTTCTAGTGTCAACAGGTTAATCAAGATTATTTCATAAACACAAAGGGCTAACGCCATACGAAAAAAGAAAGATGGCAGCTTTGAAAGTAGATCATCTATGTCAACATTTTTTTTAAATTGCTTTTCCTGACTTTAACCATCACTTAGGACAATCTAGATTTGTATGCATTTTCATATAAAAATTTTAGCCACAGTAAATATTTTTTATGCTATCGTTTTCCAGGTTGCCATGGTGGAAGTACAGCTTGAACCAGACCACGACTACCCTCCGGGGCTTCTTATAGCCTTCAGTGCTTGTACCACGGTGTTGGTTGCAGTGCATCTTTTTGCCCTCATGATCAGCACCTGTATCCTCCCGAATCTGGAGGCGGTCAGCAATGTGCACAACCTCAACTCGGTCAACGAGTCTCCGCATGAGCGTATGCACCGCCACATTGAACTAGCCTGGGCCTTTTCTACTGTAATTGGCACGTTCCTGTTCCTGACGGAGGTGATGCTCTTGTGCTGGGTGAAGTTTTTGCCGCTCAAGAACAACAAGGAGGCAAATAATGGCACCATCACCTCTGGCGAGGCAGCGGCCATCGCTTCCACCAGTATCATGGTGCCATTTGGCTTGGTCTTTATTGTCTTCGCTGTCCACTTCTACCGTACGCTTGTCAGCCATAAAACGGACCGGCAGATTCGAGAGCTGGAACAAGTCATCAGCCTGCACAACCAGTTGGACCACACAGCTGAGAACGAGGAACTCAAGCCCATCCATTTCCCCTGATTTCAGAGGCTGTGTGTGATAAAAACAGTGACGCTCAGCAGGTACCTTCCATGTCAAATTCATTTTTGTTTGTCAAATTTGCACAAGTGATTTTCCAGTTCAGTTGTGTTGTACATGATGCATGTTCACCAGACTGGTCTCATCTTCAAAAGTGGAAAATATTTTTCCTCTTAGCTTTTACTGTCATTATTTAAAACTCATCTGCCCAAAATTCTCAAATGTTCTTAGAAAGCAGCACTTAAAGTTACTTCACCTTTTTTGAGGTAATGAAATACACAAGCCAAATTAGTTACTAGTTACCAGGGCTGACAGTAAACTGTTACAGTCCGGTTCTACGTACCGTTAAAAAATCAGGGGGAAGCAGTACTGTCTGGAAGATCAGCTGTGTCCACTTTTTGCTGCTTTAACACGCATTCAAAAGCAGCAGCGGGCTGAAATTTCCGCTAAATGCCGCTAACTGTGAACCAGACAGCACTTTATCTAATAAGTTTAGCGTCTGTGTGGTTTTTAGTGTCATCATCAGTACTAAATGGGATTTACGCATATGTCATAGATTTACGTCCTCTCTCCCCTCACTTTATCAGCTATTTCTGTTGCTTCCTTAAACAAATATTAAACATGCACATCTTACAGGGTACATTAAATTTGTTTCCTGGAGACGCTCAATTCATCATACAGGCTACGTTTGATTTTTTTGTCCAGAGATGCTCAATTCATTCTCAGTCAAGTTTGCATATTTCTGTGAAAGTTGGAATTTGGTTAATTTGAAACAAAACAAGAAAAAATATGAATGATTCATACAGTTTTCCTCCCACTGGTGTTTTAATTATTATTATTCCGTTAGCAGGCAACATTTAAGATCTGTGTTGTTTTACAGGAGAAAGTTTCTGTAAAGTGGCAGGAGTTCATTAGAAATTTGGGCCTGAGTTGTGGGTTGGACTGTTGGTGTGGAAGGAAGCCTGCCCTGACTTCCCATCATCGCTTTGTTTAAACTCTTTCCCACTAGCTCACAGCTCCTCACAACCCCAAGCTAACATTAGCGGTGCAACAAAAATGGTGAGTAATATCGGAACTATCCAGCTGTACAGTTTTGATCCAGATGCTAACTCAGACAAGGAAAAAGAAGATTTATGTGAATCTATTTGTCTGCAAGTGGATGCATCAGAATGGAGCAAAGAAGGGAGTTTGTGGCTTACTGATTGTAGTTTGTATGTAGCAACTACAAGCTTTTTCAAACAGCATTTTTTTGTCTTCTCCTGATTCCTCCTAATTCAAAATACAAGGTAAAACACAGTTTCAATCATTATTTTCTTTATTTATGTCCTCCATCATGAGAAAAATGCTAGAAGAACATGCTAAAGACACCAAACAGCCTACACCATATTCATTTCTCAACAAAGCTTTTCCTTAATGTACTTTGCTTTGGTGCTGTTCATTGTTACAGTAGGTTTACTAAGATTGTTTTGCATTGTTATGGATTTACATTGAGCTTTTTTTTTTTTACCTCACTTTCTAAGGAGCACCAAAAAAAAAAAAAAAGCGGTTACAATAAACAAAACAATAGGCTTGAATATCCTTAAGAAGAGGTATTCAGTGTCGCAATTTTTTCCAAAGAAGGAAACAAACTTGTTCAAGACATTTTTAACAATTATGAGCATTGAACAGTTATTTATTTTTCTTAAAGAAAACAATTGTTTTGCTTTATCCCACAATGCTTTTACAATGAAAAATGTTACCAGAAGTTCACCAAATCTTGCACCTTTCGGGCGTTATACCAGCTCTTCTAAAGTAAGACAGAATCAAAGGTGATGTTTGGGAATTTAGCTTTTTTATTTACTTTGCACCCAGTTGTAGCTTACAATCTTCAGTAGGTTTTCACATTGGTAAATGGTAAATGTATTTTTTTATATACCTTTTGGCTCATAAATGAATAGTTGGATGTGATCATTGACTTTATTTTCTTTACTGTAAAAGTGTGATTGTTAAATGTGAGCATATGATACACATTTGAATATGCTGTTTCACCCAATAAAGTTTATTTACATATATTTAGGTACTTGATGCTACTGTGAACCAATTATTACAGCTTTACTTTTGCCTGTAGACTATAATAATCAAAATAATTTATTACAATTTAAGACAATCATGATGCATACATGAATAGTAGTATTTTCTCAAGAAATAATTTGTCTAACATGTAGATAACACGAAATAAAAATGGTCAACTGTACAAACTGCATATTAAAATAATATGCTGGCAGCATTTTAGTTAAGTAAAGCTTTTTACACTTCTATAAAACCGAACACACAATTGAAGATGTACTGTTTTGTTTTAATTTGTTGTATATGTATTTTATCAAGGCAATTTGATGGATTGTTTTCAAGTTTGAAGTGACTTTTTATTAAAAGTTTTACTGTATGTTTTGATCTCGGCAGCTCTGGTTCTTGACTCAACAGGAATTTGCTGTTTTCAATTTGAAGTTTAACATATTTTTTTGTTTCTGCGTTGAATGAAATGCAATAAAAAAAATCCCTCAAGTGGTGGCAATAAAAAGAAACCCGCACAAGAAATTCCTGGATATGTTTCATTTCTGTGTGAGGCATAAACTGTTTAGTCATCTGCATAAACTACAACAAGGTATCCAACTTCCATCTGACTTTGACTCTTCTTGCTCTCCAGCCAGCAGTGATATTTACTTTTTCTCCAATACATTAAACTGCATCTGTATGCAATGAACCAATGCTCTTGTTTAGGATTTCTTTTACAGGTTTCCCTAAAAAAAAAAAACTTACCCTGAAAAAATTACAAGAACCTACTTGCACCTGTACTAATTGCATTACTAAAGTTGATAAGCAATAACTGGAACACAGTCAATATATACAGTATAAAAAATTTTCTGGATTCAGTATGTTAGGAAAGTTTTTTCTTTACTGTATTTTCAATTTTGTATTTCAATGTTGTAGCAGTCGCAAGAAAAATGAAGTAAATGATTTGACAGTAAGTATTTATGTGGTCAAAATGGATGGTATAAACTAAAGTCTGACACAAAATTGTCTATGGATTTTCAAAAATCACTGAATGGGATCACAGGGCTGCTGGATGAAATCTAGCTACTGTTGGGTGAGGGCGGGATACACCCTGAACGGGTCACTAGTGCATCGCAGGGCCATGCACGCCCACCTAGGGGTCAATTAGAGTCACCAATTAACCTTGGAAACATGTTTTTAGACTGGGAGAAAGCCAGCTAGTGCCCTGGGGAAAACACACATGTACAGGAGAATATACAAACTCCACACAGGATGTTTTTTTTCCCAGTTTCCCAAGTGTTTAACCAAAAAGTGGCTCAACTTTGCTGATGTCACTTTATGGAGAGGACATTCCAACTCCACGCAGGAAGATCCCAGCTGGGAATTGAACTAGGACCTTCTAGGTGACAGTGCTAACCACTACACACCGAGTAGAATTGAAGGAATACATTTGTGTTTTTGCATTGTGTGTTTATAACAACTTAGCTGAGGGTACAGTTCAATTATTTAAAAACAATAAAATAAAGTGTGAGGTCTGAACATTTAACAATTAAAATCTGTAATGTAAATGTTAATTCTTAATCTTTGATAGATATCAAATTAAACTTATAATGCACATCTTAGCTGTCTTTTTTATTGAGTAATGAAATACATAAAAACAAATAAATACGATTTATTTCTGTAAACCGTTAACGAATTCCACTGCCAGCCGAACTATCACCTTTGCTGAGATTTCTGATGTTCCTCCGCAGTTTGCGCGATCTACTTTCCGTCCCTGCCTCGTGGCGGATGGATCCGTTATCCGACCTGAGCTACGAAACGTAACAAAATAACACCGTAAAACTCCAGCATCGCAACAATGTTGTCGCTTCAAAGAACATTTCGGTCCAGGTGAGCCCTAGAAGAAGTTTTTTTTATGTAGAAATAAGAGAGATTTAAACTAGAAACTACGTTTTAATGTTGCCAGCTGTGAGGTGAGGACACAGGTGATGCTCTCCATCACCTGTTCGGGTGTGTTAACCGATCACAGAGGACTATTTTCTGCTAGCTTCGGGCTACATTTAGCGCATTACAAAGTGAGCGTTATTTGCTTTCATTTCCAGGGTTTAATAAATGTAATGGAAAGCAGTAAACAGAATGCAGAGAGAGACAAGCCACCGCAGCACTGGAAAAGTTGCAAGCTGATGATTGATCCCGCACTTACAAAAGGATTATACAAGGTGTACCGCTTTGATGGACAGTTTTTCAACCTTCCCGTAAGTATTTTTCTTTTAGTTTATGTACTTCCCGAAATGTGACGTTATCAAACACCTAATTTAATTATAACTGTGGTGTAACTTCTTCTCAGGTGAAGGATATAGGATTATTTCCCATCAGCACCCTCAAAGATCCCCGCGTGTGCCGCTTGTGGAGCAAAAACATAAAGTCTGACCTTTCAGTAGCCAAATTTAAGGTGAATTCTTTAGGGATGCTAGTTGTTTAAATCTTCAATTACAAGCAATAACAGTATTTTTTGCCTTCCAGATTGATGAATGGTACGTGGGACCTGTTCCTCCCAGAGAAATAACGTTTTCCGGACTCAATGACAACGTGGATGCGACGTTTTTGCGTCAGATTTGCGAAAAATATGGGAACTTGGAGGAAGTGGAAATATTTTACCATCCAAATACTAAGAAACATTTAGGGGTTGCAAAAGTGGAGTTTGACACTGTGAAGGCGGCGAAAGAGGCCGTGAAGCACCTTCATCAAACTTCTGTGATGGGAAATATAATACACGTGGAGATTGATCCTAAAGGTACAAATGGTTGGGTTTTATTCACTGAATTAACAACTATCGCTCTCAAAATGATCGATTTATGTTTATGTGCCATTCTTCAGGTGAAAATAGGTCAAGATATCTTCAGCTTCTTCATAGCGGCCTGTACACTCCCAGGACGCTACCAGTGGAAAGCAGTGAGCAGGCTCTACGAAGCTTAGTCGACAGCTTGCTGGTAAGCATTAAAAGCCAGTTGTGATGTCTTTAAAGACCCACTCCAATGAAAATTGTGTTTTTAACATGTTCTTTTTTCGTGACGCAGCAAGTAAATTGGGCAGATACTTTAACGCCTTCATTTTCCTCGTCTGAGCTGAGGAGAAGGTGTAAACAAAGAGATGGTGGGAAGTAGGCTCACTTCCACACCATTAGTCATGCCTTCAACTCAAATGCGAGTTTCTGATGAACTGCTTCCGCTCTGCAAAAACTATAATCTAGAAAATGACGCAGGTTTTGTGATTTAGCCTAAGACTGCATAATCAGAGTTCTAAGGCCACTGGGAATGCTTCAACAACCATCTAAATATGATTGCAGTGGGACTTTAAACTTATATTTTCTGAATTTGAGAAAAAAAAAGATGTTTTGATTACTTTTGGTTTCTTCCTCTCATTTTGTCGTTGATTTTTTTTCCAGGACAGCAGATCTGTTCAGCAACAGGGGGCATTCTCTAGTCCAGCCAGCATCCAAACACCCCTCTCTCTGGACACGGCATACTTCAGTATTTGTCAGGACACACCTTGTAGCTTTGGGTACACTCCGCTATCTCTGGGAACCCCCCGGACTCCCTGCTTGCCTGCGACTCCTCTCTCCCAGGATTCCTGTTACTCTAGTCTTCAAGCGACTCCGGTCTTCCAAGGGGAGTTTTCCACCTGCAGTGTTCTCAAAACTTTGAGGCCAGAGCTTTGCCTTCGTAAACCTGTGAGGAACCGCAAAAGGTCCAGGCAAGTTTTGCATATTAACTCGAAACTTTGGCAGCCACATGCTCCAGTCTCCCTGTTGACAGGAAAACAAAAAAACGTCCAGCAGCCTGGACTGTGGAGTCAGACTGCACAATTGTCCACACATGAAGAGTCTTCCAGTACCATTGCTTCCCCATTAGAGAGGTCTGGAGGCACGCTTGACTCCAAGGATGCACCTCAGACAGTCAACTCTTTCAACATCTTGAGCATTAATGTCTCAGCTGTGCAGCAAACCCATCAACCACAAGTAGAGAGTTTGGACTCCCGCATTGAAAGTTTGTTGACTAACAGTGAGATCCCGTCTGGCTTTCATAAAAACACTTTAGAACCCTATGAAAACTCTCTGGACAGCCCAGCTTCATCTTCCTCCGCTCCTATCGAGACTTTTTCAGCTGATGATCTTTTTGCCCTATCCCCCTGTGGACCTTTCCTAAGCAGCCCGCAGCCTTCCTACTATGATGTGGCGGATGTCAGTCCAGCATCACTTAGTGAAAGCGAAAAGGAGCAACTTTTACCCGAAGAAACCTCCCAGCGTCCATCAGACAGGACTCCCCGTGAAAGAAGGGTTTACATAAATGATGACAAAGCTGTAGAGACATCTCACTTGTTACGTTCAAAGGTAATTTTACTAGAGTTACATTCACCTGTATGCCATACTACTGTGTTGTTTCCTTTGTCAAGTTAGTAAAAAATTTATATTCCTCTTTTTTTCATACTCAGAGGCACCTTACGGCTAACCAGGATACAAAGCATTCAAATAAAGGACAGTCTGGAGCCACAACAAACACCTCCTCTTTAGCTGCATCTCTATCCAGTTCTTCTTTAAGTGGCACTGCTCCTAACATCACCCCTGCAGCGTCTTCTCTAGCCAGATGCTCAGCTCCTCCTGAAACTCCTTTCTTTATTCCTCGGTTTCCTCCTCCATCTTCTCTTCCACCAATTCCACCTCGCCTTCCAAATGGCACAATCCCCATCCCACCACCAGTCTGGATCCCTCACCAGGGTGTCTCACTTCCACCACCTCCCTCTATCCCTCCCCCACCAGTTTTTCTTCTGCCTCCACCTTTAATGCTGCTACCTCCCATACCGCCCCCTTTACCCAGACAACCTGCAGCCTCCTCAGGTCAGGGGAGTGTGCCTTTCTCGCTCATTCGGCCACCTTGGCCTGCTGCACCGTTCCCCAGGATGAATCCTTTTGTGCCACCGCCCGGTTATCCTCCTGCACACGAAAACTATCACAGAGTCACAACTGAAAAAGTTTTGGAAGTCCTCATGGATGAGCTGAGATCGATCATTCGAAAGGACATCATGCGTCGGATGATTGAAGGAGTTGCTTTCAAAGCTTTTGAGGACTGGTGGGAAGGTCAGGAGGAGAAATTAAAGGTTAGTGTCTCTCATCTCACAATAAGCTTGCTGAAATCACTTGAAAACACCTTTTCTTTCCCTGTTTGTTGAAAATGCACATTTAAAGCTTGTCAACTCACTCTATTACTCAGATTGAAGTTTCTCCTTTGAAAAAGGGAACATGCCAGAAAGACAGAGAGAACCCTCTCAAACGCATTACCGAACAGGGCAAGAAACCACCATTACCATCCTTTAAGGTACGGTGATCGGCTCGGTGTCACAAATACACACACCTTGAACTTCTGATTGATGCAAAGTGCAGTGTTGTGAACACAACTTTACCTTTGTACAGGTGAAAAGAAAACGATCAGAGGATATACAAGATTGTTCTAAAACTTCCAGTGAGTGCTTTTGTTTTTTTTTTTAACTTAAAAAAATTACTTCGTGCCAGTTGCCCAACTGTGTTTTTATTTGTTATAGATTCCAATGTGAAACCGAATGATCAAGCGGGATCTACATCTCAGAAGGCCAAACGCAGACATGCAAGACCTCTGGACCTTGATAGCAGTGATGGGGATGCTGATGGTGAAGAAGACAAAAGAAAAGAAAGAGTTAAAGATGACACTCAAATTTCAAACCCAGTAGAGGCTATTGTTCCAGTTTCTGATGATCCTCAGACCTTGGAAAACAACTTCAAGGTAAATGTAAAAAATCACTTGTTAAACAGTGATGTGGTATTTTTTTTTGTGCTGTCATGTGATTATATTTTATTTTTTGGCAAGTAATCAATCATGACCTGTTGTTAATGAATCTACCATAATCTATTTTTAATCAAACCAAATAATTGCTGTGAAAGCCTGATTTTTAGGTATTTTCATTCAAATTTGTGACATTGTGACACAAAAACAGACTTCCAACCTTTACTTTTACACCACCAAGAGGTATTTTGTCAATCTCGAACAGTTAAAAAAAAATATGTATCAGTTCCAGATTGCTCTAATTGAACACATCAAAAACAATAGGAACACTTTTCTGAGTAATCAAAAAAATATTGACTTCTTATAAATACTATAGTACACATGTGGACATACCTTATTCCACAGTTTATGACTAGAGCCTGAAAAGACATGAATGATTTGTTAGTTTCCTTTGACCTGTTTGATGAATTTGATAATTGCGAATAATGAGACCTAGCAGAAAAAAAGAGGAAGAAGAATATAAGATGGAAGAGAGAGAGACACAAGGAAGTCACACTGGAGGAATTAAACTATTTAGATTTTAGACTTTGAAACAAACTTTTGCTTCAACATCCAGATAAAAACAACGGGGAAGAAGTAAACTTTCCCTCTGAAATGATGCTTTGTTTAACTTATCATGACGTTCAGCAACTTATCAGTTCTCTCAAAGAGGAAAGAGGGAGAGCAGAGCGAGTTCTGTGTCGGCGTTTTAGCCATTACCGTGACAACGCATTGTACTGCCTTTTAAATAGTTCACGTTTTGTGAAAAATGATTCAAAATTAAAAACATAACATTAAAAAAACAAAACATTGATTTAATATTTATTTCTTTAAAGAGACCATGGTAAAAGTGGGATAATGCCCCAACGAGGTGCCCATCATCAGAAATTAGTGTAAATTGTGTATCGTCATTAAATTTACAATTGATGCTTCCTTTGGAATTATTTATTGCATAATAGATAACAGTTATAGATTAAAAATGAGAAGGTGTTTTAAAAAAAAGTAACGTGCTACATTTTCTGTATGATCTGCATAAATTGCAAGTAATGCTATTTGACAGCCCTAATTTTGTTTGTGCTTTGGTCAGATGGACAGTCATGTAGATGGTGACTCAGATGGTGATCAGCAAAGTGAAGAAACTGAGACAGAAGAACAGAGCGACAACACAGATGTTACGTTACAATCAGCTGACAGAGAACACCGCTTAGACAAAGGTTTGTTTAAAGGTCACTCAGTTTCTATACTGACCACCACTAAATATCGATTTATTTAATTCTCATTTTTAAAATGTGTTATTTTATCAGTTACAGAAACTTTCCCAGAGAGCAGCTCCTCAGAGGAGAGTGAGTACTGCTCAGATTTGGACTTCTCCAGATCGTTCTCGTCACAAAGCTTTGAGGATTTCCCCTCAGACCTGAGCACCACAAGTGAAGGAACCAAGGAGGATGGGAGTGAAAAGTGCATTGCGATATCATCAGATGAAGGCTCAGATGAGACCGAGCCTCCAGCGACCCCTTTAACTCCAGGCTCTCAGATGGATCTCGACCATCAGGACTGGTTAGATATGTGTGAGCAAACAGAGCAGAACCATACATCCTATCAGCAAGACTTCTGCACTTTGGAGGCCATGATGTCACTTCAGTCTAGTGACACACAGAACTTGTACCACATGTCACCCATGGGACTTGCAGGTAAATGTCCAGGATGTTATTTTTTTTGTAATTACATTACATGAAGACTTCAGATTAATTCCTTATATTTACCATTTGGAGATTTCGTTGTTTAAAACATGACACTGTATTTTATAGTTGTGTGATTTCAATTTGCTTTGTAAAGAAACAAACAATATTCGTCAGTGTTTTTTATATTCTTTTAACATCTGTGTTACAGAAGAGCCTGGACCTGATGTGGACACAAGGAGCCCTGATTGGATGGAAGAGTTTGAACTAGGCATGGACCCTCTGAGGCCTCTAACTCCCACTGGCTGCTTGGTAGATGGTGACCTCGATATTTCGATCAAAAACAAAACAACAGCTCTAATTGGGGAGGAAGTGGAGCTGCCTCCAACACCAGGCAGGGGTGTCCTGGCTGAGCTGGAAATTGCAGAATTGGATGAAATCAATGAAGTCCTCTCCTTTTCCTCGACAAACTGTGAGCCTGCAGCAGTTCAGGTTGATTACCCATCAGATTCATATGATCCGGATGAAGAAATTCCTAAAACTCATGGGGAGGAAGAGAGCAGTGTAGGGATATTTTACAATTCAGAGAGAGCTCCAGCAACACCTGGCAGAGGAGTGACAGAAGACTCTACGGATACAGCTCTTCAAAACCCATCAGATGTACTACCATTGTCATGTAACCCATACATAACACCTCCCAAAACACCTGGAAGAGACATTGTTTTACCCCAAAGAGTCCACAAGAGGAAAACACAAGCGATGGCTGACTCGTCACCCCCACTGCATCCTAACCTTCTAAGAATATCTCCCATTGCCATGTCATCTCCATGCAGCCTCACAGAACTTTCATCTGACACCGATGACTGGACTAGAGCAAAACCCCTGCAGGGACTTGAAAACATGCCAAGTATTCTGAACCAGGAGACATCTTCAGGAAAACAGAAACTGTGGAAGAAGCTGAAAAGGAAAAAGTGGAAGCAGCCAAAAAGACTCGGGCACTGCTTCTTCCTTAGTGCTAGGCCTCACAGGTGGCGTTCGCTTTATGAAGAATGGAAAATTTTCCACAGCTTTTGGAAGCAGGGTCTGGATCAAGAAGATACAAGGTTTCTAAAGGCCTTTTCTGAAAAGCTGCAGGAGCAAAATAACAGTGCAGAGTGGCTCAGGAACACCAAGTGGATTTCTCACCCTCATATCCCTTTGCAAAGTTTGATCAATTAAATATATTTCTTCAATGTGTGCATTTTAGGTTTTTAGAAATATTTAATTGTTCATTTTAATCAAAGTACTATAGTTTGGTCAATTATGTAGATTGTATTTCATATGAGCAGCTCTTTATGTTGGTCCTGCGCTCGTCTTTCTTAACTGCTGTTCACCGACTAAGGTCCATTTGGAGGGGAGCAAAGAGTATCAGTGTTGGTTCCACAGAACCGGTTCTGCTCGCAGTGAAGGGTTCTACAAAATCAGCAGGAAGGAGAAGATGAAGAACTTGTCCAATTCAAAGCTGAGCACAAACCCTACCTTTTCAACCGCTCAGGTATTCAGGTGGAAAAGGGAGAGTTTGTTGACAGGACTGAGTTTGTTTTGTTCACTCACAACCTCTTTTCAGCAGGGAGCGTCAGTTCCACTCCAGCATCCCTCCTCGCAGAGATCTGGCTCAGACTTTAGGTCTGAACAGCGCCGCCTGCTGTCCTCTTTCAGTTGTGACAGCGACCTTGTCCGGTTCAACCAGCTAAAAGTGAGTGAAGCGTTAATTGCACTCGATTGTGAAAAGACCTGAATATATGAGATTTTGAAGCTTTAAGCCTAAAATGTATTAATCCTGACAAACAAAAGATCTGGTGAATGATAGAATGGTAAAAATCCTTTATTACTTTTTAAATTTTACTTGGTATTTTATGAGAAAGACAACTATTTTATGATAGATATATATAGTTGAACATGTTTTTTGTAATTGAATACATCTGTCATAAGAAAAAAATGGTTGATTAACATTTTTTGTACTAAATTGTTCGTTGTTTTTCTAATTTATGTTTCACTGTGACTTAAATTTTCTCAGTACCGAAAAAAGAGAATCCGCTTTAGCAGGAGCCACATCCACGAGTGGGGCCTGTTTGCTATGGAGCCTATAGCAGCCGACGAAATGGTCATTGAGTATGTCGGGGAAACCATCCGACAGGTAAAGCTAATGTGAAGCTGTCAAAGGAGACAGACATGTTTGATGTCATCCCTAATTCAAACCATAGATAAAGACCTTTTCTTCCCTTTTCTTTGGTCTCATATGTCATTTGGTTTTGGTCTCACCAGGTCATCGCTGATAGGAGAGAGCAGAGATATGAGGAGGAGGGCATCGGAGGCAGCTATTTGTTCCGTATTGACCAGGATACCATTATAGATGCCACTAAATGTGGGAACTTGGCGAGGTTTATCAACCACAGCTGTAATGTGAGTATGTGTGTGTGTGGTGGGCAGCTTTTGTAAGAAACTTCTTCAAATGTGAGATGTTTATATGGTAAGATGATAATATGCATTACAATGTATTTATTACAACAATAAAAATGATCACGTAGCTGAAAGCTGTTAGTCAAATAGGGGTGTGAAGGGTGGTGGCTGATCCATGCGACGCACACGTGTGCTGCAGATTAATCTGAAAATTGACTCTGTGACTCCATGACACGACACAACCCATGTGCTTTGTAATCCATTGCACCCCTATGAGTCATAATTGTGCGCTTGTTGCTTTGATAAAACCATGATGGAAGGTGGTTTGTCATCTGATTATTTGTCAAATATACTCAATGCAGTTGTGTTTATCTCAAAGGAGTATAAGGGCCTCTACAAAAACAAAACAATAGATAAATATATGAGAATAGAGTAAAAAAATGTACTAGAATAAAGTCGTAAAAATATGAGGAAAAAAATTCAACATTTTATGAGAATAAACTCGTAGAATAATGAGTAAAAAAGACCATATTTTACAATAATAAAGTTATAACTTCATAAGTTATAAATTGAGAATTTGCAAGATTATAGTCATAAATGTACAAGGTAAAAGTCTATTTACTAAGAAAAATATAAACAACAACAAAAAAAGAACCAGTATTGTGTTTCAGTATAAGAGACATAGAGCAAATTGTAAGCGGTTACTTCAGCATTGGATTCACAAATAAGAAAATGTCTTTTTGTGACCCAACACTGACTTTTTGTTTGTATAATGACTGAAAAAATGAGCAAAAAACAGGCCTCTTCAAAAGAAAATTCTTGATTCTGTTGACAGTATTCGACAGTAGTTGCAAAGGTCCAAATGCAGTATGGCACATACTGCATTTATATGATGAAGTAAAGCCTTATGGCATCATCATAAATTGCTGCATTGATGGGTTCAGTCGGCATGT
Organism: Adrianichthys oophorus; assembly: GCA_036245035.1. NCBI lineage: Eukaryota > Metazoa > Chordata > Actinopteri > Beloniformes > Adrianichthyidae > Adrianichthys > Adrianichthys oophorus. Next base: position 8,592,698 of record BSAI01000189.1, on the reverse strand, counting down.
AATTTGGAGGGTTATGCCACCAACTTTGTTTTTTAAAAAACATGCCTTTTTCCTTGTAACATTACAACCTTTTCTCATAATTTTACAAGCATATTCTCTATATTTTTGTTTAAATAATAATTTTACAAGATTACTCTCATATATTAATTTCATGGTGGCCCTAAAACTCCATCATAATTTATTCACGTGACTCCAGCAGCTCAACTTTTTTTTTCAATTAAACCTGCTAACGGAAAGCAGAGCGTGTCTGAAAGGAACATCAATGGCTCTGAACAGCTTATTTTGATGAATAAAAAGATCTTTTTTGTCTTACAGCCTAACTGCTACGCAAAGGTCATCTCTGTGGAATCTCAGAAGAAGATAGTGATTTACTCTCGACAGGCAATAAGCATCAATGAGGAGATTACGTACAACTACAAGTTTCCCATTGAGGACACAAAAATACCATGTTTGTGTGGAGCAGAAAACTGCAGGGGATCTCTGAACTAATCTGTGATTAAATGACTTTTGTTAAAACATCAGGAAACTCTATGAAGCACAACAGAGGCAAAAGTGACTTTCAGTAATAAACTCTTGATGCAGAATATAAGCTGCTTCTCCACCTATAAATTATGGTAAGTTTAGATATAATGCCGATAAAAACCTTGTAGAAAATGATGTGTATGTTATAAAACAGTCATTGTAACGTGGTTAAATGAAGTTCATCCAGCACATTGGAAGTTTTTATTTCATCTGAAGGGAATGTCCAAAGGAAAAATGCATTGTTTTCATTCATGAGAGCTTCAGTGGTGGTTTGCTTAAGTTAAGCTTACAGTAATGTTTTTGATACTACACGTTGGAGAGTTAAAAGTTGTTTTTTCAGTAATGATGTGAAGTTCATTCATTCATTCATTTTCCAATCCGCTTTATCCCTTTCGGGGTCACGGGGTTGCCGGAGCCTAACCCGGCTACTTATGGGCGAAGGCAGGGTACACCCCTGGACTGGTCGCCAGTCTGTCGCAGGGGTGATGTGAAGTTAATAATGTAGAGATAGCAAACAGGAGAGAATAAAATCATTCATACAAACTGCATTGCCTGTTCTTGCAGTGTAATGTTGATTCAGAGCACATATACATGTCAGTCTGAGCTACCCTGGAGCATCTTTAGTGAAATGTTGAGTTTTCACAGCTGAAAGATGAGGATCTTCATGAATTCACATGTTCTTTGAGACTCCGTTGGGCGTGAGGACAGTCAGATTTCCTCGAGCTTGCTGGTCAGCTTCGATAGCTTCAAAAAGAGACTTGAAGTTTCCTGCTCCAAAGCCCTGTTAATGGAATGAGAAATGAGTGTGAACAAAGAAAGTAATGAAATCCAAAAAATGTGCTGGATGTCCTTTGAAGTGTTGTTTTTTTTTATTCCACCTGGTGATTGTGTCTCTGAATGACTTCCAAGAACACAGTTGGACGATCCTGCACTGGCTTGGTGAAGATCTGGAGTAAATAGCCGTTGTCATCGTAGTCGACCAGGATCTTTAGTTCCTGGAAGGTCACAGGAGAAAGGTTGTCAATTTTGAAATAATTGAAACAACTTCTAGTCCTTCTGTTTATCATGGCTGAAGAATTTTCATCAAACTTTCTTTAAAACATCAAGTTAATCAACTTCTTAATGAAACATCCCACTGTAATCAAATGTGGTCATTGTTCTAACCTGCAGCACGGTCAGGTCCTCTGAGATTTTGACCTTTGAGTATTTCAGGTTTTCCTTCAGCTGCTCATAGTAGGTGTCTGGCACTGTCATGAACTCCATCCCACGCTCCTTCAGGTTCCGTATCTGTGGTATTGGTAAAGATTTGCTTTCTTAAGCCATAAAGATGGCTCTTCTCGTAAGAAGCTGAAAATATTCCTAAATGTACTCACTGAAGTGATGATATCAGATGTGTTCATGGCAATGTGTTGCACTCCCGGACCTCCGTAGTAGTCCACGTACTCCTGCAAGTCAGCACAAAGTCTTTTACTCCACTACCTGGGTTTGTCGGCCTTAGTTGTGGTTTTAATCGGATCACGCTTCAAAGCACTTGCCTGTATCTGAGACTTTCTCTTGCCCATGGCAGGCTCATTGATGGGCATCTTCACGGTCTCCTCATAGTTTGCCACCACAATGGAGCGCAGTGCGCTGAACTCTGTCTGAAGCTGCTTGTCGTCCACCGACCAGAAGCGGTGAAACAGAAGAGTTTTCTGATACCTTTTGATCCAAAACCATAAAGAGTGTGACTTGTAAATTGTGTATACTTGTTTGTTGAAGGCCCAAGGCGCTTTACAGTCCCATTCATTCACACACTGATGGCGGCTCTGCTGCCGAACACTGGCACCAACCTTCCACCAGAGGTAATCTGGGGTTCAGAGTTTTATCAAATGGGTGGGTAAAGCCGCAATCGAACCTGCAATCTTCTGCAATCAGAAGTCCACCGCCCAACCAGTGCACCACAGCCACCCCAATATGATGAAGCGCGTTCAGTGTCACTTAACCACATAAAAATCCTCTCAAAACATCTGACAAACAGTTAGAAATACATGTAAAGTGGTTCACTGGATGACTTATTATAAACAAAAGAATGATTTTTAATTTTATCAAATGGTTTTAGCCTTTCTTTGAACAAAACAAACACTGAGCTTGTTCCTCCCCTCTTTCTTGGATTACCCAATGAGCTTGCTTTTCTTTTTTTCAGAAGAACTGCCTTGTTTCACCTCTTCAGTATCATGGGGTGAAAATCAGATCCAGATGTGCAGAAACACTGAACCTCTAAAACAGCCAAGTCATGCTGACTCTTGAAATCGGATCCCTCTCAGCACCCAAACATTTTAAGTTCTATATGATAGAGGGGGTGATCACCGTTACTGTTACAAGTATTTAGAAGTTTTTTTTTTTACCAATCCACAACTGGAACCATCTCATCATCTGGTTGGTTTCCCACAACGTGATCAATGAAGTCCAGGTTTCCACTCGGTCTGAATTCAAAGTTTAAATTTAAAATGGGATATTAATTGCAAATATAAATGTGTGAAATACCGAATGTACTTACAGCTTAGAGAGTAAGGGGTCCTGGAACAGAGGAGGATGGAAACCAGGCAGAAACAGACCTTTGTATCCAGTTCTTTCCACAAATGTGTGAGTGGTATCTCCATACTACACCATTCAAAAACAAGATTGCTTAAAAATATTTAAATCAATCAAAATGAAAAAATATTACAAATTCTTTTTAGTTCATACCATCTGAAGCACAGCCAGTCTGACTTTCCCTTTTTTATCCTCCAAAGTGTGTGGCTCTTTTATAACAGCTGCTCCTCTCTCTCTGGCTTTCTGTGTTGATCCATTTTAGCAAATAAAAAAAATAAACAAAATAACAATACACATGCAGTTAAAAACAAACCACAAAAAAAATCAACACTCTCACCTGAACCAGAAAGTCACAGTCCTCCACGGTAAATGCGATATCCTTCACTCCATCTCCGTGCTTCACCATGTGATCGCCTATCTCTGAGAAAAAACACTTCTAGCTTTCAGAAGTCATCTGAATCCCTGCAACAATTTGCATTGTAGTGATTTCTGATTTTCTGGTGACCTAATTACATTTGTTTTTGCGCCACATCACAATGTTTTACCTTTGTTTCCAGGATTAAGGGCGGAAGAGAAGACATAGATGATCTGCAACATGGACAGAAATACAGACAATCAGAGTCATGCACTGCCTTTCTATATTCAAACATAAGCTTCATTTGGTTGTTAAGTACTGTTTTCAACTCATACTAAGGTGAAAGGCTTTGTAATCAGATTAAACTAAACAAAGGGCTTTAAATGCATTTTAAAATCATTTTTTTCTCACTTAGAACAATGAATATGTCTTGTTTTGCTGCTCTGACACCTGTGTTTCTTTACTTTGAAAGCATTATCTAACAGATGTGGTCTGCTGTTCCTGCAGCTCTTTACCTTGCCTTGTTTGACTGCATGAGACACCACCTCTCGACTGCCTGTCTCCAAGCCTTGGTAAGCCAGTGGCTCAAATCCAAGCTTGTTGCAGTAATAGGAAGCAGCCTGTTGAACAAAGTGTTTCTCAATGACCAGAAAAACCCATCAAAACCTGTCATTGATTGTCACAGTCACCCAAAAGGTGGCTCAACAACAGGCTTTTATCTGCCTGGTAGCACCATCTCCTGGTGATTTGTTTTTAAGCAGTTTGTGCCACTGGTTCATGAAGTGCAATGAGGCTTCAAATGATCTGGACATAAACAATTGTTCAAGAAAATAACATACATTTGTAAGCAGCCGTGTGTTACCTGTTTCGCATTTCCAACCCAGAAAGTGATATGATCAAAGCAGAGGAACCTGCCCTGCTCGTGCTAAAAAACAAAAAAGTAACAAGAGTGGATCCCTGGTCAACTCTTTTTCTTAGCTGCCTCATGTATGCAAAAGGCCAAAAAACAACCAAACATTAAACCAATAAAGCCTTCTTGTTTACCTTTTCTCCTTTGTCTGTGTATGTTGTCTGCAATGAAAAGAAAAGACAGAGAAGATAAAAAGCATTCCTAATGCCAAAAATAGAAGTTTCAAAGACAAATTACGCAGAAATATATCCAGAAATGATTCAAAAAGAACTCACCATCTTGCTAGTGGTGATCTGACGTGGCTGTCAGTAAGAAAAATTCACTCAACGCTCAGATTTAAAAGCAGAGCGAGAAGTTTAAATCTCCACTCCCACCAATGAGCAGCTGGCATTGGTGGAGGAGACAGGATCGATGCTCAGAGCACGTTTGCTGTTATACAACAGTTTCTTGGAAAACATTTTTGTGTACTACTAATGTGAATAAACAACAATGATGCACAAACTTTTATTTTGTATTTTTTAATTCACCTTCAGAGTAATAAGGCTTATTGTTGGTGGTCAAACCCTCCCCCAATTAAAAATGATGTGGGTTTACAACCTTATGTTAAGTTTGTATTAACTATAATATGATCGTTGTTTGTTATAACGTTGTATTGTTGTATAGTTGTAGAGTTTTTTTGTCATGATACAATATATACTTCTTTTAATAAAAATGAATCAAAGATGTTTCAAAGAGGGCTGAATAACTAATGTTGGTCTGCATATGTTTAGAGTTACTGACTCATTTTTCTAGAAATGTTTAAGGTCCATATGTTAGTATTTAGTGGCAAGAGGAGGCTCACTCAGGCTGAACTCTCATTGGCTCGCTGGTGTTCTGCTGAGAGAGCCCTCACGTGTCTGGAAATGCCCCAAACTCCTCATACCGGGTTCCTGTGACGGGGTAACCCTTCAAAAATCGCAGCTCAAATAAGGGGTTTTATACCAGCAGGTGAATGTGTGTGCTGTCCGAGTTAAACTGTGCTGAACTAGATCACGCATCTGTAGGTTTCTATAGTCATCACAGTTATGGTACATTTATTCAGTGTGTTACTGAAGTTACCAACATTTTTTCTCTTTGAGACACTTTTCCTTGTGGTTTTCCTGCAAACGTCACACAAGATGAGGAGAGAAATTGACTAAAAGGAACCTCCTCAACACCAGCCACAATCACATTTTTGTCTGTCTTTAGAGAAATGTTTTTTCCCTCAGTATATATGACTAACTTATTAAAAATTTATACATAGCACTCATTATAGAAGCTGTCCCTAATAATACATTTCATTTAAATTTACTGGGAAAATGTAACACCAGAGTACAGACCAAAGCTCTTAATTTGTAGCTGATGCAAAAACCCACAGTTTTTGTGAACAATAAAACCCTCTTCATTAAATGACTAAAACGGTGCTGCCTTTAATGTAATGCCAATGGTTTATAAATAATGTCATGTATTTTACATGATAATTGAACAATTACTGTTGAAATTAAAGGTAAAATCACTGCTTGATGAAAAATAGAAAGACATATCTGTCAATTATTACAACTTTTTTACTTTATTGGAGATCCCAGATTTTCTTAGTACATATAAAAAAGAGCATATTTTTATTAGTAGTAAAATAATAATTGGCAGCTTTAAAAGGGTGTGAATGGGAATCTGTGTGTTTACATGTCCAGAGTGACCCGCCTTCATCTGACAGTAGCTGGGTGGGCTCCAGTATCCCCACGACCCCTCACAGGACCATCAGAGTTTAGAATTAAATGAATGGGAAGAGAGAAAAGGCAAGCAGAAGAAACTGGAATTAACATTAACTTTGAGTCAGAAACTACAACCCAAAAACATAAAACAACCCTATTTGCTGATGTCGGAGCTCAGCTGCAAGGCTTCTCCTAAAGACACCCTATAGTCATAATGATATGTTCGTTAAATTTTTAAAATTCGAATTCCTTTAAAATGTTCCCTCCATAAATAAGTCTCCTGCAGCACAGAACAAGTCTGCTTCTCAGTTCAGATTCGACTTCCTGCTCTCTAAAATGCTGCTTCCCATACAGATGGCCACAAATAAGAATACATTTTCAGCTTACCGTACTAACTAAAAAAAAAAAAAAAAAGAAGTTAAATTGGTATTTCCCAACATGCACTGCAACATAGGATGAAAACAATAGCTTCAAATTGATTTTTTTTCTCCTCTCTGCTCATCAGGTAATTACAGCTATGGTCACTAATGATGTTAAATCAACTTATATTAAATACATTTGAAGCAATTAAAATTTGAATGAAATAAAAAGAAATTTTTGAAAGAGAATAACAAAACATGTCAGCCTGTGTCAGTGCAAGACTTGTTTTATTTTGAAAACTTTCTTTTTTCAAACACAGTGACCACAGTTGGAGCTTTTTGTATAAAATCCTCCCAACAGATTTATGCTTTAATGGCTCGAAATTCTAGGAACAGTTTACTAATCACCAGTGAGAATTTGGCGCTCTCTCCCTTAGAGTTCTCCCTCTGCGGTTATCCCCAGAGAGCTTTGTTTTTCACGGTTTTACCAAGTGGCTCTCTGTTGTCACTGGAAGCAGCTTCTGCAGACAGAAAGCGTGACACGCTGGAACTGCATCATCGAAACACAACAATAAGTATGACATAACTTGGCTCAGGAGGTGAAAGTCTTTCAAAAGTTTGCAGATAAATCAGGAGTTGCAGTTCATATGCTATACCTCTCATCATTTGTGGTTTGAGTGGTGGTTGTTCCTAAAGGAAAACCTGTCTAGACTACAGAGACATGAGTGTGTGAGCATTTGCAGGAAATTTGACTTTTTCCCAAATGCACTTCAAGTGAAAGATAATTTGAAAAAGCTATGCATATGACAGAAATCAATATGTGAGACTTTCTTGTTTTGCAGTCACCAAGTAAATGTTTTACATTGTTTTGACAAACCACACTTGGTTGTAGGTTTAAATCCCCATGAGTTCTAGCTCCCAGGGCACTCAGATGGGTTCCAGGACTCCCCATGTGTGTGCAGCTCAGTTTGACGGGCCAGAGCAGCTGAAGACAAACAGCAAACATGAACACATTTCAAACAAGTGCAGAAATACAGGTAAATGGAGAACAACAGGACTCCTCTGCTGAAGAAGAGGGGTGCACGGCCTCTGTCAGTGCGCACGACAAAGCCCTGGAGGGCAGCACTGCAATAGAAAAGGAGGCACAAGTGAAGATGCAGTCTGTTTTCCAGCAGGTACGTAACCAGATCCGATTGCAAAGTGGCATCCGGGAATTGGTGCAAAAAGTCAAAGACAAAGAAATGGAGATATTGCTGGAGAATGGGGAACCTCAGGGCAAAGATGTCACTGCAGAGGAGGAAGAAGTAACAGAGGCTCTGACAGATAAATGCAAAGATGACATGGGTTTGACCCTGGAGGCTTTGTGTGCAATTTTTGAAAAGAAGCTTGAGGCAAGCGAAAAGACTTCAAAGGATGAACTCCAAGTTCAGATTTATCTTCTGCGTGAAGAAATGCAGGCCTACATCAAGCAGGCTCTGACAGACTTGGAGTGCAAAATAAAGCGCAATCAATACAGCCGCTTCCAGCAGACACGTTTGGATAAACAGCAGCAGACCACGACTCCAGAAGAGAAATGCAAGCCTGCAACAGCTTCATCCCTGTCCAGCCACAGAAGAAAGGTCCTAACCCGGACCATGACCACCATCGTTCCTCAGACCTCTGTTCCCAGCATCAGCCGACAACGCGCCAAATCTGAAACAGTGAGCTGGAAGGGTCAAAGCTCCCGATTCCTGCCAAGAGGTCGTGTGCTTTCCTTACCAGAGAAAAAGCCTTCACAGAGCCGTAACCCTTTACCCCCAGCACGCCCTCCACTGCACCAGTGCAAGAGGCAGGCTGAGGCAAAAGCTAAAACTGCAAAATAACTTCATCTGATTGTTTTTTTTTACTTGACATGATAACAAACCAGAACTACACAGAAAAAAGACTATAAATACTATAGCTCCTTCATGCTTAAATTGCATTAAAGGATATACATACAGTTCTAAAAACCATATCTGTGTAGAAATCTGAATCTTTTATACATCATAAAGTCTGTGTCTTATTGTTGAACAACATTAACCCGACATTAAATGCAGACTACTTGAAGCAAATAAAGCAATTTGAGAAAACAAATCTTTTTTTTTGTGTATTCTGTGTTTCACCTCTACTATTTGTTTTTTTGCCCTTGTTATACAGACTCATGCAAATTTTCTAATGTGTCTGCATTGCTTTCAAGTTCTTAAGTCAAATGACTAAACTCTGGTGATGGAACAAATAGAAAAAAAATCATTCCATCCATCCATTTTCCAAACCTCTTAATTCCCTTTTGGGGATATGAGGTTGCTGGAGCCTATCCCAGGTACATCCAGGATCTATGGGCAGGTCGCCAGGCCACACAATCACACACTCACCTAGGGACAATTTTGAATCTTTATTAAACATTAGTAAAATTTGTAAAGACAAAACATTACAATGATAATCTAAGTGTTAGAAGTTCATTACATGCATCACAATCAAGGGAAGATTGTAAGGTTTCAACACAGTAATTTGGTTTAAGAGCAGTTTTTTCTTGAGTAATCTTTTTACATTTTCGTCTTTTTGAATGTTTGTTTTTAGTGTAAAACATCATTATGGTTGTCTTCAACTGAACTTCATGTTGAAAGGACTTTAAATTAATAAAAATTAAAAAAAACAGTTTAAAATGCTTAATATAAAACAATAAATAAGCCAACAGTAATAAGAAGGCATTAAGACAACAACAACAAAAATGTAACCTTTAAGTTTTTATACAAAATTTTTGCACTGGACCAGTGATTAAAAAAATAACAAATAAAATAAAGAATGAAGAAACAACGTGCACTAAAATTCTAAATAAAGTGGGTTTGTGTTGATGTGCCTTATTGAGAACACAGACCCTAATGAAGCAGCTGTGTCCTGTGGTGTCCTCAGAGAGAATTCGTATCATAATAACACATGCTAATACCACTGACAGGAAAATGCACTTTGGAGTTTGTACAATATGACCAGCAGAGGTCAGGAGTTCATTTGTGTGAGCACAATCAAACCATAACCTCAGTGTTAGCCTTGCAGCAGGTAAGAATGAACCACTGCCTCAGATCTACTATCATACAAAAAAAATTAAGGATTTTATGTTAAAAAGACATACTGATGTGATTTTTACTTTTAAAATGAAGCTGGCAAAGGAAATAATCATGATGTAACAGACAGGAGTAAAGAAGAAATGTTTGAAATCATAAGAGTGCAGCTCAGTTAAAACAAACAAACAAACAAAAGTGGTATGTTGCTGCACTCCAGTGGACAAAAGGAGAAAGAGAGTGACAGTAAAGAAATTAAAATGTTTTTTTTTTTCAAACGTATTCATCTTTAAGTCGTGAAGGACTTCACAAATTTATTTGAATTGCATGTAACTATTAATGTATATGCAGAAAAAAAATGTACTTCTTTTAAAAACCATGAGTCCCAAATTATATATCTATAACCAAGCTGTGTTTTCCCTTGTTCATGAACACCTGAGAGCTTCTAGCAGATGAATTGGCACTGCAGTCAGGCAGCAACAGGAGATGTATTTAGCCTCTGACCAGGCACAGGAGCCATGTGGCTTGAAGCAGGCCTCCCTCAACGACAGGATAGAGAAGGATGTGAAGAGGATCTTTGTCTCTAGTGGATGATGAGCGTTGAGCTGCCATATCCGGAGGGGGTGAGGGTCCATGCAGCACATTCAGGTCTGGCCAAGCCAAAGCCTCCACGGAAGTAGCATCCCTTGCCTAACAATGTGTCCATGAGCAGCACTATTGCTCATTAGTAAGGAGCAGGCAGGCGCACCCTTGTCTATTCTGCAGATATTAACTTGTTGAAGTTGTATTTTAGAAACGATAGTCAAACAGAAGAGCACATCCCAGCAATTGAGATAAAGAAAAAAATCCACCAAAAATATCGTCATTTTTCTGCTTGCAACATTAGGAAATATGCTTTAACAGAGTCACGACAGCAAGTGAAGTTTTAGTAAAGTTTTTGTTACAGATTCTCTCAGCATTTCCATTACATTTGCAGAGAGTTTCACTTCCAACAAACCCTGAATTTCCAATTTTAAGGCTCAAATGTTTCATGAACTGTACAGATCATGTGGAAAGTGAATTTGTTAATATGATCAAGGGTGCTTCAGGATCCATTTCTGATGAAGTGGGGCGTGGAAAAATCAAGATGTCGGAAGCTCTGTCCATTTAAGAGATGAGACTAAGTTAAGGAAATAACTTAATGCAGTGGTGGAAGGTTAATAATGATTTGGATTCAGTTTACTGTGACATGATGTTGATGTTCAGAAATTCACCTCTGAATTGTGAGCGGGACTGTTGGCACAAAGTAAACCCACCTTCACTTCCTGTCATCCATCTGTTTACACTCTTCTGCTAATTTACAGCGCCTCACATTCCCAACCCAACATTGGTGCTACAAAAATATAATATTGGGGCTATCCAGTCGTACAGTTTTGAGCCGAATACCAGCTCAGATGAGGAAAACAAAGACCTACATGGACCTACATAGTCATCTACAAGTGGATGCATCAGAGCGGAGAGGAGCAGGAAGCCTATGGCTCGCTCCTGTAGCTTCTACATCACACCTACAAACTTTTTCAAACTGCATTTTTTAATTTGCTCCTGATTCACAACAATTTGATAAAGACATACTCAGAAATGCAATTTTATGATTCATTTTTTAAAATTTATGTCATTTGTCATCAGAAAAAGGCCACAAAAACATGTAAAAACACACAAAAAAGCAATTTTCATTGGAGTCTTTAACAGAAAAATATCTAAAACGAGCACTAACTGCATTTGGTTGCAGTAATCACAGTAAACTACAGTGCAGTGAGGCAGAAAGCTGGACAAATCTATAATCTATAATATCTATAACTGCACCACAGATCTGTACAAAAATAGCAAATTTTGCTTCATTAAGGTGAGAGAAACTAAAAATGATCACTAATTAAAATGGTAAAAATAAGGGACTCAAAAGATGTATAAAGTTTTATGTTAAATATATATTTTTTATCTTTGTATTTTAAAACTTGACTCAAACAGAGGAGTTTTGATTTTTTTTGACAATACTCTTTGACGCAGCTGCAGATCAACAGATGTAGTTGGTGGAGTGACAGGTGGAGTCGACAGGGTCCTGACAAACAATGAACAGCAGTGATTGACAGGTGGTGTTGAAGGAGATCCATCAGATCTCCCAATCCTCCTCCAGAAATGTGCCAAATGAAAACAACAACGGCTCGTGGGAACACTGCAGTGGGGCTTGCCATTGTTCTTGGGGTCTGGACTGTTACAGTAAAGAGGCCACTTTCAGGTTAAACTAGACAGATTACTGAGACAAGCTGATTACAGGGGGAAGCCCTAACATGGTTGCAATTTTAGCCATTATAAGGAAGGAAAGAATAATGAGCGAGACCTTAGAGTTGGTGTGTGTTGGGACTTCTCAAGCCTCATGTGTGTGGCATGATTCGACATGTTAAGTGGAGTACTTTTAAGTTCACATTGATAAGAAATTTGACTTTTTCCCAAGGTTTATGGACCAAATACCAGTCCACTTGTATAATGGGTGAAAACTTAAGTTTGTTTTCTTCTGCTCAAGAAGCACAAACTTTATTCAATAATTGGATAAAATAATTGGATAAACTCTGACTATTTAATGTCTCATTACAGTGTGGGGTGTCAAACTGCACGTCTCCAGAGCAGGTGTCCTACATGTTTTCCAACCAACCTGCCATTGAAGCTCCTTATTGGCTAAACACACCTGATCCAGGTAATCAGCAGCAAACAAGGCAGGATTTCTGGAAAACCAGCTGGAGGCCGGCCCTTGAGGATATGAGTTTGACACCCCTGATGGAGACAGCTGCATGCAAGTAAAGACAAAAGGTCCTGACAAAACAGAAACTGCAGGAATCAGCATGAAGATCCCACTGAGGAACAATTAAAACCAAGGTGAAGAAATGCTGTGAGAATAACTGAAAGCAGCTGCAGCAATTGACGGAAACCAGGTGAAAACTCTGCCAGGAAGTAACTCAAAGAACAAGAACACCAAAGACAGGGAAACACAAACGAACAGAAAAAGGAGATTTGAAACATGGTGGGAAATTTACAAAAACACTAATAACTCTAAAAAAAAAAATCTATCTTTGCTTGATTTTTGGTAACTAATGAAATGGAAAGAAGGCAGATGCAAAGGCATGGGGATTTTTCAAATGCTTTGGCAAATTTGCCAGTGGGAAGCCTCTTCTGTCCTGTATTTCTTCTCATGGTGGACTGGCTTGTTTTGGGTCCATCTGAGACTGCCGTCTAGACTGGAGATGGGCTCATCATCAGACAAATCGTGTTATTATCAGTGCAGCGTAAGCCTTAATCCTCTACAGTTTTTCATCTGAGAACTGGCTGTCTCTTGTTGCTTAAACAAATCCCACCAGGCTTTTAGATTTCCCTCTAAAGAAACAACACTATAAGCAGAATATTGCACAAAATAAAAAGCTGTTAAACACAGAAAAAAAATTTGATACTTTGGAGCCAAAAACATCAAGAAAAATGATAAAAATGTCATCAAGAATGTAATTTCAAAAGCTTGAGAACTATTTTAGTTGATCTTGTCTTTGTAAGGCTGGTTCTCTTTTATTTAGTTAAGTTACTATTCACACACAATTTTCTAAAATACTGGTGACCAGTGCTGAACTTTTTCTTGACTGCACTTATTTTGAATGCTGAAATACGTGTGGCTAATACAGAACGCTGTCCTTGGCCACACTTGTGTTGTTTAGGGTCCAGCGTGTTTAGGGTCCGGATGCCCCCTGGACCCGTAGTGAAGGGTTCGGGTTTAGAGGCCTGGGCTAAGATATGTAAAAACATCACCCTTTCAGCTTTGGACACGCGTAAAATAAGTGAAGGTAATGGATTAATATAGCCGAACTAAAAATTTTTACTGTGCAAAGTGGAAACTATTCCAGTTTTTACAATAACCCGTTAAAATAGGTGGGACCAACAACAAAATGTTGCTATGGAAGTACTTAAAACGAGTGCGGGCAATGCAGCAATGTACACATGAATGTGCAACATTCACACACAGGGAAATGCATTAGAGCAAAAATTAATCCAAATTACAAAATTCTGCTGAGTCAAACATCTGAATTTCCTTTTGAATGTTTGGATTTTGAATGAATATCTTTCTGTGTCAGCGTTTTTTTGCTCCTGCAGTCACTTTACAAACCACTCTCATTCTGTGCAGGGTCACACGGGTTCCCTGGAGCCTATACCAGCCATCTTTGAATGAAGTCGGGGAATCATCTTCCTCCTTGGCTTTGATTAAAACTGATCATAATTTGATTAAAGAAATGTTTGGAAATGTGTTCATTGGGTTGTCTCAATAGAGTTACAAAGAATAAAAAAGAACTGCCTGGTTACTGGAGACTTACAAACTCAAACATAATGATAAACAGTCTTTGGTTCAAGGCAGCCGCTCCTCTTTCTTCGGCAAGTCTACCATTGTCTTCGTTGGGTTCCATTGAAACCACTGTATACCAGACTCACAGATATGACGAGCAGGAAAATGGAAAAGGTCGGAGCTTAGATGAGATCCTGATTTATGATCTGCGCTAAACCAGCTAATGGGTTTGCAGTCATCTGTAATTCTTTTCTCTGTGCTAACGTGTTGTGAAAAATGAGGAGGCGATGGCGAGCAAGCGTTGGTTGCGTGTGAGTCGCAGTCTGGCAACAGGTGGAGGAATGGCACAAAGAAAGTAGGGTTGGCGCTGACAGCTCGAGGAATGTGTCAGGTCTCTGTTTACACGTGAAAGAACACACACACATACATCCCGCATTTGCTGCTGCTGCTGCTGCTTGGGTGGGATGGAGCAGTAGAAAGATCTAAAGGAGGACAGCAGTTGTGTTTTGGTTCAGATGGCCCGGTTGGGTGTGGCAGTCTCTCGCTGACGACAGCACTCAGACTCAGACACCTGTGTGGGCCCGTTTCAAAGCGTTTCGTTTCAGCTTTGGAGATGAAGCTTGTGGTGATACCAGAGCAATTAAAGGTTAAAAGTGTTTTGGAAATGTCCTTGCCGCCAGTAACACAACTGAAATGTCTGTCACTAGGCCCCAGGGAGACAAAAATGACGGTTTCAGTAAATCATGTTCTTGAACTTGATGACAAAAGGTTTTTTTATAGGATTAATTCACAGTTGCTGAAAATCTTTTTAAACATAGCTGGTGCCTCACTATACTTTTTTCCAGTTTGGATTTTAATGCAATTAAAATTGACATGTGAGACTTTTACTGATCAAGCAAGAGTCCTTTCTTTTCTTTGGAAACAGATTATAATGAATATAATTGGGATAATCAGGCAAAATAGATGTTTTGTTTGTTTTGGACAATCCCTTTTTTATGTGTTAAACACTCTAAATGACTCTTTGAAGAAAGGATGTTCATTACCTGTATCAACTAAATGATAGTTCCTCCTCCTCTCTCTGAATACAGGTATGTTTGAACATTTTTACATGACAGATTTGACTGATTGACCTGCATGCTCCATGCCGCTCTGACAGGAGCTACTATTTTTATTTTACTATTTCTGTTTTGTAGATGTGAAACTGGACAGGATAAATCAGCTGGAGTGTAACCAGGTAATGAATTTGAGGATATGGAAACTTCAGGTCGTCTGTGTGATTTATTCAGCAAAAACTGAATCTTAGGAAAGTAAAAAGACTTGTTTCAAGAAAAAAGTCTTATTTTCTGTTTTGCACGATAAATGATATTAAGAAAGGTTTTCAATAGCAAAATAACCTTAGTTTAAGAAAATATGTCTTGATGAATACCTTTTTTTCTTAAAATAAGAATTCTTGGTATTGCAACGTTCACACGTTTTTGCTTTCTTTAAGAATACTTTTTTTTAAAGAATTTTTGACATATACCTTGGTGGCCTGTTTTTGCAGTGAAGACTTTTGGCTTGATTGTGTTTTTTTTTCAAATCATGTTAATATTTTCTCAATAATTTCAAGCTTTGTGTATTGATGTTTGTCAGTATTACCCTGTTGTGAGGACACAAATCCTGTTTTACCTGATCTTCAAGTACAAAGATGAAGTGAAAGATAATAAATGAGGGTACACACTGGTTCATGAAACTAGTTGTACCCTAAAGATGGCTGGCAAGGAATTGTAACGTAAGCTACGGAGGATTTTAACCTCTGGCTTGTTAAAAATATCATAGAACAGAAGAATTGTGGATGAGCTGCTTTAATAAAAACTATGAGGGTGCTGGAAAAGCACACCCAAAAAACACACACAACACACATGCAGGTCACACAGGCCCTGCATACGTGCAGATAACATTTATGTGCATTCAGAGGCTTAACACAGCTGTTGTCTTTGTGGTCGGGATGTCTCTGCTGCTTGGGTCAGGTGCTATTCTGCCTGAGTTCTCCAAATAGTTAGGCTAATAACTTCAGACAAGCTGTCAGGCCAGCTCATCGCAAAAACAGAAACTTATCCGGCCTGTTTAGCTTGCATGATCGACTCCTCCCGCTGTCTTAGCCCGCTGGTGGCTGCAGGGCAATGTTCAGATTCTTTTGTTTGTTTAGGGTATAAAATCATGCAGCACAAACCTGTGGGATGAAGGCATTCTCAGTGTGTCTGCTACATCTAGTACTTTGTGACTGTTGCTGCCATGAAGAATAAGTGCTTTGCAAATAAGTGTGCAAACTCAAAAAGCCAGCCGCTATCCATCCACTGCATTTACTATCCTCCTGCAAGCTCAAGTGTCTTCTACAGGATGTTTTCAAGCAGAAGTTGACCTTTTGCAATATTCGAATTTTTACTTTCTTTCCTTTTTTTTTTACCATCCTCACCTCAGATCTGTCTTCTCTAATCTCCCTCTTTTTTGGAAAAATCCCACTGCTCGGTGAGTTGCATCTGCAGTCCACATCCTCTGTCCCACCCCCCACCCCCAACAACGAATCTAACTACATTTTCTTGTCAGGACGGACAATCATCGACTTGTTCTACGGGCCAGCTTCTGCCACAATTAGAGAGAGCCCCGCTTCCTCTTGCTGCTGCCCGCCGAATAGTGTTTGCACCCATCAGTCTATCCAAAGGATCTCATTCAGAAACTTCTTTAGGAACTGTTTATCAGTTAATTTATTTAGTTAATTGACTCAATTCTTTGGTCACACCTTTAATAAAAACTAAGACTTTCAGTGTTCTTGATTACCATGATAGAAATCACAGCTGAGAGTGGAATACACACTGAGGAGGGCTGGTGCTTTGCATAATCTGGTTACAGTCTGGATGCTGGCTGTGAATCAATACAGATTAGAGGTGTGTTAGTCTGAAGGTGTAAAGCCAACACAAGGGGCATGAATAACAAGGCTTAACTCTTTGGAGATACTCTGAAATAACAGGATAGTGGACTGAAACTCTAAATATTTACGTCTTTGCGCTGCAACTTTCTCTTCTTTAAAAATGAGGCTTAAAAGGTCATCTAGCCTATTCTGAAACAAAACACACACGGCGTCAATTAGGTGGTTTATAGCTTTAATGCAGTAGTTAGTTACAACAGTCTCAAAAAATAAAACATGTACATCAACATGGAACATTGAATAAAGTTCCTTCACACCCCTCTTTTAGCCTTTGACTTTACTACAAACCTCTACAACCCCAGACATGTTTCTGCTCCTCAACATTTGTCATCTGCCATCTGCCCCTCTGTCTCTTTCCACGCGCCATATAATGAAGTCACAACACCTTCCACCTCCCTCCCATCTGCCTCTGTAAACGTGAGGCTTTGAAGAAGACGGGACTCCACATACCTGCAAACACGATCTGGACAAGTGCTTCAAAGAACAACAAAACAACGGCAACAGTAGTATGAAAATACTGAACAGCTTCATGTTTCATTCAGTGTAAAAAGAATTTCATGCATTTCTGAAGTCCGTCCTCCTGTAAGCGATACAGCACTGGAATCTCATAAAGAATCAAAAAAGAAATAAACAAAATATAGACGTCATCTCTGAGAATTTGAGGACCAGAGCAGACGAGGAGCTCAGCCAGCTGGCTCCAGCTTCTCATGTCCACAACAAAAAATATGGAGCATCAACTTGTTGATGTAGAGTAGGAGGCATTTGCAGTGAAATACATGACTGTAGGCAGTGACGTTGCAAAGTTCATAATCTCATCAGCTTTAAACAACGGACACATAAAGTCTGTGTTTTTACAAGTGTTCCAGTGGTTGCAGCTGCGACTGTCCTGCAGCCTTTTGCTCTTCGCTTCAGTCTCTACACCTTGGTGGCCAGAGATTGAACCTCTGACTTCTGAGTCTGGGCACTGAGAGTAGATGACATGGAGCTCATGTGACCATGCATTGCTTTCTTCAGGTTGAGCAGGCACAGACACTGGGAGCGAAAACGAAGGTCAAAGAAGGCATACAGGAAGGGGTTGAGGCAGCTGTTGATGTAGGCCAAACAGGTAGCGTAGGGGTGAGCCAGAAGCAGGAAGCGCAGGAAACCGCAGGAGTTTGGAGCGAGGTTCAGGTAGGAGAGGGAGTCCATGCTCTTCAGCACGTGGAAGGGAGTCCAGCAGATGGCAAACACCACCACCAGTGTGGTGATGATCTTCAGTAGGCGCTTCTTCTTCTGGTCTTCTTTGCGCAAGTTGTTGAAGTGGCGGGTGACAGTGCAGCCAATGAAGCAGTAGAAGATAGTCATTGCCAAGAAGGGTAGCAGGAAACCCAAGGCAGATGAAGACAGACTGAGTCCTGCGATCCACAGGTATTCGTGCCTCTGGTTTATGGTCACTAAGCTAAAGTCCATGGCACAGGTTGTTCGGTTGCTGTTTTGGTCATTGACTGTGGTGCGGAAGAGCAGCGTGGGCACTGCCAGGACACCAGACATGAGCCAAATGGCACCAAGAGATGCCAACATAGTCCCTCGCGAGCGGAGCCTGCTGCTGGACAGGGAGTGAACAATGGCCAGGTATCGGTCAAAGCTCAGACAGGTGAGGCAGAAAATGCTAGCATACATGTTGACGAGAACCACATAGCTGCTAATCTTGCAAAGAGCCACGCCAAAAGGCCAGTGGTAGCCCAGAGCTGTGTACACAGCCCAGAGAGGTAGGGTTACAACAAAAGTAAGGTCGGCAAGAGCCAAGTTTCCGATGTAAACATCTGCAGCTCGGCGTTTAGACTTGGACCTCCACACGGTGAAGATGACCACGCCGTTACCTGACAGGCCAAGGATGAAGATGAGCATGTAAAGCACTGGGATGAGAGAGTAAGAGGGCTCCCACTCTGAGTAGTCACATACGGTTTCATTATCATCATAATATTCATAATTGTCCACATACTCCACACTGGTGGTCTCCATGTTGACGTGTAAAAAATCCTTTCAATGAAAAAATAAGAGTCCCAGTTCCTAGGAGTGAATCAGGTCAAAAAAACAGCAGCAGCAGTGAAGCTGTACGTTAGGCTGCTCAGATGAGAGTGAGTGACTTACTGGGAGCTGTCTGCCTTTTTAAACTCGGCCCTTTTCTACACCCATGCTCCCCTCCCAGGACGACCCCCCCCCCCCCCCATCCCCACGCACACACACACATGCACTGAAACATCTTTCAGCTCTTCCCCTCCTCCTCCTTCACCTCCTCTACAGCCCATCCTCTGCTAGCAGAACGAGGAGCCCAAACATTCCCCTTGAGTTTCCATTATGTGTGTTACAAAGTGTGATCAAATGAACCAAGAAGCAATAAAATAAAGTCAAAACGAAATAAAACAAAGTAATGTGACGGTTTAAAAAAAAAAAAATCAAGTCAGGTTAGTTTTTTTAAGTTCTTTTTATTCTGTTCTTTTGTGTCAGAACAGGTCTGGACATCTCTGCGTCTTGTTTTCCATCACAATCACTCTAGTTAAAAGCCTGTTAAATGCGCAAAACACCAGTGGTTTCCACTTTACAATTGGTTTGGTTTCCCTCAGAACGTCAAATTAAAAGAAGCATTTTTCAAAGTGTTTTAGGTAGATCCATATTAATCTAAAAAACATTTCTTTATTTTTACATTTTTGATTAGATCAGTGTTGTCAGTGAAAACACTCCTGAATCTTGTCCTCAAATCTGGAGTTTATTTGTATGACAAAAGGAGACACAAAGACATGGTTTGAAACAAGAATTTTAAAGAAACCTTTCACAGACAACACTTTGATTTCCACATTTCCACTAGAAGCAAAAAGCACCCCTTTTCACCCCTGATTGGATCCTGTTTTACTGCAGCAAAAATATTGAAGGTAAATGCCAGTGGTCCGCACCTTTAGAACTAACATCGTAAAGATGGAATATTTTAGAAATTAAAAGAATGAATGTCATTAAATAAAAGAGTAAAACAATTGGAGCAGAGCGCTTTTCAGGATTAACTGTATGTACACAGCTCTTTGTGGTGATAATGCCATTTTTGGCATAAACCCTCTAGGTAAAAATAAAAGGTAATAATGTGGTTTAATGAAAGGTATTAGAAGCGGATCACAGTTTATCAGCTTTCAATGAGTGTCAAGTGAAAGGAGGTGGAGGAGACTTTAAGTACCTTCAAAGGAAAAAAGGTGAGGAATATTGAGCATCATTTGATTTTGTTACCAGGATTAAAGAATGTATTTGTTGTTTCAAATGACATCCAGGTGGGTTTGAAAATCTCTGCTTGTCTTGTTGCTGGATCAAGTGACGCAGACCCGGTGAGTTTCACCTCTGCTGCACTCCCTCGAAAGAGGATTGACGCCTGCGGATTGCAGGCCTCGTATCCCTAACACAAATAAATTGGCAAAATTGAAAATAAATGCCAGCAGATAAGAAGCAGATGGTCAGATTAGACTATCATCTGGGATATCTTCACAGGACCACCTCACTTGTTAATCACGGCCTTAAAGGTGCCAAGCAGAAGTCCTGCTGTTCATCCTTTTTGCATCATATTTTACTTCTTGTCCACATTTGGCCACAGCTTCTTCTCCAGCACGTGGAGCTACTATGTATGTGTCACTGAGTTTTCCGTCTTCAGACTGGGACCACACGTGTGTCCCTAAAAGCACAGCTGTGGCTGCTTTTGATCTACTGATGCAATGTGACCACCTCAGTCTCACTCTGACTGCCATCGTGTTTGTACAAGGACAAACCGTGGCAGTTCAATGTGAGGCTGATGCTTTCGTAAGTTTTGTAACATCTGAATGGAGGGAAGTGTGCAATATTTATCTTCCGATATGATTACAGTCAGAGAGGAGATGTTCTGTGCACACGTCAGCTCCACTATGGAGGATCTACGTAATCGAAGGTGTAATTTGTGGGTTTGTTTGTAAAAATTGTTGACAGCAATCCTTCGCTTGACCCTTCCAATACAAGTCCAACAAATCATGGAGAAAGATCCCAGGGCTGCAGAGGGGCTGCACGTTAGAGATGGGATCAATCTGGAAGTGCAATCCTAATTTTGGTGCACAATTTTTCAGCAATTTGAGGCTTACATTATGGTAAAGTACCTCATAACTCACAATTCAGGATCACTGGCTGTAGTTCCAGCAGTATCTGTTGCTACAGAACAAATACGTTGAGAAAAAACATGTTTGATGATAAGCAGACTAGAAAGCAAATACACAAAATATTTCTGTCGTGTGAAGTGAAAAGGGAAATTTAGGCCCTCTGGGGGGTGTCATGGCTTTAATCTCAGTCCCTCATTAAACCTTCGAGTTGGAAGTCACAGACTTGAGTACAATACTGAAATGAATGACCACCTCCACCCAATCATGAGAAATGCTTGCCTTGATAAAGCAGCCCTATTGTTCCATTTTATTGCCTCAAGGACTTTGGTCTGATGAGAATTGCATATGTTCAGTTCTAATGAAGACATTTTGGATCATTTTTATAGTAAGAAAACATTTACTTTGTACAGTTTTTGTGTTTTCAAAAGCACCATTTATATGATATTTCAGAAAATATTATTTAAAAAATCCAAATTTTAATAAAAGTGCTGCATTATTAAATAAGCACTTTTCTTTATATTTGCAGGTGTTGCACCTTCACTGCCTTCGCGCAGCTGCAAAGTCATAAGGCTGCATTAAAGCAACGTGGAGCAGGGAGTTCATCTGTAGCAGCAGCAGCAGCCAGGCTGTCTGCGAATGGGAGACGGTGGGTCTTGACATCCATATCATAACACAAACATCATTCAAGCCAGAGACGCAGTGCCACGCTCTTTCTGTGGCTGCCATGTGTGAGACAAAATCTCCACTGTTTATTTACAAGTTATCTACCTTCCGTACTGTACATCTGCCAGGAAAGAAACACACACGGCTGGGTTTCCTTTGCCTCAAAGGACATTTCAGTGATAAACACCAGGCTCACTGACCACAACCCAAGCAGCTGTGTGCTAAACCGGCTCATCATGTCCTAACACCAGTGTTTTTTTTTTTTTTTTTTGAAAACATTCTTCTGATGAAGATGTTTCAAAAGCACTGATGAACAAAAACAGATGTGGGCAGGTATTCAGGATGTTAGAAGTGAGGAGAGAGGAGACTCTGAGGCTGCTTCTGTCTTCTTCTTCATCCTTGTCTCTGCACTTCCAGTAGCTCGGTCAAGAACAATTGGGTCACAAGGTGTTTCCCCTCTCCTTTCACAGGACTCTGAACCACCATCGCACCTATCCCATCTAACACAGCATGTGTGTGTGTGTGAGTGGACAAAGCAGGGAGCACCACAGGAAATGCTCTTCAACTAAGATACTTCTGTGTCTTTGCTTTTTGTTGTAAACTGTTGTTTTAGTTAATAGCTTGGGTGACAAATAATAGGAATGTGGTTGTATTTAATGCAATTGGCAAAAAATTGTGAAAAAAAGTAGATTTTCTTAGAAAATAAGACTTTTTTTGGGTGTTTTTAAATTAAATTTTGTACAGCACAGCAGTACTTTTTACTGAAGTTTGCAAGTTTTTTTTACGGTGGCCCTGAAGTACAAATCCCACCAACAAATCACTCAACGCAAAAACAACCACAATTAAAAAAGGAAAATGAAAACTAAAAAAAACAACTTTACATTTTAGAATTTAAAACAAAATTACAAACAAAACAAAAACACAGTTACAAATAAATGACATTAAACAAAAAAACCAAAGCCACTTTCGGTTGAAATGATGAACAAACATCATCATCCAATCTGTGATGTCTTACTTTCTCTGATTTCAATAGAAAATAAAACAACATTTTGGAAAACTAAAGTTATTTTCAGGAAACAAATTGAATTGTTAAAAAAGGAAGCACAATAAGAAACCAGAAAAGGTCGGTGCTGTCGGACATTGCTGACTGGATCAGTTCAGCCGAACGTTAATTGGCATGAACCGGTACTGGATATGCTCTGCACTAGTCATAAAACGTTTATAAGTGTGCTGACATTAAAGACGCATTTGACAAAATGTAAAACTGAATCTTCATCATCAAATAAGTGATGTCCCATAGTACCTACGTTTTCCAGCTTCTTATTGTGTTTTGTTTTTTAACATTTCTGGAAATACTTTTGTTTTCTGAAAAGTTTCATTTTTCTTTTGTTTAAGTGATTTGGAATTGTGTCTTGGTCTCTGAAATGTAATGTTGTTGTTTTTTATCATTTGTTTTGTCTTTTTAATTGTCATAGTGATCTTTAATATGTTTTCACATTGAGTGATTTGTTGATGTGATTTATACTTAAGGGCCACCGTAGTTTTTTGTCTCCTGAACCTACAAAAATTGAAGATCAAGAAGGTCTTGCGGGAAAAAAAATGAAGGAAGCAGCTTGAGAGGAAGCAAGCGTGAGATGAGCTTAATGAAAGAGAGGATGCAGGGAAAAACATCAAGGGAGACAAAGGACAGTGCTGATGAGAGGGTAGTGGTCGACAGGCTGGCCAGTTTTCTCTGTGCAGCTGAGTTAATGACTGGGATTAGAAGCCGGGGGGACTGCTGGGATCTGCAGGCTCTCCTTGAAACCTGCTTGGCCCTCCCATCATCCCAGGAGATCTGCGGGAATCTGGCTCCATTTGGTCTGAAATCTCCAAACAAAACAGAAACCCCGTGGCTCAATTAGGAGGAAATTAGTCCCTTTTACCCCTTCTACCACTGCAGCTTCACTGCTCCTTCAATGGGCAGGTCAGGCAGAGGGTCAGTCTTAATGGACAAATTCGGTTTTCATGGGTTTCATTTTCACATCAGTACCTGTTCTTTTTTTAAGCTTGCTTTTTGCTTCTTAGTAAGTTAATACATGTCAGTTTTGTGATTAAAAAAGCCTTTTTCCACCTTCAACTAATATCTCAGCCTGTTTTCTTTTAAACTAGATCAACAGAAACCAGAAGCCTGATCTTGTTTTGAGAAGTCAGTGGGAACAACGAAGTGGGAACCAGGTGTTCTGCAGATTTTCCACTCAAAATGTCTTAACGTTTGGAATGAATTTCAGTCAAATTCAAGTAAAAGAGCTGTCACGGTCCTCACTGCCGCTGAGAAAGAGCAGAATGTTCCTTTCAAAGGGTTAAGATGGCTTCGATGTTTCTATGAACACTCCTCGTGGGAGTTACACATAAAAAACAAAATAGTTTGAACATATAAGCACAAAATGCCAGCTTATATTGTTGCTTGCTAAAAAAAATGTGACCTCAAAACTGAAACGTTTTTAGGGGAAACGTCTTTTTTTTTAAATTACCCACAAGGGATGCTGGGAACATCACTGACCTAATATTTCAGGAACCTGCCCAAATCAGAGATTTCAAGAGAAAAGAAACTTGTTTTTTGTAGATACTTGTTCTTTTTTAAGGTTCAGGGGTTGTGTTTAGGAGACTGTAAAATCCACTTTTAGTCCTTTCCAGAGCGTTTTATCTTCCCATTAAAAGACAAGCTCTCAGCAGGCGGGCTGCAAAGTTTTGTAGGGTGTTGACAGGGTGACGGAAGCTTTTGACAGACAGCAGCAAGCTGCAATTTATGGCCTCTGTTTAAACTTTCAATATATTTTTTCTTAGAAATAAATAAAAGTTAAAGAAGGCAGGGTTCAGTTAAATTGCTCTCTAGCAAAAGTTTTTTTTTCTTTTTTTTTCAAAGCAGCTTAAAGTTAACTTAAGGTGTACTCAGACTGGGCACATTTGGTTCACTTAATAAAGTGAAGCTGCGTTTTCTCAGTCTGTATACCATAAACAACAGCAAATGTTCCAGGAAAACTTTCTGGAATATTAAACTCGTCACTATTAATCTTTTTCAAATGTAGTGAAGTCCTAATGCTGTTTCTTCCTCTTCTACCACTAAGTTAGTTGTAGTATGGTAAAAATGTTGGATCTGGAAGTTTAAACTGTGCCAGTCAGGACCAAAAACTCATGTTTTTACCAGTAGTCTTGTCTTGAGGCTCTCACCTCAAGCTGCAGACAGAAAACCTTGGCTCCATTAAAATCTGACAACTGCTTGAAGGAGTCAAACAATAAAGCCAGCTTTTACACTCTGTTGACAACTTTGATGTGCAATCACAAGGCGAGAGGAGGGGAGAGGGGCAGGGTGGGAGGAAAAACATCCTCTGACTTGTCCTAATTGTTCCAGCATCTGTTCTTGCGGCTGTCACCTAGATAGACCGAAACTCAACTGAAAACACACATTCAGGATTTCCACTCTGTCCAGTTCCCTTTTAATCAAGCCACCCTTGCACTGACTGATTATCACGCCGGACCCTGGCCTTGTTTTGTCTGCCTTCTTCACCTCTGCTGAGTCTGCAGATTGATTCAAAGTTTTCCACCTCGGCCAGTGGATGATCACATTAACTCACAACGCTGATGATGATTATCATGTAGTTCTGCTGCAGGAATGAAGAGTATGCAGATATAAAGCTGGAATGGACCAGCAGGGACTGACTGTGTTCACAAATGGGTGCTTGGCGAGTTTGCATTAATGTAACAAGACCAACTGGGTTTGGAGCATGGCCGTCCCATTATACGTGCTCTTCAGGGTTTTGAAGAAGGAAGAGGGAGACAGTTAAAACACAAAAAGGTCCAGATGTGAGGCCCCATGAGACACGCCTTCATGTATGCGCCATGCTGACTGCTGACAAATTGGCCTTTAATGATTCTTCCAAAACCGTATGGAGGTCTAGAAGAGACAATATAAAATAAATATTTACACCATTAAATTATTAAATAAAGTGGCCATAATTATTTTTAAATTGGCAATAAATAAATACAATTGGAAACCAATTTTAATTTTTTTTTAAACATATTGTAACATATTAACATTTATTGTCAATGAATACATATTTAAATACATGTGGTATTAAAAATTAAAATTGTCATTAAAAAGCACACCTAAATATTTAATGGCATATTTAATTATTACGTTGTCCAGTACAGGATGGAAGAGACAAATTGAAATAAGTGTCTTTAATAAGAAATTATTAAATAAATATGTAATTAATTATTTTAAATTAACATTAAATAAGTACAATTGGAAATCAATAAATACATGTTTAATTATATGTGGCATTAAAATATTAAAATTGCCATTAAAAAGCACATTTAAACATTTAATGACAGCATTTTATTTCATTCTCCCAGTATGGGCCAGAAATGTATTTCATATAAAATTATTAAATAAATATGTAATTAATTAATTAAAAATAGAAATATACATAAAAGTGTCAGCATTTCATTAAAATTCAATTGTAAATGGTTTAAGAAACATGTCATGAAATATTTAAATGTGCTTTTTAATTGGCAATTTAATATTTTAATGCCACATATGTTTAAAAATGTATTGATTGATTTTGATTTTATTTAACTAATGCCAATTTTAAATAATTAATTGCACTTTTATTTAACAATTCAATGATCTATCTATCTATCTATCTATCTATCTATCTATCTATCTATCTATC
>BSAI01000189.1:8515010-8566337 GCA_036245035.1 Adrianichthys oophorus | reverse complement strand
TATCTATCTATCTATCTATCTATCTATCTATCTATCTATCTATCTATATATATATATAGAGATTTCATATGGTCTCTCCTGGACCTCCATAAAACTGTCCTAAAGTCAATGTTAAAGCCATGTGTCGCTCCATGGAGCCCCGCGTGGGAAAGACAACCGCCTCCAAAAAGATTCAGGGACTCTAAAAAAATATTTGGACAAAGTACTGAACTATTTCAGGTTCCAATGTCAGCTAAGTTGCATGCCGTGCTCTCAGAGGGCTTTGGAAATTTATCATACTCAGTGTGAGTACACTGCATCTCACTGCTGAACAATATTGATCCAACTATTCATCATCCACTATTTATACTTTCTTTATTCCAAATAGGATCTTCAGAGCCCAATCCCAGGCATTATATGAAAGCAGGGGCCACTAGCAGAGAAACTATTGATTAAACATAACATGTTTTATATTTAGACAAGTATAAAACAGGAATATAGATGTTTACAGTGCCTGAGATTAGAAACTCCTATGGATTCAAAGTGTTATTTCAGGTTTATGTTTTTAAGCTGCAAAGCAGGCTCAAAGTCACCAGGGCGACCATGATGAGAGCACATGTGCTGCCTGGCAGACCATTCCCCTATGACAGCAAATATTTGCACCCCGCATGCACCCAGCTATGATGTAGCTAAAACAAGCAGCTGCAGACCACACCTTTCCCTCCAGCTCTAGAACTTCTTTAATCCACTACTAACCACCACAAAAAAGGACCTAAAGTTCATGTCGACGTCACTTAAAAGACAACCTTTCATGTGCTAGAAACCAACATTTAATTGCTCTCATGAATCATGGCGTGATGTGTTAATGCCGCCTTGGATTTCTCAAAAGCTGGGTTATCACATCTAAGTTCCAGGTTTCTAAGATGTAAAATTGTAAGCCTTTTAGAAAAGAAACCAAAAAACTTTGCTTCATTTGTGTCTGCAAGTGATCATGTGCTTTTACCGTGTCACAACGAGCTGCTTCACATTTAAGACAAGAATCTCGAGCCTTACTTTGGGGGCCACTTTGCATTGATCAAAGCAACTGAAAACGTTTCCCTCATAGTTTTATTGCATCAGAAGTGAGAAGATAATCTCATAACCCATTTAAACTCTCAAAATGATCGATCATATGTGTAGCAGCTTTCAAAACACAGGCTTTATCACCCCAGATCTCCATCTTTTTGAATGTACAACACACCAAATAGTTTGGAAAAAGAAGATTATTTCCACTTGAATGACTGCAACAGTCATTCAAGCCTGTGTGGTAGTTTGAAGATCGCATGAGCTCACAATGTGGAAGCACAGTGGGTTTGGGATCAAGCAGCAGCTTGAAGTCACACCTCATTTCTTTTGCTTTTAAGGAGCCAGACTTTCCTGTGGTCCAATCTTTTAAAGTGGGCAAATTGAGAAAAAAAAAATCTCATGGGTTTTTGAAGTTCATTTCTGTAGATTTGCTTTGCTGCATACATTTTTTAGTTTGGCAACATGAATTGATTGAGACACTTTCTTTAGAAATGGTGTTAAACCCAATCAAAGAAGAAAATTTTGTGTATTCAGTCTTGTTTTATTACCGGCCTTGTACAACTTACTTCATCACTCACTTTTGCAGCATAATTGTTTCAGAGATGAAATACACAACATTATTACACTACACTACATTATTATTAAGCTACTTTATTTACAATATCTGCAAAGCACAACAGTCTAAAGTGACCAATGTACAACAAATAATTTACACCAAGGGGTAATAAAATATTTTACATTGATTATTTTTTGACAAATGAAAGTAAGGAAACATAATTTGTACTTTTGTCCATACATTATGGATATACATAACATACATAAATGCTACCAGAAAAAGTAGGTTAAAGTTACTCCACCTGGCTTTATATTGACAGAACTGACATGACTGTAAAAAAACAGACAGCATTTTTGACATTAAGTCTGTTTCAATACCAGAGTTGCTGAACATGTGCCGTGTACAATTTAGTTAAGATGTATTACTGATGGCCAACATTATTTTGTTTGAACAAGTTGCTGTAACATATTACTTTAATAACACTGCTGATTAACAATACAGGGTGTCCAATGTTTTCAGCCAGTATTACTTAGACAGTTATCCTTTTTCATTTTACGTTTGATCCTTTATAAATAGAAGTGTTAACAATTATTCAATTAATCGATTAATTAATTGATATTCTCACGATCCAGCCAGATCGACCTGTCTGAGGCTAGTAGACCTGTACCATATTTAAAGTGTTTCAAAATGAGATAAATCAAAAATGTATATTGGAGAATACTATTTGGATTGAGACATGGTGGAAAATTTCACCTGCACTGTTCAGTACCAGGTATTTATCTTTGAGTCACATTGGTTGAATTTTTGGCAAAGGATGTCCTAATTGATTTTAAGTCAGTGAAGCGGATCGAATCGGATGCTTCAAAATCAACCAATGTCAAAGTGCATCGAATCAGCAACCACAAATTATAATATGAATCAAATTGTTGTTAAAATTAATCGGTATTTCCCTGTTTAAAAAAATAATGGGACAAAACTTAAATCTTACAGAACATAAATATTTTTTAAATTGTTTCTTATTTCTTCTTGTTTTTGTTTAACCTTTGGTTTTTTTTTTTGTTTTTTTTGTTCAGCCTATGCAAGAACATACTTTTATGACAATAAAAAACCTTTAAGATAACATAATTCAATAAAAATAATTCAAAGTTCAAGCCCAGTCCTTAAAATAAAAATGTTCCTTTAATTTTGTTTTTTAGTCTTCCATTTTGAGGTACACTTTGTGGGTATCATTTGAAAGTGAATTTAAAACAGGAAGCACTGTCTGCTCTACCCATTTCGCTCAGATGACACTTTGTTTGGAGTGGATGCAAAGGTTTGGCCTTGGTGCAGGGTTCACCGGCACAGCCCTTCCTGCTTTTGTTAGATTTTGTTTAGGGTGGTGCATAGTCTTTAAGCAGGGGTGCCCTTGCAGAGGACCCTTACTCTATGCAAGATCTAACCTGACTTGACTCTTAACCAGCAGTAGACGTTTAAAGTATGTATGAGTAAATGGAGCAGAACACCAAACAGTGCAAAGTAAAGCTTTTTTTTTAAGAGTTAGCTAGTTAGAGTCCTGAGGGCCTTTAAGATTAGGCTTAACAGAGCCAGTCTCAACCTGTACTCTAACCTTCCATTCATGCATGATGGGAGATGAAGATGCTGCCATGGAGACCACAAAGTTTAGAACAAATGATACAGCTCTGCAGTCACCTGAAATGCACACAGAGGGGATGGAACAAATGGTGCAAAACATCATTCACCATTAAAATAGAAGCTTTTAAATCACTGTGACGACTGTGCCGCTCTTTCCTCATCTGCGTGTGTGACTGCACAGGTCCATGCAGAAGGTAGGAGGCAGCATGACAGCAAGATGAAGGTCAGAGAGTTTGAGAGAAAGACAGAAAATGGAGGACATCCAGACATTTTTAGGGATAAGCCGCGTAACCGAAAATGCATAGTGACAAGCTTTTACGTGTCGAAAAGGCAAACAGCTCCCAGCATTCCACTGTGGCAGACACATCAGTCTATTCACCAAGAGAATGAATAGAGACTCAGACCCCCACTCATTCTGACAGTGAAGGGGGGCAGGTGGAAGTTGTCAGAGCAGGGGAGATGCTTCACCTGTCAGAGGTGGAAGAGCCCTTTGGCCAGCACAAAAAGACTGAAGCAATAATTACATAGAGAAACATAGACATGCACAAAGGTCTTAGCAGGAAACACAAAAAACACGCACACTCTGGAAATAACTTATGATTTTAAAGAAAAAAACTCGCAAGGAAACGACATAATCGAGATAAGACGGTGGATGTTTTTACTGGAAAATGGGCTATAGTATATCACAGATGCATATCTTGACTTCCTTCCTAAGAACTTGTTAATCTGCTGACTCCAAAGTTACACCTTTAAGAAGCATTTGTATCTTATTTGCTTTACCTCTGCTGAGGATTGATGAATAATTTCAACAACTGCTTTGAAAAGTTTGCCTGTTCAGATGGATGAAAAAGTTACAAGCCTCATGACTTTTGTAGTAAATTTGCAGCTGCAGATTATGATCCACTCCAATGAAACTTGTGTTTTTGTCTTTTTCTTGTAGCATTTTTTAATCACAATGGAAAACATATATAAAATAATTTAAGATTAAAACTGCATTTCTGAGTAGTTCTTTATTCAAATCGTGATAAATCAGGAGCAGAATAAAAAAAATGCCATTTGAGAAAGTTCTCAGTTGTGGTGCAGAAACTGAAATTGGCAGGCAAGAGTCTCCCTGCTCTGCTCCAATCTCCATTCATCCACTTGTAAACAAATAGATAAATTAAAGTCCTTCGTCTGAACTGGCATCTGACTCTAAACTGTACGGCAGGATGGTCTCAGTATTGTTTACCATTTTTGTTGCTCTGCCAATGTTAGCGTGGGGTTTTGAGGGGCTGTGGGCTAACGGGAGAGAGTGTAAGGGATGATGGGATATTGGCAGGGGCTTACTTCCACGCCAGTGGTCCTGCCCACAACTCAGAGGAATATTTTTGATTAACTCCTGCATAAACTTTGTGCTGGAAAACGACATAGGATTTTTAAAAAATCTTGGCAAAAAAAATGTATATTCAAAATTAAAAGACCACCAGGAACATTTTTACAATAGATCAAAAGATGATCGTAGTGGGACAGTAAGACAGTAAACGGGCAGTAAACAGTAAGGCAATCTAGTTTAATTACTTTAACCCTAAATAACTAGCAATAAACAAAGTATTTAACTTGGTTTTTGAGTTAATAATCAAAGAAAACTATTTTATTTTAGCAGAAATTTTTAACTGATTATTAACTGAATTATTCGTATGTGAGTATATTAGGAATTCTTTAAAGTAATTTCAGGCATTATTGTTAGTTCAAATTTTATGGCAAAACCTAAAATATAGATTTTTTTCCCCCTAATTTTAGGGCACTAACATACAAGATTCCACTTTTGCAGGATTTGCTATTAACAATTTAGATATAAGAAATAATGATTTTTGTAAATATTTTTGTGAATATTTGTGTATGTTTTTTTCTCCTCAATGTGTTTGTCTCTATCACTAATCCTAAAGTAATAAATATTGATATCTTTTTTCATCTTTATCCAAAAAGGTTTGGTGATGCTTCATGGTAAACGTGCAGTTTTTGGGTGAAGAATCACGCAGGATTATCTTTTCCTTTAAAAAATACAATATAAAGTCAATGATCTAATCAAACTCCTTTCTCTATTATTAATGCTTTAAAATATGAATTTCCTGCTTTGGGGTCTGTAGCAATTTTACACTAAGGTTAAGAGGAAATCAACAAATCAGTTTCTCTGAAAATAAGACCTGGGTCATTTGTTGTAAGGTAATCAAGCTCTGGACGGCTGTATTGTTCAAAGAGGTCATTTGGCAGTAGGCCTGGAGCTCATATTCTGGTTAGTGAATAGTTGACAGTCTGCTACTTTTCTTTGTAAAGAAAAAGGGAGAATCCAATTGTTTTGTTCTCCCCCCCATCCCTCTGGGGCTATCAGCAGGTCTCTGGAGAAGGACTGGTTTCCGTAAACGTGATGGGGAGATGTTTCCTGTAGCTGCTCTGTCTGCTGCTGATTAGGCCCATCCATCAGCTGGACCTCCTTCGACGAGAGATGGGGGCATTGGTCACAGTTGGCTCCTCACGTCCCTCCACATACAAGCAATATGGCCACACCAGGCCTACGCCCTGCCTACCAGACTTGGACTGGTACTTATTTGGGTTAAGATCATTCACTGATTCACGTGTGGATGAAACAATGAACAATACGAGAACCTGAGCCAAAAAATCTTTTTTTAAGAATAATTGAAAACATCATCAACTGAATGTGGAGTACCTTTATTTTGTGTGGACTTGTTTCGTCATCTTCTCTTGCGGTGCCACGGTTCTGCTGCCCCTGTGGACCCTCCACAGCAACTGTTTTTAAGTTCCAGTGTTCAAAGTAAACAGGAGGTGGTTAAATGTCCTCCCTAGTCAGACAGAGGAAACCACATGGGGTCTGGAAACTGAACCCTCCATTGGTCAGATGGTCAACTAGAAAGCAGCATTGCAAGCTTGTTGAGTGTGAGGCCTATTGTGTTAGACTTTGTTTGCTCAAAAATGTCAAACACACAGTGACCTTGCATGAGACAGAGGATTTGCCCTGTGCGGGCAATTCAAAGGTGCCATCAATAAAAAAGAGAAAAATAAACACAGAATATGTCAGGGAATCAAGAGGCAAACAGGAAAGATTTCATTGGAACGCCGACCCAGTAAACATCTTCCCTCTGCTGTCTCAGCAAAGACGGATCCGCCCTCCCAAAGAACAATCCCATAGGTGATCAATTTTGCCTGCACGTGAAATAAACATCAGCGCTTCCCTTTCATTTTTATTCTCATTGCACTTTGTATTTTTGCACATATTATTCTTTGCTAATCCAGGTGGAAATGAATTATGGTTAACACACCTTTGCACAAATTCATTTATGTAAGAAAATGTCACTAAATACATCAGAAGGAGGAATGTGGCAAAATATATGCTCCCCCTTTGGCTTTTAAAGGCTGGAGCTCTTAAGCAGGCCTTGCAGGCATGCATTAGGATGAATGTAATGTTCCTCAGAGAGCAGTAAGTGACGAGACAGAGCTGATCTCACTCACCTCAACCTGTCAGACTAATGAACCTGCAGCTGACAGGACAATACCCAGGTCAACAGGTCCCCCCTGCAGTCACTGTAGGCAATAGATTCCATTACTCAGGCTTGACCTATGACCTTTGAGCCACCACCTAAACTGGATCAATAAAAAAGTAGGAACAACACCAGACTACAGGTCAAGAGAGCAGGTCAGAGGTAACTTTTCCATTTTTAGGCAAGAGCAAAAGTTATGTTTTTAATAAAGAAAGGATTTTGAAAGAACAATCGACTGAATCTAGTATGTGGGAGTGCTAAAACAAGTCAAATGTGCATGGGATTCGTCCTTAAAAACCTGAGAAACATTGCTGTTGTGGCCAGAAACTGCTTTTTTTTGTTTTTGACATACATTCTGGGATTTCAATAGTGAGCATTCAATTATTCTAGAGCCTGACCAGTCAAACTTGTTCTTTTTCCTAAACTTTCCAGGCATGATTGTAGACCAAATAGACTGTGGTCCTCTCAATATCTTAGTGAGAAGCCCAGTTTCCACACAAAGAGCAGCTGTGCTCATGCTCCACTGTGGTGGAATCAGGGACTGTGTGCAGTATATAGGTGTCTGGAGCCTGTGTCAGTTAACGCATCGGTTTACATTGGGTTGGTACGAAGCCAGATTTTCAGCTCAATGATCATCATTCATCACCATCTTACTCGGATATTTGTACAGAAATGGAGAAATTTGAGGGCCTTATTTACTCTTTCAGCAGTCACAGAAACCACAGACATACTGTATATGGGATGTGCTGAACGAATAATTACTAACATTAATCATTGGATTCTGCACGGTGAAAATGAAGCATAAAGTGGGACGAGCATGTTGGCCAGAGTTTACTTTGCCCAGCTCAACAACGGCAATCATGCAAGACAAAGTAGCGTTTGAAGCTCTGTTAGGACCACGCACAAGTTCAAACTAAAACCCCTCACAGTTGTCATAGACAGAAAACACAAAAGGTTTTCTGGAACTTTACTGGATCAGTTAGGGTTTCATAACAATTGCT
The DNA here is from genome assembly GCA_036245035.1 of Adrianichthys oophorus. Classification (NCBI taxonomy): domain Eukaryota; kingdom Metazoa; phylum Chordata; class Actinopteri; order Beloniformes; family Adrianichthyidae; genus Adrianichthys; species Adrianichthys oophorus. The sequence continues at coordinate 8,558,571 of BSAI01000189.1, read as the reverse complement.
GCCAGTGCTGTTGGCCGACAGGGTGGAAATTGGACTTCTTTTGGTGGATAAAGGGCATGAGGGAAGGCGCTGAAGAGAGAAAAGCAGAGAAATGCAGAGGTGTAGGAGAAACCAGCAGGAACTTTGAAAGTGAAAATTACACAACACAATTTTGCAGTGTCAATTTAACTCTCGTGAAGTTAAATTCAACACTTTAAAAGTGTCTGTCTAGGTCCTCTCTAGATGGAGTTAAAATAACACTTTTGAAGTGTCAAACAATGTCAACCAGGACAGAGTTGGAGCAAAGTGCTTTGTAGTTGAATTTTAACACAAAGTTGACATTTTTTAACAAATGTGTAAAGTGTCAAAAATTAATACTTTAAAATATGCAATCTTACCCTACATATAGCTCTTTTATGATTTCTTTTTAAATAATTTAAAAGTGTCAATATTCCTTCACTGCTATCCATACTGAATGAATAAAACATTACATGATTCCTGCTTAGAAAAACACACAAGTTGCAGCTTGAAATGAGTTTTATTGGAAGCAAGCATGTCATACAAAAAAATTGCTTTGCAAAAACCAAAGAAAATGTGACAATGTATGTTTTTTCACACATCTCATTAGAAAATTGTTTGTCATATGGTAAATGGTGTATATTTGTATAGCGCTTTTCTACCTTCCTCGAAGGCTCAAAGTGCTTTACAGTCACAGTCCCATTCACCCATTTGCACATACGGCAGCTCCGCTGCTGAACACTGGCACCAACCTATAACCACCAGAGGCAATTTGGGGTTCAGTGTCTCACCCAAGGATAGTTTGACACATGGGTGGGCAAAGGAGGAATTGAACCTGCAGCCTGCTGATCGGAGGTTGACCGCCCCATGGCCGCCCTGGCCTGGTCTAAGTGATCAAACCCCAACTTGCCAGAAAAGAATCTAATCTCTTTTTGACACAGAAAGCATTAAAGGGATCTTCACAATAAAAATTCTCCACTTTACAAGTCTAAATAAGTTTTTCAAAATGATATGAGGGATCTTTCTGGAAATAGGAATTTCCATATGTGTTCCAGTGCCAACCAACATACCAATCGTATAAGAGCAATAAGAAGTGTTCTCCAAGCAATAAGAAAGTGTTTTCCTAAATCAAATCAAACCGATTTATCATGATGGGGGGAAAGAGGAACAGAGTGGGAGTGATCCTGATGGAGGAGTTTGCTAAAAAGGTTCTGGAGGTGAAGAGAGTGTCAGATAGGGTGATAAGTCTGCAGCTGGAAGTTGAAGGTGTGATGTTGTGGGTGGGGGAAACAGAGGTGATGAGGAAGTGATTGGAAAGTTTGGTGTTCAAGACAGGAATGAAGAAGCACATATGGTGAAAAACTTTGCCAAAAGAATGAAAATGGCAGTGGTGAATACATTTTTCTTGAAACGAAAGGAACATATGGTGACATAAGAGTGGAGGGAGGGGTACGCATGTTGATTACACCTTGTGCAGATGTCATCTAGGAACTGCAAAGTTTTGGCTGGGGAGAGTGTAGACAGAAAGCATGGTGGTGTGTAGAATGACTGGTGGTGAAGAAGATGAAGAGGACGAAGGCAGAGCAGAGGACCAAGTGGTGGAAGAAAAAAGAAGTGTTGTGAGACTTTTCACCACCTTGAGAGTGAAAGCAGGATTTGGGAGATCAGGAGGCTCTCCCACATGACTGGCCAGCTACACAAGAGTCCCTTTCTAAGGGTTGTGAATGTTTGTATGAAATCTAATAGCAATTAATCAACAGTTAAAACATTCAAAGTAATCCAGAACAATTCAGGAGTGAAACTTCTATCGTGTTTTCAATTTCTTTATGTAGCAGGAGTGAGAACAGCCAGACTTTTACCTTAAACTTGTTGATTGATCTCAAATTTGTGGCAGAAGCAAAAAGTTGCTAACAAAGGACTGAACAATGGATTAAGATAAAAAATGATCTTTTCATCATCTGGATGTCTAAATGACAGATGAGGATACAATTTAAATAAAAGATGAAGCATAATTAGTTCATACATATTGTCTTGTAGATCCAGAATGGTGGATGTTTTTATGAATGAAGCGTTCTGACAAACATGGGAAAGCCAAAGTTTCAGCTGCCAAAATCCTGAAGGCCAAAACATGAAGGCCAAGAGACCAATCTTTGTTTAATTACAAGCTATATTTGGCATCTTGACCCTGGAGATATTAAACAGTGGGAAATGAGGCACAAGTCCCAGAACACATCTTGTTTTTTTGGCAGAGGAAAAAGAGGAAGACGAGCTCAGGTCTTCCCAGCTGTGCTACTCTTAAGAGAGAAATGAGAGGAAGCGTTGGAAAGATTTATAACCCCGCTAATACATTTTCCAGGAAGGGTTGCTGCAATACAATGTGAGTGTGAAAACGGTAGTGGGCCTTGGCTCTGCAAGAGACAATTCTGCTAGCAACCTGCTGATGATTCTGCCATTGTTCAGGAGATATATGAATAAGCGGGATCTTCTTTAATTTCGATGCAGGTCTCAAAGGCAGACACGGATGTTTCCTTTCTACCGTCCAGCTGCAGCATGTCATGGCAGAGAGCCTCTGAAATTACAGCCAGCGTCATACATCAGCCCACTGTATTCCCACCACACCTCTCTGTAAATATTTAATGAAGCTTGTAAAAACATAATTTTCTCATTTCACAGTTCCAAATATATGTGCACACCTGAGTTCTCCCCTGTGGTTGGATATAGATGGTTACTATTTTGCCGCAGAACTTGCAAGACATCTTTTAAAGATTTGATACCTGCAGACGTGACACATTCCAAAACTGACAATAAAGCTGGCTTTAATAAAAAAAAAAAAAAACAAACAAACATCAAAATAATCCAAAATACTGCCAGCATGCAATAATCTAGCAGATCTAAGCCATTTAATCACAATTTCTAGTTGTAATGGGTTTGATTTTCTATTATTAACAAACTTACATCCAGTTTTATTTGACCTGAAAAGTAGTGCAGCAACTATAGATGCTTGAAAGAACAGCAATTTAATTGTTCATAAGCACAAAACAAAAACCCAATCAAGACCCAATTGTTGCAGTCCAGCCACATTGTAAAGTTAGACAATACCTTCTACTTCAGTTCTCATTTATTCCTTTGTTGCTAAGGCGTGGGTTGTCAGATTACATGTTTCTGAATATCATACATGATGTAAGAATACAGCGGGCTGCAGAAAGGAGCAGCATGACCTGACGCTGGCCCCTGCCCTTTACCCAATAGGAAAGGAGCTCCATTGCAGCTTTTCTGACAGCTCCTGCTGGGTGGTGAAGAAGCAAGGCACAGGTCCAATTCTTCTAAATTCCCACCAGGCTGGGTTTTTGTCATGCTTGGACCCCACCTGTATTGCTGCATATCACTCATGAACAGGGGCCCCAGCTTTAGGAAAAAGCCCTGCTGAGCTCCGACCACACAACAATGATTTCTGACAGCTAGTTAGAAATGTCCACTTAAACACTGAGTTATCTTCCACTTTGCATTTGAGGAAACACAGTCAGGTGTGTGAGACAGAAAGAGGCGCTGGCACGCTCCAAATAGAACCCATGTATCTAAAATCTAAGATGTTGTTTTTGGGGCGCAATGCCCAAAGCAAATACCGAAGATCCCCTGAGAGATGAAAAAAGAGCAGGGCATTCAGGGACTCCCTGCAGGCAATTATCCTGGCATGCATATATACACACGGAGAAACTAAAAGCCCGTCAGTGATAAGCAGCTTGACTCCTCAAGCTCTGCTTCTTCAAACACACCATTTTCCTGTTTTTATAGGCAAAAAAACAGGAGTAAAGATGGAAAAGAAGAGAGAAGTGACACAATAGGAGGAATGAGATACTGAAGAGCGGTTAATCAGTTCCCCGGAAAAAGCACATAACCTGCACAGAGTACTTTGGTTGTCTCTCCTTGAAATGAAAAAATAAATAAATAAATAAAATTGAGATGAAACAAAAAATTAAGCCAGCATTCATTGTTTTAGCATAATATTAATCAAAAAAACAGTCCCACGCATTTTCAAAACAACTTGCAGTTTTATTCTTCCATTTAATTGAAAATACTATATTTTATAGATAAAACACAATATTCTTACTAGTTTTCTTACTAGTTTCTGCAGTATGAATTATATTTATCTCTTTCAGTTGCATGCAATTATATCCCAACTTTTACAAAATTCTTTAGAATATTTGCAAAAATGATTAAAAAGGTGTTCAAGACATCTGACAACTAAATATCGGATTTTCAAAGTTTGCTAGTAAGAATAATGCAAGTTTCTATAGAATTTTTTAGGTTTCTTTTTGACCTTATTTGAGACCTTTAAGGGTTGTAAAGGCCTTGCCAAATCTTTATGTTTGAACTGTGTATGAAAACAATGCCACTTATGGGTTCAAAGTGTGCTGTTTGGCTGTAAAATGAAAGAGACAGGGACTTATAATCAAGTAGATTAAACCTGCAGCACACATCTGCAATTTTTTGCTTTTAAATAGTTCAAGCTGTAGTGTTTTGACACGACTGGAGCTTTGAGTGAAACAGATTCACTGCATAAAGAAGCTAAAAATGTATTCATGAAAATATTTAAGTGACCGGCAAGATGAAAAACAAAAAACCTTTAAGAAATGTGGGCAAGCACTCAAATAAATGATAAAATCTGTCATAAAGCCACTGCAGAGTAGTGTAGTGGTCAGCACTCTCACCTCACAGCAAGAAGGCCCCGGTTTTAACCCTTACTGGGTCATTTCTTGTTTGGTTGTACAGTCGTGGGTTTTCTCCCGGCACTCTGGCTTCCATCCACAAAAAACATGCTTCATAGAGGATTCTGAGAGGGCTCCAGGTGCGAATGTAAGTGTGTGTAAGTCTGAATCTGAATTCCTCCCTACCTCTACAGCTTCTCACCACCTTTACATTCAGCCCTCCAAACAGAGAGATATGGAAAAATAGTGTGTGCAAAATTCGGATGTTACTAACCCTCTATGACTTCATCAATGTTCGCCGGTCATCTATGTTAGCGCACATTTGCCAGCGCTCAGAAAACACATAACAACATTGGTTTTAACACTTTAAAAAGTCATGCTAAAACAAAAAGCCATTACTTATATTTAAATGTTAACATCTGTGCATCAGAGCACACTCATGCCAAGAAAAGCTTCAAATGTTGGGGATAAGCCGCAGGGGAAGAATTCTGATTTGCCCTTATTGTCTGTTTCAGTGCAGCCCTGGGAGGAACTGGCAAGCCATGCAGGGTGGACCCCACCATTGCCCAACAGAGGCTGGAATAGACTCCAACATGTCAGTGACGCTGAAAGAGATCAAGTGGGTTTAGAAAATAGAAGGATGACAAGGTTGACTGTTGGGTTCCCTGTTTTCCCCTTTGTTTCAATCTTATCTCCCTCCTGTGTTTCTATTTCTCTTTTTCTTTGTGCTGGAGCTGGCCGGAGAGTTGGGTGTTCCAAGTTTGGTCTGCTTCAACAAATCACACCTCCTACCTGCAGCCTCCAACCATCAACAGTATTAAAAGCTGTCCCATCAACTCACTCACTGCCAAATAGTCAATTTTCCATGGGGTTCACTTTGAATTTATTAAGTAGCCCACCATCTCAGTCTTTCTATTCTCAGCCCAGCTCTCCTCCAGGTAACTGATGCACTGTACCCACTATTAAAGCATTGTAATATAAAAAAATGTAAGGAAATTTCAGGCATCCAGAAACCATTGTTGTCAATACAAACAATGGGAACATTAAAGCTTCTGGAGTTTGTTGCTACATTAGCTCTTAAACAGAACTGGGCCTTGAACTAGTCCATGTGGCACACCACTTCTGAGTGGAAATAACTTTTTCCCTTTCTTATTTTGGATAGACCTATTTTATTTTATTTTGCAATTCTTTTAGGATGTCAATTTAAATGTGCTAATTGGTTCTGAGTTTAGCGGTGAGATTAGAGTGATTCTACTTTTACAGCTGACAGAACACATACCGTCTTGGTTAAGCCAGACATCAAAGAAGAAATTTGCATTGTTAGTGTGTTAAAGACCCAGACCATCACCAAGACACCATGAGCAAAACTGCTTTTAATATGACAAGATTTGCAAATGCAGGATTATATTGTTGCAACTCAGGAAAGAAAACCTAAAAAAGCTCTTTATAGAACAGTGGACTTTCAGTTACTTGATAGGAAAAAAAATCCTAAACTTTCTCTTCTGAACAGCTATTGTTCCTAGCATACTGTATATCTTCCAATTATAGCTCGTCTCTAATTGACGCTGATCTCCAATAGCCACCGGGTCTAACGGGTGCTCGTTACTGTTAGATGTTCTCATCATTTCAATAAATTCTAAAATGTTCATCCGGTGTTGTTTCTTTATCGAATTTCACAGCAAAATGAACCCAATAGCCATCACCAATCTGTCTGTGATGGAATGAAAGCCAGACTCCAACACACGCCTGTCTCTAATAAATGCTGGGCTGGCTGCCAAATTTTTGGAATAACGCCGGCGCTACTATTAGAAGATATACGGTAACAACACAGCAGACCAGACACCATCAGTCTAATAATACCGCTGTTTTGTCACCGTATGGTGCCTCCATGCACTTACAGTTTTTCTTTTTGTTAGGAAATCCTGCCCATGGAAGGCTGTTGAAATATGTAACTGCAAACTGGAGTAAAAAGGAAAGTACAGATTTCAGCTGTGAAGCTGGTCCGGCTGCTCCTTTCGTCACATAAGCAAATTCCTTGCTGATATGACTTCCCAAGGGGCCCCTGGATCCACAACTCCCAGCCATAATTACACTCACAGCAAAGAGAGCTAAATTTTTATCTGACAGGACACCAGTCCGGCCCCCAGCATTAGCTCATTAATGCAATGTTTGTTGTGGGAACAGAGAGAACCATTTAAAAGGATGGCACAATCTAGGAAGGTACAAAAAGTTTCTATCCACCCAACCAGTTTATTTTCATGAGAAATGCAGGAAAACAGCAAGACTTATGGGAATAGCCCTTTTTTCCACTCTGGTGTTTTAGCATTTTCACCTCCACTCAGGGGTGAATGGGGTCTCCTGGTTTGACAAGTGCTTTTTTCAAGAGTAATACTGAAACATGCAGGCATGACTAAGACAGCAGTTCAGCCCCTTGTTACACCACATTCGGGTCAACTGTTTTTCTACAAAGCACTGACATATAGGTTTAGAAGTCACTCATGGATCAACACGCTGACACTGTATCGTTCTTATTGAACAAGGCGCTGTATGTTTTTGACAATACAGCAAGGCAGAAGGTAGTTCTGCTGTAAAGACTCATGTTGATGTAACTCTGCTAGAATATTTATGGGACATGCAAGTGTGTTCCAATTACTAAATCCCAACAAATATCTGATGGCACACAGCTGTATATTCCTGGCGTTCCTGGATGTAACAAGAAGACCGTATTTTGCTTTTCACTCAACCAAAGATCAATGCCTTTTTTTTTTATCTCCTCCTACTATTCCTGTGCCGGCATCTTTAATCAGTACATTTGTGGTCATCAATATGTGCACCAAAGAGGGCCCTTTTGTCATCTAATTGCAGATTCTTTGCTTTAGGACTGGGTCCGTGTCATTAGAAGTCAGATGGGGCTTTCTTTGCGTCCTACCAGTTCTTTCAACTGGAACCAACAGTTTGGAAACTCAACACGGCTAAACAAAGCTGCTTCTGTCACGCTAGCACTGGAGCGTTGTGCTGCAAGTGCAGATGTGGTTTTTTTTTCAGATTTGGGTTTGCAGAAGCAAAGAGTTTTGCAAAGTACAACCTAACTTGTTCTTAAAATTGTAAGTAGATGATAATAATACTGCTGGAAGAACACTAACTGAGTCTGAAACTGTGTGTTCCTTGTGTAATGGAATGGGGCGACTAGGGAGAAGATGAAGCAGAATTGTAATATTCTGCTTCCTTTTGCAGGGACCCAGAGAAGTCAGGTGAACAGAAGTCTGAAAGAAACAGCTGCACCTAAAAAAGCTTTTCGATGTGTGAAAATGCATGTAAGTATAGTAACTTTAGGGAAACAAACAGAAAAATGAAACTGCAACAGAGAAACAAAACAGCGGTGATCAAGAAAATAACAAAATGTGGCATAAATAATAACATGGTTGCCCAACATGTGCAATAATTAGAGTTTTTAAAATGTTAGTAAAAAAAAAGCCCCTTTTGCTTTAAGTTTTTCATGATACTGTCCTTCTTTTCAGGGATATGGTATGTCCTGATGCCACCCTCAATTGTCTGTGTTTAACCTTCTAGTTTTCTTGTCTTATCTCCTGCTGGTTTCCTGGATCAGGTCACTTAAATGCTTTATGGAAGGACTGTAGCACTTGAAATCTGGATTGGAATATCTCTGGTTTAGGGCAAAACAGCCGCATACATAGAATTAATACATTTGCAAATTTTGCATTTGCACAATGCTAGAAGAAAGAAATGCTTAATGTAAGGTCTGCAAAAACTAAAACTGCTGTTCATGTTACAGTGTACAGAGGACACCTCTATTTGAGAAAATGCCCTTTTTTCATGCTTTCATCAGATTAAAAAGGAACACTTAATCACTTGCTTCACAGTCCACTTGAACTGTGTTCTTGTTGAAACCAATTTCATGCCAGTGAAAACAGTGAAAACAACATCTGAAGTAATGAGAAACAGTGTCAGTTTCTTTCTTTTTCTAATCATTGTAGTCTAAGTGTCCTTTCAGTGGAAATCTCTTTTCTTGGGGCCCCATACCCTTGTACACATAACTTCTACTAAAGCCATTCTTCTCATATTACTTTCCTTTTCACTAAAAACCATCAGATAACTCAAGTTAAGAGGGTAGGTTGTTGATAAGGTGAGCTCACATTTGACTGCACTTTGTCTTCAACTTAATCAAACAAATGAATTACATATTAAGCCTAATTAGACCATGCTGGGACTTCAAGTTAAAAATACAAATACATTACATGTACCCGTAAGTGTCTCATGTAATTTAAGTTAAATAAAGGGCCAAACTTAATAAGCCCTCTCTAACTTGCTAATGTAATCATGAGTTTCATGCAATCAAGTTTCTGAGTGATTTCTCTCAGCTAAAATAATCGCCTTCACAACTCTCATGACCCGAGGCTCTGAGCAGATGTGCGACTGAAGCTGAGCTTAGGTGATGGCGGCAACCACATGCAATCATGGCCACGGCAAGATTTATGATACAACTTAATGAGTTAATAACACTGCTTGAAGAACACTTAACTGTGTCTAAAACTTCACATGCTCCTTCCTATAGTGCATGTAACAGATATTTCAGAATACCTTTACAAAGACAAGTTGAATTGAAAATCTAGATGTCCTTGTAGTTATCTCAGTGCATGAAAATATATTATAGTAACAATGTTAATTCTTTTGACAATGTCTGACATGTTTCACCTGGTTGTGGTGCTACAACATTGACTGTATATGCAGAACTGGACTGAACGACACCCCCCACCCCCCAATTCCAAACAGGAAGTACCTGCTGGCTCCAAGTAGCTAAAATCCCAAAGACTTCGTTTGAGAAATAATCAGCTATTATTCATATTTGTCAGAATAACCAGTCTTGTTCTGCTATTTTTTTTCCATGTTCTTGCTAATCTTAAATGTATTCAATTATCTTTTTTCTGTAGTGCAAGTTGTTCAAGTTATAAACTGACCAATCAGATTCAAAATGTTTGAGTGAAAGATTTTCCCAAAATCCATGTTCAAGTGGTAGGCGTGTGGACTTCTAACAAGCTCTCTCCTGATTGGTGGTTGTGATAGGAACATTGACTGAGACCAATTCTGACCAATTACTGCTTACTGACGTTGTCTGGCTCCAACATGGTGGTGCCACAAAAACCTGGCGACTGAATTTACTTCATTTTTTAGAACCGGAAGTAAGCCGTTTTCTAGGGGTGAAACTCACTCACTCGATCCAGTTTTCGTATACAGTCAAGGGTCCGATAATCCAAAATCCTAATCCGTGGTTTTAGCCAAATCCCAATCCAGCGATCTGGTACGCAGAATCCAAAAGGAAGAGACAGAGACAGATTAGGTATAAAACTAAAGAAATTAGGAGTGGTAAAACAGGAAGTCTTGAGTTCAAAATAAAAGCTAGGACAGGAAGAGAAAAAAAATGCTTCAAGTCTAAATTTCTGTCTTACACTTTAAAGATCAAATGTTAAAAAAAAGATGATTATCAGACTGTTCTAAGGTTCAAGGCACCAGACAGGCATCAGAAAAATATATGAGTTATTAATATTAATATTGTGTGTAACAATAATATTGTGATACCAAAGTAAAAAAAAAACAACAGAAAATATAATCAATAAAAACTTTAAGCTTACAAGCAACTCTTCAGTCATAAGGGTTAAAAATGATCATTGCTTCCTATTTACAGTTGAATAAGTGGGCACAGCCAAAAGACAACCAGGTGACGTCACACAGGACCCATTTTCCTTTTGAGCCAATTTGGGGAGCTGGAAAAACTGCAGCACTGAACATGCTTTACAAGGAATGCAGATCCTTCTCAAAAACGAATGAGGACATTGGCTGCATCGACAAACTAAAACCAAGTATATCATTAAAGGATGTGCACCCTACAGCACACACTTCCTGTCACTGCCACGACCCATCATTGAGAAATGGAAAACCATTTTTACAGCTTCTTTGCCAAAGGATGGGTGAAGCAATCAGTTATGCTTTGTCGGTGTCAAAGAAAAACAGCCGTCTACAGAGGGTTAAAAAAAAACTCACCTCCACAAAAAATCAATATCTCGACTTCACAATACCTGTTTGGTGGCAATGCCTGGTTTTCACCACTAAACTATTAGTGGCAAGAGAGGCTCAGATAAGATTTTTCTAGAGCTGAAAATGAGCCTTGATCTATATAAATTCTCTTTGACTGTAAAACTCAAAACAGAAACATGGATTTAAAAAAAGAATGTTACTTTAATAGTTTTTTTTCTTCTTTCTGAAATATATTCTGATATATATCAGAATGTTTTTAAAAGAGATAATTTGAAAACATTTCTCAATATTATATATCAGTTTCATCTATCACATTTTATCTAGAATTGATGGAAACGCAGCCCTGTTACTTGATGCTTCATTATTTCCCGTAGGTCATTAGTCCATGCAACTTACATACACCTTAGGAAAACTTTACAATATATTTACCACACACGACAATCATATGTTCTATTTTCAAGTGAACTGACACAACTGGACTCCCTTTAAGATGCAGCTACTCCTGTCTACCTCCATATAGGGCCAGGACAACCCAAAAACCCACAGCACCCGTATGGATCAACCCAACTAAATGGATGTGACTATTATGAGGTATTATGCTGTCAAAAGGAAACTTATTCATAAAGACAAAGTTGTGCATGAATTAATATTGTGTGTACCAAAAGCTGCTGTGCTATTTGTCCACCAGGGTGTCAGACTTTAGCTGTAGGAGAGCCGGTATCCCGCTGGTCTTTTAGAAGCTTGACCATATTTGCTGCTGATTACTTGGATCAGGTGTGTTTGCCAAAGAGAAGCTAAAAATGGCAGGTTAGTTGGAAAAACGAGTGGCCCTCAAAAGGTTTGGAGTTTGACATCTGTGGTCTAAATCGTCAATGACGACTGTGGATACAATCATTCACTTTCCCCACCATTTGGTTCAAACCTCGAGTTTTAAATCATGGTTTTGTTTCAGTTCGGAATATGATTTTTTTCATTCTAAAACAACAACAAAAAAAAACAAAAAATTCAGGTAAATAAAATTTTTATTTGCTAATGAGCAAGTTACAATGAAGAAAAAACTTTCCATTGGCTTTTATAAGCTTATTGTCATGTAATTTAACATTTATATATATATATATATATATTTATATATGTATATTTATATTATTTAGCACATCACGCATGTTTAATACTTTAAACTTTTTGCAAAGGTATGCAGTAGGGATTTAGAGGATACAGATATGTATTAAAAAAATCATTATAGTTCACAGACATGAACAATATTGTGTCAGTAAAAAGGTATAAAAGTGATTGGAAAGTTATTATTTGGTTTCTGGCAAACTTTGCTAGTTTCTCTTCAGAAGCTTGCTTCTACCAAGTTTGGTTATTTACAGTTGGCTGAAGGTGAACCACAGTGAGGGCTGTGTGCACTAAGCACATGATAACCCTTTTTGTCACAGCACTGCAAAATAATACCTGAGTAAATTCCAACGACACACTTTTTTTTAACCACAAAGAACAGAGCAGTCTAAAAGACCCAAAATGACAGTATTTGAATGTCTGAAGCTGTAAAGTTCTTGAAGACTTTTTTTTTTTGTTTCTTCAAACAAAAAGTTGGTATCGAGATGGAAAGATACACATCCCCAGAATGCAGTAGGGATGCAACAATTCATTCATTTTCCTTATGATTTGGTTCAGTGGTGTAACTCACGATTCTGTGTCAAACCAATAATTGTGGCATCCCTAATAGAGACCCAATGGTCCAACCAACAGTTGACAGTTTAGGTCATCAAAAACACTGCTATCACTACTCTTTACAGAAGCTGAAAACAATGGTAGGAACTGGCTGCAAGTCTTCAGGAGATGAAGCACATGCAAACATCTTTAAGAAGGGTTTGTGAACCTGGTGCTGAGGGTGGCACAGACCAGTCCATTTCCTGTTTTTACCTCCCCGCTGCATTGCAACAAAGGCCTGTGCAGGCCAACATCAATAATGCCTCAGAGTTTGTATTTGGAACTAATATCATCATTCAGTCCTTTATTCCACGCACTTCTTTGCATTCACAGAGGTGTGTGTTGGCAACAAGTCTTCATCAGCGGGTGACCAGAAATGACGGTGATGAGTGTGTCTGCAGCAATGTTTTTTAAAGAGCCTCCTAATACAGAGGACATCCTCTCCATATGGCTGAGAGAGGCTGGCTCCAGAGCTAATCTGCTCCCACTGTTTATAAAACAAACAGTCCCTAAAATGCTAACCCACAGCTTAGCCTTCTCCCCTTCACTCTGCATCTGGTTGACCCTTGACCTGGACTGTTTGAACTGTGCATCCTGTCTAGTGTAGTGTGAATATGGCATGATGGATCGCATTTTTCATGCACCCCCACCATTGCATCCTCATTGAAGAAACTCAGGATGACCACTCCGGATTGTTCTCAATGAATCTCAGAGTCACAGAGTATTTGTGGACAGTTTTAAAGAAACCTGCTGATAAAAAGTATTTAAAAATACAATTCATTGGTGCAAAGTTGGCCCTGAGGCAGAATGGCAACCTGTTTTGTGCGTATCCTGCCTTTGCCCAGCAGTGGCTGGGATAGGCTCCAGTATCCCTGTGACCCCAAAAGGGGTTAAGCAGGTTCGGAAAATGGACGAATGGTGTTAAATTAACCTTCTAAAATTCAAATTATTTTTTCAAAAACAGAGCTGCTTGTGCAGACATCCCCACCAGACCCTCCCACCTCCTTCTCTCACAGACCCCCACGTTCGCAAGGCCAACCCATGTCAGAATGAGATGAGATAAGCTCATGGTCGGCCTTCGTCAACACATGAGGCTTTCCAAAGAGACTAAAGTTACAGACAGGCACTCCTCTGGGGATCAGTGGGAGTGGGAGAGGGCTGATCAGACTGCTATGCTGCTAATCTGCCTCCAGCCAGCTTGGTGATGCCCACCATCTGTGTCTGTAACTCATCACTCTTGAGCTGAAGCCTCTGCAGGAGCACACACAGGTAAACAAACATCCCAAAGGGATGTGTTCTAAAGACATTTTCTTTGCCAAGTTTTTTTATTTTACTGGTTATTAGTGCCTTTCAAAATAGTAGACGACGGTTACATCCTGCAGTAATGATATGGGATAAACATGAACTGCTTTATCATCCTCATTACAGTGGGAAATTATTTTTAAATGAAACCAAAGAGACAAAAAAAAACTAATTGCCACCAGCAGTACCACATCAGCCTGTAAGAGTGTTGGGAAAACATGGCTGATGCTTCATTTAGCCGATGAGACATTGCAGCTGTAATTGTTTGTGGCCTCTGGAGGTAAAAAGGGTTAAAAGGTCAGGTAGGTGGGTGCTGCAGGGTTAGAGCTGGTGGTCAGGTCATGCATATTCAATAAAAAATTCCAGAAGTTTTACAAGAACTTATGAAGGACAGGCAGGTGTGCAACACTTCCCCACCCATCAGCTGAGACGGCCTGTGGGGCAAAAGCAGGAAGGTACTGAGAGGATTAGAATCACTAGGCCTTACTTACCTTTGCTCTATTCATCAGCACAATACCATCTGACAGAAACCAATTTGTTGCTTTATCCTTGTCAACAGTCAGTGGTCTTTTCATAACTTTAGAGGACTCACAATTATACGCACCTTTGATTTTTGCTTTATCTTCATTGGAAAATCTATTTAATGTTTTTTTGTTGTTTTTCAGGCCATATCTTTCTAACCATTCTTATAAATTTTAATAAAACTAGTTGGCAATGAGAAAACCCAGAAGGTATTTCTTTTTTTCCCCTCCTGTGCGTCTGCTCCTCTAACTTTTTCTTTACTCTGCTCCTAAAGCCATGCTTATGCCTCTTAGAAGCATCTGAAATGAGAATTATGATGGTATTTAGAGTGCTTTATGTCCCTATTAGATTAACTTTTTACAGGGAGGGGGGTATTTTATGGTATATTACCATCTTCCATAAACAATGTCACATCGTCAGCCATTATTGGCTATTAAATTGAGTCGGAGAAACCCCATAAATTCAGATGAAAAAAGGAGGCAGATGCTGTCAGGGTCTGGAAGCACAGTTTTAAACTTAAAACACTGACTATTATTCACAATTTTTGCAAGTAGTTTAAACAAGTCATCAAAAGCTCATAACAGTTAAAAAATAGATTTCCAAAGCGCTGTCTGGAAAAGAAATAAGAAGCCAGATAAATAAATAATGAGGCCTTAAATTAGTGATTTGTTTAAATGGTCTTTTAATGGAACTCGGTTATTCATTTTTTTAAGTAAAACTGAGAGGTACAAGAGTAAAAAAAGGCAACACGTGAATTGTTCAGGAACCCACCCTAACCTTTACAGAAATCTCCCCTTTGCACAAAGAGTAATATTTTCCTAAGTTACCATAAATAACTGGATCCACTCCTGTGTGGAAAGTTTTCCTGCACACATATTTGTTACTGTGGCCTTTTAATCTAACCTGAGCCAACCTGTCATGCTCCATCAAACGTGGGAATTGGATATCCAGTGAACACAGGCGCTTTAGCATTAGGTTCCCCCACCACACCACTGCCTCCCCTCTGCTTAAACACAATGAGCATGGGAGCAGAGAAAAAGTAACCCACATCACATGAATCAAGCACTGTGACAGGGGTCCGTTGAGTCTGGGATCATCTCCCATCTCTCCCTACGGGGTACCAGAGCACTCTGGGGGCATATATTTCCGTTGATGAAGAGATAAATCAGATCATTTCTGGAGTAAGGAAGGGAGCACAGAGGGGGCCTTCTTGGTCATCTCCCTTTGAGATGTAAATGACATGGTGGCACTAAAAGAGGGCCAGGTGTTTGGTGCAAAGAGGCAAAGCGTGACGGTGCATGCATTCCTCAGGGACTTCATCCATTAACTGTTGCTGTGCCTCATGCAGGGAAACACCGTCAGAACCCACAACGGTCCCAAATGGGTTTGCTAATAAGACTCAAAGGCTAAGCATGATCTGAATGGCTCAGAAACTACACACTAAGTGTTTTAGAATGAAGTTGATGAAAAATGTCATCACAGAACTTGCTTTTGCTATCTGCTGCACTGAAGTACTAATGACCAGAGGTCAACAGCTGCAGCCACCACCTCACTGAACGATTAGGAATGAGTTAACAGCTTTACGGAGGTCATGAAAGCAGCAATTTCCAATGAACTTTTTAATGCCACAGGCAAGAACTTCCAAATATTCCACACCTCGAGGTGGAGAAAAAAAATGTTTGAAAGTTCAAACACTGAGTTAAAAACACAATAGAGGCCTATTATTAGTCTGGATGACAAGACAGAGCAAGAACGACCTGTGTGCTATCTTTTTACCAATTGGAGGGGGTATTTGTGCTGAAGAGAAAGGTCATAAGGTCAAATATGCTGTGGAATCACTTCTAGCTTTACTTCATAATCTTCATTTCTTTGGATGTTCATTCAGACATACACCAGACTCCCAATAGATACAATTATTTGCCATGTTGACCCCAACCCTGACCCTCATCTTGAGATGAAAAGTGACATAAATGCAGCCCAGGGTTTAAAAGATATCAAAACGCTGATTGCACCAGCGCTGCTTAAACACAAAGTCATTGAGTGGCTCTAAAACATAAGCTGACATCAAACAGAAGGAAAAAAAACCGTTTTCTACCTGAAGTAAACGAAATACTCCCAAAAGCCAAAACCTTTTAGTTCATAGGCCAGAGGAAATAAACTGTTATGACTCCACTGCTCCACCTGCTGATCACCATCAGGCACATCCACATCTCACTGCAGGTAAACACACTTTAGACTCCTTGTGACCACAGTTTTCATTTGTCACAGTGAGATTATACACTCAGTGTGTTTGTTTCACTTGACAGATTTTTGGGAAAAAGAGGCAATTGTACTGGGGTGATAGAAACACCTCACTTTGTGTTTTCCACATAATGGTCTCACTCTGTAACAGTATGTCTTACCTATTGGGGCTGAAGCCAACAAATTCTAAAAGAAAAACCTTTTCAATGTGGCACATCTTCAATATCCTGTGGGTATAAATGCAGATTTTTCCATTAAGTAACTCCAAGCTCATCATTCAAACAGTCATGAACACACAACGTTGCTTAATGGACGAGCAACGCCATCTGGCCATGGCGTGCCTGTGGGTTGGTTGTTGGTAGTCGGATGTTGCAGGTGAAGGTGGAGCCCTGCCAATGACATACCATAACCATGACCAGTACCCAAGGACCATGAGACCTGGACAATTAAGCAGTGGTCTACCATCCTGTGGACTGATGAGTGTCAAGTCACCGTGCACAGAAATGGTCATCAGCATTGCTGGAGATGGCGAGGTGTACGAAATGCCGATGTCAACGTGGTCACTAGGGTGGAAGAGGTACAACAGTCTGGTGCATGCAAAATCCATTTGGTTTTTGTAGATATTCCCGTCACTGCACGTTCTTACCTCAAGAGACATCATAGAACCAACATCATCCCCCAATTCCACCACACCCCTGACTTTCTGTTCACGGATGACTATGCCTTACCACCTGGTGCCAGCATTGTCAAGGCTCGATTTTGGGAAGTGGGTGTGTTTCATATGGTATGTCCAGCGATGTCCCCTGAGCTGAACCCCGTGGAGCACATCTGGGATCAGCTGAGGCAGAGACTGGATGATGGTACCCAATGAGGGCTATTTTGGGGCTATTTTTATTATTGTCTTAACTTTTGGAGTAATAAAGGTTGTGAATTCAAATTCACAGTTGGGTCATTTCAAATACTTTTTTAAAAACATAATCACAACAAAATACCCCCAAAAACCAGTTATGGTAGAGCAACAATCATTTATATACAGTTTTACATTAGACACATCACACTGCAGGCAAACAAAAAACACAATTTAGTCTGCATGTAACCATAACTTTATTTGTAACAATAAAACTCAAGCCCGTGGTTCTTAAACATCTCCAGTATAACCTTAGTGTAAATGGTAAATAAAATCAAGCAGAGAAAAACTGAAGAATAAAAATGCAATATAACCAAAACTTCATACAAACTTTTCATTATGTTCCAAAATGAGCTGTCCTAGACTACAAGTCGTTCATAAAACTTTCCTCTGCTGTTTTTTTAGCTGTTAAATAAAATATATCAATATACAATAAAAAAATGCATATCAGATTTTGAGAAGCCATATCTACAAGAAAGATTAAGTTGAAATGTAACATAAAACAAAATGTCTGAAGTTCAACATAAGCTCTCAGGACAACTGCATACGTGTGCAGCTGTCAAAATACTTTTTTAAAAAGCCCATCTATCTCTTTATTAGACTTTTGCAACACACTTCTTCAAGGTTATGCATCAGAAACATATTCCACATGTATATTCACGCAGATTTTTCAAACTCCCTTTATTCTTGTGTTGATATTTCCTTTCTCAAAAATTATGACTGAACAAAAAGCCTCACAAATCTTAGAGTATCCTGTTATTTATAAAGGAAAACGCATCAGTTCCCCCACTTGAAGCTGAAATGCTATAAACCCTCTTGTCCCTGTGTGCACATGGAATAAACCTGTTGTTTTTCTTTAAAGAACAGTCTCGATTTGCTTTGGAAATTCTAGCAAGAACAGCCTTAACATCTGACCGATTCTCATGAAATGTCAACAAGGCTAGCACCATAAAGCGATTGGCAATAACTGGTCATCCAAGGTCAGACAGGAAGCATTTGGATGAACAATTTCTCATTTTTAAACCAACAGGAATGTGTCCTACACTGAGGAATGTCCAGTGTTGTTCTCTCTGCTGTTCACGCGGTGTGAATAACTGCAGCTGTAAAGTGAAAAGAAGTGCATGGCACGGTGAGACACTAACAATTTGACTAAAAAATAAGGCTGTGCTGAAGCATGGAATACTAAAAGTGTGTGTTTAAGACATTGTGAGCTAAAGAATAGTCAAAGAGAAAAGCAGCTGGTTAAAATGTTTTGAAATCTAGTCTTTTCTTACCAGAAAAATTCACTCGGAGAACTCTTTAGTGACCGTATGAGCTGTAATTTGTGCAAGACTGCCCTCTAGTGAACATCAAAAGTATTTCGGTTTAGTTGCTCATCTCCAGCTGCACAGCACTGCTGGTTAATTCCATAGTGTTGACTTGAGAGGCAGGCTACAAAAAAAACTGCATATGTTGCTTAATGTTTTCTAACATATAAATAGTCCGAAGGCTCAGAGCTTCGTCTGCTTCACAACCAGAATACTGAGTCCTGTGGTCTGATAAAGCCTCTAGAAGAAACACCAGTTTCACGCTGACCAATGGCACAGCACTGATGCTTTAGTGTAAGCTAAAGGTGTCCAAGGCAGCATTTTGATCTAAAATGAATACAAAATAGTCCAAAAATGAAGGTGAATGAAGATGTTAGCCAGTCAAGAGACTTTGGTGAAGTTGGCTAGTTCCTGACTGTAACGTGCTGGTGCTTTGTTTACACACACACATGCGCACACACACAAACACACACATATCTCCACAAAGCTACAGGTAAGTATCCTGCTCTGTGCTGCTAAGGCTTTGTGTGGATTGCTGAAGAGCTGTTTCTTTGGCAGCAGGAGGCTCTATTGGAGGCTCTTTCTGCTGGTGAGGTGAGTTAGTTTCAGTTTGTGGTACTACCTCCGGCATCACGTTGTTTGCTGAAGGTGGGGCAGGTGGATCCAACGGTGGTGGAGGAGGAGAAGGGTCAGTGGGAAGTGGGTACGGATTAGGTATTTCCACTGGGAGCTGAGATTTCTTGCTTTTCTTCTTGCTCTTCCTCTCCTCCTTGCCTTTCTTCAGCCCTGGCGGGGGTTGGGGCACCTCCAGAATAATAGTGGGGTTCTGCTGCAGGTCCTGGCGCCTGGGGGGCTCAGCCAACATGATGATGTAAGCGCCATGCATCCTTGGAGGCGATTTAAAATTGATTTCTCCACGGTTCTTCCTCCAGCGCTTCAGCTGAGAGTGATGCTCTCTTTCCACGTCTCGTGCCGTCACTGGGACTTCAAGAATCTGTAAAAGGATTCAAGAACAACCTTTAGTTAGAGCCAAAATCAGCCGATTGTGGCTGATCACCTGACTTTACCTCTCGCACGAGGAAGGCCTCTTGCATGTACCGTTGATCTATGGCCCTGAGCAGCTCCATGGTCTCATACATGCCCTGACACGCCTTCAGCTTCTCACGTGTCCCCAACATGCATTTGAGCAGCACCAGACCCACACGGAAAATAATTTTGACTCCTGAAGGAGGAAACCCGAATGATGAGTGAGCTTCAGTGTAAATGAGACGATGAGAGATTTTGCGATACCATCGAAAAGGAAGGTCATAGAGACAGTTACCGTCACAAAGGAACATGTCCCACACACGCAGAACTGATGCCCACGGCAGGGTTCTGGAGAAGGCACACATAAACCACTCGGTCATGTAGAGGATGGGGTCTATCTTGTATTTCTCTAAATGTCTGAAAGCAAGAGGGGAAATGCGACGCAGCAAAGCAAACAGAATCTCCCCATCCAACTGAATCGCTTCCTGAAAGAGAGACAAGAAGGTAAACATTCAGATGAGTTGTCAGTTAGAACCAAATACAAGAGGGGAAGTTCGTTTAACCGGTTCACATGCAAACATAGACTTAAAGACACACTCCGATCAGCTATTTTCAAAGTATTCCCAGTTGTCTCTTAATAATTATTACACCTTTTTTTGCCAAAATCAAAAACTTTGGTCGTTTTCGGGGACATAGTTTCTGGAGAGCGGCAGTAGTTCAGCAGAAATTCATCTCTTAGTTGTGAGCGTGACAAGAATACAACATTTCTCCAACTGCATTTCATCGTCTGCTCCCGAGTCATAATCCATTTGGATGAAGAAATACTACATTTAAAGCGTATTTTTTATGTATTTCCTTATCATCAAAAAGGTGCTACAAGAACATGTAAAAAAACACGATTTTCATTTGAGTGGGTCTTTTAGAAACTGCTTGCATTAAAACAGAACAAAACTGGTTTCGCAATGTTCCATTTCATATGCAATGTTCCATTTTCATATCATGAAGATTTTGGGTAATAAATGCTTTATGAAATCCACCAAGACAATAGGAAACATCAACAATAAAGCTAACTTAACTAAAAAGATTACGTAACCCATTTCTAAATAGATGTGCCGCGGCACACGCCGACATTACCACAAATACACGTGCAGTTCCATCTGCTTTCTCTCCTCCACCACTCGTCGCCCACCCCATAACACCGGACGCTCTGTAGACCACAGAGTGCTCTCCAGCTTTCACAGATCGGTGGACACGACTGGCTCTGCTCCCCGCCAAATCATCACAACCGTCAACTTTGGCCTCATCAACATCCACTCTCAAACACGGGTCATCTGATCCAGGATTTAATTTTGGATTGTAAATGTGACTTTCTCTGCATGACTAAAACTTGGCAGCAATTTAATGACTTTTTCCTACTTAATGACTTGCCCCTTCACGGCTTTGTTAACCTTTGTCCACCTTGTTGCTCTGGCTGTGGATCTCGCAGTAATATATCGCTAGAAGTGGAAAGTCCTCCCGGTCCCGCTCCCCTCATTCAGCTCTTTTGAGCTTTCATGCTTCCTGGACCTACATCAACTGCAATAGCAGTGGTTTGTCGCCCCTCAAAGCCGAACAGTGACGTTGTGGATCAATTTGGGACTCTGCTCACTTACTGGTCGTGTCTCTCTCCTAAAGTCATGGTCATGGGTGACTTTCACATGCACTTTGAAAACAGCCACCTTCCTCTCACTAGAGACTTCTGTTCATGCCTGGACAGTCTTGGCTTCGATCAATATGTTGAACTTCCTAACCACGCTAAGGGACACATTCTGGACCTGGTCTGCTGTTCTGGGTTAACCCCCACTAACTGGTCCACAGATGAACTGTGTGTGACTGTGTCACCTTCTTGTTTCTTTTAACATTCGCCTCTCCTTATCCGAGATTAGGCCCCTCATCTCATTCCCAAATATTAAAAACATAAATGTGGATATGTTTTCCTCTCATATAGAGTGCATTCCGTCCCCGTACTTGTCCAATCCTGATGAACTGGTTTCTTTTTATTATAACAGCCTTTCAGATGTTCTGAACCAGTTTGCTCCTGTCAAAACCCGGTCTGTATCATTTACTAAATCTTCTCCCTGGTTTACTCCAGAACTCTGTGACATAAAAGCCAAATGCCTCCAGCTGGAGCGGTTTTGTAAAAGAACTGGCTCTCCCAATCATGAAGAAATATACAAGGTGCATATTTTACACTAAAGAACTTGGTTTCTCAAACTAAAAATAATTACTTTACTGAACTGATCAACGCAAAGAAGGGAAATTCCTAAACTCTTTTTCCTTTAATGAATAATATCTTTCAACCCCATGACAGTCTTCCTCCTCATTTCTATTCGAATGATACTTGTAATTCTCTTCTGTCAATCTTTAATCAGAATAATCATCAGCATCTCCATTCCTCCACCCCTGCTCCCATCCCTTCTGACACTTTTTCTGTTTCTCGTATATTTTCTTCCTTTCAGCTCCCCGGTCTCGTTGAGCTGTCTGCTCGATCCCTGGTTAAATCCTGCCTCCCTTCTCTCCTTCCCTTTATTTCTGCCATTATCCCCTCCTCATTGACATCTGGTGTTGTCCCCTCACTTCTCAAGACCGCTGCAGTTAAAACTAATACTAAAGAACCCGGCTCAGATCCCAATTCCTTATATAATAATATTATAAATAATAATCTCAATCCTATTTCTAAGCTCCCCTTCATCTCCAAAATACTTGAAAAAAATAGTAGCCTCCCAACTTCACAATCATCACAATCAAAACAGTCTCTTAGAACCCTTTCAAACTGGTTTTCGCCCCCCTTCATAGCATTGAAACTGCCCTGTTGAAAATCACTAGTGCCCTTCTCCTAGCAGCTGATTCTGGACTTCTCACCATCCTCATCCTCCTTGACCTGAGTGCCCCATTGACCCCATTTCTCACTCCATTTTCCTTCACAAACTTTCATCTCTTGGTATCAAGTCCACCTCCTCCACTGGTTTCATTCTTACTTCTCTAGCTGCACTCAAGTTTTCCAACTGAAATCCTTCAAATCTCAACCTTCATCCATTTCCTCTAGTCTTCCTCAAGGTTCTGTTCTCGGTCCCCTCCTCTTCATTACCTACCTTCTACCCCACTGCATTTTATTCCATAAATTCAGCATTGATTTTTATTGCTTTGTGGATGACACTCAGCTCCATTTATCTGGTAAACCCAACTCTGCTCTTCCACCGTCCTCCCTCTCATCCTGCCTGTCTGAAATAAAAACCTGGTTCACTTTAACCTTCCTCAAACTCAACAGCGACAAAACTTTAGAATCTTGTTGTTCCAAATCCACTCATTATAAAGTCTCCAATTTTACACTTTCCATTGATTCCTCTTCAGTATTTCCTTCCCCTCAGATAAAGAGTCTGGGTGTCATCCTTGACAGTTCATTATCCTTTCAATCTCATATCAGTGGCATTACTCAGTCTGCCTACTTTCACCAACTCTGGAACTCTCTCCCCCCGACCTCTGTAACGTTGACTCCTTTTTCAATTTTTAAATCCAGACTCAAAACCGATCTGCTTAAATCTGCTTTTCCTTTATCTGTCATCTGATTTTACTAGCATGTCAATTTATTTATTCCGTTTTTAACGTTTTCTTAAAGTGATTTTATTGTGCTTTACTATTGAATTTGCACAGTGTCCTTGGGTGTTGTGAAAGGCGCTTTTAAATAAAATGCATTATTGTTATTAGATCAGGTTCTGAAAGAGACACCACCGCGAATGACTGCATCAGTGAGCTGTAACCACAGTAATGCTAACGCTGGCACTGCTTGTTGAAACTTGCTGCTATTCACTGACATTAATTCCGGTAGTCTTAACTGTGTGGGAGAGAAAAGCAAATCCCCATATATCAGGGAGATCAAAAATATTTCTTTGTTCTTCCTTCATTTTTAACATCAGTATTTAATCTCACCAGGCCAGGACTGTAGTAACCAGGAAGATACTTCTCACAGATTTGGACCAACCCCCAGAAAGCATCCTGTGGAAACCCATTGCAGATTTTAGAAGAAAGACGAGACATATCTGCTCATTTAAATGTCTGACAAACACAAAGAGCACTGACTTTGAGCACAGAAAATTAGAAAAACATCTAAATAAAACTGCAGATACATTCTCAATGACAAAACACAAAGTTGAAGAGAGTAAACATTCATTTCAAACTCATAACATTTTATTTTACTTTTATAAAAATACATATAAAAAGTCTAAATGATCTCAATTATGGAAAAGCTTCAGGAGTAGAAATTATAATTTATCTGTTGACTGAAACACTTGTGATAGTTTGACACAGGATAATTGCATAAATGTATTAGTATCCACTTCGTGATCTTTCTGTGCTACATATTGATAAAGTTTACAAGCATGAGACACAAAAGCTTTCCAAATGATGAAGTCACTGTGTGTGTTTTTTTTTTTCTTCTGTAACTAGAGTGAACCTCCCACATCAAAACAACCAAACACAAATGTCAGCAAATCTTAACTTAGCAATGCTGGAACCCGCACAATGATTTTCTCTGTTAGAACTCTTGCAGAATTATTGATGTGAGTTTAGTGCATGTTTGAACCCTACATGCATGTGAAACAGACATGGAAGATAATGTTCGAAAAGCTAATCTTATATTTAGTCTTAGGAAAAACTAAAGGATTTCTCTGCACTTAACATCATGTGTCAAAGCTCGTCTTTTCACGAGCCAGCATAAAATATGAATTGAAAATGTGTGTGTGCTTGAGTGAATGAAACCATGTCACACCTCAGCAGGCATGTGCATGAGCAACACAGCAGCAATAGGAGCTTGGGCCTGGCAGTATCCCTCTTCTGGTTTGTATAGAGTGTAGGCCTTTAGAACACGGAACAGGTCCTGCTGCCTGCATTGGGTCCACATACAGGCGATTACAAAGTTAAAGTTAGAAACAGCTTTTTGATTCACTTCAACTCCAATCAAAGTATGCTGTGAGAAGACTCACCCATGTCCTCCACGAGACACAAACATCTCATGAAATGGAAACTGTCGATGAAGGTCTTTCTCGATCACGTCAATCCATTTGGGTTCCCCAGGCTGACTATCCAGCTCCTGACAAAACAAAGACATTTTTGGAGTTGTACATTTAACATTTGACAAAAATGATTAACCCTTTTTCATCAACGCTTTAGCACCGGTATTGACATTCTCTCAACTACCGTAACTCTCCAACCGTTTATGCAATTAAAGTAGTTCTAGCAGATTGTGAAGATATGCAACACTGCCGCTTTTTCAGAGTCAGAGCTGATTCCCGCGCATTGCATAAACGTTCGAAGAGTTACAGTATGGCAAAGCGTGTGTGTTTTTTAGGTGTTGTCTGCAACATCTCCGATGTTAAAGAGCTAAACATACATTTTTGTGCATAATTTGAGTAGCAGTTTATTCCGAAACTAAGTTATATGGAAGTTACATGGAACTTCACTGCTGCATGACCACAGTTTCAGTAACCATTTCAAATCACATTTTAAAAAGAAATAAACCCAAAAATGAAGCATCGATAGAGCAGAGAGAAGGAAGTGAAAGAAGAAGCTGTCTGACCTGAAACTTGCCGTGGTTCTGCTCCTTCTTCACTTTTCCGCCTGATAAGTAGAGCCACGCTCTGCCTCGTAAGGCAGGAGGGATGCCTTTCTGGCAGCGAAGTCTCACCTAAATAAAAGAGTCAGGAAAATCAAACTGTTATCACCAAAGAAGCAGATTTGATCGTGCTTTAATTCAAGTTGGGAGAATAGTCATTAACTTTTTTATGCACCGACAAGATGGAGCTAGAGCTTTAACTGTCTGCAGCATTCGTCAAGTTGTTATGACCAGAAAGAAAAAAAAAAAACAACTTTGCAACAAGTTTGCATAATCTTATTAGATCAGTCAATTTACAGAAATGAATAATCATGCTGAAACCTCAAAAAAAGGAAGTAAAAATATAGCTTTGAATTCAACCAGAAGATAATTAAACAGTAAAATCAAGGTAGAATGTGTAGGAAAAAAGCTCAGTAGCATTAAAAGAAGAATGAGAACACTTAACAACCTAAAGAAGCATCTGTAAGAAGTTTGCCTAATTTGCGTCTTGGGTAAAATTTGATTGACAAAGAATTCAACCGTGTTGTAAAACAATCCACAAATGTTACAATTTTTACATATAAAATAAACATTTTTGCTTTGATGTGAAAGAAAAAAAAACTTTCCTGAAACCAACCCATACATTTGCAAAAACACTAGGTTACCCTAAAGTATTATGTGCTGCACTGTAAACATGAACTGTAGCTATAATTTTCAATATAGAAATAAAGGCTTGTGCTTGCACAGTTGGTCAGTTGACAAGAACACATGTTAGACAGTAAGATTGTTCTCATAGGATTATGGTCTGAACCTCATTTTTTATGCTGCTTGAACTTTAGGAGAATATTATACTCCCATTTTAAGTTATCCAAAATTAATAACAAAAAAAAAAGACTATAAAAAACCTGGACATCAAAACCAAAGGAAGCCTTGTGTATTTTATTTCTTCTCTTCAAGAGGTAAAAAAAAACTGTTTTTTGTGTAGGTGCATAGTTTTCACACTCCCAGCACCTACAATACAAAGTTTTTTTTTTTCTTTATGGGATGTCACTACAGCTTTTCCATAAATTTAAGACTGTCAATATGCTCCACGGTAAGTGAGACTGGATAAAAGGAACAGGCTTTGTCCTGGCTTGCTGGTGACTCACAGATAGTGAATAAACCGCCTTGTGCTGCAAAAATGAAATCACTTCAAACAACTTGATTAACAAGTGGATCTTCTCACAATGTTTTCATGAATCTGTTCCTTATGCAATCACATACTTGAACAACTGCAGTGTTTGATAACAAAGAGTTACTCAGGACAGAACAGAAGAACAACAGAGCTACTTAACGGCTTATGTCATTTGCCAAACATGCTGACCTTATTGAATCTTTTGTTCATCCATTTGTCCCAGTGGCTGAGCATATCCAGCCACTTCACCTCCCTCTGTCTGAGCACCTCTGGCGGCACATCCTGAGCTCTGGACAAAAGAAACATCAATTCAAAAGTTACAAACTTTACCATGAAATCACAAACAAACATGTGTTCAGACCATTGACTGTATAAGAGAACTGGATTGAATGACTCCTTCCCCTCGAATTCCAAATAGGAAGCACTCATTGTCTCCAAGAAACCAAAATCCCATAGACTTTTACTGAGAAATAAACATCTTTCACTCATTCTATTTGTCAGAATAACTATTTTTGCTCTGATACATTTTCTTAATATCTCCTTGCTAATCCTATTTTTTTTCTTTATTGAACGTTGTGCAAGTTATAAAGTGACAAATCAGATGCCTCAATAAAGGCATTTGGTGGCTGCTGGCCGCCACCTCAAACGTTCAAAATGTTTGTTAATTGTGGTGGACTTCCAATAAGCTTCCTCATGATTGGCAACAGTGTTTGCCATAGAAACATTGTCATACCGACTTGGACCTATCACTGCTTTCTGTCGTTGTCTGGCTCCAAATGGCGGCGTCAGTATTGTGGAAAATTGGCGACTGAATTGAATTCATTTCGCTGGAACCGGAAGCAAGTCATTTTTTATGGGTGACGCCATGCTCGCTCAGTCCAGATTTCTTATACAGTCAATAGTTATGAATAATTCAGATGGACAATGGGTCAGATGAAGTACCAAAAGTTGAGATATAATTTAAGTGATAGGGCACTGCAAAGTGGCAATCTCATGTTGTATAGAGGAAAACACAAAGAGGGCTTGAAGTTAAGAAATAAAAAACATCTTCACTTATGAATACAAATAAAGGTTAATCAAATCTACAAACCGACTTTCTCTTAAAGGTCCACTCCAATAAAAAAAAATCTTATGATGGAGGACATATATTGAGAACATTAAAATTAAGACTGGATTTTGGAATATTTCTTCATTCAAATTGTTGTGAATCAGGAGAAGATGAAAAAAAGCTGTTGGAAAAGCCTGTAGCTACAAGGCAGCTCCTACAGTAAGTGGGCCAGAAGCTGCCCGATCTGCTCCATTCTAATGCATCCACTTGCAGACAAATAGATCCATGTGCATCTATTCCTTGTCTGAGCTGGTATCTGGCTCAAAACTGCACGACAGGATAGTTCCAATATTGCTCGCCATTTTTGTTACACTGGTAAATCATGTTAGGGTTGTGAGGGGCTGTAAGCTAGCAGAAGAGTGTGTAAACAAAGCAATGATGGGAAGTGTGGATGGGCTTACTCTGCGTTAATGATCCACAGCTCAGAGGCAAATGTTGTACACGTTTAAATTAGTTTTTATAGCTAAACTAAATTAGTTTCCTCTAGAAATTTGAAGACTAGCTGTTTTCGAAATTGAATTGAATCCTTTTGCTCCAATAAATTCTGTTGAATTGATGGAGTATTCTGGCAGCGTCCTTAAAAACATACAAAAGCCCTATCGGGATGTGAATTGACATACTCAAACTAAGCTTTACAAATTCCAAAGTCAAATAAATATTTCCCAGTTTGACCTGGTAGAGTAAGAAATAATTCATTTTGTGATGCAAAAGCATTCTCGTTTGACTCAAACTAACATGAATATCTTCTCTGAGGAAAAAAGTTGGATGTAGGAAAGTCAGGCGGACTGGTTTCTTTGGTGGTGTGTAATTATCTCATAGGCACAAGTCTGTAATTGCAGGGTTAAAATGTCTTCAAAGAACTGCTTTTTTAAAAATGAATTCAGGATGGATTTCTCTCAGCTTAAACTAAAGGGACAGATTGTGGCACTACTTTACTTGCCATTTTCG
The DNA here is from genome assembly GCA_036245035.1 of Adrianichthys oophorus. Classification (NCBI taxonomy): domain Eukaryota; kingdom Metazoa; phylum Chordata; class Actinopteri; order Beloniformes; family Adrianichthyidae; genus Adrianichthys; species Adrianichthys oophorus. Next base: position 8,529,943 of record BSAI01000189.1, on the reverse strand, counting down.
TGCTTTTATGAATCTTGAAAAATGTTTGGTCCTCCATCAAGATAAAAAAAAAAAAGAGTCTTATTTTGTTGAACCTTACATACAACTCATTAACTTGACGTTTTTCAAAGTAAAAGCATCAATTTCCACACTATTGATGAATATCGTTAAAGGTGATAACACCACTCATGTTCTGTTCGGTTTTGGCTTGATTGTTTCAGTGTCACGGTAAAACTATGTAATACATGCAGCATTTATTGTAAGAAACAAAAACTTACGATTCCACCGAGTGCTGCTGTGCCCCACCAATAAACCCATATTTGTCCGTCTGCCTGTCGCTGGTGAAGCCGTTGATTTCAGAATCGGATCCCAAAGAGCTTTCGTCGTCAATGTGACTGCTGCTGATAGTCCGTATGCTCCGCGTGTCCACTGACTGACGGCCGTTTTCTGTTTTGGCCATTGTAGCCGGAGAGCTGGCTGGTTAGCCAGGACAGCTAACGTCAGCACGCTTGTTGACAGCCCAAAGTTAATTAAACTGCACAGACGCCATGATTTCTAGGCGTGAACAAAACTTTCTCACTACTGTATAGACCGCGAATAGATTTTGCAATTCTGTTGTCGAGCCGCATTTAATGGGTCATTCGTTAGTTTGCAGGGTTATCTTGAAGAGCAATTGACACGAGAAAGCTAATTTTTAGATGCTAACGTAGTTAGCCTGAATTGCTCCTTTTGACACTATAACAACTACTCGTAAGTAAACCTACCACAAACACGCTAACTGTTCGCAGTAGTTGCAGTTCGCACAGACCAGCACTACCGTGCAGCATTAGGCTTTTGAGCCAAAAGTTTTAGTAAACCCTTAACTAGACATGGCTTGGTGCGCCCGTCTAAAAACGATTTGTGTGGCAGTGATCGTTTTCCTCTGACCCTAGAGGGCGCTGTTGCATCTCTACTGTTTAACTCATAAACAAAGAAGAGTGGGCGACGCAAAACACGGAAGTTATGTGAATCAAAATCAAACATTTACTTTGGATTTGTTTATTTACCACAAATGTTTGCAAGAACTAAACTTGCTGGAAAAACATAGTTCTTTGGTGCTTTTTTTTAGCACTTTTTTTTTTGAAAAAAAAAAAAAAAGAAGAAAATATCGAGGTCTGTTTACAATGTTTTCTTCTAGCTAAATTCCATATAAATAAATGTAAATATACAACATGAAACAGTGAACCTCTCAAAAATTCAATGCATTTGAAAGCTATAAAAACTTAGGATTTAAAGGGAAAATATAATTTAAATACACTAAACGTTTCCCCATTTTCACTATGTGGTGATTAACTCAAATGGGCACTTTTTTAAAATTGTCCTATTATACTTCTTGGCCCCTGTTCATTCTCTGTGTTCTTCTGATGCTTTATATGGATATTAGGCTTTCTTAATAAAGTTTGCTTAAAACATTGTCAATGGTAAAACCACATGGTGGAAGAAAGAAAAATGTCACTTAAGGGCTTTATTTGTTTAACTTTCTTAAATCAATCACATTAATAATTATACTTATAAATATAGCATCCACAAAGGACCAATACATAATTATGAAAATGAATAATGTAATAACATATTTATAAAACCTACATGTTGTAGAAGTCCACCATAGTTATTTAGAAGTTTCCCATGAATAAACCAAAGATTTTTTTAAATTAAATTGAATACAGAAGTGAGGTTTTTAAGAAATTATCTATTGTTAATTATTTAAGTGTGGAAAAAAATATCAAAGAAATTAAGAACACCTGATTCAGAATCAAATGCAGGTTGTTGAAATTCATGATAAAGTTGTAATGTTTTTGTTAAGGTTATTTATATATTACTCGTTTAAATTCTTAGTTTAACGTATGTATTCTTTGTTGTTGGTCAAATAAGATAATTAAACTTTGCCTGCTTATTAAAGCTTGTTGTCCAGATCATTATTTTTAACTGTATTTGCATTAATTAATATGTTTAGTACAACCTACCTCTTTAAATATTGTTATGGCCTGAGCACTACATGGACTCTTTTGCTGCCTGCACTGTTAAAAACTAAAATTACATGCAAAAAAGTTGGAAATGCCACTTTTTTAAACTTTATTTGAATGGATAAGACATACAAGGTGTGCTCCAAATAGTGACCTAAATGTCACTTGAAAACAAGCTAGTAGATGAACCAAATTTTGAGTCACTTCTACACAGGAGCTTGACTTTACACAGATTTTCATGACAGAGACTGTAATAATTTCAAAAGTTACAATGAAACTAAAACAAAAAAACAGCTTATTTTTTTCTTCCACCTCTTTCCTTCAGAGCCAAATGAATGATTGAACCATTGATCATGTTGTAGTAAGCCAAGGAGTTGGAATCTTTGATGAAAATTCCCTATATAAATAAACAACAAAAACCATTAGTAATAATTAATGAAATTACAGATAGTACAGACGTTAAACAAACTGCTTACCTCGTATTGCAACTTTTGTTTTCCTGCCGGCATGCCTGTAGCTTCATGGATTTTGACTTTAATTACAGACACCTATGAAGATATTTCAGTAGCAGCAATTATGAATCAAATACACCAACTGGGTGTGACAAAATATATATATATACATACACACACACACACACACACACACACACACACAACTGTACCTGGTCTGTGAGAGGAACAGTGAAATTCAAAATCTGGCCATTCAGCTTCCATTCACTCTTGTCTTGCATGTTGGGGACCTGAACTTTTACTGCCACAGGACCCTGGAAATGAGAAAAAAAGAGCTTTGATGCAAACATAAATCACATTATTGATGCCAAAGTTTGACAGAACTAACAAAAGGAAACAGGACTAAATAAATGAGAAAAGTTTAAATCCCCATTTTTATTTGTTCAGTTTAAAAAAAATCATGATGTTAATGGTTATTTTCTTAACTATAGAAAAATTGGTGAAAATTTGATTTAAAAAAAATCTTTAAACATTTAATAAAAGTCTTCTGCACCAAATGTTGCCTTTTGAACAGAATAATAAATAGGCCAGAAGAGTTTTGTTGATTATAAATTTAGCTCAAGGTATCTCCATGATTTTTTGTCTCAACAGACCTTGTTTCTACGAAGGAATTCCTCCTCTGGAATGAGGTTGTCTTCAGTCTTCATCTTCTTGCTGGATGGCTCGTCTTCATGAGGTGGGGGTGGATGGATGGGGGGAGCTGGAGCAGCACTTGGTGGTTGAGGCATTGGAGGAGCAGGAACAAATGCTAGGAAAGAAAAAAACAGATTATGGGAATACAAAAATATTAAAGAATGTGGTTTTATTTCAGCTTGACAAAAAAAATCAATGTCATTGGTAAATCCTCTTGATGGATGTTTGGAACTGTTCTGCTTACCTGTAGGAACAACCATGGGAGGCGGCCTAGGAGCCATAACATGAGGTGCAGATGGTGGCATAGGAACAACGTTGATGCGTGGAGCAGGAATCATGGGAGGCATTGATGTGAGAACTTGGCCTGGTGTAATGCGCACCACAGGAGCCACAGGAGGCCTTGGAAGCACTGGTACAGCAGACAGGAGAGTGGTGCGTACTGGAGGTGCCACCTGTTTGAAAGCAACAGTGAAAAAGGTTTACAAAAAGGAAACATAAATTTTATATTTAGTCATTTACCTGTGAAACTGAGAAAATATTCTAGGTTAATGAATATAAAAAATGTTTAGGCCTCAAATGTCGAGGGATCTCTTTAGAAAGCTACATTTAGGCAATACAGACTTAATTCTTTTCAGACGGACACTCACAGAGACGGGTGGTCGAGGCACAGCTGTGAGGGGGGGGCTTGGTTTGGGTAAATTGACTGCAGAGGAGGGGATGGGAGGCTGATGAATTTCACTTGGCTTGTTTGGACCAATCTTCTCCTTAGTGTCATCCTCTCCAACCAGACCTTTGGCCTTATGAATGGCTTCGATCTGCTCCTGTAGAGTGATGTTGGCCTGTGCAGCCTGCTGGGTGCGAGCCATGCTTCCCGAGTGGCCATCCCAGGTAACCTGGAGATGTCATAAGAATCCAACAGTAAGGACAACAGTTTAACACGTTTTTGCAAAAAATCTTTCAGGATGACAAAAAACTAGATCAAACTATGTTGTTCACAAAAAACGTGCCATCTTCCACTGCTCTCACCTTCTCCTCTGGCTTTTGGATTTCCTCTTCGCCAATCTTCTTACCAATGGCTGTCTCTTCAACACCAAAGATATCAGTACGCCTCTCAGCGAGCTGCTTCAAGCTGCTCTCAATATCCAGACCAGGAGCATAGACTTCATCCTCTGTCTGTCTATCTCTGATGCTGCGGTCTCTTTGTTCCAGCCAGCGTGGGTCAAGCAGGCCAATGCGCATGTGCTCCTGCATTTTGCTGGCTGGGATCTTCTCACCAGTGATTGGTGATATGAGGTACTCATCGGGAGCTGCAACTGAGGGCAGAGGCTTGGAGGCTGTGAAGAAATAAATGTAAAAGAAACAAATTTAACACACTGTTTTATTAGCTTTTTTTTTCTTCCATTTTTTTTCCTTCCATTTACAGAAAAAAATACCTTTGGGATCATAGTCTTTTCGAATAATGACATGGTCTGGAGTTGGGGGCAGAGGAGGTGGCATGGGGTTGTCAGGTGGAAGTGGAGCCTTAATGCCTTCGTCCTCATCATCTGATCCCTGGAGAAGGAACAGTTTAATAATGGAAAAAAAAACACCTTTCATTGTTTTGAATTTGTGAATTTTGTCTAAATGTAGTAAATGATTGGCGTTTACCTCATCCATGTCCTGAAGTTGTGTGTCTTGATCAGGCTGTGAGGGTTGACCTTCAGCTCGTTTTTCCCGGTCATCCTCTTCATCCTCACTCTCAACTTCCATCTCCACCTCCTCACTTTCTCCATACTTCTCATAGCGCTCCTGGATGAGGATACGAGCACCAAGCTCCTCTGGAGTGGTAGGTGGGGGGAAGTGGCCTTGGAAAACAAAAAAAAAATCAATAAAATAAAAACTATGGCTCATGCAACATCTGGAGCTGGCTTTCCATTAGAGATGTTACCTTGTTCATTGGGCTGGAAATCCACTGTCTCCACTACAACAAAGTCATGCCAGTCAATTTGAGCATAGGCTACGCGTTCTTTCTCTCGCTCCTCTTCCTCCTTCTTTCTCTCACGCTCCTGGTACTTTGCCCACTCAACGCGGTATCTCACCTGATGTTTAAACAAGATACAACATTAAGCATAGAAAACACGCTACTGTTTGGCTTCAGCTAAAATAAATTACCTGGTCCATAACCTCCTTTGGATTCTCAGCCTCTCTCTTGAGTTTGGCCAGCAGACCCTTCGGAGGGATCAGAATCTAAAGATTGAGGCGACATTGAGATAAAGTTAGATAACACTGATTAAAGAACAAACCTAATAAAGCTGTAGTTGTTTCCTGTCACCTTTGTGTATTGTTCCACTAGTTTAGTGAAGTAGTTGAAAAGGCTGTGCTGGGGTCGCAAAAAGTCAAACTGGTAGTTCCTCTGTTCTTTTTGCATAAGCTGGGTAAGAAACTGACGTCCGTTTCGTGCAACAAACTGGGCAGTGAGCTTCACAACATCAAGATCAAATGCAGAGATTGATGGAGGATCAGCAATGAATTCAAACTCAGGAGGGGGTTCTTTGGGAACAATAGTTTCCTGAATGACCTGGGACTGCACCTGATAATAAAGATAATATATGTTATATAAAAAAAGGTCACATAAATAGGGTTGGGAACAGTAAAACGACTGTCCTTACTTTTTGAGGAAGCTGCTGAGATTGCTGCATGGCCTGCTGCATAACCTTGGGCACTGCAGCGGATGGTTCTTGAGCTTTGCCCTCCTTGAACTCATTGACTTTATGACGGTAGTAAGCATGGTAAGGGTCATTGGGGTTGAGGAAATTAAATTTTGGATTGTTGATCTCATTCTGGCGAATTCTTGCTTCAAATTCAGGCCCATTCCTGTAAGGTGACAAGTTTAGAGTCGTAATACTTATAACAGACACCTTCTACAGCTGTACGTGACAGTTTTTTGGCAACTAACCTGGCAACGAAGCTCGCTGTCTTGTCAACTATATTACGGACCTCAGGAGGTGGATATATGATGCCAACAATGGGTTTAGTGGCTGGAGTTTCCTCTGTAGGAGAATCATTCTGACAAGAGAAGTTTCAGATGTGTGTGTAATATATATATATATATATATATACAGAAATAGCTCAAAAACAGTTCAGTTCCTCCTTAGCACTCATAGCACATTCTTTTGGTAATTTTAGGATATGCTCAAAAATGTAAACGTTTAAAACAATCATTAAAACACCCGACAAGAAAAGCCTTAAAACGTTTAGTCTGGATCTAACCAAATGCAAAGAAACAAAATACAAATGCAAAGAAACAAAATATTAATGTATTGATGTGCAATAATATTTAAGTAGATATCAGTCGCTAAAGTGTATATACTTTTTTGAATTATTAGGAATATGGGGCCACCAAACCCAAGAGACCCACACGTTGCCCCACAGTAAAAATACATGAATAAAAAACAATATATTAATATTAGAACTGCATGTTGGACATATTTAGAAAGATTTTCATAAAGGGGAGCATTTCAAACGTTAAGAAAAGCGGAGGGATAGCTCTGATGCTAGTGTTAGCTAGTTATCATCTTTACCTTGTTGTTGGGCTCAGGCTGAACTATTTGAACAGGGCCGGGCGGCATGGCTGAGTCTTCTTATGAAATATCTGGGTTACTAGAAAACACTAAAGCAACACAAATATAATTTGAAATGAATTCTTAAAGAATATACAAGTCAAAATGTAATTTACTAATACAACGATAATCCTTAATTTATCGAGGTAAATACTCACCGCGTTTTGCTTTCGTTAACACAATGGCGGCCAACTACTTCCGGAAATACATCCGCTATGAATTGTGGAACTTGGAGTAACTTGTTGCCAAGGAGACCTCACGTCAACAAGTACGTAGAGGCGCAAAACAAGCGTTTCAGACATGAGTTTGTTGCTGGGTCGTCAGGGTTCCATTAAGAATCTAAGAAAGGACCTCGTGGACATTCAAGGAGCGATTCTGGACGTGCTCTCCAGGACAGGACCAGTCTGCGCGTCCTCCTGGAAGTTCCCAGACAAACTTTCCTGGCAACTAGACATTGTTGCTTTGTTGGAGGAATATGACTTTGTGGAAGGAGAAGATGATTTCAATCAGCATTCTCACGTTGTTCTGCTGGAATTGATGATTGACAGGTAACCTAAAGCTGTATTTCATGTAAAAAACAAACAAACAAAAAAACATATATCATCATCATGACTTTAAAATCATGTCTGCATGTTCTTTTATCCCAACAAGGCTCCTGCTTCTTCTTCAAAGCGTCAGTGTTTATGCCGAACGACAGATGGGAGTCTACAGACCAGAAGGAGCCACACAAAGAGGGGACATGTCAGTTGGTCTTGTGGTCAGGAATTACTGGGGGGATTTACGTCAGTTTGCAAATAGAGAGGTAGAGAAACCTCTTTTTCCATTGATGCCACAGAGATCAAAACACATGCAAAAGTATTTGACTTTTATGTCTTTTCAGGAACTCTTCAAAAATATCGCAGAAAAGACTGCATCAGTGGAAACTGATGAGTCAAATGCCTTGTCATTCCTAAATAGCTCCAGCACAGCATGCTCCAGGCGTTCTTGTACGTCCTGGTCTTCTACAAGCTCATTTAAATTCATTCCACATAACATTTCCATCGGTTCCCCAGAACACATCCCATTCCATCCTAAAACTGCCTGCCATAATGTGAGCTGCCAGACTACACAAACGTCCCTCATTCCTTGCGATGCATGTCACCAAGTGCAATCTCTTTTGAGAAAAACTGGAGGATCTTTGATAGATCTGTTTCGAAGTGAAGGTCTACCCTCATCTCTGCAGCCTCTCTCAGCAGTTGTGGATGAGGCAGTGAGGGTGGGACACATGACTCCAGCTGATCTTGCCCAGTGGGCCAATGAGCAGCTCAGAGACATGCGCAGGCTGGCAAAACACCTTCAAGATGTGAGGGGAACAGTACTGCCCCTTCAAGATAGAGTAGCAGCAGCGGAAATGGAACGTGCAGTCATAAGAGCTCAGCTGGAAACAGTGCAGAAGGAGTTCAAACAACAACTAGAAAAACAACAAGCACACATAGAACAACTGGAGTTTTCATTGCAGGCAGCAGAGAGAAGTGTAAAGGAAACTCAACAAAAGCACCAGGAAGAGCAGAAACAGCTTAAAAAAGGTATTAATAATATTAATAAAAATAATAAAAACATGTTAAGATTATATTTAATTATTTTTCTTTTAAATTGCTCTGAAACAGAAATCTATTCTTTAGAGGAGACCAATGCCGGACTTAGGGAGACGGTAGCATTGCAGCAAGAAACTCTTGGTAAGAGCTCAAATTACTTTTATTCTTGGAACAAAAAAAAAACATGTTTTTCCTGAAGTTGCTGTGGTACTACATATCAAATGTTTGTCTTAGAATGTGAAAAGAATTTGCTGCAAGAGAAGGTAAAAAAACTACAAACAGAACAGGAGGCATGTTGTCAACAGCAGCAAAGGATCCATCAGCTTGAGAAACAAATCTCTGACACTCAGCTGCTGCTCGATAAGGAGAGGGCCAAGTATCAGAGTGCTTGCCGTCAACAAGAGGTTAGCGTTTAAAAAAAAAAAAAGATTAGAAAAATACTTTACACTACCTGTTTAATCAGCTTGAAATGTTGAAACCAGTGGGTCCCTTAGCAAAAAGTAGTCTATTTAAGTGTACTACAAGTATACTTAGTCTAAAAGTGAGGTAGTACACTTGAATTTTTCCTTTAATGTACTACCTATACAGTATATTATAAACTTAAAATGTTCCAATTTAGTCTGAAGAAGTGTTTAGTTAGTATATTTCATAAACTACTCATGCACATGGTCTATAGTAACTTGCTATACTTATAGTCAAGTATATTTACTAAAATACATTTCAAGTGTACTACTTTTTGCTAAGGGACTCTCAAATTGGTAACTGTAACAAGAAATGGAAACTGTCCCAGATTTTATAGGTTTTTGTGTGTTATTTTGTATCTAGTCAACTCAGGTAAAGCAGAAGTCTTTGCTGAAGAGGGTTGAAGATCTAGATGAAGAGTGTGAAGAGCTGAAGAAGCAGCTAGTAGACAGCGAGGAGGCCCAAATAAAGTTAGACAATGAATTACAACAGATGTCACAGGAGAAGAAACAACTGCAGGCTCAGATGACTCAACTGCAGGTAGGATAATGCTAAATGAAACCACACTAGAGCATTCTCACTTCACAGGTTTACCCACAAAGATAGTTTTGTCCTGTATTTAGAGACACTTATTGTCTGTTTTTGCACTTCAGGACCTGTGTGTGGAGCTACAAAAGAAGCAACAGAGGTTAGAAACACATGAAGAGGAGCTGAAACAGCAGGTGTCTGAACTGACGGATCGTGTTCGCGCTTTGAGAGACAGAGAGAGACTTTTGGTGGCGTTCCCAGAACTCCAAAACTGGGCCCAACCACAGAGTGGGCCATCTTTACATGCATTTGTTCACGTTTGAATGAAAAACAAAGTGAATTCTTTTAACCTTTAGTTCTTTGTTTATTAGCAACAGGAAATGTGCTCTTGGACATAGAGCAACAGCTGGAGGCTAACAGCATTCGTGTAAACATACTGGAGCAGGAGAACGCCACACTGCACAAAAGCCTCCAGAAACTTCGGAAAGCTACACAACACAATGGCAATAGTGTAAGTGCAATAATAAGGTGGGATGGGATGTGTCAGATGCCCTGAAATTAATTAATATGGGAAGGAAGTCCAGATTTTTGCCTCTACATTCTAATCTGTTTTTTGGATCAACTGAACCGTTCACTGTTTTTCCCGATAGAAGTCTTCACCTCAACGTGATGCAAACCAAACAACAAACAAAATCTCCTGGCGCGAACTGAAGAATGAATTTTAAGTGTGTTACTACTATGCAATGACTCACTGCATGTGAGTTGCATTAAGTATGTTTTACATGTGGTTCCATAAATGGCTGCGTTTCCATCTGTCTTTGTTTTCTGTGTTCCACAGGCAGTGCAGCAGCACACCTCACATGACATGCAGTTATAAAGAGGAGTGAGCCAGATGCACAGAAAATGGTCCTCACTGAACTGTGTCAAAGGATTGTGTGTCCGTCTCTCCTTTGTCGCTGCAAAGTCAACTTTAGAGCTTCGCCACAGACTCACAGAGCTTCACCACCCTGCTTAGAGTCATACACCAAAAACGCCTCTTCACTCTCTGCAGATATTTAACCCAAGTGTCATCTTGCAGGTGTGTGCTTTTAAACAACACAGGTACCGTGCAAAAAAATGGCTTTTAGCAGCTTAATAAAAGTTGCTCACACCTTATTCATGTTGTGGAAAGCTGAGGTTTTATTTTGCACAATAACAAGTCAAAGGGCTGCTTGAACAACCTTGGAACAAGCAAGTTTTGTCATTGTTAGCTGTCTAAAGTAAATGGTAAATGGCGTATACTTGTATAGCGCTTTTCTACCTTCATTGAAGGCTCAAAGTGCTTTACAGTCTCATTCCCATCAACCCATTTACACACACATTCACACACTCCGCTGTCGAACACTGGCACCAACCTTCCATCAGAGGCGATGTGAGGTTCAGTTTCTTGCTCAAGGACACTTTGACTGAAGTAAGTGGGAAGCAGACATTTCTATGGAAACGCAAACTGTGCAGGATTTTGAAGATTCGTGGTCTGCTGAGTGTCTTTTCCCACTTCTAATATACACTTTCAGTGACAACAAAAATACCTGCTTTTAATGTGTCCCATAATTGGAAGTTAGGTAATTTTTGCACATGCATCTTACACCGCAAGCTTTTGATTATAAACATAAAAGGAAGAGCAAATCTGTTTATTAAAGATGAAAATTTTAGGAAAAGCTGTCTTGAAAAAGCAAAAATTAAAAAGCAAATAAATTAATAAAATCTGTATTTTGTTCCACAATCTTGAGTTTTTGCAGGAAGTTCTTCCTTTTGCTGCCATAGATAAAAAATTGAAAGTTTTTTTGAGGTTGTGTCACTTCCAATTATAGTCTCTACAAATGACACATTTACTGCTTCAAAACATTTATTTTCAGGCTTTTGCATTTTACATGAGCATGTCACAAAAAGACTTGAAATTTTGATGTGCAAATACACGTCAGAAGTAAGAAAAGTATCTCATCAACAATGTCTGTGCACACAAAAAGGACGTATAGAGCTGAGAGAATGTTCTGCTTAAAAAAGCACCACAGTAAAAAGAACTGCCACTGGCCCTGACATCAGAAAAACACAAATAACTCAGAAATCAAGGAATTGCAAACATTTGTCAGTAATAAAAAAATTCTCTTCAGCTGTAATCATTTTTTTAACAATGCAAACTTGCCATCAGGGATACATCCTCTTCAGTGTTTGGATTGTATTTGGTTTTATAATAGGCAGGATTTCCTGGTTAGTTTTCCCTTAATCCAGCAGGCAAATAAATAAAAACAGCAGAACCAGTCATGATAACAAGATGTTTAAGGCCATTGGTTTCTAGTCTAGCATGCGGAACAAATGGAATTCAACAGAAGGGACATTTATTTTTCATCTAAAACAAAATAAAGCATAATTGTACTTATTTATCTACCCAAGTGTGGACAAAGGGAATGTTTTTCTCACATTGTGTGACGTGGCTTTTACTAATCCAGGTCAAATGGCAGGCTGGTGACAGGGACCGCAATAAATCCACTGGGATTAGGGAGGCCCCCAAATGACAATTCCCATTCCGAGTTAAAAGTCATTTTCACAACTCTGTCTATCCTTTTTTTCATTATCAAAACTCAAAAGCTTTGTGCTTGCCTGAGTCCTATTTTATATTTATTTGTGTTTTCTCAATCTATTTCAGAAAAAAATATTGTCTGATCTCTATGATAGATGTGCTTTGTATATAATCTCATGCCAACAAGAAAAAGGAGGGAGACGACGTGTGTGAGAAAAGAAAACTAACTAGAGAGCCCAAGATCATTATACCCAAAAAGTAGGGTCATGAGATTAGATTAAGGGATTATAAAGTTTAAAACAAAAATCAATCTTACACAAAAGACAGGAAAAACTTAAAACTGAAGACATGTCGACACACAACTAAAATTGATAACAAAATAACAACCGAACAATGCAGGATTTCAAAATAAAACGTTTGAAAAAATAATTTTTGTGTTAAATAATCAAGGATTTTACAAATGAGTATAAAGTTTAATTTGATTGACTAAAGCAATAACTTCTTCAGGGAGTATTTGGGAAAAAACTAATAAACAAACTTTGTCAACTTTGTGAAGTCCAGGGATTACATAAAGAATAAGATAATACTTTTGTTTTAAAAATCATAAATATTATGAGCTGTCCTCCTCTTCTTGATATATAAAATAAAAATTTATTTTTACTGCTTGTTGTGAAAGATTTTCTGCTTTTGGTAACAAATAAAGCACCACACATAACCAAAAACTGGCAATGTTGCACAGAAAGAGCTGGTTGTGAAGGAAACAACAGAACTTTGATGATTGTAGTTTATAGGGCAGTAAGTAAGCTCTCAAATAGAAATATGAGAAAAATGTGCTTCACAATAAGACAGTGTATCTCATTTGGTGATGTAGATTTTCTAACAAGCAACAAGACAAATACTAAAGGGAGTGAGCTTTAGAGAGTACATCAGTCAAAATACAGTATGAGTGAGAGAGAGATCAGGCAGTTTTGATTACGACTATCGTTGGTCACATCATCTCTTTTCAGCGCACTCTTCAGCTGCAGGGACAGAGCTGACGAGGTGTCCTGAGGTGTCCAATTGACCGTCAGGCTGGATGGACTGCACGGTCTCCACCAGGCTGCCGCTGGGTAGCACCACATACCGAGCGGCCATATCTTTGGGCTGCAGCTCCCGCTTTCCTTCCTTGCTGTGCCAGATCCCATAGCCAAAATACACAAAGAGACCTGGGCAAAGGGCCGAACAGAAGAATTTAATGTTGCAGCAACCACTTCTGGTTTCTATGATAATGTGCATGCAGTCAGAGTGTGGGGCATGTTGTTGTTATGTTCTATGTTTCTGCTGAGCAAAACACATCTATTTAGGTTTAAACCATCAATGCATCCACCATCTATGGTTCTTTATTTGATTGAGTTCACATTTGTAAAAACTTTTCTGTTACATCTTACAAAAATGTAAGTGGTTCAGAGCAGGATGCAGTTGTTTGGTTGGTGTACATACTCCCTCACATTAACACCATAAAATTAGCAGTTGAGTTAAAGCAAAAGTTAATTTTTTTCTGCCTTCTTGATCATCTTGTACCAATGCAAAAAAAAAAAAAAGTCTGAAAAAAACCATTTCTATTCTTTAAGCCTTTAGAGTCCAAATTAATCTGGTTTTAATCTATGGTTAGAAAAGAAATCTAATATTGTCATCTGGAGTCTTATTTGCAATCCTACATTAAGCTTATGTGAAGGATTTTAAAATTGAAAATGTTAATGTATATTTGGTTCCAATCTAATCCTGTGGCTATTTCCACTGTCGGCAGAATCAATGTGTAAAAAGTTCTTTGTTATGCATTTAGACTCGCCTGAATGCAATCACATTAATTTATCAACTGAACCAAAAGTCAAAAGAAATGTGAAGTTTAAATTTTTTTAAGTAAAACATGAAAAATTTGCCTTCCTTGAAAGTACAGATAATAAGTAATAAAAGTTTCAAATATTTTACTATTTCAAAGAATGTGCATGATTTTAACTTGAAATTATTTAAAGAGTTTACTGGATCATGGGAAAATTACAGATAACAAACAAACCAACTACCCTAGTTTGTGTTGTGTTGATGTTGTGTGTACACAACAATTATCCCTGGAGAATTGTTGATGAAAAGGCAAAATTCCACTTTGAATGAAGAAACTGTTTGTGCAACCTGTTGATTCCACACATGCACACATGCTGCACTCAAACGCCTTCTAGAGATAAAGATTGAAATCACATGATGTGCTAAGAATAGACTGCAGTTCAGTGAATTTGTGGAAAAGAATTGTTTGTACTTTCTTAACACTGAGGCCATTTAGTCATACAAGAAGTTGGGTAAAAATCTGTGTCCATTTTGCACAAATATTTTGAGTATTTTTTTAATGAATTTTGCTTAAAGGTTTTTTTTTTGCTGTCTCACCTATGGCAATCCACACTGTAAAACGAATCCAGGTCAAAAGGCTGAGCTTCATCATGAGGAATATGTTAATGAGGATGCTGGCACCTGGGGTAAGAGGAACCAGAGGTACCTGTGCAAGAGTGAAACTTGTTATATTTAACCTAAGCCAAATATTTTCACAATGACAACATTTTCAGCTCTGACTTTTTCCAAGCAACTTACTCTGACAGCAAGACAGCTCACCTGAAATGTTGTGGTGTTTTTTCGTGGCTCGTGAACCCAAATGAGTGCAAGGCTAAGAATTAGCGCCAAGCTAAAAATCACCAATAACATTGCAAAGCTCCAGACTGGCAGCTGCAGCTCATTGTTTCCAAATACCAGGACAGCACAGAGTGACACTGAGCTCACTATGAGTGTCATCACACAGAAGGCCACCACTTCCCCTGGTTCGCAGTCTCCCACCAGCCTGTCCAGGTATGGCTCCCAGCAAGCCTTCAGCTGCCCCACCCCACGCCGCTCTCTGGTCACCTGCCTCTCCACCAGCTGGATTTTATCAGACAACGACTCATATTGTTTGGGCTCGTCGATGTCCTCGCTTATAGCTTGAGACTCTAAGGGGGCAGGGGAAGCTGCAGCGTTGGGGTTGGGAGATGTGGAATGTGTGTCCTTGGAGGTGGTCTTCTCAGGCTGGA